>CM060902.1:188437500-189637500 GCA_030737815.1 Allium fistulosum | reverse complement strand
ATTCGAGGACAGGAGCACCTTGACGGATTCGAACTTATACCACCTCATTCATCTTCTGTTGGCGATATCTTGAGCATACAAACTTGGATTGTCCTGAAACTTGGAACGTTGGTTCCCACGGCTTTACTTGACGTGCCTTATCAATTGTAGCCCGATCTGGACTCGGACAAATTTCATCGATATCCATAGCGATCCTTGCGCGTAGCTGGTCTTCGAGACAACCTGTCACCGGTTTCTAGTTAAGTCCTTGGTGTCACGGCCTTGCCAAAAGGCGGGATAATAGAGTTTTAACAATATATAACTAAAACAATGAACTCGCATTATTAAAGTCTTCGTTGATTTTTCCTTCACCGATAGTCCATCAAGATAGTGTGCAATTTCTAAGTCAATCAAGCTCTATTGATGTCGACTTTCAAAATTTTCTGCTATGGCAATATATAAAGTTGTCGTTATTAAAATCCATGTAGTATTACTTGAACATTCTCCCCTTTTTTGATGATGACAACTCTTTTATGCAATCATGCATATATAGATAATGAATAATGTTCTATCATGAATTACTTGCTCTAAATATGTGTGTGTATTTCTCCCCTTCTATCATCACAAAATGGAGTATACCACAATGCTCCAGAATGTACATTATAGATATAAAATGCAGTGGTAAAATGAACTTTACAGTATGCAGTCCATAGAATACAAAACACATAACACGGTCATATAAGGAAAACAAACAGCAACATGCATAAATAGAAAATAGTGTCATGATGTGTAGAAATTAAAACAGATTGTGACAACATGAAAATACACAGCCAAAGTGAATGTTATTCAAAATGTCAAATAAGATGCAAATAAATAGAAATGACTAAGGATACCATATCTAAAGAGAAAGTAGCTAGCTAATCTTAATTATAGTAGCCCTATGGTGTAGTAGGATAGGACTCTATGAAAGTAGTAAGATGTCGGTTTGATGCTGGAAGACATGTAGGAGATATAGATGCATAAGTTACTCCAGCCAAAGGTCTAGATCCTCTATTAGTAGCGCCCAACCTTGTAGGTCCTGCTGGCTACTGAAAAGATGGTACGGCCACCACTGCCACATGTTGCCTGAAAATCATGAATATATGGCTGAGAAAATAGCATGTCAACTTAAACAAGCAGAGGTTGTAGTGCATTGCCCTTGCTACTCATCCTATCTCAACTCTCTCTAGTGCGAATGGAGCCACATAGTCATGTAAGTCAAGTCTTGATAAATCCCAGCTCTTTTTCTACTCTTTTTGCTCCTCCAGTACAAACCGTGTAAGCCGCTCTTGCCACTCAAGCAAAAAAATATATGATCTTCTCTAGATGGAGAAAAAGGCTATGGAGAGGCCTAGTGCTGGGAGGAAGAGGAAATATCTGGCTGTAGTGGCTGATAAACAGGGTTCTAGGCATAAATCTTATCTAAAATAGTTGGAATCTTCATAGCTCAAAGTACTTTGGAGCAAATAAAGGAAGTATATTGATGCTAAATGGGGGCTCATTATCAAGAGGAACACTAAAATGATGAAGTATAGTGGCGATCAAATTTTAATACCCGCCATGCCTTCTTCTTTCACCCAATCTATTCTTAATCATATTGTACATAATCGAATGAGCCCAGTTGGCTATCACCAAGAATTGCATAGGTGGCCTTGTGTACTAGGGGTTGAATTTCATTAAAACTACCTTTTTTAGGAATTAGGTTATATTAGAGAATGCGAATGATAATTCAGGCTATGCTAGTCAGGTTAGATACAGACCAATTTCCATTCTTCCTATCTAATATTGTTCACATTATATTCTCATCGTCCATTACCAAATCATCTAAAGTAATTCCTTCAAAGAGATACCTAATATAACTCCCAAAATTCCTTCACTAAATTGGATTTCCTTCCCTTTTACGCTTGTGTGAAGAACAAGACCATTATCATCCTCTTCGACTTCCATATTTGCGTAAAATAAAGCAATGCATTTTGGATATATGTTTATCTAAAAATTCTCCATATTAGTGATACTAACAAGTTAAGCTCTAGTGGAAACATTTCTAATATTGTATAAAGATAGAGAATTAAAATTTATCGGCCTTCCCTTGAGAGATTCATTCATCATCGTAGCTTTGAATCTTCTAATATTTTCTATTTTATTCTTAAGCCATTTTCTAACTTGATTGGCGAGAATTTCTTTATTTGAACCAAATGATGTGGAGGAGATAGATCATTTTCCTCTCGCCATTGATAAAAGTTGTAATTTTGGATGATAAATTGAGTGATTTGGAAATTCTCAGAGCTAGAGTTTCTCGGGGGATGAGTTAAAAATTGAATTTGAGTAGTGAAAAGGAAAAGGAGGTAGTAAAAATTATAAAGGAAAAGGGTTTTATCAACGTTTGGGTTTACAGAAAACTTCGTCACCAGTGGACCAATGTGTATAGTGTCGGTGCACTGGTGCACAATATTTTTTCACAGTTTAGAATTTTCTAAAAACATTTAGATATAAAATAAATCAT
This sequence comes from Allium fistulosum, assembly GCA_030737815.1. NCBI lineage: Eukaryota > Viridiplantae > Streptophyta > Magnoliopsida > Asparagales > Amaryllidaceae > Allium > Allium fistulosum. Next base: position 189,634,979 of record CM060902.1, on the reverse strand, counting down.
ATATTAATTTTAATAAATTTTCATTTTATAAATAAATTTATTTTTCTTAACGTTAATTAGAATGTTTTATTATCAAAATTTTTGATATCCAATTATCATTAAAAAATAACTTTTTATCTTTAAGGTTCATCTTAGTGTAAAAACAATTAGTTCATCAAATTTTATTAATATTATAATATAATCATTTCAAAGTTGATCAGTATTTTATTTTTATTAGTAATAATGGATGAAATATTTTTGGATTTTAAACTATTTGTAACTAACTATAAGATTATAAAGCATAAAATTTTATTATAGTTTTAATTTTTAAGTTATAATTTTATTAAAATAATATTGTCTTGATTACTTTCTATTTTAAATTTTATAAATTACTTTAAACATCTATTACAAATAATGTGAATTTTGTTCATGTAAAAGAATTTAAATTTTTATAAAACTAATTTCATATTTAATTTTCAAAACTTATTAGTACTATGAAATTTTATGTCTGTAATATAGAAAAAAATTGTAAAATTTAATTTTAGAAAGTTAGTGTTTACATATTTTATTAGAATAATTAGATTAAATTAGTTGTCGAACAAATTACAAGTACCCTACATATATGTATTTTCATTTAATGTCTTAGTAAAATCTATAGTTTGATTTTTGGTATTTACATATTCTAAAGTAATATTTTCTTTTTCAAAGTGATCTCGTAAAAAGCAATGTTTTATATCAATGTGCTTAGTTCTAGATTGATTAATTGGATTTTTCAATAAATTTATTACACTTGTGTTATTATAATATATAGATGATTTTCTTAAATTTACATCAAAATCGTTAACTATTTGTTGCATAAATTATTTGAGCACAAACTAAGGGGGTGGATATATATTCTGCTTCACAATTAAACAAAGATACAGTGGTTTTGCTTTTTACTAAACTATAGAACTAATGATTGTCCTATAATGTGATATGTGCTACTAGTTCTTTTTCTATTTGTTCGATACCTACCCAAATCAGCACTGCCGTATGACTAATTCAAATGCACACTATTTTGGATAGAAAAGACCATAATCTTTTTACTAATTAAATATCATAGAATTCATTTAACAGCACGTAGGTGTGACTCTGTCAAATTAGCTTGAATGTAGCTCATTGACACTACTCATCATTATATCGGGGCAACTAGCTGTTAAATATAGTAAAGATCTAATCATACTTCTAAAGAGTTTTTGATCAACATCTTTACCATCTTTATCTTTGTCTAAGTAAACAGTTGTACTTATTAGTATCGACATACTACTCATATTTTCAATATTAAACCTTTTAATTAAATCTTTACAATTTTTTCTTATGAACTAAAAATACCATTATCTAATTGCTTAATTTGTAAACATAAAAAATAATTTAATTCTCCCTTGTGGGACATTTAAAATTCTTTTCTCATTATTTCTGAAAAAGTCTATGCAGAGTTTTTCATTAGTCGATCCAAAAATAATGCCATCAAAATAGATTTAGACACTAATAAATTATGATGATTATAAAAGAATTGAGTCAACTTTACCAATTTCAAATTGGAGTTAAGTAATTAAATTTTAATCTATCATATCTACCATGAAGTGCTTGTTTTAACATATAGTGCCTTTTTAAGTTTGAAAACATGGTAAGGAAATTTTTTTTGTTTAAATAAAGGCGATTGTTCTACATATACATTTTCTTTAATAAATCCAATTAAGAAAGCTTATTTGACGTCCATTTGATATAGTTTAATATTATGACGAGAAGCGAAGGTTAGCAATATTCTAATTGCTCTAACACGTGCAACAGGAGCAAAAGTTTCATCATAGTTGATTCCTTCCTCCCAATTGTATCCATGAGCAACTATTCCCTAGCAACGTTGCCAAAAACTTGTTTGAATCGACTTACTTTCTATCGGATTAGAAAATAGCCGAATTTTTTTAACAAAAATAACAGCAAGCGCACAACGTACAATTTTAGTACATGGTAGTATGGATTGATCCCCAGGGAATTGAAACTGATTTTAAAATTTCTACTCAATCAAATTAAACCAAGAATTTGAGATGTGTTAACTATAAATTTGTAAAAAAACATAAACTATAAGTGGAAAAAAATATGAGAGTAGAAGGCAATTTAGAGGCAAATCCCTTCTCATGATCACATAAATCAACACAATGAAATTATGATCTCTCTTTTTGGTTATTAGTAAATTTAGTTGATGTGTTTATCATAAGTATGGCCTATTTGTGCTATTAATTAGCCCAACATAATCAAATTTTAACACACCTACTAAACCACTTGTTAACTCTCATGAAAATGTTAAGAAATTGAAAAAAAATATTATAAGCATGATCTATTTACTATTGATTAGTAATATAGACCATCAAATTTTGATTCTAAAATTCACTTCATTACCATAATCATATGTAGATGAAGATGTAATTTGTGTTTGTATTTGTTCAGGCATAGCCTATTTGGTATCAACAACATAGGCTATTAAATTTAAAGTAAAAACAGAATTTTTTTTACCCATTCCAACATTTCCCTTAAGCACAATAAGAGATCAAAAATTAACAAATATGTTGAATCTACATGATTAAGATAGCTTCATTACCCCTAAATTGAAGGGGATTAGCTTCTCATATTTGTTATCACTTCAACAAATGTAGATTGCAACATGAAACAAAAAACAAGAAGAAAATGCAAGGTAATTAAAATAAAAGGAGAATTAAACTACTTGCATAAATTAAATTTAAGCTACTACCATAAAAGAAAAGAACAAGAGAAGAACATGAATTAAAATTGCATGTGAATAAATTGTATATAAGAAAATTACATGAAAGAAGGCTAAGAAGCCATTAAAAAGAACATAAAGTTTTTTTGTTTATTTTTAAGCCTCAAACTAAACTAACTAAAGAGGAGGCTAAGAGCTCATTGCATAAAACATAAGGAGTATTTATACATGTTTTGAAACCCTAAACATATTTTAGGGGACTACCCAAAATACCCCTCTAGGAAGTGTGGACACCAAGCTATCATTAGCATGAATTAATCCTTCATTTAAATGTGCATGTGCTTTTAATCTCCACTAAGATGTGCATTAGCTCCTAATTTGAAGATCATGGTAAGTGGGTAGGTAGGTCATCCATGTTGCATGAGTTGATTTATTTCCATCTTCATTTGCTTTCTTCTCTTTTGTACATGCATACATATATGAAGCCTCTTCCATCTTTGATCCAATTTCCTACAAATAAAAATAAAAAGTGCAAATAAATATTCTCAAAATTAATATATGCACAAAAATGATCATTTTGCCCCTATATGAAGATGAATAAATGATGATTTGAAAACAATTGAAATTTTGGTTTAACAATGTTAAAATACCCTATATGCTCATTTATTTAATTAAATTAGATTAAATATGGAAGTAAAAATATGCACATTTACGTGCACATCAAATACCCCCAAACTTATCCTTTTATTCGTCCTCGAATAAACTAAAACTAAGATAAATCTGTTTTTATAGAAAGCACAATTGCATTGAGCATATGCAACAAGCCGTTAAACCTCTAAGTGTCCCTAGTAGGACGAGTGTTGTCTCGTGAGGGTTTTCAGCGGATACTACCCACTAAATCCAAATGCAAAATGCAAAATTCCTAAATGCAAGTTATTTACAAAGATATGAATGTAAGTTTTTTTGAAAATATTTACAAATGAAGATTTTACTTTTAAATTGACACTAATATGTTAAATATAAGTTCTGGTCATTATCAAGAAATTTAAGTCCTTTTACTTATCAAAATTTTCAACAAAAATTAAGTTATCATCACAATTAGACTCTATTTTGGCTAGTTGTTTTGGTTGATAACATAGTGTAACTATGAAATAGATCCTTAGTTGATTATCAAAGTTTTTCAAAGTGGTATTTTCATCTCTTTTGAATAACAAGTCAAATCAAACAAGTGAAAATAGTGCTTCGATTTCAATTGCTTGCTCTCTCTATTTTTGAAAATTTTATTGATATTAACAATATTTACATATGCTAAACTCAGATAAACCAAGGCCAGATATATCGATCGTGCACTGCCTTTCGGGCTTACGTGAGAAGGGTACAGAGCATGGCGAGTGAACACAATTGCCTGTGAACACATGACTCTAGGTGTTTCTTATTTTTATAAAACGAATTTTTTATGTTTTATATATATACATATATATATATACATATACATATATATATATATTATATTTTTTTCTTCTTCTTTTTTTTGACAAAGAGACTTGTAAAATCATCTTAGCACCACTTAACTTAGAAGATCTAAAATATTATAGCCTTTACTTTTAAATTAACCACTTTTAAAATAAAGATTACAATTAAGATATACCTCATAATTATCACCCATGAATCTTCCTATATATTAGTTAAACCATAGACTTGTAATCAAACTTTATTTTTATCCTTGTTGAGACAAATAATTTTTAAAAAATTAAATTTAACAACTAAAACCTATACTTATCTTATAGCGTTTCTCCAAAAATAAATCAAAATGCTAAAAAAAGAAAATTTGTTTTTCGGGAATTGTTTTTGCTTTTTATTTGAGTTGTGGAAAGAAAATGCAAAAAATAAACCATGAAAAATAAAAATGAACATGAGACTACCCCCACACTTGATTTTGACTGTGTTCCCATGTCAACCCAAGTGAAAAGAGAAAAATAAAATAAAATTATGACCTATATTTACATGAAAATGAAATAATTGTTATTTACACAACATCAGAAAATATACTGTTAAAGAATAAATGAAACGGTCTTCCAAAGACCCATTCATTTGTCTCATCAAGTATGAGAGACATAGCTTAAGCATAGAAAACCAAACCATAAAAAACTTCAAAGTTGAATGTTGATTTGGAAAAACGAATGTTGTTTTATTAAAAATCGTATGAGTTGTTTTATTTTCGATGATTTTTCGGGTATGTAGAACAATTGGTTGAAGTTCAAGTTTATTTTCACTAAAGTGAAAGTCAAGCTTATCATTGAAAATTTCTTCAGAATTATTGATTTTAAAATCAAAATGGTGATTTAAATCTTCCTCTTCAGAATTCAACAACTCATCGTCGAAAAGTTCAAAAAATTTGTGTTCACTAAATTCGTCTACCTTTGTTGAATTTTTCACAACTTCATTGCGTATATCAATTTCAAAATCTAAAGTTGTTGTATTCAATTTTCAGAATTGGAAAAATGAAGATCGAATTTTAAATTTGGTTCTACGCTCTCAAAAGAATTGAAATCCAACTCAATTACCGCATTTTCAACAACTTCATTAAGATTATCGTTTTCAATTTCAAAAGTTGTTATTTAAAAACGGTCAATTTTGGTAAAAAGTGGATTATTATTTGACTCGTCAAACGTTGGGCTTTGATTTTGTTTCTCACGTTCCTTCAGATATGTTTCAAACAACAAATCCGTGTGATCTTTGTGAATTTCTTCCATTTTCTCAACAAAATCAAATTTATAATTATTAACTTGAGAATTTTCAATATGAAGTTGTTCAGAAATTTTTTTTCCATAGCACCATAATTGAAATTATTCTCATTGCCAAAATCATTTAAACAATTGTTTCAATTTTAATTTTGACATTGAAATTCATCTTGGAGTTCGAAGTTTTATTGGCATGAGTTATAATCGAAATCATTTGTGTTTTGAAGTGAATTCAAATTTTTATTATTTTGAAAACTTTGACTTGAGTTATTGCACAAATATGAATTACACAAATCATTTATCATTTGACTTTTTTGTGTAGAGAGTTCAAGTAAAGACGAAATCGTTTCAATACTATTTTCAAGCTTTGAGGGTTGGTCATCATTTAAAAAAATTTGTTGTTCAAAATTTGAATTGTTTGTACAACAGTTGTCATTAAAATATCCATAAGGGTTTGATGTGAAACTATATGGATTATATTGATTTTCACAACTATTGTAAAATTCTTGCGAGTATGAAAATTCAGACATTTTCAAAAATCTTTTTTTTAACAAAGGAAAAATATTTACCAAAAATAATTTATTTTTCAAAAGGGAAATTTGATTTTTGTTATGTTTTTTTGGATTTTTATTTTTTTTTTGTTTTTGAAAAGATTATTATATTTTTTTCGGATTTTATTTTCTAAAAACGAACTAACTTAAAATTTATTTTTGGATTTTTGATACTGATTGAAAATTTTCAAAGGAAAATATTTAAAAAAAACAAAGTTAAGGAAAATTTACAATTTTTTTTTATTTTGAGAATTTTTTTTTAAAATAAGCTTGAACTAATGCAACTAAATGAATATAAGGATTTAATTACAATTTTCTTTCATTAAGTAGCTCCTAACCCAAAATTGTATAATCACACTTTGTCTTAATTCAACAAGATAGTTCTTAGCCAGGTAACGGACAGGAGTTATTGGTGCCCCACGAATCACTGTAGCAATGCAACCGAAGGTTTAAGTACCTTCAGAGAAATGATCAGTATAATATTTACGAATCACCGTAATATTTATAATCGATTATTGCTCTACCGTAGCCTAGATACTAAGAAAATAAATTGTTCAAAGAAGACAACTTGTCAAGATACAATTAAGCCCTAGGTGAGCTCGCGAGACCCTTAAGTCGATTGTCTAACCGTTATTATTAATCAAATTCTAATATGAAATGCAATTTGCGGGCCAAGGAAGGGGTGATGAAATCCCCACCTTATGTGGACTGGGTGTTGCCCTTAGAAAAGAAAAACAAGATGATATGAATGCAAAGCAGAATTTAAATGTGAATTAACAATGCTACTACGAATGAAATTTGTTTTTGTTTTTGTTTTTTGAAATGTTTTTAAAATGCAAGCAACCAACAATGCAAGGCAAATGAAAACAAGAGAGAAGGGCACGATACCAGAGCGTGTAGAATTATTAGCAAATTTATTTTTAAGCGGCAAATTTATTTTTTTATAAGCAAGCAAAGCAATTATTTTTTTTAGCAAGCAAGCCTTCGCCTTTTAATTTTCTGGTTCTGTAACCCGAAGCTTGAACAAGGCAAATGAAAGCAAATGAAAATGAAAAAAAAAATGTTTTCTTTTAAATTAAGATGGGAAAACAAAAAAAAGGAAAATGGACTAAAAAAATAGAAACTAAACAATAAAAATAAGACCACCAAGCCCAAACTAATAAAGATTTTCTTCCCGTTCTCTCTTCAAAAACAAAAATCGAAATTAAACAAAGAGAGGCGAACTTCTGGAAAACAACAAAATATGAAAACGCAAAATAAAAATCACGATTCAAAATATGAAATCAAAAAATTAAATTTGGAGTCTCATCTAGATTACAAGTTTGATTGGGTTTGGAAGGTTAGCGATGTTGGAAATCACGACGATTGGACGTTGTTTTAGGGTTTCTCGGCAGAGGATGGTTTGATGATGTAGAGGAAGTTGATTTGCGGCGAGTTGCGGTGGTGCGGTTTCGTGATGAAGCTTGGTCAGGTGGTCGCGATTGAGTGTTGTAGTGTGAGATGGTGGTATGTAATTTGCGATGGAGGTAGCTGTAGATTGCAATATGGAGGCAGTAGTGTTTGTATGTGATGGTAGACAAGGAGAAGTGTTTGGATTTGTCGTTGGAGATGTTGCAATGGTTTTCTGATGGCTGAAGGCTGACAGTGTAATGAAGTGTTGGTATGTAAGGAGATAGTCAGGTGTATGTTGTTCTACTAAGTGCAGTATTAAATGGTGGATGTGGTGAAATGGTGGTGAATCTGGGGGTGGGAGATGACAGTGGCAAGGGGTAGTGGAGTGGAGGAAGTGATTGAAGTGGTAGTTGTTGGTATTGTATGAGGATTGTGCTGGAGTGAGGAGGACAGTGGTTATGTAATGGTGCCTAATGAAGTTGATGTTCTAGTAGCAGTACGAAGTGTTTTGTATAAGTGGTTGGAGAATATGTGTGACAGTGGCAAATGGTATTTAAAGATATGATGTTCATGGCAGTTTTGATGGTGGAAGTAGAGGAGTTATGCAAGTTGAGGTATTGTGCAGTGGTGGGTTGTAAGTTGCAAGCAGAAAAATGAGCAGGCATAAATGTTGTATGAAGGTGATCAGGGAGTTTTTTGTGGTATTGGTTTGATGAACTGGGTTGTGGGAGATGTTGTGGAGGAATTTGAGTGAACTGTTGGGTGGTGATTGGGTATTGGCTGCTAGGGATGTTGGCAATGGAATGATGTTTTGGTTAGCGCTGTATGATGAAGTTGTGGTGGAAGTAGTAAGTTGTGAAGTGGGAGTGTTGCTGGCAAGTGGGAAGGAGGCAGAAATGTGGTGAAGCAACTGTGTTGTTGATGCAACAGTGACGATGTTGGTATGTTTGACAATGTGATATGGTAGAGGAATTTCAAATGGTGGGAAGGTGCTTGCTGTGATGTTGAAGTTTTCTTTTTGATTTATGCAAATGGCTGGGAGGAGGTAATGATGACAATGAGTTGTATGATGGTGGAGCTGCAGTTTTGTGAATGACAGTCGATAGGAGTTGCTGAGGTGAATTGTCGAAGTAGTGGATATATGGTTGTTGGTCAGTGATTGAATTGGAGGTACTGTATATTGGCTGTGGTATGGTCAGAACAGTGCAATAATGATGGTTTATGTAGCTGTATTGATGAGGCTGTGGATTGTTTTGGACTGTGCAGTTGCACAGTGATGATGTTGAGTGAGTGGTCGATGTGGCTGTTGTCAGTGGAGGAGGGGCAGAGATGGTATATGAGTAGCAGTGTGCGATTGATTGTTGACTATGGGTAGTTGACACAATTGATATGTTGACACAATTGATGTTCGAAATGTAGATGGCAAAGCAGAGATAAAGGATGGCCAGTAGTGGTATATGAAGTCATGTAAAAAGGCTGTGGAAGGAGGTGATGAGCAGAGAGCAATTTGGAGTGGTCGGAGGGTTGCACTTGTTAGTGTTGGCAGTAGAAATGAACTCAGAGGGGAGGTTGGAAATAAGTGTAACAGAAAATGGTATGGAAGATTGTCTCAAAAGTAAGTGTAACAGAGAAAATTGTAACTCAAAAGTATGTAAAAGACAGTTGTAAAGAGAAAATTGTAAATGAAATGGAATATTTTTTTTTTTGAAATGAATTTGTATATATATTTTAAATATGCAAATGCAACTAGAAAAGCAACACACACTCAAATCAAATGAAAACAAAAATCACACAAACACACAACAATAATTTTTTTTAAATGCAAATTAACACACAAAATAAACACACAATAAAATCAAACGAAAATAATTCGAAGAATTGGAATAAAATCAAAATGATTCTTCGGCAACGGCGCCAAAAACTTATTGAATCGGCTAATTTTCTATCGGACTAGGAATTCGTCAAAAAAATTTAAATAAAAATAATTGCAAGCTCACAACGTACAATTTTAGTACGTGCCGAGTACGGGTCGATTCGTAGGGAATTGAAAGTGATTTTAAAATTTCTACTCAGTCAAATTAAACCAAGATTTGAAGTTGTGTTAAGCTAAAAATTTCTAAAAACTAACAAAAACTAAAAGTGGATAAAAATATGAGAGTAGAAGGCAATTTAGAGGTAATTTCCTTCTCATGATCACATAAATCAACAAAATGAAATTATGATCTCTCTTTTGGTCATCAGTGAATTTAGTTGATGTGTTTATGATAAGTATGGTCTACTTGTGCTATTAATTAGCTCAACAAAAACCATCAAACTTTAACAAACCCTCCAAACCACTTTTTAACTCTCATGAAAATGTTAATGAAATTGAAAATAAAATCTATTCTAAGCATGATCTATTTACTATTAATTAGTAATATAGACCATCAAATTTTGATTCTAAAATTCATTTCATTACCATAATCATATGTAGATGAATAGGTAATTTGTGTTTATGTTTGTTTAAGCATGACCTATTTGGTGTCAACAACATAGGCTATCAAATTCAAAGCTAAACAATTAAATATTTACCACATCAAACATTGTCATTAAGCACAAAATGAGATCAAAATTAGCAAAATGTAATATACATGATTAATAGAGCTTCATTACCCCTAAATTGAAAGGGTTTAGCTTCTCATATTTGTTAGCACTTCAAAAAATGTAGATTGCAACATGAAACAAAAAACAAGAAGAAAGTGCAAGCTAATTAAAATAAAAGGAGAATTAAACTACTTGCATAAATTAAATCAAAGATACTAACATAAAAGAAAAGAACAAGAGAAGAACATGAATTAAAATTGCATGTAAATAAATTGCATAAAAGAAAATTACATAAAAGAATGCTAAGAAGCCATTATAAAGAAAAGAGAGTTTTTTTGTTTAATTTTGAGCCTCAAACTAAACTAACTAAAGAGGAGGCTAAGAGCTCATTACATGAAACATAAGGGGTATTTATACATGTTTTGAAACCCTAATTATATTTTAGGGAACTAACTAAAATACCCATCTAGGAAGTGTGGCCACCAAGTTATCATTAGAATGAATTAATCCTCTATTTAAATGTGCATATGCTTTTAATCTCGACTAACATGTGCATTAGCTCCTAATTTAAAGATCATGGTAAGTGGATAGTTAGGTTCCTTCATGTTGCATGAGTTGATTTATTTCCTTCTTCATTTGCCTTCTTCTCTTTTGTGCATGCATAAATATATGAAGCCTCTTCCATCTTTCATCCAATTTCCTACAAATAAAAATAAAATGTGCAAATAAATATCCTTAAAATTAATATATGCACAAAAATGATCATTTGCCCCTATATGAAGATGAATAAATGATGATTGAAAACAATTGAAATTTTGGTTTAAAAATGTTCAAATATCATATATGCTCATTTATTTAATTAAATCAGATTAAATATGGAAGTAAAAATATGCACATTTACATGCACATCAATTCCTTCCTACCAATTGTGTCCATCAGCAACTAATCTAGCTTTGTTTCTTATTATTTCTCCATTTTTATCACTTTTATTTTTGTAAATACATTTTTTCCATTATGGATTGATCATTAGGTCTAGGTACTAATTCCTATATATTATTTCTTTCATGTTGATTTAATTCTTCTTGCAGAGCTTAAATCCAGTATTCATCTTCACCATTTTCTTTGTCGTTTTTGGATTCTATACTTGAAATAAAAGCTATGTGACTCATTTCATTTAATTGCGTTCTTATTAAAACTTTTGTATTTACATCTCCCAAAATATTTTCAATAGTTTGATCTTTTAAAATTCGAGGGGACCTTTGATTATATTTTGTTCTAAAGATTCATTAATCTCTCGTGAATTTTCATCTAGTTTATTTTGTTATGCACTTTGAGTAACATTTGTAGATTGAATTATATTTGATATTTCAGTATTATCTTAAAAAAATTTAAAATTTTCATCAATGGAAACATGTACAGTTTATTCAATATAATTTATTTATTGAAAATTAAGTAAGCTTTTCTTCTTTCTGAATAACTAATAAAAATAAACTCATCCGCTTTAGAATCAAATTTTTCTAGATTATCTTTAATGTCTAAAATAAAACAATTTACACCAAAAACTCTGAAATACGATATTTTAAGTTTTTTTTATTAAAAAACTCATATCGGTGCATTTTGTTTTAGGTCTTATTGACACGCAATTTAGAACATAACATGCAGTAGTGATTGCTTTAGCCTAGAAATTCTGAGGTAAAGTAGTGCTATTTTTTATGTTCCATCACACTCCTATAAATATTTTCCACAACATTTTTTTGTGGTGTTCTAAGATTTTTTTTTAATTAATCCCTTTTAATTAGAAGAATTTATGAAATCGCCTTTTTCGAATTCTCCCCCGTAATCACTTCTTATATTTTAAACTTTTAAATCTTCCAAATTTTGAACTATTTTTTCAATGTTTTAAACATTTCAAAAGTGTGACTTTTATATTTTAAAAACAAGGTCCATGTATATCTTCAGAAATCATCAATAATTACAAAGACAAAATTATTATGATTTATTGACCTAACTTGAGTTGAGCCAAATAAAACCAAGTGGAGTAATTCTAAAGGTTGACTAGTTAAAATTTCATTTAAAGATTTAAAAGAAGAGTTTCTTGGTTTATCTCTTTGACAAGCATCACACAGATTATTAGCTTTAAAATTAATTTTTGGAAGACCTCTCACAATCTCGTGTTTAATGATTTTATTTAATAATTTAAAGTTAATAAGATAGAAATGTTTATGCCAAAGCCATGAATCATTAGAGTTTGCCACATGACACATTTTGATGTAAGTACCAGCACCATTGTCCCAGTGGTTAAGCACTCTGACTTTGATGAGAGAGGTCACTAGTTCTTAACTTGCATAGCATGATTTAAACCATTAGATATATATTGACATGTAGTATGATTTATGCTATCTAAGACTTATAGTTCCAATATGTACTACCATACTGCTACCCAATTTCAAAATATGTAAATATTATGTTTTTTATTCCTTTAAAAATACCAGATAAACATTTATGATTATAGTTAAATTCGGGTTACCATTATTGCCGACATCCCATATTCCGATGATATATTCTTTGGAGTTATCACTGAAATAAACAATGTGTAACATCCCCCATTTTTAGGCCCAGAACTAAATATTACGGATGCTGCAGTCATCCATAGTATTAATTTCTAGTGAGAAAATGAGATTAGTTAATTATATCTATAGCATCAAAAGCATATGAATATGAAAAACTTTCAAACTCATTTCATTAATAACTTTCATATTCATTACATCCATTCACTACGCCATAGATTGCATACTGCAACACACAAGAAGTGATGCAGAAAGTGCCAAATAATGTTGCTGGAGGCCAAAAACGAGCTAAGGCAACACTTTCTCGGTGTTGCATTTTGCCGCGTTGCCGCAGACTCAAATGCAACATCTTTGTGATCCTAAGGCAACATCGGTTCTGTTGTTGCCACAGGTACTAAATTTACTAAAAAGTGGGTCCCACAATCTGGGCCCCAACATGTGGGGCCCACTAATTCTGTTAACCAACTTAACGGAACCGTTTTGTGGGGCCCACATTCATTAATCTATGGTAACACTTTTACCAATAAAATGGCAACACTTTTCCAGTTTATTACCACATTTAACATCACATACTGCAACATTATATCATATCTACGGCAACACTTTTTGCAATTTAAATTGGAAATGTACTGCAACATCATACTACTGCAACATTACACTGCATTTCATAGTAGCCAAAGAGCTATTCATTTCATAACAGCCAAACAACAAGTCGTTTCATAACAGCCAGCAACACAAGTTTTAGTCAAGTACAAAATAACAAACATACTTAAAACATAACAGCCATCAACACAAATTTAGTCAAGTACAAAATAACAAACATAGCCAGTGCATTCATATTAACAGCCAGTACATACTAATTAAATTCTACATACTACACGTGAATTCATCTTTGCGAGCCTCCAAATTTCATGCTTCCGAGCCACCAGTACCATCAGTGCCTCTAGTGGCTCCAGTGCCAGTTTCATCACTGCAGACGGTCGCACAAAGACCCGCAACATCAATTTGCATGTCAGGGTTAGCTTCGCCTAATTTCTTAAGCACCCATGACAAGTTCTCCTGAACTTTTCGGGTTCACCGTTGCATCAAATTCATCTTTGACCCTCTTGTTCACCTTTGCTTCGACTTCTTCAACTATATTTTCCTTTATCTTCGCTGCCAGCTCCTGTATATATGTGCTTGTTGTTGGGGCATCTTTTGAAACTTCTGCAGACTTTGTGTGCCGTCCTATAAGCCAAGTTGGACCGTGCCGCTTTCCATCAGAAATCAGTTCTTGAACAACTTCATCACTTCCTCCTTCACCTATTGCTTTTTGAATCTTATCCTGCAAAATAAAGCAGTTTCAAAATGTGACATTAAATAAAATTAACAAATATAACATCTGAAGCAGTTTCAAAATGTTGATGCGCAAAATGAAGCATTTTTTTGACATCTGAATGAAGAGAAATTAAAATTCTTACAACTCTATACTTCATTACTGAAGTATCGGTCTTGTACACCTTTCCTTCTTTCCGCTTGCGAGTTCTAACAAAAAGCTCTCCATCTGATTCGTTGGACTGATACAAATTAAATGAAAAAAGTTAGACAGCAAAAGAATATCAAACCAATTTTTCCAGAACATATATCACTATTCAATTCAGATGTTATATTTGTTAATTTTATTTAATGTCACATTTTGAAACAACAACTCACAGATGAAACTGTTCACAGATGCACCAATGAAAGCTGCTGTTGTTAATTTTATTTAAAAGGTTAGACAGCAACTCACAGATGCAAAAATGGAGCAACAGCAGCTTACAAGTGCAAAAATAAAGAAACGGCAAGTATAAAATCACAACATATGTAGCAACAATATCACTAACATTTTCTCGACTGTCCCAAACAAGGATACTTTTGCTGTCCCAAACATTTTCTCGACTGTCCCAAACCAACCCATCACTAAGTTTCAGAAATTATACAAACAAGGATACTGCATTCGAGTTTGCAGTACCCTAAGATGGGTGCAATACCTTAACCATCACTAAATTTGCCAAATACCTTAAACACTGTATTAATAATTTCCACAGAGACGGATTGGACTCATATTTAATGTTTAATATGCATCTAACTTGCTGACATATATTGACCAAATGTGTACAAATGCATGAGCATGACGGACACTGGTTTGGAAAAGAACTGAGTTTTCTATCCCAAACAAGGGCAAAGAAAGGCTCATTTATATTTTTATAGATTTTATGTATTTTTTTAGCAAATGGTAATAATAGCTATTGAGTCGTAAATTAATGTGAAAATGCATACCCAGCCAACCATAAAAATAAGCAAAATACATACCATCTTATGCCGAATTTGAGAAAAAAGTTTTGGACCAGCAGTGTGTGTGTCTGTATACAATATCCGACTTGCACAATTTGTAAGGGCCTTGTTCTATGAAAACATAAAATAAAGATGTTTATCTGCCTGATTTGAATGAATAGAAAGGGAAATAAATTCTGTGATAAAATTTAAAATTATACCTGAATTTTTTCATCTCCCCAATACATCAAGAGTACTTGGAAATCCGCAAGTGGAATTTCGTCCGGCCTATTTTCAAGCCTCTCTTCATCAGTTTCATAGGCCATATAATGTGCCTTTTTAATACGACTCTTGTACCCCCTCCAAGAGTCACGAATTGACTTCAAAACCCAATAGTCACATTCATCCGGAATAATATACCGTTGCTTAAATACAAATCAAACATTAAAAAGAACAGTCATGCTACTTTTGTGACAAGTTACATATATTTAATTAAAATTCAGCTAAGTTTGCAAATTACCTTAACATAGCTCAAAACTATTGGAGGCAGTAGTTCGTAGACTACATTTAATCAAAGATAAGCTATTTCCATTAGTAAGTTTGTTCGTAGACGAGCACATGTGCGTGCGTATGTAAAGTAATATTTTTTGCTGATACAGCGAACTTCATATATATGTTTCATGCTACAGGTAAATAAAAGATAATATGTAATTTAAAGAAATAAAATACTAACCTTATTTTAGGTGCATAGGGTCTCCACTACAAAAACCGACCTTGAACTTGCTCCAATTCCAACCGTCAACATGCACTCCTCCATAGTAAGAACCCAATTCATCTTCATAATCAAATTACCAGTCGTGTACAGGTCATATGGCTTTGACGATCTTATATCAATAATTAATAACCTTAGGTTCATATCACTTGTTTACAAAAGTCTTACCCACTTGCATCACCTAGTATACTCCATAATAACTGACATCTGCACCAAATCAGGTAGGTTGTATTTTATATATGCTTGCATAGAGAGAACAGATTTTTCATAATACATGCATTGGACTACCGAAGGAGATCTAATACTTACTTTGTTAAAGTGTCTCAAAGGATTGGGCAATAAATCTTCTTTATGTAAATCTACTACCTGCATTCCAGTAACAAATCTATATAGTAAACAGAGGTAAGTTATCAATTAAAACTGAAAGTAAACATTTTAATTAACCATAAAGGCAAAATTTAGAGTAAAAACCTTA
The DNA here is from genome assembly GCA_030737815.1 of Allium fistulosum. Taxonomy (NCBI): domain Eukaryota; kingdom Viridiplantae; phylum Streptophyta; class Magnoliopsida; order Asparagales; family Amaryllidaceae; genus Allium; species Allium fistulosum. The sequence continues at coordinate 189,618,872 of CM060902.1, read as the reverse complement.
TAGATTGGATCAGTCAATCTTCAAAACTGGAAATAGGCATATGTAGTTCTATAAATAAACACTGTAGATCTAAAATGTCTAAAGATAAATAATAGAAAAAGATAAATACGAGAAGAAACAATATCACATGCAGAAAAAAAATAATGCGTGTTATTTAACTATACTTGTGGACTTACCTCATCAGAAGTTCCTTGTACTAAGCATTTTTATGCTTCGTTTTGCTAAACAAAGTAAAGATACTGTGATAAGATGCGAGCAAAAGAGATATGTAAGCATAAACATCTAAGCATGCTAGTATGACAAAATTACTTCAGAAGAAAATCTTGTAAAAAATAGGGATTTATCAAACCTGTCATTTTTGATAATTTTTAATGCGGCAAGAATGAAGAATTCACATATCAATACATCCAGTTAGTTAACGAGAATATAACCATGATAGTTTATCATTATGAGTAACAGACATAATGCTACAAACAAATCTCAGATAAGGAGAAATATTTCTCCTACACAACCTTTCTGAAAACTGTATATGTCAATACATTTGCTAATTTAGTTAAAAATTTATCCTTTTTCAAGTAAAATTAAAAATAATATCACAAAATGTAATTTTCTCCAAATACGGATGAGGTACCATAGAATCAAATCACAAAAACTGCATAGCCCATGCAAAATTCCGACCATAGTTCAAAGCCCAACTTACAGACAAAAAATGAAGATGGTGAGGACCAACTCAATCACACATAATAATTAGAGGCAGAGTTACCAAGAACATAGATTTTTTAACTAGATGGCCACAACTTCTACCTGTACCTGAGAATACAACTAATTAATTCTCGATTTTATAGAAACTACAATGCCATGTCATATCAGTTATGCACTCTAGCATTAGTATACTGAAATGAATCTTGTATAGTATTTAATTTATAGCTTATGTGTCCTAGTCCTATATGATAATTTTGCTAAAGAAACTTCAATTAGGTAAGTCAAATTCAACATGGCAAATGAAAATGCCCATGACTCAATGTCTATTGCTAGTTTGTCCAGTTATATAATTGGTCATTTAGATATTAGAACTCCTGAAAGTAACGGATTAGCTCATGATTAGTATATATTTTACTAACATGGTAGGTTTGTAATATGGTTAAAAAAATTAAAAGGCAAGAGATTATAACACATGCATCTACTACCAGTATTAACTTCTAAAGTCGTTATAATGTAAAGGCATGTGCAGGAGCTGTTGCAATATTGCAAGGCAGACCAACCATATCATTGTCTATCATCATATCAATGGATTTTCAGGATCTTGTATGCCCAGGTTTGAAGGAATTTTAATATAAATTGTTGCATACGTTTGTCAAATTGACAATCAAACTTATGTGTAACTGAGCAATTATTACCATCATGGTTATATTCACATAATGATCAATAAAAACATTTACAAAGCAGAGCTACTTTGTGGATTAATACATGTCTTAATTATAACAACTATCATGGAACGTTGTAACCACGTTGTCAAGGATCAAAGAGGAATATGTGCTATTAGTTCTTAAATTAGCAATACAAATGAGTGCAATTAATCCTTAAATTCACAATACTCCTATTTTAATGTACAAAAAATGATCCCAATGATCTTGTATTCCGATAAGCCCTGAAAGGGAACCATTAATTCTTTAGCTAGTGCTTTACAATCTCTATTTTCATAAAATTCATGTAAATAGCAATGGCTTTATTAACAATGACATATGTGCCTTCAACAGGCTAGACCGGACCATCTTACATGATACTTACCATTATTGATTTCAGCTACAATATGATATCTTTATATGTCATTTCGTCGTTTGTAATTTTTTATGATAGTTCATCACACTGCACTATAGAATAAAATTAGCTTGGTTATAAACAACATGTTTACTTTTTAAGGTATATTGCCATAATAGTTCTTTTTGTTCACTATAGTTTTGATACCAATTGTTCACTTATTACTTCAACAGAATAAACAATTTTCATTGGAAATGATGTCCCCAGTCCATGTTAGCAATATTCAAATCTCCTGTAGACATAGTTGATCTCCCTTGGTACAGAGCATACCAAGCAACACCGTAGTCAAGGCTGATTAGATTTTGTTCGATAAAACAACGTCATGTAACCACTTTGCCTTCAGTGGTTGTGATTCACAGCTAGTCCTGGACCCTTTTAGGATTAACGTTTAATCATTCTTTATGTGAAATGAGTTATACATTAATTATGAAGAGACGTGTATACTTGCATGTATAATGTTGTTCATAGAGGGTTAATATACATGATAAAAAATTGGACTTATTTTAGTTGATTTGTCAGTACACACTCGAAACCATGCCTCGCCTTCCCTTTAGAAATCCTTGGATTTCACGGGTCTGTCCTTTTTATTTTCCTAAGTTATGTTGAAATCCACTATGTTCTTATCAAATTCCATCCCTATTTCTCAACAATTTCATCATATATGGCTGATGAATTCAGCGCGACTTGTGTAATAGATTACCTAGAACGTAAGTGTTAAATGCCATGCTTTAAATGATGATGTCTTGGATACACCTACTCACACTATGTCAGCTTATTGATCCCATATTTCACAAGGATATCAACTACTTGTCCATCACCTGTTGATGCTTCCGTCATATTGGATTTGGATAGCAAGATGCAGCATGTGGACAGAGTGATCTTATTATTGGCAAGTCCAAGTCGGTATAGTTTTTTATTATGTTGTAGTGTGATATCGAATTTTATTTCAACATTATTTGTAGATTAGCTTGTTTTGTTTCTTGATACATGAGATTGCTTGCTTACAAGTATATCAATATATAACTTTTGACACCTAAAGAGACCATATATTGTTCATAATAAACTCTTATAAAAGTGTGTCATAAAACTTCACACTTGATTATAATCATATGCAATGCCAATGATTAGCTTTGGGCTTACTATTAAGTTTATTTTATTCTCCCTCAATAAAAAGAAAATGTCAAATATAGTGGCTCTTCACTTAAAAGATTGCTAATCTGGAAGAAACTAGACATAGAACTTTTCTTTTAATCACATAGTATTTTCATGAAATTAAAGGGAAAACGAATTAAAAGCTTACTAGTTGTAGTTGACAGCTTGGATCCATAGACACATCACTTTCCACCCTTGATACCTCACGAATCCAACATTAATTACAGGCGTTGTACAATATCTATACCTACAAGAATATGCAGCATCACTGATACAACTCAGAAGCATCTTAATGAGATATATAAATCGGTAAATTTTGAACTAATCAGGAATATGATTACACCTTAACTCACAAGTAAATCAGTAAATTAGGCAACACAACAATCAAATCAGGAAAAACTTGAAATATATATAGAGTGATACCTTAAGCAGAAGATTAAATCGAAGCCCTAACTGAAATTTGAATCCCAAACGAACCCTAATTGAAGACCTAATTGAAACACCAAAGCCCTAATTGAACTTGAACTCGAACTTGCCCTAATCGAACCCCGATTAAGCTTGCAAACTTGAACTTTTAGCCCTAATTGAAACAGCGATTGAGAGTGTTTGAGCGTTTGTGAGGTTGAGTGTTTGAGAGGTTGAGTGGCGGAGTGTTATTTTGTTAAGTGTTTAACTGAAACCCTTGATATTTTTTGTTAAGTTTTGCCGCTTTCTTCCTGCTTCCCGCGTTCTTTTTTCAGCCCGCTCATTTTTTATAATATTTTTATAAGTCTATAGCTACTGCAACATATGTTGATATCTATACTAACATCCTGAAGCTAATGTTGCAATAGACCTTTGGATCGGTGATCCATTTTAACAATTGGATTAAATGTAGACCGTTGGATCGTATTCACGTGGATTGCTAATTTTATTAATTTTTTAATTTGAATACAACTATAGCTACTGCAACATCTTGTTGATACCTATGCTAACACCTTGAAGCGTGTGTTGTAATAGACAATAATCAGCATACCTATCGTTACATTGTAGTTAGCAACACCTTGTATTTTTGTTGCGATAGGTCATCTATGGCGTAGTGATTATATAGTCGCATCGATTCCATGTTTAGAGAAAATAAAATAGCATTTACAATTATGTTCCAAGAGCGACATATGAAGATGCCTCATTGGGTGATCAGATTCTAACTACTTGATAGTTATAAGTTATATCATTAATCCATTCAAACAAAACTAAGAATTAAACAACACAGTGGAAATAAATTTCTAATATTAACTAGCTTGCCTCCTTCACATCTCCAGAAGATTATACGTCTAAACTGAAAACCCTACTCTAGACCTACTCAAATGAGTACTGGAGAGTATAATAGGAAAAACAAAAATTTCGAGCCAGACAAAAAGTCTGGTGTGAATAAAAATATTCCATCTTGAACCAAAATAGATATCCAGTGAGACCATGCCGCTGAGTGAAACACGTTTTCCCCTCACTAGTATCTTATCCAAATATGTCAATCATACATCATGCACCTATAACCACAATAGTTAGAACAAAATATAACACGATCATATGCATGCATGCAACATGGGTAAGTCTGACTAGTATGTTACCCTAGGGTAGTGCATACCCAAGGTCGACCGTTTCCAAAAATAAACTCTCTGTCTCAAATCATAGTTTTCCTAGAGTCACTATGAACCTAATAGGTTTTATAGGCCAACCAATAACCTATATGGATGACTCGGGCCAAAACGTTTATTAGATATTCAAAATCTCCAAATACGATTAGGAAGAAATTGGTCTAACTATCTGAATCATAGTTTTCCTAGGATCACTATGAACCTAATGGTTTTCTGGGCCAACCAACAACCTTTTTTATGAGCATATAGAGCTATGAGTTCCTTATTGTGCGTCAACATCATTTAGTCTCACTAATAACAAGCCATACGCACTAGAGTCATGGACCTTTACAAACTGGGGGCTAACGAGTAAACCATAGGGCACAACCCTACACAGTCCCACATTTGCACTTATTATTTGGTTTTAAATCCATGAGTCATATTTCTGTTGATTAATTGAAGGCATCCTAACGTAATTGATCTATCTGATCTCCTGGATTGAATTCTACTCACTCAGAAGTTTAGTCTGTCCATACTCACTACTTGAACAGCCTGATTGATAATTTTGTTCCCAAATCCCAAGATGCAATCATAGATCATGAAAATATGAGTATGACAATGATAAATATGCAAATTTAGCCAATCAGATGATAACAAGAACATATAACATCATTCCATCAAAATATGTTCAATCAACGGTCACGTCTGTAGCAAAATTACTTAAGTTTAAGTAATATCCTTCTTTGGCAAATTCATATAGAATTGGACTAAAATATCATTTTATTTTCTTGAAACCATTTACCTTTAGAAATGATAAACCTCCTGAACTCATTCTTATAAACAAGAAAACATAGCCCATACACATAGTCGAAATCTTATGCCAAAGCATTATCTTATTTACATAGCTTTTAATACATTAGCTGTCAAAACAGGGATGTGGACCCTTTAGAAAACATAGCTATTTACTTTGTAAAACATAAAGCTATTGAGCCTTTAAAACATAGCTTTCGAATTTATAAACAAACAGATATACATGACACTAAAATACAGCTATCGAGCACCTACTCAAAAAGGTATCGAATCACTATAATATAGTGGATATTAGATTTCATAGAACATGAAGTTCCGAGCCACTAAGAAAAGTTATCTAATTTATAAACATATGGCAGCTAATGATGTTGAAAACATTGGTGTTGAACAAATAGGAGACAAGAGGCTCCGAGTTTTAAAATATTTAGGGTTGTCGAACCCTTAAAACAAAGGAGCTGTCGAACTTTTAAAAGATTACTTTTGAGCCTCGAAACCATAGGATGCCAAGCCTCTACAACCTTGTGATACCAAACCCCTATAATACATAGTGTCAAACATTATACAATCTGATACATCACATATCTACTATGTAGGCATCGCATGCATCATCCTATATAGAGGCCGAGTCTATAACGTCGATATGTCATATAACTATTAGATAGTTAATCTATGTATCGACCTCCATGTATGTCGAATATCGACATAACATGGGTGTCGAGTATTTACAATGGCAGTAATGTAATAAAAATAAAAACTTTTTATATTTCCTTTTAAAGCCAATACTATCCACTAACTCTCGCCCCATGTCAAATTATCATTAAATAACAAAATGCTTTACATTTTCTTTTAAGAAATTGCTAGTAGATCTATTCTACCTTCTCAAATATCTTTACAAACCCTTATAATTAATATATTTATCTTATAGTAGTTAAACACTTTTATAGAATAATAAAACATAGAAAATCATAACCATTAAGGAAAACTCCCCAAAAATCACCAAAAATTCAAATTTTCATCTTCTTCCTTATATAAAAATTTCAAACCAAATTAATAATTTAATTATTTTTAATAATTAAAACCCCAAATAAACACCTTTTACTTATTAGAAAATTCATAAAATTTTTATATGAACTTAAAAATTATGAAATTAAAAACCCATCTCCAAAATAATGTTTTTCCCAACATATTCCAATTTAAAATCAGTTGGAGATCAAAAACTTAGGGTTTTCCTTTATAACCTATTAAAACAATTCCATAAAAATTCTAATAAATCATCATTTAATCCAAAAATGATAATATCAATCAAGAAATAACATATATTCACAATCAATTCAGAAATCATTCATAGATTCGAAAACAAGCACAAATAAATAGGTCAGATACCATTATTGACCTTAGAGTGGATTAGAGAGATTGAGATTTGATGCTGATTAATCCCCTTAAGCTTTTCCTTTGATTCCCTTTAGATTTCCCCTTCTTTTGTTCCTAAATAGTTGACGGCCTTCTCTTATGTTTTGTTTTTTAATTGTAAAATGAAATAAGAAAGAATGAGAGAGGGAGGATTTAGGGAAATGAATAAAGGAGATATTCCTATTATGTCTCTCTCATTACTTTCTTTCTGTTTTATATTCAAATCAATCTTATGAATAGATTGCTTAAGGAATGGCTCATATTAGTTAACAAATCTCATTCTTATTATAACACCATACGTTATTCTATTTAATTTATCTTATTAAATCCCTTGAATAATGCTGCATAAAAATGAGGTGTTTTACAGGCTCCCTGCTGAAGAATTTCATCCTCGAAATTACGATACGGAAAACAGCAAGCATATCAATCATGCAAACATGTGTGACAAACACATAACAACATTACTAGCCTATCTAACTAGCAAAAAGTCTATATAACATATATAGAACATACCATCAAAACAACTCAGGATAAGTATCTCTAATTCTACCTTCTGTCTCGCAAGTACAGTCTTACTCATTGTCAATCTATAGGACTTTTACTAACTTGACGGTCTTGTTTCTTAATCTCTTCTCATCTCTTGCTACAACATGAACTGGTTATCTAACAAAACTCATTTCCAGTTCCACCTCTAAATCTTCCAATAAATTCTCCGGATCATCCACACACTTCCTAAGATGAGAACATAAAAAACATTATGGACTCCTGCCATACTATTCGGTAACTTTATTTAATAAGCGAGTTTACTGATCCTTTGTATGATAGGAAATGGACCAACATATCTTAGTGCCTATTTACCCGACTTCCCAAACCGTACAACACCCTTCATTGGTGATATTTTAACAAAAACATGGTCTCTATCTAAGAACTCTAAATCCTTATGCCTTTTATCCGTGTAACTTTTCTGCCTAGATTGAGCATCCTTCATCCTTGCTTGAATAAACTCAATCTTTTCCATAACTTCTCTCACAATATCTGGACCAAGAATCAGTTTGTCTCTACTCTCCAACTAACATGCTAGTGATTTACATGGCTTTTCGTAAAGAGCTTCGAAAGGCGCCATTACTATACTAGCTTGATAATTATTATAATAGGAAAACTAAACTAGGTGCAAATGGTCCTTCCATGACCCTTCAAAGTCTAGTACACAAGCCCTTAACAAATCTTCAAGAACTTTGTTAACACTTTTCGTTTTTCAATCCATTTATGGATGGTAAGCAGTACTCATCTTCAGCTTGATACCTAACACTTCTTGCAGACTCTTCCAAAATTCACTGGAGAATAAAGTATCTCTATCACTAACTATACTACTAGGAATCTCATGCAGTCTTACAATATTCTTTATAAACAATGTAGCCAACGTAGATGTCATCCTTGTCGACTTAACGGAATGCACTCTTAGTCGGTCAATCTACCATGAGCCAAATGCTTTCATTTTCCCTACTCGACCTTAGCAACCCATTAATAAAATCCATGAATATATAATCCAATTTCCAAAGCGATACTTCTGAAGGTTGAAGTAATCCACTTGGCTTCCGATGCTTGGCTTTTACTTAGTGACAATTCAAGCATTGTTTCACCCATAAGCCTACATCTATTTTCATTCCTTCCTAGAAGAAACTCCTCTTCATATCCTGATACATTTTATTTTCTTCAGAATGAATAGTAAACTTCGATCGATGACACTCCCTAAGAACTTCCTTCCTTAGGTCACAAATATTTGGAACACACAACCATCTCTTCTTTCTTAACTATCCATTCTGGTCAAGACTAAAACTAGCCACCTTTGTTGTCTCATATTCAACTCCTTTCAAGAGAATAAATATTTCAAGGACTTATGATCCATAAATAACTTGAATCGTTCTCCCAAAACATAGTGTCTCCACACTTTCAAAGCAAATATTACTGCTACCAACTCTAAATCATGAGTCGGATACCTAACTTCATGTAGTCGAAGTTGTCGAGAAGCAGAGGCAATCATATTACCTCTTTGCATTAACACAGCTGCTAATCCTGTCCCACATGCATCCGTATACACCACTAAATCTTGCTTTCCATCTAGAACAACTAACATGGAGTTATTAGTCAATAAATGTTTTAGCTTTAATAATGCTTCTCACATTTATCAGTCCAAGCATGCTTTACGTCTTTCCATGTTAGTTTAGTCATAGGTGCCGCTTTATGAGAGAAATCCTTAATAATCTCTAGTAATAGCTTGCGAACCCCAGAAAACTTCTTATCTCGATCACAGTCTTGGGTCTTTTCCAATTATGAAAAACTTTAATCTTAGCTGGATCTACTGATAACCCTTTTTATAAAACAACATGATCAAGAAACTTTACTTCTTTTTTTCAAAAATGACATTTCAAAATCTTTGCTTTTAGTTGATGCTGCCTCAACATTTCTAGCACTATTCTAAGATGAATCTCATGATCTTGTTCATTCTCAAAATATATCAGAATGTCATCTAAAAATAGAACATGAATCTATACGAATGCTCTCGGAAGATCCGGTTCATCAAATCCACAAAGAAAGCAGGTGCGTTAGTCAGTCCAAAGGGCGTGACAGACCATTCATACGAACCATATTTTGTTCAAAATGGCATTAATGGAATGTCGCCCTCCACCACTCTCAATTGAAAGAACCCTATTGCAAAATCCAATTGGGAAAATACTGTGGCTCCACTCAATTGATTAACAAATCATCTATTCATGGCAAGGGATACCGAGTCTTTATCGTCTTCTCATTCAACTTACGATAATCAATACACATCCTTAACGACCCGTCTAGTTCCTTCATGAGCACTGCAGCCACTCCCCAAGGCGAACTACTTAGTCTAATAAAACTCTTTCCTTCTAAGTCCACCAAATACACCTTTAACTCTTTCATCTCTGTACGTGTCATTCTAGTCGGTCTACTTAGGGGTTCTGCTCCAGGTGTAAGATCTATTCGAAACTCAATAGCTCATTTTAGTGGTAGTCTAATAACTGGCTCAAAGACATCCGCATACTCTTGCAACGAAAACCTAATTCACTTCATCCTCCACTTTCATTTTACCCAATAAAGCACATATATCAAAATTCAAAATTTCTACTGAGTATATAATTCGATCGTGGTTATTAGGATATTTTAATGATATCTCCATATCTTGGCAAAATATCCTAGCATCATATCTACTTAACCAATACATAGCAGAAATATACCTAAAACCTACAAAATCAAATACATGCAAATTGCAGGTAAGTGCATGACCTAACATCACAATTTTTAAATGGTCACATCTTATAGCAGACAACAATAGCCTTCCCTTTCTTGGCAGCTCCACCCTTCTGAGCTCCCTTCTTATTAAAGAACTTACCTTTAGTCTCCACAGGCTTGTCACGTCCAAATGTCAAAAGCATTTCCATATTCCTCAATGCCCTCTCTACTACTACATCACATGGATTTTTGAGATGCGGCAATATTGCCTTGGTAATCTCGGGATTCACTCCACGAATAAACTTCTCATTCCTAGTGGCACATCCATATCTGGATAACTCATCAAACTTAGTTGCATACTCCAGTACATACATCTGTCCTTGCTCTAATTCCATGAACTTCCTACGCAAAGTTGACTTGGATATCTCAAACAACCTTTCCTCAAATCTCCTTCTAAATTCATCCCAAGTCAAGTTCTCCTCAGGTATTCCTATAGTCACACTGTTCCACCAAAACAAGCAGCTCCTTGCAACTACCTAGATGCCAACTTCCTCTTCTGCTCATCATTCAAGCTTAAGTCAGCAAAAATCCTTTCACAGTGCAACAACTAATTCTCCACTTCAATAGCACTTTCCATTCCTTGAAAAGGCTTTTCTCCAAGACTGTATAATCACGGTTCAACTTGGCGTAATTTTCACAATATTCTTTTGATAATTTGATGTTTTCATCTTTGTATTTCTTAAGCTCATTCTCAAGAATAGAAATTTGATTTGTTAAATTTTCAGATAAATTTTGTGAATTTTCTAATCTTGAATTTTCTTAAGTAAACCAATACTTTTTTCCTAAACCATCATTTTCTTTTTCCAAATAATAAACTTCGGAATTTAAATTTTTAACAGAAATTTTAAAATCTTCACTTAAATCTTTTAGTAAATTGCATTCTTTCAACAATTCTAACTTTTCTTAAACAAAATTTGAGTTCCATTTTCAACGATGGATTTTTCTAAAGATTGTTTTTGATTTCCAATAATTTCTTCTAAAATTGTTTTTTCACCTTTTAGCATATTTATTTCTAATCCAAATTTACTGAAACTTACTAAAGTTCTTTATGAGTTTTCGGAAATTAAATTATTTTTCCTCTAATTCTACGTAAAATTCAAAAAGCACATTATGCGTTAAATCAGATTGTATCTCATCCTCTATAGCCATGAAGCAGGCATTTGTTGGCTCATCAACACTTTCGCTTTCCAAAGACGGTGAAGAATTAGAGTCATTTCAAATGGCTTGAAATGCTGGTTTATTCTTCTTGTTGTATTTTTCATATTTATTTTTTCTTTTGAACTCCTTTTTCCAATTTTCTCAATTGGACTGTCCTTTACTATGTGACCAAATTAGTTGCATCAAAAGCATTTAAGTATAGAATTGTTGTATCCATTATTGATTCCTCTCTTCACCTTCTTTATAAATTTTCAGCAATTCTTTGCAATGAAAGCCATTTCATCTTTGTAAAGATCGGAACCCTCTTTAACTTGGAATGCAATAGTTTTCTTTTCCTGATCCTACATTTTTCTAGCTTGCAAATTCACTTCATAGGCCTTTAAATTACGAACAAACTCTTCGACCGTAAGTTGTCGAAGATCGTTAGACTCTTCGATGGCCAATATTTTTCTTTACTAATTATTAGTTAAAGAGTATAAAATTTTTGTAACAATGCCAAATTTAGAAATAGTCTTTCCTCATCCAATAAGTGCATGAATAATATCTTGAAGATGAGAGTACAACGGTGTTGGTGATTGTAAAAATCCGCACCCTAACGGGCCTAAATTTTCGCTAAATCAAAAACCCAAATCTGCCAAAGTATGGATCATTGATTTATTGTCTTGCAAATAAACAAGTAAACGCATATCAGAGCACTATCGGTATAACTCACAATGGAATAGTAAAGTATAATAAAACATATAGATACTAACCAAGATTGACACTTCCAATATCTAATGTTCTGTTAGTGCCAAGCATGCATTAGGAAACCTATCCTTCCACTATTCCCACTTTACACTAGTACCTGTCCATCTAAAGCTATCCTGTGGGATGTAATGAGGATGAGATCGGAACAACATTTTGATGACTGGTAAATTGTACATTTTACATATAACACTAGTTTATGCCGATTGTTTTCCATTACATGTTATGTCTTTTAATTTTACTTAGTTGTCTCGACTCCACGTACTCGTACGATATGCCCCATATACTCGAATTAGATCATAACTACATATGCATATATATATAAATATATAATTAAAACGGCCCTCCTTTACACCAAGATACTATCCCCATTAGTATCCATAACCCGGCACCCTGTTAAGATCCATTGCCAATGCAGTACCACGTCCTCGTCGTCGAGCATACCATGGAACTTCCATAGTGCCTGATAACGATGTCACTATAATTTGGTTGTATTCTATCTCGCTTTGCTTTGGGATGTCTACTTCCTATTACGGACTTAGCTCCACGGATTATAGAGGACTTAGCTCCTCGGACTATACCATCCGTTTTTGAAAGAAATATTTTATGAGGTAACTTGCCTTGCCCTAACAAACAAACTAGCAAACGACTGTAGCCTTACATGACCAAACGTGGCCTACCTAGCGGGAGGTGTAGGCCGTTAGATGTAACCATGTCTTTCCTGTTGACCGCGCAAGGCCGATTACAGGATTAACCTATGTATAGCTCCTACTCCTAATTTAGTACCAACATATACTGATATAGAGTCGAGCCACTGTAATACCCCGCGTTTTTACGTTAATTAATTAAAATAGAAATTAACTAATAAATAATAAATAGTGAAAATGGAATTTTAACAAATATCATAATTTGTATACGAAACTTGCGATATTGTGTTTACGATGATGTTCTGATCAATTTTCATTAATAAACTTTTTCGACCAGAATTCAAACGAAAAAGTTATCAACGTAAGAATTTTTGTAGCTGGAAATAAATGTATATGTCATTAAGGAAGTAATTTGAAATAAATTAATGATTAATTAATGCCGTTAAACTTAATTATTACTTAACATTTAAGAATTATAAATAGGGGATAAGATAATGTTGATTAACGTTAATTGGATATTAAAGGTAAGAAATCAACGTAATAATAGAATGCACCAATTTCACCGAACCAGCATTGCCCAAGTCGACCGTGACCATGCCTGGGTTAACCATGGATGGTCATCCTAGAGGCTTGAATGATCAACCCATGACTTTTTGAATGCAGTAGTAAGATTTGGCCCTGTGACCCAGATCTATTACAATTCCATCCGACGATTAGCACTTATTTGGACCTATATAAATTAGGACCTAGAGCTTCACTTTTGACCTCATTATTTCTCTAATAAGGGCGGAAGCTCTACCATTTTCCTTTTTCCTCCAAAATTTTTAAATACACAAAATTAGATCTTGATTGCACGGATACACTTTGGAGAAGAATAGAAAAGGATAGAGGATACAAAATAGGTTCAATTCAAATTGCTACATTGAAAGTAAACTTTAGATCTCGTTCTAATTGATAAATCTAAATCTCTTTTCTCTAATCCAAATTCTAGTTGATTTATATAAATGTTATTTGTTGATTTGAATAAGGTGTCAAAAGTGAAGAATACAGATAATATAGTTTAGATCTGGATTAGATATAGAGATTTGGGAGCGTTATTAAAGGTGAGTGGGAATATTATATATATTTATATATTACTAGATTATATCATTGCAAACCTATTCCTATAAGTCTGCAAATTGAATTTAAGCTGTGAATAAATTCATAATTGTGAAAATTTGAAGATATGAAACTTGCCTATATAAATACGTAATGATTAGTTTTAATTCTGCAATCGTGTAATGATTAGTTTTATATTTGTAATTTCGTAATGACTAGATGTAATTCTATAGTTGCGAGATGATTCGATTTAATTGGTATTTTTACAACAATTGAAATGCATAAAATCATATTGAATGTGTAATAATTAGAAATTTTTTTTATTTTGTCGGACATAAATTAATTTGAAATAAACATCATTCTGTTATTTGGGGTTTTTGCGATATTTTAGTACATTGTAACTTGGATTGTTACAAATTAATTTTTGCATATTATCAAGTTCAAAATAAACAGAATTGTGACGTTTGTACTAACAAGGACTGCATATGTGAAAATAAAAGGAAAGAGATGTATAAAATAAGGAAAAATCTCTGTGTTTTATACTGTCTATTTCAAGAAAAATAAAAAGGCAATTACTTGTAATTACAAACCCCACACAAACATCTCTTCTTTTGGTAAGATATGGAAATTTACCATGTTAACATATATTGAATAGAAGTTTAGTTCCAAAATATTAAAATATAGTAAATCCCAAAAGTCAAAACATTAAGTCGTGAATAGAGTACGAATACCAATTAAAATGAAAGAAATAGGATTTGAGAAATAGGCAAGAAAAAAATAGAGAATGAAATAGGAATAAAAATGTTAGTTGGAACCAATAAATAAAAAGGCAAAGATATTAAATGATTGAAAAGGAAGCGGTAAATGGATTTGAAAAAAGGAAAGGCTAAGCGCATAGTAAAATAAGACTTATAGTCAACTAGAAGGGTTATAGAGGCAATGAAAGAAAGAATGAGAACATATAAATATAAAACATATGTATATGTAGCCTTGGATATTCGTTTATGACGGGTGTGGATAGTTATAAATTATTATATAAATTATAGAAAGAAAATGACATTGAGAACCATTAGAATAAGTTAAAGCACGAAAGGATATTCAACCGTAGGACTCATGGAGGGATTACGCTTGTGTATAGATGAAGGGATACTCAGACTTATGCAATAGGGCACGTAGGGATGGCTTGAATAGGTACCAAAACAAAAGGTATGATTTGCATTTTTAACGAACCTATCATTGGTCCCTTGCGGTCAATGGGAAGGACAAGGGTACACCTAATTGATCTCTTCCGCCTACCACGATTGATTCAGTTGGGTTATGCACTTCCATAGTTTTTTGTTAGTTTGTTTCATAAGGCAGTGATAGTTAACCCATATTAGGATTCCTTCAAAACAGTGGAGGTGCGTGGGGCTAGAAATCCATGATATATATGAACCAGACAAAGGTGAAATCCCCGAAGAATACAGGACCTAATAGAGTAAAGGTCGTTGGTGCACACTATAGGATTTCCTCGAGTGATACGATGATCATGGTGCAGCGAGGTGATAGATCCTTATGAGGTGCTAAGTGATAGATATTAGTGGGGATAGTATCTCAGCCCATTAGTGGATGATAGGATATATGTATGTATGTATGTATGTATATAAATCTACGGGAGGTAGATAGGAATGAATAATACACAGCAATGGAGTCGTAGCGACTAACAATAAAATCTAACATAAAATGAAATGGTGAAAAATCGACATAAGCTAGTGTTATGTATAAGATGTATAATTCACTAGTCACCTGAATGTTATTTTGACCCCCTCCTCATTACAAGGTATAGGATTTAACAGGGCAGGCACTGGTATTGTTTTGGAGCAATTGTCTGGCTGAGTTACTTGACATTTGTGATGTTAATTCTTGGTCAGTGATTATTATGATCTATTATATTTACTTATTTCCGCTGTGAGTTATTACCATTCGTGTTCTGATATAATTTCACTTTTGCAGGATACCAAACCAACAATCTATATTTTAGTGGACTTGAGTTTTCAAAATTGCAAAAATCTGGGCCCACTAGAGTGTGGGTTGTTACATTTGGTATCAGAGCATATGTTAGTAGATTCTTGAAAAATTAGGAAATGTAGAGTGAACGTATTTGTATTTTTTCTATAAATATAAATGTAGTATATGCTAAAATCCTAAGAATTCCTTCAATAGAGTAGTTGCATATGGAATATCCATAAAACTAGGCCGTACATGACTT
Source organism: Allium fistulosum (assembly GCA_030737815.1). NCBI lineage: Eukaryota > Viridiplantae > Streptophyta > Magnoliopsida > Asparagales > Amaryllidaceae > Allium > Allium fistulosum. The sequence goes on along the minus strand of CM060902.1, from coordinate 189,602,856 downwards.
CCTAGTCGGGCCTTGATAGCCCAATGATTGTTGATCCCCATTTCGATTGCGAATTGATGATGTATAATAGGTCCTAATAAAGGGAAAATAAGAACCCATATGTTATAAATAGTGGAAGATGGAGAAGTTTCTCAAGAAAGGTGTGAAATGGTCACTCCTAGTTAATGATTGGATTTTTGGATTTGGAAAGAAGGATGTCTTGAGAGAATAGTTAGAAGTCCACTTTGATTCCAACACAATAATAAGAAATTTTTGGAAAATGAGAAAAAGTATAAACTGTATACTTAAAAAGGACTTTGATAGAAAAGTAAATAAATATTGGATCTTGAAAATATATATTACCATAAAGGTTTTGTAAGAAATTTTCTTTTGAAAAGAAGTGATAGATTAATATAGCAAGTGAATCTTTCTATGTAATGAAATATTTTAAGATATTGAATATTTTTTTAGGCGGACAATATGAGTGGTATACAAATCGAAATAGGGTGAATGGAATAGAAAAGAAGACTTAGGGTCTTAAAAAAATTAAGTTGTAAGTAGCTGCACTACAATATTTTAAGTAAAAAGGATGGTAAATTAAGGGAAAAACAGTTGGAAACAGTTTGGGCTGAAGAATTGATCAGTAGGAAGTTAGGAAGTGTAAATGAAAGAGAGGTTTGACTTATTGTAATTAGGTTGGGATTTGACATATTTTAGTTTATTCCAATGAAATAAGATAACAAAATAAGTTTCTACGAATCAATCAAGTTAGAAATAAAGGTGTTTTGTTTGAAATAATAAGGAATGTAAATGCAAAGGAAGAGATGTACAAAATATTGGAAATTATATATTTTAAACGGTCTATTTCAATATAGAAATGAAATAAAATTCCTTGCAATTTAACACAAAACACGAATCCTTTTTTAAGCAATTCATAAAGAATTATGGCGTTAATGATTCATCTTGGAGGAAAAGTAGTTGAAGTTTATTAAAATAAAGGATCCTTAAGTATAATAAAAAGTGTAGTAACTAGAAGTAGTGTCAGTAAATTATATTAAAAACAATGCTAGTAATCTAAATTGAGAATAAGAAATTAAAAGCGAAATAAAGGAAAATGGACATTTTCCATTGCTATGTGCATTTAATTTAAGTATATTTTAAGAGCCCCCGTTTTCGATTGTAAACACTCCGCCCAATATTGGATGATTGGGAGGGTAGGAGAAGTAAGGAAAATAATAGAATAATAGTTCTCCTTATCTACTCCATTTTTTATAATTTAAATGTTGTGGAAGATGTTTTAAAAACATTGTAAATTCTATTTTTGAAAGGAATGGTTTGGTAAAAATAAATAAGCTTTTGAAAGAATAACTTAATAAATGGTTGAACTAAAAATCCAAAAAATTTAATTAGTGTCAGAATAGTCTTTAAATAAAAAGTTGATTTGATTTTAAAATTAGAACGGTTAACGTTTCCTTTTAAGTTTAGTGAATAAGTTAAATTCAAAAATCATAAAGTGTAAGTTTTGAAAAGAGTTTAAACAACAGGTTTTTTTTTGAATTTAATAGAAGTTTCAAATTAGCACTTTTAAAGGCAAGAGGTTTGGGATTAATTATTTGAAGAATTTTTTATGTTTTAATTTTTGAAAAAAAATAATGATAAAGACCAAATCAAAATTTTAATATGGGGTATATATATATTAGTGCCTAGGTAAGATGGGGAAAAGAATAAGGCTATGAAGGAGATAGTAATGAGTACTTTTGGAATAGTAAGAAGAAGTCCCTGTAGACTGTAAGGACATTAGAAAGAGCCAAAGAATGTTATTTTGATATGTGTGTAAACCGTAAAGAGGATATTAAAGTACATCTTTATAAGTTTTGGATATGCTTATAGGTGGCTTATGAATAAAGGAAATATCAAGGATTAAGAATACTATCAAAAGAATGGGATTAAGAGGAGATTATAATAGATGTTAAATGCACATGGTGGATATTAGTAGACTTAAGTTGGGGAAACAAGAGAGGGATTAGAAGGTTATTTCCCTAACCTTAGTTGCCATTTAATATGAAGATTTCATAGGTTATATTTCTTATCCACTTAGTGAGAAGGGGTATAGTTATTCCATAATTGGGTATAGAATGGAAGAGATGAATAGACCTTATTCATCGTAAGTAAAAAAGGAAGGATAAGGTATGAAGGGTGTTGTAGAGGGATGACCTGTTAGAAATGTTCATTCTTGTAGTAATAGTTAGTGGTGTTGAGTTTCCTTCCCGTGTTAGTTTTTTTTTCATGGATTGTACGCATTAGTTGTTGCTATGAACTGCGTACATTTATGGAAATGTTCCTTGTTATATGTTTTCTAGGTGGACCGCAATGATTTGAGAAAGTAATAAAAAGGAAATTTTCAGAGAAAACCACTTAACTAATGCGTTGGAAATGAAAAGAGTTGAGACTGGAAGTTAAATAATAATTAGGAAAATTTATTTAACTAACTATTAAATAAAAGTAAATTGAAAATTTAGATTACGAAAAGTATAGAACTTTTTTGGAAAGTAAATTTCGGCAAGCGGAGGACAAGGGAGGAATGTTGAGTAGTCAAGGGTCAATGTCCCTACACATCAAAGGCTGGAATTTATAATTGAAATTGGTTATTGGTTGCTACTATAATAGAAAAGTTTTTAAGAACTTAAAAATTCACCGTGTAATTAAGTAAAGTCCTTTATGGACAATAGATTGTTGGCTAAACCCTAATATCAAAAATGCGGAGAATTATTTATAAAATGTAATTATTCATGTATATTTTGAAAAAAAATATATGAAAATTTTATTTATGAAAGTTTTCAATATAAATAATATGACTTTGAAAAAAAAATGTTTTAAAAAGCTAAGGATTATGTGTTTAGAAATTTCGAAATACCACATGCTGACATTAGGGAATAGCAAGTAAGCTGATTAGTGTAAATTGTACTACGTAGAAATAGCTGCAGTAAAATGGATATGGTGAACGATAAGGAAGCTATTTTGCTAAAGGAGCATTTTCCCTATATACCTTGTCGATGAGTGAAAATATTAAAAATGATGATTTTTAAAATAACGATGTTTTTTAACTTTAAAATAAAAGTTACTTATGCAAACTCTACTTGGGAAAGTAGGAAAAGGATTATGGTAAAAGGAGTAGATCCCAAGGTATAGTGGGAAGAGGTTACACAAGAGAAAGATGGAAATATAGAATTCTCCATCTAGACCAAGCATAAAAAAATAGATTTAGAAAACTGAATTTTTCAAAATAAGATGTTATGAATGTTGTGCTAGAAATTTGGATGGTAGGAATTGGATGAAAAATTGGTTGAACTATGCTTCTATTTACAGAAGTATGGGAAAATTTGGATGAAAAACCGTTTTTGGTGTTTCAAAAAGTTGCATCATGTAGAACTGGCAGTATATTTAGGATGTTAGCATCATCGTGTTCGAAATTGATTTAAAAAGGAATCATTCATATATAAGGCACTAATTAAAAATTATTGTTCATGCATATCATATGCATTACGATGCATCGTGCACATGTACATAGATTATTGAAAAATTAGGTGTACACAAATTGATTGATAGTGTAGAATAGATGTGTGATGGTTTACATGATTGAACATCTGCGGAATTTTGGAAATGAAATTATTTTAAGCGAGGAGAATATAACACCCTGCATTTTTACGTTAATTAATTAAAATATAAATTAATTAATGAATAATAAATGGTGAAAAAATAGAATTTTTGCAAATGTTTGAATTTGGCTACGAAACTTGCATCATTGTGTTCGTGGTGATTTTCTGCTCAATTTTAATATATATACTTTTCTATTGCAGTTCAAACAAAAAAGTTACCAGCGTTTGAAGTTTTGTAGCCAAAAATAAATATATATGTAATTAAAGAAATAATTTGAAATTAATTAACGATTAATTTACGCCGTTAAACTTAAATGTTACTTAACGTTTAAGAATTATAAATAGGGGATAAGATAATGTCGATTAACGCTAATTGGATATTAAAGGTAAGAAATTAACGTAATAAGAGAATGCACCAAATTCACCAAACCAGCATTACCCAGGTTGACAGTGATCATGCTTGGGTCAACCATGGAGGTCCGACCTAGGGGCTTGAACGGTCGCCCCATGACTTTTTGAATGCGACAGTGGGATTTGGCTGTATGGCCTAGATTTAATACAATTCCATCCGATGGCTAGCGCTGATTTGAACCTCTATGAATTAGGTCCTAGAGCTTCGCTTCCAACTCAATATTTTTCTAATGAGCATGGAAGCTCTACCATTTTCCTTTCTCCTCCAAAATTTCTAAACACAAAGAATTAGATCTAGATTGCATAGATACACTGGAGAAGAATAGAAAACGATAGAGGATAGGAAATAGGTTTAAATGAATTTGCTACATCGAAGGTAAATTTTAAATCTGGTTCTAACTAATAAATCTGAATCTCTTTTCTCTAATCAAAATTCTAATAGATCTGTATAAATGTTATTTGCGAATCTGAATAGCGAGTCAAAAGTGGAGAATACAAATAAAAGGGTTTACCTTTGGATTAGTTCTAGAGATTTGGGAGCCCTAATAAAAGGTGAGTGGGAATATTATATATTTGTATATGATACTAAATTATATCATTGCAAACCTATTCCTATATGTCTGCGAATTGAATTTAAGTTATGAATAAATTCATTATTGTGAAAAGTTGAAGATATGAAACTTGCCTATGGTAAATATGTAATGATTAGTTTTAATTCTACGGTCGTGTAATGATTAGCTTTATTTCTGTAAGTATGTAATGACAAGGTTTAATTTTGTAGTTGCAAAATGATTTGATTTGATTTAATTAGTATTTTACAACAATTGAAATGAGTATAATCATAATTGAATGCGTAATGATTAGAAACTTGTTTTTATTTCGTCGGACATAAATTAAGTTGAAATAATTCATTCTATTATATTGGCTTTTTATGATATTTTAATACATTGGAACTTGGATTATTACAAGTTAATTTTTGTATATTATCAAGTTCAGAATAAACAAAAGTGTGACATTTTGAATAACTAGGTATGCACATGTGAAAATAAAAGTAAAGAGATGCATAAAACAGGGAAAAATCTCCATGTTTTATATTGTCAATTTCAAGAAAAAATAAAAAGAAAATTCCTTGTAATTACAAACTCCCCATAAATATCTCTTCTTTTGATAAGATATGGAAATTTAATGCGTTAAAATATATTGAATAGAAGTTTTGTTCCAATATATTAAAATGTTGTAAATCCCAAAGTTAAACATTAAGTCATGAATAAAGTATAAATACCAATTAAAATGAAAGAAAGTGGCTTTGAGAAATAGGCAAGAAAAAGAATAGAGAATGAAATAGGAATAGTAATGTTAGTTGGAACAAATAAATAAAAGACAATGATATTAAAGAATTTAAAAAGAAGCAGTACATGAATTTGAAGAAGGAAAGGCTAAATGCATAGTAAAATATGACTTATGGTCAACTATAAGAGTTATAGAGGCAATGATAGAAAGAATGAAAGAATGAGAACATATAAATTTAAAACATATGTTATAAGTAGCCTCGGATATGGTTTTTGACGGGTATGTATAGATATAATTTAATACACAAATTATAGAACGAAAATGACATTGAGAGTCATTATAATAGGTTGAAGTGCGAAAGCATATTCAACCGTAGGACCCGCGGAGGGTATACGCAGGGATACCCTCAAGCTATGTTAGTGCTTAGAACGGAACCTCCGAAATTGCAGGCACCGGGCGGACCTTTTGCGGTTGGCGAGACTGTATAAACATTGTAGAGTAGTTTGCATCATATTTGCTTAGAGGAGGGTATTGCCTTAATTGCACTGGGCAGTCTAAATGGACGATGGGTGGGATTAGACTTATGCAACAGGGCGCCCAGGGTTGGTGTGTATGGATACCAAAATTAAGGGTAGATGTTGCATATTTAGTGAGCTTGTCATCGGCCCCTTGCGGTTAACGGCAAGGACAAGGTTATAACTAACTGATCTCTTCCACCTGCCAGGATTGATTCAATTGGGTTGTGCACCGCCACCGTTGTTTGTTAGTTTGTTTGATAGGGCAAGGCTAGTTAACCCATAAAAGAATCCTTCAAAACACAGATGAGGTGGTGGTGCATGGCGCCCGAAATCAACTGTATATGTGAAACAGAAAAAGGTGAATATCCTTGAAGAATATAGGATCTAATGGAGTAAAGGTCGTCGGTGCACACTATAGAATTTCCTCGAGTGATAAGATGATCATGATGCAGCGAGGCAATGGATCCTTACGAGGTGCTGAGTGATAGATACTAGTGGGGTTAGTATTTAGGTCCATTAGTGGATGATGGGAGATATATTTATATATATAGATATAAATCTACGGGACTGGATGGGAACGGTTTGTATGCAGCAGTGGAGTCATGGCAATTAATGATAAAATCTAACATAACAAGAAATAGTGAACATTTGACATAAGCTAGTGTTATGGATAAGATGTATAATTCACTAGTTACCAGAATGTTGTTCTGACCCCCTCCTCATTACAACCCATAGGATTTAACAGGACAAGCACCGGTATTGTTTTGGAGCAGTTGTCTGGACGAGGCACTTGAAATTGTGATGTCAATTCTTTGTCAGTGATTATTGTGATCTTTTATATTTACTTAATTCCACCGTGAATTATTACAATTAGTGCTCTGATATAATACCTTTTTTGCTGGATACCAAACCAACAATCTGTATTTTAGTGGACTTGGGTTTTCGGGTTTTCTAAAATCTAGGCCCACTGGAGTGCGGGTTATTACAGCCGCTCGGCATCCTATTTAGATTGCCTAACGCAATCAAGGCAATACCCCCTAATTTATTGAATCAGAATCTACTAAGGGTAATCCTTCACCTATATTTGTTGGATATGTCCACGTCAGTATAATATATACAGAACTGTTGGTAGCGTCTTGCGGTTGGCAGGCATTTGTTGTATAACACCCTCGACCTCTCATTCCAACCAATTCTAATGACTATGTCATTATAATCCATTTAAGTTATTTACATACTTATATAATTCACACCCATTATAAATGCACACTTGTGGCTACGTGTGTGTGTATATAAATATATAGATATATATATATGTATATTCATTCTTTCTATTTTAATTATTATGCCTATACCGTTCACTGGTAATAATATTTCTCTACTTCTGTATGTGTTTACATCTTATTTAGTGTAAGGTCATTTATCGCTTTCTTTTTTGTTTAAAGATTTAAATACCTTTTCTCATTTACTTTCCCTTTTTCCCATTATTTTACTTTCTATTTTTATTCCTTTTTAACTTTTAATTCTCTACCTTATTTTAAAGCACTATCTATACCCTTTTTATTTTAAATTATGACTTGTCTATCTTTTCATTTCTTTTTATTTCACTTCCGTTTTACTTATATTGCACATATTCTTTTCTTAGATCATTTTTGTCTCATTTATTATTCTTTTGATTTTTCCTTAGGAATTTTTGTTTTTTAATGCATTGGAATTACATTTCTCCTTAAATGGAATGGTTAACACTATAAATTTCTATATCTTATCAAAAAGGGAATTTGTGCTACGTTTAGAATTACAAGGGATTAGCCTTTTTATAGCAATTGAAATAGATAATACAAAATATGGAAAATATCTCTATTTTATACATCTCTTTCCTTTTAGGTATATTCCTTGTTATTTCAACCTTTACACTTTTATTTATAAATATGAAATTTGATAATGTATAAAAATTATCATTGCAACTTGCTATATAATTTAATAAATTAAAATTCTACTTAAATCCCAACAATTTACTGTGGTAACTCAATTTCCTTTTCAATTGAATAAGTCATTTTAATTTTACAAATCTGGAATCGTCGCATATATTATAAGTTTTGGGAACTACTACTACTATATATAAATTCAGGGATTATTAATACCCAATATTTTCCAGATTTACATACATAAAATTCAGCTTATCAATAATAGAATATGTAGGCAGGGTTTATAATTTTTTTTATATAATCAAGAGAACCTGGTGGACCATTAAACTCCTGAGGGTAATTAAGTTGTATATGTCCACATCAACTCACGGCACCTATAACCCTCGTGTTCTATTTTTTGCATGAAGTGTATACAATGTAAGGCTCGAACTTGGGTCTATTACCAGACCTAGGCTCCACTTATCCATTGCAACTTACCCTGTAGATGTATATAATTTTATTTTATGTACAAAAATTTAGCTTACAACTCCAATTTACATTTCAGGCATACATGAATAGATTTACAATAATATAAATCAAATATTATATAAAAATATATAATTTCTTACTTTCCTTTTTAGCTTTCCAAATCTCGAGATCTAATCCATGTTATTCCAAACTGACTCACTTTTCTCCCTATTTGGATATATACACTGCAAGCATACATAGATTTATCGGAGATCTAGATTAGAAAAGTGACTTGGATTTGATTTACAATTTAGATCCGAATTTACAATTTATCTTGGCTTTGGCGATTTGGTTTGCTCTATTCTACTTCTCATTCATCTTCTACAATTCTCCAATTGTATATACGTATAAACTATAACTATTTTTAAGAATTTATAATTTTATAGAGAAGAGAAAATGGCAGAGCTCTAGCCTTGCTTTGACAATATGAATTTTGATGTAAGGGTTGGATCTATATTTGTAGGGGTTCAAATCAATGCCAGCCATTCGATTGAAGGAAATTGAATCTGGTCCATTTGGCCATTTGATACTGTCAAAATTTGCAAAACACATGTCAAACACCACTTGCCTAAGGTCAACCGCAACCAGTCGACCTAGGTGCATCAGGGGTTGACTTGTGGTGTATTTTTGACGTTAATTAATCAGCTTTGTTTGGTTTGATTGATTTAATTCCTTTTTAAAATGGATTACGTCATTTGTTTCCCATTACACATATTTTCTCAGATTTTATTTAACGTTAACATTTCTTAATGTTTAAATCCCTATAAATGTTAGTAATTAACGTTAATTAATTTTTATTACCGTAATTAAATATATAATTATTTCCGATTCTACAACTTCAAACATTGATAACTTTTCCTTTTAAACTCCAGTCATAAATCTTTCTGTATGAAATTTGATTAGAAAATTGTTATGAACCCAATAATACAAATTTTATAGCCAAATTTTGACGTTTATAATTTTTTTACTGTTTATCATTTATTATTTATATTCTTTTTAGTGAATTGTCATAAAATTACAGAGTATTATACTCTCCCCTTAAAATAATTTCATCCCCGAAATTCCTCAAGGGCGGATTCATGTAACGTAATGCGCACCAAATCTAAACTAAGTAACCAATTAGTGTGCAATCAATTTTGCAACCAATCATGTACGAATGCATGATATATCACAACATAAATGATATGCATACTGAGTAATTCTAAATCGGTCCCTACTATATGAATGCATCATTTTAAAATAATTTTGAAATCATGATGCAAACAATCTAAATATACTCGCAGTTCTATATGCATGCATATTTTGAAAATAGAAAACTTTGTTTTACATCCAAATTTTCCTATACCTCCATAAATGGAAGTACAGATTAACAGATTTTTCATCCAATTCCTACAATCCATAATCCTAGTACACCGTTGCTAACATTAGAGTTTTAGAACAATCCAATTTTCTCAACAAATATTCTTACATCCAAAAAGTATCTAGATGGAAAATTCCATATTCTCATCCTTCTCTTATGTACTCTTTTTCGGCCGTACCTTAAAACCTTCTCTTTTTCCTCAATTCTGTTCCAACTTTACCAAGTACAGTCTGCATAAATAAATTTTATTTTAAATCTTAAATATTCGAAAACAAAATTACTTTAAAACCAGTTTACTTCATCTATTGACAAGGTATGGAGTAAGTGACTCCATAGCTAAAACAAAATTTTCCCTTCTCTTTAACCGTATTTTTTACTATCATTGTTACATAGTAAAATCCATACTAACAACCCCTCGTAAACTGTTCCCCCATGTCAAGTAGGCGGCATTTCCAAAATTAGAAAATTCATTCTTTTTTACTCAAAAAGCTTTTTATATAACTTTTTGAAATATGAACATCACAAAAAATTTCAAAACTTTTCACACAGGTATTTTATTTTCCAAGACTAAGAATTTTTAATAAATATTTTCAAAATTATACATATTTTTTTTTCCTAAACAAATTATGCCACATTACATGAAATTAGGATTTAGTCAACAGTGTAACGTTCATAGTGGGGTCTCAATCTAAGTATCCATGGCTCTGCAATAGATTTTTCCCATGTCCATTGCTCACCAAAATCTATCTTCCTAAAACTTTAAGGCTTTTAGGACTTAACATTAATATTCTGTTAGTAATTAATTTAATAAATTCCCTGATTTATTTTAAAAACTTCCAGCCTTTAATTTATTTATTTTGCATTAGTTAAGTGTCTACATGAGATTTTCTTACTATTATCCGGGTTTTCAACCCAGCAAAAACTAATAGAAAACAGAACAACCTTGTGTAGACATGATGGTTTAGGACTTGACTGGAAAAGCTAATACAAGGGATCAACAAGGTCCAAGCTATATGGATGAGACAACGATTGGGGTCAACGAAGCCAAGAGATCAGCATTCTTTTAGTCCAACCAGCGGCTGAACGTAAACAGCTAGTGAATTGCCATCGAAGCATAACAACTACGATAAAAGGCTATGGAAACATCTCCTATTCCAGACTCCAGAAAAATCCTAAGTGATTGGATCATCAGTGACCCATGCTTCTCCTCCAGCCTTCAAATAGGATAATTAAGGAATACAACGAAAGGAGACCAAGACCTTGGCTCGCAAAACGAGCCAAGTCTATGGGTCGCCAGCGACCCATGGCTTTGCCTTGTTTTCGTGCCAAACTTTCCCAGGGCCGTTTCCTACCTACCTGCGAGCTGACAATGGAGTGGCCTAGCCCAGAAGCTCTTCGACCAATATAAATACCAACCTACCTGCAATGTAAAGAGGATCTTCTTTGGACTGGTTGCTGAAGCTTTGCTGGAATTATTCTTCACTCTCTACCTCCCTCATAACAATCTCCAAAGGAATACAGTGTGATTCTACAGTGGATTCCAACTATGGAGACTCAATCTAGCTAGGAAATAATCAAAGCTTTGTAATCAAACATCTCTTGTAACAGCAATCGGTCTATAATAGAACTATAAAGTGGACGTAGGCTTCATTAACAACCGAACCACTATAAAAATTCTTTGTCTTCTTTCTTTTACCGTTTCTTTTTCTATATCTGTAATATTGCTCTATCAGAACAGGACTGGTGCTTTCAAATCCAAACTAGGGTATTGGTCCATTTTTTGGGTCAACATTTTGGTGCTTTCACCGAGAACCCAACTCAGGCTTAGATCTAGCTATCTACTTTGGATTAGATAGGTTCAGAAGTTAGATCCTCAATCTCTGCATAGAAGGTTTGCTGTTGAGAACAAAAGAACCGACCAAGAAGGATTGGAGAAAAAACAAGCAAACAAATGCTAAGGTGATGGAGAACATCTACATGAGATAGTAGATGCGATCCTAAAGGCAAAGCCCAAAAATCACTTAGGTACATGGGTCGCTAGCGATCCATACCTTTTCACCAGACCACCATAAACTGTAGAACACAAAGTACTGAAATCGGTTAAGTACATGGATCGCTAGCGATCTATGTACTATGGATCGCCAGCGATCCATACTATTTTGCCAGGTCGCCACCAAGTCTGAAATCACTTAATTACATGGATCGCTAGCGATTGATGTACTATGGATCGCCAGTGATCCATACTATTTTGCCAGGTCGCCACCAAGTCTGAAATCACTTAAGTACATGGATCGCTAGCGATCGATGTACTATAGATCGCCAGCGATCCATATTATTTTGCCAAGTCGTTATCGAGCCAGAAACCAGGATCGCTAGCCATCTAGGTCATTCGAAGGGGATATAATCGAAAGGAAGCAATGGGCAGAGCTCCAAGAATCATGATGGAAGAAAACGTTAACACTCCACCTACTGCAAAAGCACCGGCGACAAACCAAAACTTAGGAGTGAATACCCCACGGAAGGATATAATGATGGCTCTCTCCCGGCTCTAAGGATGACAACAATTTGAGAAAGATAGATTGGATGAAAATGCCAACGTGCAAAACGCTATAAAAACTCTAAAACCCATGCTATAGCACAGTGCCAAGCAATGGATGAGGAACTGCTACACAGACGGTATTCCTAGAGGCCGGAGGACCAAGAAGATATAATACATACCGAGATCAATTACAATGCCAAGCTCCTTTGGTATATTATGCCCACTCCCAACTGACCAGCTTCCAATCCCATCATGGAGCTAACATCGTCGAATCACGAATGGTCATCGTCGAAAATCATCAAAAATCATCAAAATGGTTGTTGAAAACTCAGTCCAGGGTTTACTCGAAGTCGAACATGAGTAATCGCCTATTTGACCTGAAGCGGATTCTGGAAGTCCTGACTCGAAGTCGACTTCAGGTAATCACGCATTTGACCCGAAGTAAACCTATGAAATTCTGGCCCAAAATCAGACTCGGGTAAAACCAACATTTTCTCCAAGCAAGCATGCAAATGGCTCCAAGCAACGTTTGTCACCAACCCAGCACTTCAAAGTCTGCGACTACAAGCAAATGGAAAACTTTCTCGGGTTAGACTCCAAGTAAAATACCACCGATCCATCAATGCCAATCCAATCATTCAAGCATAGACAATCATGCAAATATCACTCTCAAGCATTATAAACAGCCGTAAGTTGGAAACGGACCGATCTGACAATGATTTGAGAACCTTCCCCAATCGAAACCCATTCACGGAAGCCGTTCAACATGTAGAATGTCCAAAGAAGTTTATCATGCCAACTATACCTTTTGTACAACCCTACAACTAATTCGAAATTGCTTTTTTACAGGTATGACTAGCATATAGATGAAGCAAGGGCAACAGATCCAGTCTACTGCAAGGCCTTTAAGAATCATTAAAGGATGAAACAACCTACTAGCCTGGAAGAATTCTATGGGAAGGCATACCAGTTCTAAAGACTAGAAGTAGTGCAATTAGAAGAAGGCAAACCCGATAGTGTGCCAAAGAACATACCAAACAGTGAAGGAGCTACCACATCTCAAGGACCTTCTACCCAAGCAAGGCTACTAAGACCCAGTAGAAAAGCGCCCCAGCTAACTGATGATATCAGACGAAAAGATGGTTATCAGATAACAATCGAGCTAGCTAGCAACTAAGGAATGGGACAACAACCTAAAGCAATGCCTTTTCATTCATCCATATCTACTCTCCTGTTCCAAATGAGCTGTAATGGTACACTAGGGGCATTGCAGACAGCATGGCAAAAGAAATGCTTTTATGCCCTCGACGATTCATATCAATCCCCCTTCTGAGAACCGACATTGCTGGTGGCATCGATAAATCTTGTCCAAATGATTGTCAAACAAACAGATCCAACACCTTAGCCTACAAGAACCGATAAAACCTTATTCCCTCGAGATGAATCCAATAAATTCCTCTTGATTTCAATGAATCATTGCTTTAAGACCGCCGGGCAGTCGGACATACGACCCAAAACTCCACTTGGAATCGATAAATTATCATTCCAAGACTGTCTGGTTGCTGGACATCCGACCATAGAAAACCCTTCGAGAATGTGAAGGTCTTTCACGAACTAAAGCGTCGTGGAGGCTAACCGGTAGATCAGCGGTCATCTGATCCAAAAAACCCTTCTTTAACGTGAAGGTTATTCATGAAATAAAGCTTCATGAAGGCTAATCGGTAGATCAGCGGTCATCTGATCCAGAAAACCCTTTGCGAACGAGAAGGAATTTCTTGAACTAAAGCATCATGAAGGCTAACCAGTAGATCAGCGGTCATCTGATCCAAAAAAACCTTTACGAATGTGAAGGTCTTTCATGAACTAAAGCATCGTAAAGGCTAACCGGTAGATTAGCGGTCATCTGATCCAAATGAACCTTTGCGAATGTGAAGGTCTTTCATAAACTAAAGTCATGAAGGCGAACCGGTAGATCAGCGGTCATCTGATCCTAAAAACTCTTTGTGAACGTGAAGGTCTTTCACGAATTAAAGCATCGTGAGGGCGAATTGGTAGATCAGCGAAATTTATGTACGACCGATATCCGTAAAGGTGAACTGAAAGATCAGTAGTCATCTAATCCAAAGCCTCTTAGAATCAAGGAAGCCATGCCCCAGGGCTACAATTTGACAATCATATCCGTCACTCAGCATAACTAAACGATCAATGAAACAATCAGTGCTGAATCCCAGAGCTTCAAAGTCGCTCAAAGGAACTAAGCCAAAACTGAACCGACCTTGTGGTTAATCAAAGGCTGACTCGAATCAAGCCAAGACTTAGAACTCGAAAGAACCACTCCGACTGGACTGTGGGCAACCAAACGAGTTATGGAGAGACCATGGATACAGTTCAAGCGTGCAAACAGCCCTGTGGCATGAGGGGCACCGCACACACTTGAATAGACATAAGAAGGCCGAGACTAATCATACCACGGTTCTGTTATGCCCGATCAAAAATTCTGGCATTCTGACAGTCGTGGACTTAATGACCTAGCTAGTGCAATAGATGAAATACTAGCATAATACTTGTCGAGTTCTTTCCAACTACTATTTTACCGCTCTTGGTGACCAATTCCTCTTCCTCTTAGACCATATGCCAGGAAAAGACCAATTCTCTAGAGACATTTTGGACCAAAAATTGAGTCTTTCCCTCAACTCCTATAAGCTCTTTTTTCATAACCATCTCCAGGCGGTCGGCTGTAGATCTCTCTGCCATGACAATCTTATTTGTTTCGCCAAGCACATCTTCCCAAAATATAGAAGGATCGTCCAAGCCACGACCACAAAAACTAATTATCTCTTAGAACTGACAAAACCGCATTCCGGCAAAGTAAAACCGCAGGATTGATGGGAAAACTCGATCTTTACCTTCTATGAACTAGTACCACTCTTCCAGCACCTGGAAGGCCCAAACCACTATGCGCATCCCGTAAGCCATGCCTCGCTTCTTGAACCAATAAATCCATGTTCATAGTAAATACCCGCCGAGTCGACGGAAGCAAATCAACTCAAACCGTTGGATCGGCGAAACACGATCCTTCCCTTCCGAAAACCAATGTTGTACCGGCAACAACGGGAAGGCCCGAAACTTAAACTCATCGTGATGCCCGTAGATAGGCAACGCCGAGGAGCACTAAAAAAATAACTCCTCACGTTACCTGGAGATAGGCAACGCCGAGGAGCACTAAAGGACTAACTCCTCGCGTTGCTCGGAGATAGGCAACGCCGAGTAGCATCAAAAATCACACCCTTTGCATTGCCTGGAGATAAGCAATGCCAAGGAGCACCCAAATCTTAAACTCCTCGCATTTCCCGGAGATAGGCAACGCCGAGGAGCACTAAAGGACTAACTCCTTGCATTGCCTGAAGATAGGCAACACCGAGGAGCATCAAAGACTAACTCCTCGCATTGCCTGGAGATAGGCAACCCCGAGGACCATCAAAACCTAACTCCTCGCGTTCCCCGGAGATAGGCAACGCTGAGGAGCATCAAAAATTACACTCCTAGCATTGCCCGAAGATAGGCAACGCCAAGGAGCACCAAAAGCCATGCATCAAAGACTAACTTCTCGCGTTGTCCGAAGATAGGAAACGCCGAAGAGCTCTAAAAAGCTAACTCCTCACGTTGCCCGAAAATAGGCAACACCTGGGACCATCAAAAACTAACTCCTCGCGTTGCCCGATGATAGGCAACGCTGGGGAGCATCAAAAATTACACTCCTTGTGTTGCCCGGATATAGGCAACGCTGAGGACCATCAACAACTAACTCCTCGCATTGCCTGGAGAAAGGCAACGTCGAGGAGCATCAAAAATTACACTCCTTGTGTTGCCCAAAGATAGGTAACGCTGAGGAGCACCAAAAGCCATTCATTCCATAAGTTGCACCAAAATATACGCTCCTCGCATTGCCCGAAGATAGGCAACGCCAAGGAGTACCAAAAGAAGTGCATTTTGTAAGCCGCACACTAACTCTTAAAGAGCTTAAACTGCTCACTTTGCCGAAGATAGGCAACACTGAAGAAAACTAAAAGTCGCGCATCCAATAAGCCGTGCACTAACTTTCAAAACACAAACCCCTCACGTTGCCTAAAGATAGGCAACACAGAGGAATTTCATAAGCCACGCACTCTCAAAAGCCGGGCACTTCGATTAACAGAGATTAACTCCTACTACTCGAAAGAACCGACATTGCTTTGGTAGTACCGCTGATGTGCACGTAAATGTGCATATATTTACATCCATATTTTATCTATTTTTATTTAAATAAATGTCATACTTGGGTATTTTAACTTGTTTAAAACCAAAATTCAATTATTTTCAAATCATCATATATTCATATTCATTCATGGTCAAAATGGTCATTTTTGTGCATGTGTCAATTTGAGAATTTTTACTTGGACATTTTTTATGATTTTTATAGGATTTGGATGCATATGAAAGAGACTTTTATGAAGATACATGCATGCACAAATGAATACAAAGGAATGAAGAGGGAAATAATTCAAGCTCATGATTATGGAGGACCCCACCCACTTACCTAAATCTACAATTAGAAAGCTAATGGACAACTAAGTGGAGGTTAAAGTTTCATGCACATTTAATGATGGATGAATTAGTGGCTAATGGTTACTTGGTGGCCACACTTCCTGAAGGGCATTTTGGAAAGCACCCTAAAAATTGAGTTAGAGTTTTATGCATGTATAAATAGCCCTCTTATGTACATGTAAAGGATCTTCTGCTCTTTATTTTACTTAGGAAATTAGCAAGTTGTAAACACAATGTTTCATGAAATAAAAATGGCTTTCTAAGCCTACTCTTTTGTATATGCTTCTCTTTACTTTTATGCTTATGCTTATTTCTACGCTCCGCTCTTTTTTTGTTAGTAGATTAGATTTACATTCATGCAAGTAGTGTAGCTTTAATTTTTATGCAATAGTTAGTAGTTAATCTCTTTTTCATCATTTTCTTAGTTTCTATTTCTTTACTTTTTAATATTGAAATTTAAAAGTGTTGATTTGATAACACAAATGAGTAGCTAAACCTCTTCAATTTAGGGGTAATGAAGCTCTCTAACTTTATGTAATTTCAATATTTTTATGATTTATGATCACTTTTATTTGTGCTTCATGAAAGTGAATTTTGATGTAAGTTTATACAAGTGGGTTTGATAGCTTATGTTGCATATGCAAATGAGCTATTCTTATTCAACATAAACACAATTTACATCATTATTTGCTAATTGATTTTTGATTTTGAAATGGAAGTAAAAACAAAATTTGATGATCTATATTACTAATTACAATAGTAAATAGATCATACTTAAAATAGCTTTTTCTTTGGCCTCATTTTCATGAGAATTTATAAGTGGTTTATTTGTTGTATTATAGTTTGATGGTTTAAGTTATGTTAATTAATAACATAAATAAACCATACTTATAATAAATGCAACAATTATTTCACTTAATATCAAAACTAGAGATCATAAATTATTTGTTCGTTGATTTACAAAAATATAAGAGTGGATTTGCCTCTAAATTGTTCTCTAATCTCATAGTTTTTAATCTCATTTTAATTCTAGTTTTAGCTTCATTTTGCTTGTAGTTAACAATTTCCTCTCCATTTGGTATAATTTGATTGAATTGATTTTTAAAATCTAACAATTTCCTGCGGATCGACCCGTACTCGCCATGTACTAACTTTTGTACGCTGTGTGCTTGTGGTTATTTTAATTTGGAATTTATTGATGATTTTCTAATCCGATAGAAAATTTTCCTTTAAACAAGTTTTTGGCGTCGTTGCTGAAAAATTGATTTGATTTCATTTTTTTATTCTTCGAATTATTTTCGTTTGATTTTTTTGTATGTGTTGATTTGCATTTAAAGGAAAAAAATAGTGTGTTTTGGTGTGATTTCTTTTTTGTGACATTTTGTTCTTATGCTTGTTGTTCAAATTTCTAGTTGCATTTGCGTATTTAAAAAAAACAAAAAAAAACAAAGAAAAAAAATTATGTCCATTTGCATTTGCATTTGTTCTACTTGATTTGTGCACTTGTTTCACTTTAAACTGTGCATTTCACATTTGGTCTTAAACCGTGTTCTAACTGTTGGTTCCTGAAGTTACATACATTTCACATTTCTGTTCCATTACATACCATTACAATACCACATTTCTGTTTCAAAAAAAAAATTGTTCCTCACATACAAGCTTGCAACAAACATAATTTCTAATTCCCCTTGCTTCACCAACCTGTTGCCAAATTCTGATGAGTGCCAGTGTCTTACATCAACCACTTGCCAGACCGCGAACTAATTGCCTGCACTTCAATCACCTTTGGTTGCTACCACCACCATCCCCTTACACCCTATACACTACATACACAACAGTCCCGACCTCCTACCTCCAACACACTTCTCCATCATCATCAACCTCGAACTCACTGCCTTCAAAACCAAACAGTGAACATCAATTCTGCTACTATCCCCTTTTACATCCTCTAACCTCCTCTACATCAGATAACTGCCATCAAGACTGCAACACCCCACTACACTTCAGTTAACATCCACTTCAATCACCACATCTGCATTACCACATCAGATAATTGCGGCTTTTCATCATCTCAAAACCTTCGTACCACATCTGCATATCACTTCTCCCTTCCTTCCGTCTGTTCAACCAAAACACACAGCAACCAAGTTCACATCAACCACAACTTCCTCTCAACCAAAGGCCACTGCAAACACATCCTCTGACTCAACTTTACCTGTACACCTCATTCAACCAGACCATCAGCCATATCACTACAAAAACCACCATATCCCTTTCAAAACCACCAAGACAGGCAGTACAACAACCATCACTCATCATTTCCTCAACAATATGCTTTTCACTCCAACAATCCACCCTCTCCATTCACAAGCTTCTGTGCAACACTACAGCCACAATTCCAAAGCCATATATCACCGTGACCATCCACACTCCACATTACAACTGACCTCCGATCCCCATATCCATCATCAGTTCACGGTGCAACCATCAGTGCTCCCTCCTCTACTAAGTGTGCAATATTCTTCCATGCCAAACCACCACCCAAATTTCAAACTGAAGCATCCACCTACCACTGCAATTGAAACAGCCAACAAGACAGCCACCACTCACATTGCAACTGCAGCAGTCTTCCTTTCTGCCTCACCATACAACTTATCCGAAACCACCCTTCTTTTTGCCTACAACTGCTTTCATTTCTGCATTCACAACTGCACACCACCCACTGCCTCCCATACAAAACAGTGCACTCATAACGGATAAACAACACCTTTGTTATCACAACTGACATTCACCTTTCATACGGTCAACAACAACAGAAACACTTCGATAGCTGCCTGGTCACTGACATCCCATACTCAAACTCAAACAAATCACAGAAATCCGTAACCCCAAAAGCCTGCTACCTAAATCGTGACTCCATCGACCTGCAACAAACCACTCACAATAGTGACAACTACCCAAATTCGATTCACCCTCGTCCACTACAATCGCAACCGCCTCACCCAAAGACAGCCAACGTCGAGCGAACCATCCTCCAACCTTCTACAACTCCATTACAAACTTAATCACGAATCGACCTTCAGCGAAATCCTACCCAAATCGAACAATTTCCAACCCGAACCACCTTCATCAAATCAACCACAACCACAGTCGTCATCGACTCCAGTTGCGGCCATATCCAATTCACTATTTCTTTGCACTTCCTTTTTAGAGAAAGTTATTCGTTTGTTTTTTTTGTTGATTGTTCTGTTCGATTTTATTTTGATTTGTTTAAATGGTAGAGATAAAAAATAGTTTGGGGTATTAACTTTTGGGTAGTGGGCCTGTTGGGCTAAGTTGTTATTTTGTTTTGTTTAAATTTTTATTTTATTTTCTTTTGTTTTAATACCTTCTTCTTTTCTAAAAAAAAGGGTTGTTTCATTTTTGCTTGGGTATACGAAAAAAATAACAACAAGTGTTTTTGTTTTCGTTTCTTTAAAAAAAAATATTTAGTTTAGTTTAGTTTTAATTTGTTTTAAGTTCCATCCTACTATATAAAAAAACTAAAAAAACAATTTTATATACCTTGTTCATTTGTTTTGTTTATTTTGTTTTGTTTTCCATTTGTTTAATCTAAAAAAAACAAGTTTCACTTTGTTTAATTTTCATTTTTCATTTGTTTTCACTTTTTTAGTTTTACTTGTTTTAGTTTCATTTGTTTTATTTTCATTTGTTTTGTTTTTCCCTTGTTTTGTTTTCTTCTTTGATAAACATATTAAAAAAATTAAAAAAAATTATATATCTTATTTTATTTTAGTTTGCCAAAGTAGAATTTCAAAAGGAGACTGCCAAAAATAAATTGCTTTGCTTAGCTTGCCAAAAAAATTAATTGCTTGCTTGCTTAAAAAATTTTTGCTAATAATCTACACGCTCGAGTATCGTGCTTTCATCTCTTGTTTTTTATTTGAATTGCATTGTTGGTTGCTTGCATTTACATTTAAAAAAAAATTCAAAATCCAAAAAAAAGAAACTTCATTTTAGTTGCATTGTTAAAACATGTTTAATTTTTGTTTCATTCATCTCATCTTGTTTTCTTTTCTAAGGCCAATACCCCAATTCACATAAGGTGAGAGATTTCATCACCCTTTTCTTAGTCCACAAATTGCATTTGATCGTAGAATTTGACTAATAATAAAGGTTAGACATTTGACTTAACGGTGTCGCGAGCTCATCTAGGGCTTAATTGTATCTTCACAGTTGTTTTCTTTGAAAATTTTTATTTCTTGGTGTCTAGGCTACGGCAGAGTAATAACCATTCATAAATATTATGGTGATTCGTAAACATTATAGTGGTTGTTCCACTTAAGGTACTTAAACCTTCGGTTGCATTGCTACGGTGATTCATGGTGCACCGATAACTCCTGCCCGTTATCTGGCTGAGAAATATGTTTGTTGATTTAAGACAAAGTGTGATTATACAATTTTGGGTTAGGAGCTACTAAGGACAGAAAATTGTAATTAAGTCCTTTGCATTTATCTAGTTGCATTAGTTCATGCATATTTTAAAAAAATCAAAAATCCAAAATTTTGTAAATTTTACTTAACTTAGTTTTTAATCCCAAAAAATCCTTTTATATCTTTTCCATTGAAAATTTTCAATCAAAAACAAAAAAAAAAAATCTTTTCAAAAACAAAAATCAAATTCCCATTTTGTAAAGACAAAAACAAAACAAAAAATCCTTTTGGTAAATATTTGAAAATCTGAAAAAACAAAAAAAATTACAAAAACAAAAAGATATAAAAATTTAAAAAACCAAAAAAAAAAACAAAAATCTAACTTTTCTTTTGAAAAATAAATTTCACTTATTAAATAGTTTCCTTTCTTAAAAAAACAAAAAAAAACAATTTTTCACTTCATTTTCCAAATCCTGTTTCATTCTCTAAACTCGATTCTAACTTCTTTTTCTTCTCAACTTTCACTAGTGCATAAGTACTTGGACTCATGACACTTCTCCGAATACTTGGATTCGCGACCCTTCTACAAATCGTTTAACCCGAACAGACGATCCTCCCGAAATGGCGAACGAAAATGCCCCTCGAACTCTTATGGATAGAATCTTTCCCGATAGAGTTTCTATTCCATCTTACATCACGTTACCCGCCACTATGGGTAACCATTTCTAAATTCACTCAAACCATATTGCCACACTTCCAAAATTTGGCAATTTCGAGCACGATGACCCGTACATTTTCTTGACTAAATTCGAACAAGTTTACGCAACCATTAAACTCCAACAACTTTCCGATGACAAAATCAAACTCCGATTAATTCCATTCGCTCTTACGGATTACGTTGAAAAATGGTTGTACAGCTTACCATCGAACTCGGTTAAAATTTGGGAAGAATTCGTAAAAGCTTTCTTAAAAAGGTTCTACCCCTTGGAAAAAATAAGTAGAATCCGAAACAAAATTGTAAATTTTCATCAATTCAAGGGAGAATCATTTGGAAAATATTTCAAAGATTCAAAGAGCTTTTGATAAAATGTCCACACCATAACTTCGAAAAATGGACGATTTGCCAAATCTTATACGATGGACTCGAAAACAGCTCACGAACCATGCTCAAATCAATGTGCCAAGGCAAATTTCTTGCCCAACATCACGACGATGCTTGGTAATTTCTTGAAAACCTCGCCGAAAAGTCGTCCCAATGTAAACGTTCGAACGAAAAATCAATTTACTCACGATCGAGCGCACCCTCGATGGGATCTTCTTTTGCTTTGGAAGCTAAGATCAACGCAATGATTAAAAAATTTGATAACGTTTTCTCATCAAACCAAATGAACCAAGCTTCCCAACCCAAGTATTATAAATCTAGCGATCCTAATCATATAGCCGATCAGTGCCCCAATTCTGTCGAACAAATCAATGCTTTCAATAAAGCCAAAAATGACCCATTTTCTCCAACGTACAATCCTGGTTGGAGAAATCATCCAAAATTTGCTTGGAACCAAAACAATCCCAACATGAATACGATTCATCCCAATTTTCAAGAATTTCCGAATAATGCTTCGAATCCTCCCTTTCAGCCCAACCATTTTCAGCCAAACTTTGCAGGTCCGTCTCATAATCAACCGCAACAATCAAATTTTCAACCAAATGTTGCTCATCCTCCCCAAGACGATAAACATTTCACTTCACTTGAAAAAACTCTTGAAACGTTGGCTAAATCAACTACTCAAAGCCTTCAATCAAACAGCAATTTGCAAAATTTATTGACCTCATATATGCAAAACACAAACCAATCGATTGCAAAACTTGAAATGCAAATGAGTCAATTAGCCACGTCTGTGCACAAGGCACATTCCCAAGCCAGCCAATTCCAAATCCTAAAAATCAAAACACAAATTCAAATCAAGCCCATATTGTTCAAGATAGCAATGTCACCCAATTGAATGCTATCACAACTTTACATTCCCGTAAACAAATCGATAATCAAGTCGTTAACCCAAACGATTTACCGGAAACCTCTCTCGACGCTTCAAACGAATCAGAAAAGAACATGGAGCCAAACGTTGAATCAAATGTCGGTCAAAATTCTTCTTCTACTCGAGTAGACCCACCTACCGAGTATCGTGTTCCATTTCCACACCGTCTTCGACCAAAGAAACGCTCGGACCAAATGTAAAAGACGTTGGAAATTTTTAAACAATTCAAAGTTAACATTCCGCTTCTTGACATCGTTCAGCAAGTTCCAACGTACGCGAAATTTCTTAAGGAGTTGTGTACCCAAAAGCGACACACTCAAGTGCCCAAAAAAGTCTTCTTAGCCGCATTGAGTGAAGTCTTGTCCCAATCCATGCCCGTAAAATACAAAGATCTTGGCTTCCCTACGATTTCATGTACAATTGGAGACAAGACGATTAACAAATGTTTGATAGACTTAGGCGCGAGTGTCTACTTGATTCCAAACTCCATGTACGAACAATCAGGCTTAGGTGAGCTCAAACCCACAAAAGTCATGCTTCAATTCGCTGATCGCTCCATTAAGAAGCCCGTGGGAGAAATCAAGGACGTGCTTATTAGAGTAGGACAATTCATATTCCCCATTGACTTTATCATTCTCGAAACAAAACCCATGACAAACCCTGCAAGTCAAATTCCATTGATTTTAGGCCGACCATTCTTATCCACCTCAAATGCCTTAATCAATTGTCGCAACGGTTCGATGAAAATCTCTTTTGGAAACATGACTTTGGATCTTAATATTTTCAATCTTGAAAGCCAATCGAACGAACCTCATGATCAAATGTCGGAAGCTAGTGCCATTCACGAAAACTTTGAAAACAAGACACTTGACCTTAACAACGAATGCAAAGCCGAGTATGAAAAACTGTTTCACGAAATTCAAAACGAAATTGAATACACTCTTCCCTTTGAATCGCTTCTAGTTGAGTCCGAATATCAACTTAATTCTTTAATCGAGCAACTCCAGAAGTTGGACCTCAAACCACTTCCCAATCACCTTAAGTACGCATACTTAGGTTATATTGAAACATTTCCCGTCATAATTTCTGCGACTCTCTCTCTCAATCAAGAAACTTCTTTACTTTCAATCCTGTCCAAAAACAAGGAAGTGATGGGATGGTCGTTCTCCGATATAAAGGGAATTAGTCCCGCTCTTGTTCAACATTGCATCCATTTAATCGATGATGCCAAGCCTGTTCATGACACACAACAAAGGCTTAATCCAAAAATGAAAGATGCGGTGCATGATGAAATTATTAAACTTCTCGACAACAAAATCATTTACCCAATCTCTGATAGTTCATGGTTTTAGCCCAATTCACGTTGTACCGAAAAAGTCTGGGCTAACCGTTGTCAAGAACGATTCAAACGAACTTATTCCAACTCGTACCCAAAGGGGTTGGCGTGTTTGCATTGATTATCGAAAATTAAATGCTGCAACACGAAAATATCACTTCTCTCTTCCTTTCATTAACCAAATGCTCGAACGTTTAGTCGGCCACAAATTCTAGTGCTTCCTAGATGGTTATTCCAACTATAACCAAATTCCAATCGCTCCCGAAGATCAACAGGAAACGACTTTCACGTGTCCATTCGGCACCTTTGCTTATCGACGTATGCCATTCGGACTTTTTAACGCTCCTGCTACTTTCCAACGATGCATGGTTGGCATTTTTTCCGACATGATTGAAGGCTTTCTAGAAGTTTTTATAGGCGATTTCTCTATCTTTGGCGATTCTTTTTCCCAATGTTTTCATCATCTCGATTTGGTTCTAAATCGATGCAAAGAAAAACATTTGACTTTGAATTGGAAAAAATGCCACTTTATGGTCAAACAAGGCATAGTCCTTGGACATATCATCTCAAATAAAGGCATTGAGGTAAATAAAGCAAAAGTTGATGTAATTCCAAATCTACCCATTCCCAAATCTGTTAAGGACATTCGATCATTTCTAGGACACGCTGGCTTTTACCGACGCTTTGTGAAAGACTTTAGCAAAATCGCTCGTCCTTTGACGACTCTTCTTGGAAAAGACGTTCCTTTCGATTTTAACTCTAATTGTATCTCTTCTTTCGAACGTCTCAAAAACGAACTCATTTATGCTCCAATCATTTGCGCACCCAATTGGGATCTCCCATTTGAAATAATGTGTGATGCTTCGAACTTTGCGGTTGGTGCTATCTTAGGACAACACATCAACAAAATCCTTTATGTCATTTACTACGCGAGTATGACTTTGAACGATGCTCAACTCAACTACACAACAACCGAAAAAGAGCTTCTAGTTGTCGTTTTTGCGCTCAAAAAGTTTTGACCTTACTTGATAGGTACACACATCACGGTTTACACTAACCATACTGCTCTTAGATACCTTTTTGCCAAAAAGGATGCTAAATCCCGTTTGATTCGTTGGATCCTTTTACTTCAAGAATTCGTCCTTACAATCAAAGACAAAAAAGGATCCAATAATGTCATAGCCGATCACTTATCTCGTCTTCTGAACACACCATCTTCTTTGCCAATCAATGAAAACTTCCCCGATGAACAACTTCTTTCAATTTCTATCGATCCATGGTACGGTGATATAGTGAACTACTTTAGTCACTAGATAAACTCCCTCATCTTGGTCCAAACAGGACAAATACAAATTCATGTCCTAAGTGAAATATTTCTATTGGGACGATCCATACTGGTTCAAATATTGCCCCGACCAAATCATCCGACGTTGCATCCCGGATAATGAGATCAAGAGTGTTCTTTCGTTTTGCCAAGATCAAGCGTGCGATGGACAATTCGGTCCTCGAAAAACTGCGGAAAAAGTGCTTCAGTGTGGTTTCTATTGGCCTTCTCTTTTCAAAGACTCGTTTAAATTTTGTAAAACTTGCGATCGATGTCAAATGCTTGAACGGATTTCTCGACGAGATATGATGCCTCTAAACCCCATTCTTACAATCAAAATCTTTGATGTTTGAGGTATCGACTTTATGGGACCTTTTCCCAACTCTTTGTGAAACTTGTATATCCTTCTCGCTGTTGATTACGTCTCAAAATAGGTTGAAGCCATTCCGTGTAAAACCAACGACCATAGAATTGTTGTGAAATTTCTCGAAGAAAATAACATTTCGAGGTTCGGCACACCTTGCACAATAATCAGTGATAACGGCACCCATTTTTGCAATCGTTCTTTTGAAACTTTAATTAAGAAATACTCGATAACCCCCAAGTTATCCACTCCTTATCATCCTCAAACTTGTGGCCAAGTTGAAGGTTCAAATCGTCAAATAAAAAAAATCTTGGAGAAAATTGTTAACAAAAATCGAAAAGATTGGTCTCAGAAATTGACCAACGTGCTTTGGGCTTACCTTACCGCTTTTAAAACTAAGCTTGGGTGTCCCCATTTCGCTTAATTTACGGGAAAGCTTGCCATTTACCTATTGAAATCGAACACATAGCATTATGGGCAATAAAGAACTTAAACTTTGATCTTGAGAAAGCTGGTGAAAACAGAAAATTAAAAGTCAACGAACTAGAAGAACTTAGGAACGATGCGTATGAAAACGAAAAAATTTACAAAGAAAGAACAAAAGTTTTTCATGACAAGTCAATCCTAAGAAAAACATTTTTGCCTAACCAAAAAGTTCTTTTATATGACTCTAGACTTCATTTATTCCCTGGGAAACTTAAATCGAGATGGACCAGACCATTTGTGGTACGAACTGTTTTTCCATACGGTGCCATAGAAATACAAAACCCTAGGGATGGATCGATTTTCAAAGTCAACAGACATCGTTTGAAACCTTTCTTGGAATTGCCAAGTAACCAAGAGGAGGAGCTCATGATTCTTCATGAGCCAAGCTACGTCTAGTGAGAATGTTAACCCTCTTTTGTAAATACGTACATATTTTTCCCCGTTACACTCATTATATCATGCACTTACTGTGGGGACAGAGTAAAAATTAAGTGAGGGGGAGTCTCGTTTTAATTTTATTTTTAAGTTTCATGGCATTTTTGAATTTTCATTTTCTTTTAACTCAAAAAAAATCAAAATTTTAAATCTCAAAAACATTTTATTTTTAGGATTTTGATTTATTTTTGGAGAAACACTATAGGACAAGTATAAGTTTTGGTTAATAAATTGAAATTTTTGAAAAGGTGTTTGTCTTAACAAAAATAAAATTGAAGTTTGATTACAAATAACAATGGTTTAAGTAGTATAAAGGAAGGTTTATATGTGTTAATTATGAAGTATATTCTAATTGAAAATCTTTGTTTAAAAAAGTGGTAAATTTAAAGTAAAGGACGTAATATTTTTATCTTCTAAGTAAATGGTGCTAAGATGATTTTGCAAAACTCTCTCTTTCTAAAAAAATAAAATAAAAAAAACACAAAAAAATATATAAGTAAAAAAAAATTGGTCATTTTTTATCTATATTTGGATGTGCACGTAAATGTGCATATATTTACATTCATATTTTATCTAGTATTATTTAAATAAATGTCATATTTGGGCATTAACCAAAATTCAATTATTTTCAAATCATCATATATCCATCTTCATTCATGGGCAAAATGGTAATTTTTGTGCATGTGCCAATTTGAGAATTTTTACATGGACATTTTTTATAATTTTTATAGGAATTTGGATGCATATGAAAGAGGCTTTTATGAAGAAACATGCATGCACAAATGAATACAAAGAAATGAGGAGATAAATAATTCAATCTCATGATCATGGAGGACCCCACCCACTTACCTAAATCTACAATTAGAAAGCTAATGGACAACTAAGTGGAGGTTAAAGCTTCATGCACATTTAATGATGGATTAATTAGTGGCTAGTGGTTACTTGGTGGCCACAATTCCTAAAGGGCATTTTGGGAAGCTCCCTAAAAATTGAATTAGGGTTTATGCATGTATAAATAGTCCTCCTATGTGCATGTGAAGGATCTTCTACTCTTCATTTTACTTAGGAAATTAGCAAGTTGTAAACACAATGTTTCATGAAATAAAAATGGCTTCCTGAGCCTTCTCTTTTCTACATGCTTCTACTTACTTTTATGCTTATGCTTATTTCTATGCTCCTCTCTTTTCTTTGTTAGTAGATTAGATTCACATTCATGCTAGTAGTGTAGCTTTAATTTTTATGCAAATAGTTAGTAGTTAATCTCTTTTTCATCCTTTGCTTAGTTTCTATTTTTTTACTTTTTAATGTTGAAATTTACAAGTTTTGATTTGATAACACAAATGAGTAGCTAAACCCTTCAATTTAGGGGTAATGAAGCTCTCTAGCTTTATGTAATTTCAACATTTTTATGATTTATGATCTCTTTTATTTGTGCTTCATGAAAGGGAATTTTGATGTAAGTTTATACAAGTGGGTTTGATAGCTTTTGTTGCATATGCAAATGAGCTATTCTTATTCAACATAAACACAATTTACATCATCATTTGCTAATTGATTTTTGATTTTGAAATGGAAGTAAATACAAAATTTGATGATCTGTATTACTAATTACAATAGTAAATAGATCATACTTAAAATAGCTTTTGCTTTGGCCTCATTTTCATGAGAATTTATAAGTGGTTTATTTGTTGTATTATAGTTTGATGGTTTAAGTTATGTTAATTAATAACATAAATAAACCATACTTATGATAAATGCAATGATTATTTCACTTAATATCAAAACTAGAGATCATAAATTATTTGTTTGTTGATTTACAGAAATATAAGAGTGGATTGGCCTCTAAATTGTTCTCTAATCTCTTTGTTTTTAATCTCATTTTAATTCTAGTTTTAGCTTCATTTTGCTTGTAGTTAACAATTTCTTCTCCATTTGGTATAATTTGGTTGAATTGATTTTTAAAATCTAACAATTCACTACAGATTGACCCGTACTCGCCACGTACTAACTTTTGTACGTTGTGCGCTTGCGGTTATTTTAATTTGAAATTTATCGGCGATTTTCTAATCTGATAGAAAATTTGCTGTTAAACAACCGCAAAGCTCACAAACCAAGAAGTCGGTAAAGAATTCTGATTTTTGACCAACGTTAATGTACAAATTGTCAAAATACAAGGCATTCAAGTCACAAGTTCCCAGAGATAGGATTTGCGATGTACCTTTGACTTGGCGCATCTAGGGAGCTGCCCAGAACGTCTAGTCTCACATCAATTGTTCAGAATAATCAGCCCTGTGGATTGAGTGGCACATAACATATTAACACTTGGTAAGGATAAACGATCGCTCCAACTTGCAACAAAAGGAGGAACTTACCATCGTCCAGAGATAGACAACGACGGAAGGCAGTTCCAAAATCAAATCATCAACGCACTAGTTTCCAAAGAACAAAAACAGGTGCTCGACTGAGGTCTCAAGCCCTAACTTGCAGAAAACCAGCTGTTATCCGAAGACAGACCATGACAAGGAGAGAACGCTCGAAATCGAGCAGCTAAACCATTTATTCTCGAAGATTGGAACCAACGAATAAGGTTGATATCAACAACAATGCTATTACTCCAGTATAATGCATATGGCCTAAAACAAGCAAGGTTAAGTGTCACGGATTCAAGACAAATACTACCGAACCTTACCGGTCCATGATCAATATAGGAATGAATGCGGTCGTACTAGGGGCAATGTGATGACTTGCTCCACAATTTCAGATTTTCTGTAAGAACCTCGATTTTGACACCTTGAAGTGAAGGGTCCCGCCCAGAAATAAAGGGTTCCGCAGATATTTGTTAGACCATAACAAAAACCGGTGGGAGGAAGTTCGATTTTTCGTGAATGAGAATAACCGTGGAGTTGGTTAAGCAACAGCCTTATATCTCCAAGGGTAATACTTGATAGTTATAAACAAAGCTAAACAAAGCTAGGCAACGGAAATGCTTAGAACTCTCACCCTTCCAGAACAGGGCATTGTCCAGATTTAGGCAACGTTGAGAAAACAACAACACTAGGATAAAAGGAATCTACTCAATCTACAGGATCGGATGAATGATTCAACCCTCACCAACATGACTTTAACACTGCCCGAAAATAGGCAGCACTAAGAAAATACTTCTATAATCCCACCTTCAAAGTGCTAGTTTTCGAAGGCCGAAACTAGTACCCAACTAGATTAAGAGCACCACCGAATCGACAAGGAAAATCAACCCCAACCTCCTGAGTGTCGGTGTTGCCTTGCCAATGCCAAGGCCTTCTTTAATCTTTTAAGTACAGGTGTTTCCATGGCAACGCCAGGAAAATTTTCTATTTCCTAAGTACCAATGTTGCCCCTACAATGCTAGGAAACTTTCTATTCATAAGTCCTGGTGTTGCCCCGACAACTTAGAGAAACATTCTACTCACTAAGTACCAGTATTGCCCCGGCAATGCCAGGAAAACTTTAATCTATAGGGCAGATGAGAAACACTCATCGCAGTGAACCATCGACGCACTAGCTTCCAGATATAGAAGTTGGTCCTCAACTGAGTTTCTAGCTTTTCTTCAAAAAACTACTGTTGCGCCCAATGAAAGGCAACGACCGGAAGACATATCCTTTCATAGGTCAACTGGATGGTTCGACCTTTCATCACAGGAATTAGCCACTGCACAGGAATAAAGCAGCGTCGAAAGGAAATCCCAGGATTGAATTGCCCGTGTACTAATTTCTAGGCATTAAAGCTGGTGCACAACCGAATTTCCTAAATTCAACTTAGAAATAATTTAGACACAGCTAAAAGATAGGCAGCCTCGAGGAAATGTTGCTTGGAACCAAGCAACTAGGTAATCAATTCTCAAAGACAGGAGTTGACATATGAACAAAAATTCCATGACAACGTCAACAACCAAGAAGAGCATGCATGGCTAAGGACAGGAGGGAGTAGTCATGGAAGATCGAAAATAAAATCCCCGAACTTCCTCAATACCAGAATAGGATTGAGAGCCAGACTGGGGGCAATTGAGCAATTCACCCCACAAATTTCCATCTTTCACAATCGCCCAAGTACAGGCATTCAAAATAACAAGTCTCTCAAGAAGGGATAGAAGCACATATACTTGATCGAAAGAAATGTTTCAAAAGTCCAACCACGAATAACCACAAGGTTGGTTAGGTAATGGTTCTGTATCACAAAACAGAGTAATCTGGCAACAAAATCGCCAACAAAGGAAATGAAGGATGCAACGTTCTGAAATCAATCGTTGCTCATAGTTCGGCGATGACAAGAAGGATCGATGACCTACTTCTGATACTAGGAAGAAAGCCCAAAATGAAACTACTGATACACTGGCTTTCAAAAACAGAAGCATGAGTTTGATTGAATCTTCAACCCTATCTTCTGGCATATCATGCTATCTGAAGATTCACAACGTCAAGGAAAAATCCACAGAGTTGAGTCATCCGTTTATGAGTTTTCGAAGATAGAAACCAACACATGATTAGGATCTCAACATCGGACTCAAGAGAATTTACTTTAGCAAAGGATGCCAGAAATGCATCTTTCTAATACAAGCCGACATCATTACAAAACTTAGATCTTGGGATCAAGCAACAAAGTCCCTAATTCCCGAAGAAATAAGTTATCGTGTCAATCAAACTAGGGCAATCGAACTTATTGCTTAGGAAACTTAGTCTCCCAAAACATGTTGGCTCGATAGTCAAAATAATTAGCCCTATGGACTAAGGCATTTACACCAACACTTTGTTGAAATGAACTTAATTGAGCGTGAGTATGGATTAGCTAGACCAAGCTACTTCATAGTTCTGAACAAAGCCATGAAATAGTATATGTTGAAATGACCATAGAAGTATTACTTACATGTATAGAATTAAAGTAAATGAGTATGCTGCACATGAGCACAAGAAGTGCTAAAGCGACAAAAAGAAATGTTCGGAATCGAGAAATTAAGCCAATAGTCTTGGAGATAGAGGCTGGTGTGCGTTGAATTCCGAAAAACGCAAGAAAAGGATAATCGCAATCGAACAACTCATGTGCTAGTTTCCGAAGTTAAAACTTTGCCTGAATGAACTTCAACTACAACTCTACAAGAGCAATTGTGCCTCATAATATAACTGCAATCAGTCCTCCTAATATGATAGGAATAATAAGTGAAGCCTAAGTTGTGAAGGACCCCACTTCTGGAGGAGTGAAAGAACCTCCACCAGACTAAAGATTGGATGAACAAAAAATCATTTTCAACGACAAAACTTGGCATTCAACTTTGTCAGGTATGTTTTACTTTAAATAATATCCTCATATAACCAGCGCCCGAAATCCAAGGGAAGTCAACGTATGTTGACCAATTGGGTCCTAAGCGTTGACCGGGGTAGATGCATTGTGTTATCTACATGAGAAGAGTCCAGTATCCTGAATACTACTAACAAACAATCTAGTGTAGCTAGCTTGCTTGCATTTGAAAAACAATCCATATCTTCCTTTAAAATTATCTCTTCCACACTTACCCGCTATCGATCAACAATCGATAACGGAGCCGTTGTCCGAAGCGACGCAGGAAGCTTTTCTTTTCAAGATCACTGGAATATAAAAATAGAAAGAGCGATATGATTGAATCATCCACTATATCTGATTTTGGAATAAATCATCACATAAAAGTATCGATGGGAACTTAACCAAATTTTCAAACAAAAAAAGTTAAAGACCAAGAGCAAGAATTTGCTTCAGAACAGCATACAATCGTTCGAGAAAAGACATAGCTTCACCTTAGGTCGAATCAAAACTACATAGGACAACTCCAAACCTGCGTCATGCACCCACTTACCGCCCTAAACCCTTGTGAAAACTACAGAGCATAGATTACATCGTCAATTCCAGGAACTGAAATTCAGATCGAAATCAAAATGGGTATCAGAAGTCAGTCAATTGAAAACAACATCTTGAAGTGGCCACCGACCATTCACATTGAAATTTCAACAGATGGCTGAATAGTCAAAGCCAAATTTGCATGGTAAGCCCAACGAGATCGACTGGTGATGTGACGTACAGTAACGGTTGCGGAACTAGACACATGTTAATTTTGGTGTAATGGACGAAGATAGCAAAATGTGCCAAGCACTGGGCCGAAGCCCAAATGTAGTTTCGGGAAAAAACTCGAGACTCGGTTTACAATTTTCCTCCCTTAAACCGCAATCAATGTTGCAAGTGCACACTAGTCGTCATGTTATTACACGAACGTAGTAATTAGAAATCAACTAAGCAAACTCACCTCAAACTAACTTCTAAGGCACCAGAAGAATCAAGAATCGAATTCAACGTGCTTTGAATGGATCGATGGCGAGCTAGAAAATCGGTGGCGACTCAAGTGGGCAGCGAGCTAGAAATTCAAGCTAGGGTTCAGGAATCACGAACTAGAATCACGATGGAAGGAGTCAGGATTAGGAATCATGATGGGAGGTATCCCCAAGGAATGATGGATCAATGCGTAAGAAGATTGCCGAATTGCTTGGAGATGAATCGCTCGAAAATTGAATCGCTTGAAGGTTCTACTAATTTGGGTAAAATAAGGTAAGGTCGGCTCTAGCAATGTATATAAGCGAGCAAGAGGAAGCAAAAAATTTTGCGAAGTACTAGGGTCGGGGGCGACCCATCATAGATCACCAGCGACCCGACCCTAATTTTACAAAGAAATTAGGTCGCTAGCGACCCTAAAAAAAATTAATAATGAAAATATATAAAGAGAAAGAGGAAAAGAAACTTCACTTATTCTTCTCAAACTCGATCTCTTACAACTGTTCATCATTTCGAGGCATGCCGGGAAGATACAAGCAGAAATGAGATATGTTGTGACAAGTAGTAGCAGTTAGAACCAAAGAAAGACAACTAACAACATTGGGTTAACGTATTCGTAAACCTCTAATGCAATCACTTGTAGATCGACGGATGGATATTAAGAGCGATAACTTCCAGAGCACGCCTTGTTTACAACTAAGACGTACTCTGGGGGGCAAATGTTATCAAGGTTTTTAACCCAGCAGAAACAAGTAGAAAATATAACAACCTTGTGTAGACAGGATGGTTTAGGACTTGACCGGAAAAGCTAAGACAAGGGATCAACAAGGTCCAAGCTATATGGCTGAGACAACGACTGGGATCAACGAAGCCAAGAGATCAACATTCTTTTAGTCCAATCAGCGGCTGAACGTAAACCGCTAGTGAATTTCCATCAAAACATAACAACTACAATAAATGGCTATGGAAACATCTCCAATTACAGACTCCAGAAAAATCCTTAGTGATTGGATCATTAGTGACCCATGCTTCTCCTCCAGCCTTCAAATAGGATAACTAAGGAATACTACGAAAGGAGGCCAAGACATTGGCTCGCAAAACGAGCCAAGTCTATGGGTCGCCAACGACCCATGGATTTGCCTAGTTTTTTGTTCCAAACTTTCCTAAAGTCGTTTCCTACCTACCTGCGAGCAGACAATGGAGTGGTCTATCCCAGAAGCTCTTCGACCCATATAAATACCAACCTACTTGCAACATAAAGAGGATCTGCTTTGGACTAGTTGTTGAAGCTCTGTTGGAATTATTCTTTACTCTCTACCTTCCTCATAACAATCACCAAAGTAATACACTATTATTCTCTAGTCGATTCCAACTCTGGAGATTCAATCTAGCTAGGAAATAATCAAAGCCTTATAATCAAACATCTCTTTTAACAGCAATAAGTCTATAATAAAACTATAAAGTGGACGTAGGCTTCATTAACAACCGAACCACTATAAAAATTCTCTGTCTTTTTTCTTTTACTATTCCATTTCTATATCTATTATCCTTGATATTGCTATGTCAGAACAGGGTTGGCGCATTCAAATTCAAACTAGGGTGTTGGACCATTTTTTGGGTCAACACTTACTTACACAGTTTTCCCAACTAATATCATGGTCCACCCAGAAAACCAATTTTCAAAGGGAACATTTCTCATGATATCACACATGTTTTACAGAAACAACTAATGTTTTCAATGTAACACACTGCGATTTTTACGATTATTAATTTAAATAGAAAGTAATTAATAAATAATAAACAATGAAAAATTGAACTTTATAAAACATTGGAATTTGACCATGAAACATACACCATTGGATTCATGATGATTTTCTAGCGAATTTTCATATATAAACTTTTCCGATCGAAGTTTAAACGAAAAAGTTTTGACGTTTGAAATTTTAGAATCAGAAATAATCATATATATATATATGATTAAGGAAATAATCAATAATTAATTAATGTTGATTAAATATTGTTAAACTTAATCATGACATAAACATTAAGCAAATGAAATAAGTTATCAGATAACATTAATATGATAAAAGTGGACAGTAATTGACGAAATCAATTAACGTTAATAATTTACCAAAATTACACTACCCAGATCGATCCGAGAATTGCTCAAGCCGACCGATAGTGGTCGACCTAGAGCAATAAGCAATCAACCTAAGACCTTTAAACGGTGAATTTTAATGTGGCCTTAACAGGCTTGATTTAAATCGGTTTAGTCGAGCGGTTGACATTGTTTTGTACCTCTATAATACAGACCTACGCCTTCACTTCCAACTCATAATTTTATAATGGACATGGAAGCTCTGCCGTTTTCTCTTCTCCTCCACAACTCTAAATTCTTAGAAATAGTTCTAGTTCGCTAATCTGTATGTATACACCACTAGAGGATTGTATAAGATGGCAGAATCGAGAATAGATTCAAATCAAATTACAACCAAAATAAACTATAAACTAAGATTTAAAATTATAATCAACCTAAATCTCTTCTTTCTAATCCGAATTCTAATAGAACTGTATGTATATGTTATATGGGAATCCAAATAGGGAGTCGGAAGTGGGAATAGAGATAACAAGGTTTAGATCCGGAGATTTGGAAATGCTTGGAAGGGTGAGTAGGAAAATTACATGTTTTGAATTAAGATTAGATTTAGTTCGTTGTAATCTATTTCAATTATGCCTATTTATAATTGATTTGGATATAAATCTGTAGATTCATAATTATTAGACATAATTATGTAAGTGTGTACGGATTATATATAAATTTATTGTTTACACGTTGTAAATTTAATGAAATTGATCTAATGAAAGGGATTATGAATTGATTATGGTATGTATATAATGAAATTTTAAAACTTGCCTACATATGTTGTCCCAATAACTTGTTATGAAAATGGAAATAATGAATTGGTATTTATGCAACAGATATGAATTGAATAAATTTTAATGTATTACATAATCATTAGAATTGGTATTTATGCAACGGATATGAATTGAATAAATTTTAATGTATTACGCAATGATCAGAAATTTGTATTTATGCGATGAATATGAACTGAATTAAAGAGAAGCTTATTAAAATTTTAGGGGTTTCAATAATATTTTAATTCGTTAGAATTGGGAATGTTGTAAGTAGATTTCTATATATTATCATGTTTAAATAATTGAATGTGTGATGTTTGAAATGATAATGAATAAACATAAAAAGAAAGAGATGTACAAAATAGGGTTAATTACCATAATTTTTACCATCTATTTCAAGAAATAAAAAGATAGTTCCCTAGAACTGCATATAACGCACGAATATCTCCTCTTTTTAAACAGGATATGAAAATTTACCATGTTAACATTTTTATGATAGAAACATAGTTTCCAACCAAGGTTTTAAATCTTGAATTTCGATCGCGTCTTGTCTCGGGAATTCTACATACAATATCTCGTATCAGACGAGATCTTGGATGAGATGAGTGTATCTCGGGTGTACATCTTGGATTTTAAAGTCTATATTAGACTATCTCGGAGTAAGTTAAAAGTCCGAAATTGATATCTCAAAGATTTTAAGACAATTGATATTTAAATATAAATTTATTAACATGAATTATTCATAGAAACAAAAATATTTATTTTTGTTTTTAGAGGAGAGTGATTATATGATTGTTTTGATATTGATTAAATGGATTCTATTCATTTTAATATAAGAAATAAAAAATAAAAAGTCATCTATTTTTTCTCACTCGTTAAAAAGTAAAAAAAAAAAAAATTAAAGAGCTGGTAAAAAAATCATTAGAGTGCAAACTGAAATCCTTAGAGTGCAATTTTTTTTAACCCATGTAAGAAATTTAAAAAAAATGTAAATGAAAAACATCATTAAATGAGTTCTATAGGGATTTATCTAGAATTCTACTTAGGATCTTAATATCTTGGATGAGATAAACATCAAAAAAGATATAAAGAAAACTGATTGTCTTCGAATGAGACCATCAATTAAGATTTATCTCAAATTATGTTTGAAATCTTAATATCTTGGATGAGATGAGTGTCAAATAATATATGAACAGAATTTAATATCACGATTCGCTAATTCTCATCTCGCTCATGTTCGAAAATGAGATTCGAGCAAGATCACGGGTGAGATAAACGAGATTTAAAATAGTGGTTCCAACGCATTAAAATGCAATGAACCTAAAAAGTTAAATGGTAAGACATGAATGAAGTAAAAAGATCCTAAAATGCCAAGATGTGAAATAACAATAAATTTTTTAAGTAAATGAAAAGAAATGAAAGAGAAGAAAAAATAAAAAGATAACATGGGAATAGAAATAGAAAACGGAAAACAGATAAAAAGGATGGACAACGATATTATGAACTTGATAATAGGAAAGCGGTAAATAAATTTAAAGAAAAGAGGAAATGCATAATGAAATAAACACTTAAGGTCTACAGTAAATTGTAGAGGCATGTTAATTAAGTATGAATGAATATACATATATATGATATATGTATGTATATGTATATAAGTAGCCTCGAATATGCATTTATGATGGGTGTGAACTATTATAATTAATGTATAATTATAAGAATCGTATGGCTAATAGTAAATAGAGTATGTTAGTATGCAAGATCAGTAGTGTTATATAGTAAAAGTCTACCTGCCGAAAGGGGATACTAGTAGTTGTGTAACAATATACTGATGTGAGATATGTCTGACCATAGGACTCGTGGAAGACATAAGGTTCTGTATAGATGAAGGAAATCTAAACATTATAGTGAGCAGGATCAGACACTATACAACATGTGTTGGTACTAAGGTCAAGGGTATGGCTGTCATAGATTGAGAACGTCATAGGTCCTTAGCGGTCAACAAGAAGGATAGGGTTACACCTAGCAGGTCTTCGTCTACCTACCAGGGTAGACCACGTTAGGTCATGCACCGCCATAGTTGTTACCTTGTTGTTTGTTAAGGCAAGTCTAGTTAAATCAATAAAGATGTTCCTTCGAAATGGTTGGGGTGGTCAATGGAGCTGAGTCCACAATAGGTAGCAGACGAAGTAGTTAAACCCCAAAGTGAGATAGAGTATGGTAAAATGTATGAAAAGCCATCGTCAGGCACTACGGGAGTCCCTCGATATGCATAGCGATAAAACTGCGATACGATGAGATCAAAGGATCTTGACGGGATTCTAATAGAGAGATAATATATGGGATAGTATCTAGGTCCAATTAAGGGACCATGGGACACACACACACACACAACGCTATGATTCTACAGAGGGTAGATGTGAACGGATCGTACGTAGAAATTCTTGACTAATAAAATGTAAACAAACATAACAAGATATAGAGAACAATCGGCATAAATTAGTGTTATATACAAAATGTATAATTTACCAGTCACTAGAACGTTGTTCTGACCCTTTTCTCGTAACAACCCAGAGGATAGCTTGAAGGGAAGGTACTGGTGCTTGGCTTGTTTGGTGCTGATAAAGACATTTGACTTTGGAAGTGTTAAATCTTGGTCAGTAGTTATGTTGCTTATTATATTTTGTCATTCCGCTGTGAGTTATACGTCAGTACACAGATATGCATTCTTTTGCTTTATTCGCAGGATACCAAACCAACGATCCGTATTTTGGTGGACTTGGTTTTTCGATTCAATGGAAATTCATGCCATTGGGATGCGGGCAGTTACATTCAACCTAAACATCAAAGAAAATATTTCTAGAAGCCGCCCTTCAACATCAAATGACTAACGATGTTGTGGCCCTATCACTTCTTACTGGTAATTAAATGGACCTTTCTAAAGTGTCATCATTCTCCTACCCACATATCACAACTTTCCTTTATGGCTTCTGATGTATAAGGTCTATACATTAATTCCATTACACATCCAATTATGGAACAAATTATGCATCCCTACACTATAATGGGTTAAAATTTCAAACTATGCACACTTAAAATAACTCATTTCAAATTGGATTGGCGGAATAACTTTTATGTCCTCTATCATGCCTTCCTTAACTTTGTATCACTAATGTCCTTTATATATGTTTGCCATCTCATTACCCCTCTCTTACCATCTTCTTCTAATCCAAATCTTGGTATTTACTTTCTTCATCTTTGATCCTTCATTCGAGCAAACCCTAGAACTTATAGAAGTGTACAAAAATGTTGTTTATCATTCCTTTGCGGGTTCTTTTTATGGCTTGCATACGTATCTAACAAAACATTCCTAAGTTCTCACCAGTATTCCTCATACCCTACAAGGATTCATCATTTCTAACCTATGAGTAGTCATCGCTATCTTCTTTATAGCATTACTTTTTACCCCGTCTTACATAAGCAGTCATTCCTATCACTTTTTATTTTGAAAAAATTGTTTGGTCTTCGCTAATTTTCTTTAAAAAATTAAAACTTAAATTTCTAAAGTATTTAATCCCAATTTGTTTTTAAAAAAAAGTACAACTTAGAAACTTTTTAACAAATTAAAAATAACTTAGTGTCTTAACTTTTAAATCTATGATTAAATTTTTAGAAGTTCTTTTCCTTTTAAAAACCTTTTTCAACTTTTACTTCTTAAAATTTAGGAATTTTATCTCAACCAATTTATTAAGTCTTTCCTTTTAAAAACTCAATTAATATACAAAACCAACTTTTAAGCAATAAAAACTAGAGTAGATAAGAATAACTCTTACTCTATCATTTTCCTCTTACTCATACTATCTCCACTTCCAATCCTTGATAGATTCTCTAATATTATGTGAGATGGAATTTTAAATGATACTTGAAATAAATATGTAGGACAAAGGAAATTGTTCGTTTTCCTTTGTTTTGCCTTTAATTTCCTATGTTGCTTCTAATTAGACTACTAGCATTATTTTTAATATAATCTCCAAACGTTATTTCTAATTACTAACATTATTTTATATTAATTCCTAATCTTGTTTTTATTTATATTTTACGATGCTATTACTATTCAACCTTTCACTACCTAAACTTCCCTTATACCAATTGCTTACTGTCTTCTTAGTTGAACCATTGTAGTGTGTTAGCCTACTGCTTTATTTTCAGGTTCCAATCTTCTTTCCAGTTCGTTTTACCCCATTTCAAACTTGTACCACTTCATATTGTCTTCCCCTAATAAGAATTTTCCAACTTAAAAATTTTTCATCTTGGAAAAATTAACGAGCTACATATGCTCTATTTTTTTTCAAAAGAATTATCCTTTTTGGTAAAACCTATTTACTATTATTTTTGGTTCAACAAATTTTAAATTTTCTACTAAAACTTTTTATTTAATATAACATTGTTATTTATATTGTTTTTTGAAAATTTAATATTTACTTACTTTTCAAAAATAAGGTTTTTCTATCTTCAAATAATCCTTTTGACAACTATTTCCAATATATTATATTTTTTCTTTAAACTTTCATATTGAAATCATTTCAAATTTTATATTAAATATTTTTATATGGGGACAGACTCAGAGTGGATTTTTATTAGTCCCTTCTTTTGGACTTTTCTTCTTTTCTACTTACTTTGTAACTTATCTCATTTTTTCCAAATATTAAAATCCGGTTATCATCTCGGAGTGATTACTTCACATCTTCCTTTGACAACTCAATTGCTTCCGATTAGCTACAGCATATGGATTCTTACTTTCCCCTTATTTGGAACTTCTGTACATCATCAAACGACAATCATACGAGGATCTATAATCATTTGGCTACCAGGGGCCCAACTAGGGAGTCATGTAGTATTGAGCTTTAGGGGACTTCCATATGCCGCACTCATACTCTTCTTAGGTCAACACCTTTCTATACGACATATTTCTTATGGGATAATCGAGGCAGGTATACATCTTCGACTTCATCTATTATTCCGAGTCAAAACCAACATATCCATATTTCAGTGAATGAT
Organism: Allium fistulosum; assembly: GCA_030737815.1. Lineage (NCBI taxonomy): Eukaryota > Viridiplantae > Streptophyta > Magnoliopsida > Asparagales > Amaryllidaceae > Allium > Allium fistulosum. Next base: position 189,561,379 of record CM060902.1, on the reverse strand, counting down.
TGCAACTACTCTATAATAGGAATTTATAGGATTTGACATATAATATACTTATAATTATAGGTAAATACAAATACATCAACTCAGTGTTTTCTAGTTTTTAAGATCAACTAATTCTAAGCTTTGACACCAAATGTAACAACCATACCCCAATAGGCCATAACTTTCACTAAATCGAAAATTTAGGTCCATTAAAGAATGGATCGTTGGTTTGGTATCCTACAAATAAACAAATAAATGCATTCATGGCGCTATCGGTATAACTCACACTAGAATAGTAAAGTGCAACAGAACATATAATATTGACCAAGATTGACATTTCTAATATCTAGTATCCCTGTTATTGTCGAACATGCATTAGGAAACCTGTCCTTTCACTTTTCCCGCTTCACACCAGTACTTGTCACTCAAAAGCTATCATAAGGGCTGTAATAAGGAGGGGATCAAAACAACATTCTGGTGACTGGTAAATTATACATTTTACGCATAACACTAGTTTATGCCGCCTGTCTTCCATTGCATGTTCTGTCTTTTGATTTTACTTAGTTGTGTCAACTACACATATGCGTATGATACGCCCCATCTACCCGAAGTAGACAATAACTAGATATTCATATATATAAATATATAAGTAACCCGATCCCCCTTTGGACCAAGATATTATCCCTGCTAGTATCCATAACCCAACACCCCGTCAAGATCCAACACCAAATGCGGTATCATATCCTCATCGTCGTGCATACCAAAGAACTCCCACAGTGCCTGATAATGGTGTCACTATAATTTAGCCGTATTTTATCACGCTTTGTTTTGGGGATTTACTACTTGTCTGCTTCCTTTTATGGACTCAGCTCCACGGATTATAGAGGACTTAGCTCCTCAGACCACCCCATCCGTTTTTGGAAGTACTCTTTTATGAGTTAAATAGCATTGCCATAACAAACAATCTGGCAAACAACTATGATAGTACATGACCTAACGTGGCCTATCCTAGCAGTGTAGCCCGTTATGTGTAACCTTGTCTTTCCAGTTAACCATGCAGGACCGATGATGCACTCAACCTATGTACATCTCCTACTCCTAATTTAGTACCAATACATACCAACATAGCGTCGAACCGCTTACCACCCTATTTAAATTGCCTAATGCAATCAAGGCAATACCCCCTAATTTATTAAAATAGACTCCGCTGAGGGTATTCCTTCACCTATATGCAAGCATATATAATTCCATGGGTCTTACAGTTGGATGTCCCACATTAGTAAAATGTATACACAACTATGATGGGCATGCTTCTATTGTGTAACATTACTGATCTCGCATTACAACACATTCTAATGACTAGATCATTCTTATCAATTTAAGTTATTTACATACCTATATAATTCACACCTATCTTAAATGCATACTTGTAGCTATGTGTATATATATATATATATGTTATATATATATATGTGTGTGTGTGTGTGTGTGTTTGTTTGTACCTTATGCATTGGTTTTGAAGATAACAACCATATGAGATCACATAATATGTAGATACTAATGTTTTATCAAGTTATATATATAGTATATAATGTAGGATATTATACGGGTGCTGATTAAGAAGGCTAGACAGTATCAAGAGCTGATTCAAGAGGCTGATATAAAGATTCAAGAGTAAGAGATTAAAGACTCATGAGTGTTGAAGATTAAAGATATCAAGACAAGTTGTAGAGTCATAGATTTTTTGGTTACAAACCTAGTAGCACTTCTTTGATCCCTCTTCCATTTTTTCAAAAAGGTTCTTAAAATCTATTCTCTGATTTTAAATTATTTTCAAATATCTTAGTTTTCAAAAATGATTTTTAAAGAATCTCTGTTTTCAAAATGATTTTTAAAGAATCCCTATTTTCAAAATGATTTTTCAAACATCTTTCCAAAATAGTTTTCAAATGATTTTTAAAATTCTTTTTATTAACAAGTATATTATATTTTAAGTAATTAAGTTTTTATGCATATTACATTTTAGTATACTTTTAATTTATTATATTTAGATATAGTTTTTGGTTTTATATTTTCTAAATTATATGGTATTCAAAAGTATATTGTTGACATTCATCAATACTTGGATTTTAATATATATTTGCTTATACTTCATATATATTATTTTTGTATATATTATTTATATTTAAATAATTTATATATTAAAATATTTCCAAATAATTTCATAAAATTTCTTAAGTTTTATTATGATTAAAATGTGTATAAACTATGCTTAAATGATTTTGCAAAGTATCAAAATATTTTACAAAACCTAACATTTTCAAAATAATTTTTATTTAGTGGTTTTTCAAAATTACAAAGAATATGTCGAAATATGCCTATCATATACGTCGCCATATAGCCCATGAATTTCAAATTTTAAATCTGAATGGAAGTGTCTTTTCGTCGTATCTCTTCACGAACGGGCATGACTGCTTTTTCTCTATTAATAGGGGTTTTCCAAAAGAATTTTTGTTAACTACTTTCTTATATTTTCTCTCCTCTTTCACTCTCTTAATTTCTAAAAGAAATTCTACTAAAAATCTTCTCAAATTCAACCAGAATCAAATTCAAACTCTATTGGTTTAATTCTCTATTATTTCACCTCTGATCTCTCTCAAACTCTCTCACTCAAATCAAGATCAAAGTGCAATTCAAGAAGATTATAGGAACATTTGTATTCAAGATCATGAAATTGAGTCTGTACACTCTATTAAACCATACTCTTATACTCTTAAGTGTGCTTTATGTTGACGCCAAAAATGAGCGAATCTTGTCGAGATTAAATGATGAATGAAATTAAAACATAGCAGAGAAAGTAAATGAACACGCAAGTTTTATAGTGGTTCGGCAAACTCTGGCCTACGTCCACTCCAATAATCTTTTATTTATACCGTAAGATTACAAGTACAGTTGTTTTTTCCCTAGAAAATTAATGGAGGAAGAGAGAAGCATGATGAAAAATTGCCAAAAGGAAGATCCCCCACGATGATCCATGTCTGCTATATTTATAGGTGAAGCCGTGCATGGATCGAGCTGAAATTTCGCCAGAAGAACCTCCAGAGTCAAACGACCCAACCCACAAAGTTTGGGGTTGATCAGACACCATAAAAAAAATCAGTGCCGATTGTTTTTATTTTCATGTGGGACCCAGCGATCGGTATAGTGGGTCCCATATGTCCTCTACTCCCTGTTTCCGAAGTTGTTTCGTCGATCGCCTTTGTGGTTGTTGAGTTATGGATCGATCATTGTTGATTTGTACTGCTAATTCGCGCGATCTGTATCTTTATCGATTCACGCCAATCCATAATGAAGATGTTCCAAATCTGATCCATATTGGATATGAATCATTGCCGATTCATTTTGGAGATGGATCATAGCTATATATAATGAAGATGGATCATTGCCGATCCATTATGGAGATGGATCGTTGCTGATTCATATTGGAAAAGGATCGTAAACGATCCATTGTGAAAAACGATCATACCCGATCGTTTTTTCAGTTGAAGTGTGAAATTCATACTTAGCCAATTCTAGAATGCTATTTGCATGAATCCGTATGATTGTCATCCATAGTCTTGTCCGTAATCGATCTCCAATCCCGATAACCATCTCTTCAGGCTTTCTGTCTTGATGATCATGAAGTCTGTTGGGTTAAATCCGCCTGTGTAGTGCCTTCCTAAAAGGTGGGTTAAAACTTTGCCCCCCAAAACATTCCTTGCGATAGGAAGGTGTGTTTTGAATTGAAGCAAGTTAGAGCCATCGGAAAGAAGTCCATCCAATTTTCCAAACAGTCGCTATCCTTTCGTTGAATTAACTTTTTTGAAGAGTCATATCTCCCTCTGTTTGCCATAGCACTTAGCCGATAGTCGATAGTATAAATTTTGGATTGTAATTTGCCAATTTATATCCATGCCCAGTTCCATTTAGCTAGTAGGCCTCGGTTTTGTGATTCGATTCTTTCTCTGATAACTCCAGGTGAGAATTCAATTTCTTTAAATTTCATGAAATCAAATTTTTAGGATGTACACGTGCATGTTCATGTACTCATTCTTCTCATTGGCTCCTGGATACATTCGTACGCTTATGAGTCATTGCCAATTTAGTGGAATGCAATTTAGTCATTTGCATTTTTTACATTTCTTTTTTTTTTAATTGATCCCCTTTCTACTTCATTCGTTTATCACTGATCCCCTCTTTCTTTTTTTGTTCACTGATCCCCTCTCGCTCCAAATCTCCGTGGATACGGGACGAAGGGATTGAAGAAGAAGATGTTAGAGGGATTGGTGATGACGATGGGTTGTGGGTTTTAAGCATATGGGTCGGCCTTGAGATTGAATGTGGCCTGCCGCACTTGATCACTTAGGAGATAAAATGAGGGGAGTTTTTGATTAGTTGCAGGCAAGGTTGGGTCTGGATATTGATGGAATGAGGAAAGATATTTGTTCAAAAATGATTGTGGGTGTAGGATTTCTCTCAATACTCGTTTGAATTCATCGTAGATGATACACCGAAGTAGGGGAACCGAGAAACCCTTCCTATACATGATTCCTTCCTGGATGATGTATCGTAAAGCTTTGCGGAGGATCTGTCGTTTTTTATTACTCCATTCGGGAATGACTCCATGTAGCAATAATCTTTAATCAGAGTCATCCATGACTCCTTCTCAGGCTCTGTCTTTAGTACCTAGTCGATTTCCATTTGGTTTATGTTCGGAGCATCTATTACTTCGATTGGAACCAAGCCTATTTGTTGCACATCCCCAGTGCTAGCAAATTTTGCCAATGAGTCAGCCTCTTTGTTTTGATCCCTGGGAATGTGTGTGATGTCGTAATACTCAAAGTCAGTCAATAGCTCTTGGACTCAAATAAGGTACGGAGCGAGTCATTGTCCTTTAGCCTGGTAATCTCCCCTGACTTAGTATACCACCTACTGGGAATCGCAAAAGATTTTAAGAGATTTTATTCCTAGTTCTTTGGCAAGTTTGAGCCCAGCAATCAGAGCTTCATACTCAGCTTCGTTGTTTATTGCGGGGAAGTCAAGATTTAAAGTATAGCAAAAATATCGATCCTCTGGAGTTACTAGTACCACTCCGATCTAGAACAACAATCATTAGATGCTACATCTGTATACATTTTCCACTAAATAGTAGGTGCTTCACCACTCTTTGGGAGATCATCCTATGTAGTGAATTTTGTTATAAAGTCTACTAGTGCCTATCCCTAGATGGCTCTCCGAGGGAGATAAGTGATGTTAAATTGGCTCAGTTCGATGATCCACTTCAGTAGCCTTCTAGATGTCTCAGGTCATTGTAAGGCCTATCGTAACGGCCGATCGGTGTAAGCGTTGATGGACTGAGCACCTGAAAATAAGGGCGGAGCTTTCGTGAAGCAATTAACAAGCATTACGCCAATTTCTCTATCTTCGGATAGTTCCTTTCAGCTCTTGTTAATTGCTTGCTAACATAATATACCGGTCTCTAGATTCGATTCTTCTCGTGAAGTTGTGCAGCACTTAGCGTGTGCTGACACGGCCGAGTAGATATAAAAGACTTCGTGATCCGCTGACTATTACAGGATGGGATGTCTCTTTAAGTGGTTCACCAAAGCTTGGAATTCATCTTCACACTCTTGTATCCATTCAAAGTTCTTTTTCCCTCTTCGAATCAGGCCGAACAAGAATGCATTTATCTATGGCTCTGTAAATAAACCGGCTCAAGGCAGCAACCTTCCTATTTAGGCTTTGTACTTGATTGATAATCTTTGGTGCTTGGATGTTGTAAATAGCTCAAATCTTTTTGGGATTAACTTTGATGCCGTGAGCATTGATGATAAAACCCAAGAATTTTCCCGATGCAACGCCAAAAGAACATATCAGAGGATTGATCTTTATTTTGAAATATCGGAGGATGTCGAATATTTCAGCTAAGTCTCTAATGTGGTCGCTTGATCATCGTGACTTCACAAGCATATCATCTGCATATACCTCCATCAGTGTTTTCAATTTGATCATTAAACATTTGGTTAACTAAGCGTTGAGAGGTTGCTTCAGCATTCTTTGGTCCAAATAGCATTACCATATAGTAGTACAATCCAAAATCGATAATAAAACTAGTGTGCTCCTGGTCGGGGATATGCATCGAGATTTGATTATATCCAAAGTACGCATCCATGAAAGATAGCAATTTGTTTCTTGTGATTGAGTCCACCAACTGGTTGATCCTTGAAAGTGGATAGTTGTCTTTTGGGCATGCCTTGTTCAAGTCAGAGTAGTCGACATATGTCCGCCACTTTCCATTAGCTTTTCTCTCGAGAACTGGATTGGATACCCATTTTGGGTAGAGGGCGTCATGGATAAACCCATTGTTTTTTAGCTTACCCACCTCCTCTTTAAGTGCAGTAGATTTCTTTGGATCCATGCCGCATCACTTTTGTTTCATCGGGACATGCCTCGGGTCGATATTCAATGCATGAACTAGATGAATTAGTAAAGTGAATTAATTCCACTTAAGCTATAAAATGAATTAATAGAATGAATGCGAACTTGAGTTTTAAAATGAAATGCAATTTGGGTGTGAAAGAAATTGAATGAGAATAAATGGGTGTAAGTAAAATTTATGTGAGAAATTGAATTTGATTTAAATTGAATATAAATAAATTGATGCAAATGGAATGTGGTTTAATAAATTTAATGGTAACTAATTGAATATGAAATAAGTTAATGAAATGAATTATAAGATGAAAGTTAACTTAAGAAAAGTTGAATGAAATTGATTGTGATAAAAAGAAAAATTACTAATATGAATATGAGTTATAAAATAAATTTTACTTAAGTAAAATTAATAATATGAATTAGTGAAATGAACTAATGAAGTGAATCAATGAATTAATATGAACTTAAGTTATGAAGTAATAATAAACATGAGTTGCATTTTATAAAATGTTTATAATAAACTTAAATAGTTTTATGAAATGGTTTATAAATGATATTAGTATTAAAGCGAATATACTAAGTGGTAATGATATAAAGTTTGACTTAAATAAGGTTAAATGAAATGATTTATAAAATGGTCCATAAACGAATTTATACGATTTGTGTTAAACAAAAAGTGAAATAATTGAAATTTGAATAAATTGAATGTAAATGAAATAGATGTGAATAAATTGGAAGTAAGCCAGTTAAATGCTAATAATAAAATGAATGTTAATAAGAAATGATAGCGTATAACTTAATTATTGACATTGAAAAATGTAAATTGTGCTGATTATGAATTAATTGGATGAATATTATTTGTTGAATGGTTTCTTTTGTTGCAAAAGATTGTTGTAACTGCTTTCGGCTGCATATGATTAGTTTGTTGTGTATCCATTCTCGTGTTTATGGTTTGGATTCAGAATACATGTTATATGGTTCCATTAGACTCATACATGTTTCTATATCCTTTATAAGTTAGTAATATTCTAATTTGAGTTGAGATAGGTACATACGAAGACCGTTTGGATGTATACGCGGATTGGATTTGATTTTGCTTGCTTGCTCGCTCGTATTAATAATAATAAGGTACATATCTCGGATTACATACTACACTTTTATATTTTTCCCTACGGGATGCCTCATCATTGAGAAGAGATGTATATTTGGTATATTTGTGATATATATTTGTATTATAAAATTTTTACGATGGAGCCACACACAGGAGGCGCTGCCGAAATTTTCCGTAAATTCGCTTGTTAGAATAATTTTGAGATTTTAAAAATTTTATAACTTGTTTTATAAATAAGTTGTAAATTTCGTAAAGCCGGTATCGGAGTGGTGTAGTATAAGCACAGTAAAGGTTTTGCAAATAGATTTTAATGTTTTATATGTCTATTATTTTTTGTAAAATATATCGTATGTTAGATTCCTTACTTAACCCCTTTTCGAGGACGAAAAGTGTTGAGTAAGGGAGAATGTAATGACTAGTATCTATATAATAAAATCCCTTGGTATATAAACAAGAGACAAAGAATGGTTGAGATTTAATTTTAAACTAAGACATCGGATGGCTGGGAAGTTAATATGCTAAGTTGCGAATTATTATGCAATTTGCTTAAAACACGCAGTTCCCACTACTTCCACACATCACGTTTCAGCACACGACAAACCACAGCCTGTTAATATTTAATTGATTCTATATTAAAAAAAAGCAAGGAAAATAAATATTAACCACTAGAGCAAGTACATTTGTGGTTGTCCATACATCAAAAAAACTGTACCGTGTAGACTTCATGGTACTATAATTTACATGCTGCTATAAATTTGTCTTTATGTCACATATACATTCAAAATCCCTTGGTATATAAACAAGAGACAAAGAACGGTTGAGATTTAATTTTAAACTAAGACATCGGATGGCTGGGAAGTTAATATGTTAAGTTGCGAATTATTATGCAATTTGCTTAAAACACGCAGTTCCCACTACTTCCACACATCACGTTTCAGCACACGACAAACCACTGCCTGTTAATATTTAATTGATTCTATATTAAAAAAAGCAAGGAAAATAAATATTAACCACTAGAGCAAGTACATTTGTGGTTGTCCATACATCAAAAAAACTGTACCGTGTAGACTTCATGGTACTATAATTTACATGCTGCTATAAATTTGTCTTTATGTCACATATACATTCAAAATCTTTCTACAAGTCTGCTTCTGTATTAAATGCATGTGCTCCAATGTTTCCATTTTTGAAGAAATTTGGGTACCACTAAACAAATTCTTATTTAGTTGATACGTTAGTTTTTTCCTATCACTGCTAAATCTATGCAAATTTATTATGTGCATTTAATATAGACTATTTTCTGAATACTTTAGTTTTAATTCATTTATATGATAAAAAAAATTGTATACCATAAATTGTACTATAATTTACATGCTGCTATAAATTTGTCTTTATGTCACATATACATTCAAAATCTTTCTACAAGTCTGCTTCTGTATTAAATGCATGTGCTCCAATGCTTCCATTTTTGAAGAAATTTGGGTACCACTAAACAAATTCTTATTTAGTTGATACGTCAGTTTTTTCCTATCACTGCTAAATCTATGCAAATTTATTATGTGCATTTAATATAGACTTCATAACATATTTTCTGAATACTTTAGTTTTAATTCATTTATATGATAAAAAAAATTGTATACCATAAATTTATTTCCAAAAAGAGCTCTAATATTAAAGGACAGCACCATACATTCGCCCATCTCCTCAGCATGCCATATTTTTCGAATGCTTTAACTATTGTTCATATGTGATTAGTCTGACCATGGAAAGAGAGTTGAATACCAGGAAATAAATTAAAATATTAGTTGACACATTTGTTTACCTATTATTTTTATATTACGGAATCTTATTACATGGGCACTCATATTTATGGTGACAAAACCTTGCCCTTTAGCAGTAATTCCATGATTTGTTCTATCTACAATTATGTTACCATAAATTACAATATGACATGGCATGGAACAGGCATAATGTAGCAGAAGTGGTGCAAGATGCACTGAAATAAGGAGCATGGAGGGTGTAGAAGCTCTGACTGCTAAGTTGAAAATGTTCATGTTGTGGCAGGCATGAAGTAGCAGACATGCAAGATGCGCTGAAGAAGGAGCATGGTGAAGAAGCTTGAATTGCCTTAGTTGAATATGTTTATGCTTATACATGTCCAAAAAACTTAATTTTTTCAAGAATTTATATGTACATATGCTTTATATACGTATAAATGGCAATGTGCCTAAGTTGGGGATGAGTACGGTTATAGTATTAATACATTTATGACAAATATAAACTATACAGCTATATGCGGTTACTTGCTTTTTGCATGAATTTGTGACCTATGGCTTTATACATGCATTCTCTGGCTTTGTAGCAATGCTCACAGAATCCCAAGCAAAAACAATACCAGTTTCATAATTTTTGCATATTCAAGTAGTTTTTTCATCTATTTTACAAAATAGTAACAAACTTTTGTCCTTGCAAATAAATTTTCAATAATCATCATAACTGCCTGAAGTCAAAAACTTTACACCACATTGCCTTATCCATGGGCATACACCTAGAAGTTGGAATTTCCTTGGACTAAAGAACAACAATCAACAAATGGACTACTTAGCAATGCCAATTATGGAGATGATGTAATCATAGGAGTCATTGATTCATGTACACACACAAACAAATGATAGATTTACAAATATGGACTTCTTAGCCCACTCATAATAGTGCCAAAAGATACGACAGAACATATAACACTATGCAAAACTGTCTACCCTACAACCATATAAGCATACACAAATAGTTTCCATTAATTAAATTAACATATCCAACAAGAATGTGCACAGTCAGTGTACTAAAGGAGGAAACTTATTTTCATCATAATACAAAATATCTCTCTAATTTGATTATTTTCTTTGTACGTATGCCTATGACTAGACTATAATGATAAACCTACAAATCAGTAATTACAATACTTTCAATCTGTGGTACTATTTAAATTATCTTTCCATATTATTTGTTTTCTAATTAAAATACAACATTATAACATACATTGAATCTTGCAAATAAAACAAATACAATATTTATATTCCCATCTTTTTGCTAATACAGTAACATAATCACTTATCCTTAATTTTCCTATTCCTAACACCGTGTCCACAAACACATAACCATCATACATGTATATAGAGAGATTGATAAATTACAAAGAGAAAACATTGTACAAATGAAGCTAGATTGCTACATACATGGTACATAATGAGTCAGCTTATTTCAAAGTGGGGTACACTACATAGAATTACTGTACAGAGGCATTACATCATTTACTAGGAAAACTTTACACACACACACCATGTAACATCTTCTCATCCTCCATACAACCCATTCTTCTATCCACATGCAAAATTAAACATTTAATGCTCATATTTTTTTCCACTTATTCAACTACAGAATGAATTGCAATAAACCACTATCCACTTATAACTAAATTGGTGACCCACTTACTATTATGTTGCCCCACGTCCTTAGTTAGGTACAACTCTTTTTTACTTCTCCTTCTTCCATGCATGTTCTGTTCTCTGCTTCTTCTGTTTCCCATTATTCTTTACCACAACCAACTAGACAGGCACAAGGTACAATTTACGTAAAAAATTCATTCCATGACAAGCATTTATATATCATTTTCTCCTCTCACTACCACAATTGTCACACTGTAACATCATTCCATGACAAGCATTTATATATTCACTCATGCCACCTTAACTTATGCTACGCCACTACCACCTGAAAAAAAAGGGAATATACTATTATACTATTTTACGAATTACTTGCAAACCGTTTTATATTTATTGCAACAAAAAAATATACAGTAATTATCCTAATGCCGCCATTGTTCCTATAATTTTGGTTCTTCTTCCAAAAGGTATCATCTTTATTAATTTCCTCAACTTTTCTACCACTGACAAATATGTTCCTTCATAAAGTATTTCCTCCCCTCCCATGCTCGATATACTATACAATTAATTACAACATTCCCTTTATACAGGTAGAATATACATTAAAGATATCGATAAATATGTCAACTATCCAATCTACACGACAACAAGCTGCAAAAATATTTAGCAACCTTATCATTCATGGCAATATTTGGGCGGATGGAGATGAGATTGTTTCCGAAATTGTAGATCTTCTATAGGAATATGGAGTCAATGTCTACGTATTTGATAATTATGTAAATTTTCTTCTTTTAATTACATACTTAAATGTTTTATTTTATAATTAGCAGTATATAATACTAACCCAAATCTTGAAGGGCCGACATATTTATCCAAGGCAGCTTATGGAAACTCCAAAAACCACATGGCCAATACAGAGAACGAGTCTGGGAAGTGAAGTATGTCTTCTAATATTAACATACTATAACCTTATGAAATTTAATTATATAGATTCCTAATATACATTATTCACTTCATGTTATAGATTTGGAATTGTGCTGTATTGGCACACAAAGAGAACATGGCAAAAATGATGTGTGTATGTGAATGGCCAGTAAAAAATATTTCGGTCTAACCTTATATTTCTTATATTTTTTTACTAACAATTTAACTCTATGTCGTTTTCACCATCTGTTTACTTATTCCTACTTGCAGCTTAACTTGCAAACATCACATTGGAGTAAGGACGTGGTCATCGACAACTACACCTTTTTACGTGTACTTAGACAAATGTTTACATGCTACAAATAGGTTTTAACCTATCTACCACATTTCAACCACTCATATCCTCACATATAGTTTACCTTCTTTGTATTAGCTTATGTGGAATTTTTTTTACTGTTTTCATTACTACGTTTTTAATTATGTATTTGTCATGTATTATATTTTGTCTTTCCTTTTTTGCTGCAAACTTTGTTTTCATGCTTATTTCAGTGATAGTCAAAAAACGTTTTGATCATCTATTTATTCTTCTAACTGTACTATAATGCTAATTCATTTTCGAAACATGCTTATTTTGTAGTACATGTTAACTATATATTGTCTGAAGTTCAAGTCATATATTTACTGTATGATATGTTGCATATTTTGCTTAATGTGATCATGTTGTTGCAGTCTAATATCCCATTGAAGTTGTTTATTTGTGTGTGTATTATGTGTTCATATGTATCAGAGCAATCAAAGCCACATATGATTATATCATTAGGGTTGGCTGTTTAGTAGAGAAGCCCGTGCGTTGCACGGGTGTAAAATGAAATTCGTACAAAAATAACTTAAGGATAAAATATATTGAATTATGATTTTCAAATCAATAAGATTAGCATAACTGAAAAAGGCTAGAAAATATCAAGACTTTGAATCCACGCACACGTTTTTGTTTTTCATTGGGTTACTACTGTCCACAACTTGAAATTTTTTCGTATGTTTAAAGTCAAATTTCATGATGCTTCTACTTATGTATTCAACTGAAATCACTTTTTCATGTTGTGTCTTGGTTTATAATTCTTCCTACAATTCTTACAATATGGAATTTACTTACATTTTTTTTGTTACTTCTTCGAAGTGTGTGTTGTAAAAAAAATTAAATAGAAGACAGAAATAGTAACGAATTAAAGGCCAGCGAAATAACTATCTTTCACTTAATGAAGCTATAGCTTGCGTAAGAAATGAAGTGGGCTCCATAGTTATAAAGTAGTAAAAACCGTTAATTACTGTTACCATAGTACCATGAATTATATGAGAAAGAAATGCTCTAATCACTCCCATGTTGACAGAAAGAAATATATGCACTATAATATTGACAACCCACATTACAATTAGCATTAAATAAAATGGTTTAGACAATTAATAAGTTAATGAAAAAAATATATAGTAATTATCCTAATGCCGCCATTGTTCCTATAATTTTAGTTCTTCTTCCAAAAGGTATCATCTTTATTAATTTCCTCAACTTTTCTACCACTGACAAATATGTTCCTTCATAAAGTATTTCCTCCCCTCCCATGCTCGATATACTATACAATTAATTACAACGTTCCCTTTATACAGGTAGAATATACATTAAAGATATCGATAAATATGTCAACTATCCAATCTACACGACGACAAGCTGCAAAAATATTTAGCAACCTTATCATTCATGGCAATATTTGGGCGGATGGAGATGAGATTGTTTCCGAAATTGTAGATCTTCTATAGGAATATGGAGTCAATGTCTACGTATTTGATAATTATGTAAATTTTCTTCTTTTAATTACATACTTAAATGTTTTATTTTATAATTAGCAGTATATAATACTAACCCAAATCTTGAAGGGCCGACATATTTATCCAAGGCAGCTTATGGAAACTCCAAAAACCACATGGCCAATACAGAGAACGAGTCTAGGAAGTGAAGTATGTCTTCTAATATTAACATACTATAACCTTATGAAATTTAATTATATAGATTCCTAATATACATTATTCACTTCATGTTATAGATTTGGAATTGTGCTGTATTGGCACACAAAGAGAACATGGCAAAAATGATGTGTGTATGTGAATGGCCAGTAAAAAATATTTCGGTCTAACCTTATATTTCTTACATTTTTTTACTAACAATTTAACTCTATGTCGTTTTCACCATCTGTTTACTTATTCCTATTTGCAACTTAACTTGCAAACATCACATTGGAGTAAGGACGTGGTCATCGACAACTACACCTTTTTATGTGTACTTAGACAAATGTTTACATGCTACAAATAGGTTTTAACCTATCTACCACATTTCAACCACTCATATCCTCACATATAGTTTACCTTCTTTGTATTAGCTTATGTGGAATTTTTTTTACTGTTTTCATTACTACGTTTTTAATTATGTATTTGTCATGTATTATATTTTGTCTTTCCTTTTTTGCAAACTTTGTTTTCATGCTTATTTCAGTGATAGTCAAAAAACATTTTGATCTTCTATTTATTCTTCTAACTGTACTATAATGCTAATTCATTTTCGAAACATGCTTATTTTGTAGTACATGTTAACTATATATTGTCTGAAGTTCAAGTCATATATTTACTGTATGATATGTTGCATATTTTGCTTACATGTGATCATGTTGTTGCAGTCTAATATCCCATTGAAGTTGTTTATTTGTGTGTGTATTATGTGTTCATATGTACCAGAGCAATCAAAGCCACATATGATTATATCATTAGGGTTGGCTGTTTAATAGAGAAGCCCGTGCGTTGCACGGGTGTAAAATGAAATTCGTACAAAAATAACTTAAGGATAAAATATATTGAATTATGATTTTCAAATCAATAAGATTAGCATAACTGAAAAAGGCTAGAAAATATCAAGACTTTGAATCCACGCACACGTTTTTGTGTTTCATTGGGTTACTACTGTCCACAACTTGAAATTTTTTCGTATGTTTAAAGTCAAATTTCGTGATGCTTCTACTTATGTATTCAACTGAAATCACTTTTTCATGTTGTGTCTTGGTTTATAATTCTTCCTACAATTCTTACAATATGGAATTTACTTACATTTTTTTTGTTACTTCTTCGAAGTGTGTGTTGTAAAAAAAAATTGAACAGAAGACAAAAATAGTAATGAATTAAAGGCCAGCGAAATAACTATCTTTCACTTAATGAAGCTATAGCTTGCGTAAGAAATGAAGTGGGCTCCATAGTTATAAAGTAGTAAAAACCGTTAATTACTGTTACCATAGTACCATAAATATATGAGAAAGAAATGCTCTAATCACTCCCATGTTGACAGAAAGAAATATATGCACTATAATATTGACAACCCACATTACAATTAGCATTAAATAAAATGGTTTAGACAATTAATAAGTTAATGAAAAATACATGAGTATGCATCTTACTAAATCAAAAGTACATGGTATTTATGTAAATTATGAATGCCTTTATACCTAGGAAAAATATTAAGATTGACATAATTAGATGAAGTGGCTGATGTCAATTTTAACAAGAAAAACTTTCAGAAAAGAATATAAAATCCATTTTCCATTAATAACTACTCTATATCAATAATTTATTTATTGCCTATGATTAAGATTATACCAACTATAAAATATAAATGAAGGCACATGTAAGCGTAAATTAAAGAACTGGAATATATGAAAAATAGAGAGAATTATGCGCATACAAATGTGAATGAAAAGTCAGCAACAAATAACGCATATCCATTCCCACTACTTGAAAGAAGTTGCAAATTTGACCCCACCACCTCCAGCATTCAGTTCTTCTCTCCCTTCCACCTTAATTCTACCTACACACTTCCTATAAAAATGATAGAAGGATTCGATTTTTGAGCTAATTCAGTAACTTAAGAAAAGTAAATTATTACGTCATTTCCATTTTACCCAATCGCCTTTTCAATATTCGCATTATCTACACATCTGGAATTGTTCACATTTATAGGTACGTTGCTTTAAGAGCATGCATTTGCACATTATTGTATTATCAAACATTATATTTTCATGCTTCTGGGTGACCATACCCACCATATACCCCATGATGTTTAATAATATTGTGTACTTCCACTTCAATGCTAATGTACCTGCAAATGTGAATAACTTTGACTATATAATAATGTTGAAGTTGAAGTTATTCACATTTGCAAGTACATTTCTTTATCATAATATTCACATTTACTAGCGCAGTATACATATTATGTAAAGCACAAGATGATAAAATCAATATGAGAACAATATTTGCTTTAAAAATACTCATTCCATGCAACTTTGTCAAACGTGATAGCTTACAAAACCTAATCTAGCTTACATTCAAGTGGATTAATGTTAATAAGTATACTAAGTTCCCACCAAAAACTTCATATTCACAACTGCAAGATAATACATCAATGTTTGTTGACATATACCACCATGAAGACAATTAATTATATAATGACATTACTAGAAAGCTTTGATTACCAAAATTCATGTTATTAATACTAAAATGAAACATTATTATACACGGTAATGAATTTAAGTTTTCTGTTGCAACCATGATAAAGAAAAAAATTAACATTTAAACATCTGTTACTATGCAAATAGCATTTATTGCATTATGTACATTTTCTACGTATAGGATTACTTCACACTATGATTACACCTCTATCTACACTAAACAAGTATTCTGAAATTCACAAACAGTTCGAATGTCACATTGCAGTAATTTTTTGTGAAAGCATAGTAGTAGTCAAAGGTACAACCTCATTCAAAAATCAACTGTAGTTTTTGGTCTATAAAATTGCATTTTTTACACCTTACCATGACCATAAAGTTATGTTAACTTCAACTCTAATGCACAACAGATAGCCCATAGTTTTATTCAACTACTGACATCAAGTGGTATGGCAACTGATGATAATTCTACTTCATCTTCTAATATCAACCATCGTTTCACTTCAAATTCGGAAAACTCTAACCATGCAAAGGTTTGTTAATTGTACAACCTATATTTACATAGACTGTACAAAACTCACCCATGCTGTTAATTTCCACAAACTAACAATACTCCTTTGGCGAGTCGCAATAGCACTAACCAAAGATCCGCTAACACCTCGAGGTAAGTACTCATTCTTCTTATTTACACATGCATCATATTTAAATCATATTCATTTCAACAAATGTCATTGTAAATAGTGATTCTCTAACACTTTTTCCCATGCTGCTATAAATAGTATGTAGTCATGGGCCAAGTTTACCAACAAATCGTTCGATTGCTCAAACCTTGCGTAGACAAAAAGAAAAGGTGACAACTAATACAACTTCAACACTTGAAGCTCAAAACTACTCGCTCAATCATCCATATGCATGTTCCACCTCAAACAATGCAAACGCAACCCAATGTTTCCGAACTATGGTTGAAGAAGCAAACAAATACAGTGAAGAGTATAGATTCAGTCATCATACGTCTAACCCAGCCAACATCAGCATGTAAGTCTATCACCACTTACATACGGTTACTAAATTAATTACAAAGCTATATCCTGAATGTAAACTAAATACTCTCCTCCTCTTTTACTCTATCTTATTAGGTTTATAAATGATGACATGGTTAGTACATTATCAAACCGCTCCATTGCTCAAAAGTGACGTAGGGATAGAGAAAGGGTTTCAAAACTAATAGGATGGTCAAACATTGTAGAAGGCAACATTGCTTATCATCCGCAACATATCAGACGTCATTTTCTTGGGATAATGAACATACCATGCCCATTCTGTAAAGCTCTTCACTGGATTGATGAGCGTTTGAAAGGTACTTCTATATGTAACCCTATTTTTGGAATATGTTGCAAATTTGGTAAGGTAAAACTGCCTTCGCTAACACCACCTCCACTAGAGTTTCGACAACTATACGATGGAAATGATTCATTGTCTAATTCATTTTTGGAATATATTCGAGAATATAATGCCGCAAATGCATTTACAAGTCTTGGTTGTAAATTAGATGATAGAACTCTTAGTACACGAGGGATCAAGTCTTTTACAATACATGGAGAATTACGACATAGGACAGGTGCATTATTACCTGATATTGGCAGTCCACCTGTCTACTCACAACATTATATCTACGATCCAAATACTGCCTTGAGTTTTAGACATGAAAGAAATAAACGACTTAGTACGCAAGTTTTGGAAATAATTCAACGAGTTCTTCTTAGAGACAACGACTTTACAAAATTATATCGTCAATCATATGATATTTTAATAAAGTCAGCTAAAGAAGGTCATGATTTACCCTTACGTCTTCAATATAATAAAACAAATGACAAACGTGTCTATAACATGCCAACAACTGATGAAATAGCTATTATCTTACCTGGCGATGGATCTCAAATCAGCAGAACTAGGGATATTGTAATACACCTTAAAGGAGGTACACACTTGGAAAGGATTAGTGAATGCCATCCCGCTTACCTACCCCTTCACTATGTTCTACTTTTTCCAAAAGGTGATCTTGGCTGGGATATTAATCATATGAAATGGAATCCATCTTTAAACTGTCCTAGTAGTAAAAGACTGACTCAACAACCATATTACTGTTATCGGCTCTTTGAAAGAGAGGGTGAATATTCCACAATTTTGCGTGCACGTAAATTATTTCAAGAATTTGTTGTAGATGGTTGGGCATGTACTGAACAAAATTGATTATATTGGGCTAGGACTCATCAAACCGAGCTACGTAAGGATCTATACTGTGGAATTACTAATATTGAGTCAGACGTCTCACAAGCAGATCAAATTGGTAAACGATTTGTCTTACCATCCACTTATATTGGTACTCCTAGACATATGTATGAAATATATCAAGACTCTCTAGCAATAACAAGATATAACAATCATCCAGATATCTTCTTAACAATGACTGCGAATCCAAGTTGGCCAGAAATTGAGCAAGCTTTGAAACCAAAACAAAGACCCAATGATCGTCCAGACATTATTGCTCGGGTGTTTGAATTGAAACGAAGAAGTTTAATGGATGAAATTTATATGTAACAATCCGCTATTTTGGACCATTCGCATCCATTATAAGTGTATAGGTAGACACTCATGCCGGAGTTGAATTGCTCAAGATACCGCGTTGTTAATTTAAATTGGCAAAACTGAACATATACAATAAATAAAATAATCACAGATCACAGACACAGAGTAATAAGTGCAGCAGAAATAAAAGAGATAGTAGTTCATGAAGCTACTATATAAATATATGAGTTACATCAGAGTTAAACCAGATACAACGGAAGAGTAATATGATACATTAGATACAAATCAGGATACATCACTGGAATCATCGAATACTGAAAGCAGAATAGATGGCTGGATCTTCAAGTAAAGCTCCAACTCCAAAGGTGAGTCTCGAATACTGGTACACTCAGTCTGACTCGAGCGTAAAACAAAAACACAAGACACTCGAGTCAGGATTAACATTCTTATATTAATAAATCCAACTCAAGTGAAATAGCAATTGAAATACAAGTAACTCAAAGGATGTTTGGAATAACCATCCTTTAAGGATCCGTTAAACTATCTACTATGTAGTAATGTACGATAAGTAGATAATGTCTATCAGTAATATAAAATATCAAAATAGTGTTAAGGCGTTACCATTATCCCCCTTAATACATTTTAAAAGCGTTATAGACTATACAGCACTGTAAACTCCACCGTAAACTAGTGGGCTATCAGGGAGTACTCCATAGGTATAACGCAAAACAAATTCGTAGTGGTCGCGTATATAGGGATCCAAGTATGACAAGGCACATGAGGCAATACCCAAGATAGTGAAACTACCGTTTGCCTGATCCGGACTAGTGAGAACGCATCGCCGCAGCGATCGCAACACTGCGAAACAACACTCCCAAAATCAAGGGTGCACCAATCGACAACAAGTAAGGAGTAGTTCGAAGAAGTGTGTTCGCTCGAGGTAGCTAGCCCCCATTTGGCCCCGCACGGCTCCTGTTTTAGTCATTTCCAATTTGACACAAGTGTCAAGGCTATCCATTATCGTTCTCTTTCTTCAGTCATCACGTACATCATTCCAACCACTTCATTCTGGATCACACTCTGCGTATAGTTATTAAAGTGGTTTTCGGTTTAGACAGTGAGTATGTCCCTAACCGATTCCGGTCTCTTTAATAACATTCGTAATTATTACACCGATTGGTCATTTAATATATTTCAAACCAAACCAAATTCAATTCCAATTAGAATTTTATAAACCAATATTCCATTTGTCTTTCCAAAACAATTTCCAACATTTACGTTTCAAAACTTCCAAATTCATAATTTCAAAATCTTATAATTCAATTCCAATTACTATTTAAAGACAATTCAAATATTGATTCAAGTTCGTAAATAAGTTTCATTCTAAATTATTTAAATTAATTTAATTTAACATTCAAAACAATTTCTATTAAATTTCTAGTTCATTAAATCAATTAATTAAGTTCAACTTCATTATAACAAAACTTACAAATTGAATTAAATTATATTCATCAAATCAAATTCTTTAAATTTCAAGTCTTACATTAATTTCAATAAATCACATTTTATTTCTTGTTAAAGAAATTCAATTTCATTTATTTACTTACTTAAATAATTTTCCAAAACTTAATTAATAAAGAAATTCAATTTCAATTATTTACGAAGTAAAAATTCACTTATTCAAAAGTTCAATTTCTCTTACCAAAGAATTCAAATTTTTATTTAATTATCAAATAATCAAATCTTTTTTTTATTATTAAATATTTCAAAACTTAATTATTTCAAACTTAACTATTTCAAACTTAATTATTAAATCATTTCATACTTAATTCAATGATAAGTTTTAAATTTAATTGTCAAATAATTAATTTCAAAATATCAATCTTTCAACAACTACTATGTCAATATTTATTTCAGATTATAAATATCAACATTTCCTTTCATTAAAAATCAAATTTCAACTTCATTTCAAAACCATATTATTTATTCAAATAAAATCTTCATTTTTTTTAAACAAATTATTGACCAATCGATTTTTATTTATTTCTCTATCCTAGGTCAAAGTTAAATTTGGGTATTTATCATTTCAACCCGATTCCAATTCAATTCAAAATCAAAGCATAGCAAAGGGAGCTTGCAGTGTGATAACTGGGATGGTGTCAAAGTAAATAAACAAGCAATAACAACAACAATATCAATCCAATAATCAATTCAAATAATCCCGAAATAATCGTATTAATTCACATTGTTGTTTGTGCGAATTAATATAATTAATTCTAGAATCTACACTATCATTTCATGTAGATTAAAGATTATTACATTACGGTTCTTCACTTGTCATCTATTTACAATTTCATACATCATTAATTTAACAACATACATTCAGTGGTTCAAGGTGTAATTAAACAAATCCTACGCGTCAATAAATTTAACAGTTAAAGGGGTCATATTATACAAATGTCATTTAATCAAATTTAACATTTAACTATCCTATATCAAGTTCAATTGCATACTATTTATCATTTTAACATTAACAATTTAACGTCCAATATAAACATCAACAATAAATCAATTATCAGCCAAACTGTATTATCATCGCATAAATAATTAACAGATAATGGTGTCAGATGTCACAGGTGAACTGATACAGGTAATAGCATATATAACAGTGTAATTAACTAACAACAGTAAATTTCAATTATCGTTTCAATTGAAATCAAATTTAATAAATAAAAGAAAGTTAATCGTGAGTGAGTGCTCACCTTTCGAGGCTAGAGAGTACAGAAGATGACATAGATACGCACACTGAAATTTGAATGACGAATCGAAGCAAAGCAAGATCGGTACGAATTCAACGATCAAAGCTGATAAATAGAGGTCGATGAAAATAGATCAGAACTGCTTGGTGTAGATCGAAACAATATATATATATATATATATATATATATATATATATATATTATCCCAGTATTATTTTCTTACCCAATATTAATTTTGAAACTCATCAAAATATTAACTCATATACATATACTAAAAATCGAATCGAAATCACTGATTTGTACACATGTAGACAATATAAAATTCCTGTGCCAAGTTACATAGATGTAGACTCACGTACCCATAAATTTTTAAACTCAATATCTATCTAAACGACAAAACTTACTTTATATAATATATATCTTTATGATATAAAATACACGGTCCTTATACTGTTCATAAATGAAGTACTGATGCCTATAATTTCCACTAATTTAATAGACTATATGTATACAAATGCCTAGATTAACAAATGAAAAAGATATAAACCCATATAAGTTCGTACATATAAATTTCTATATACCAATACAGCAGATCTATATCTACTAATATACATAGATTCAATATCTTACATATAAAATCTTAAAGCCTCACTAACATATTGCTCAACAGATAAATAAAATGATACAACCCATTCACTTATATATTTATATGAACATACTTTTGAAGATAAAACTATAGATTACAGTATAAGAATCAAGAGATCATCATACAAATAAATAAAGAAATAATATATATACCGTAACCATATATTCACTTATATACAGTAGCTATAGGTTATATAAAACAAGCTCAATATGAACACGAGGAAAAATGGATCCATCATGTATGCGATATACATCTTATAATACATACATGTAAAATTTAATACTCAAGTTAAACTTGCTTACATACTAACCCATAATATAAAACTCATACTTCCTTATATAAACTGTACAAATATTTATAACTATGGAACGAATTTTTTTTCTTCTTTAGATCAAACGGCATACTGATATATAAATAGTTTAAGCAAGTATATTTATAAACAACCATACGCATATCTATACAACATATTATAAACCTGACCTATTATATATATATATACTTTGAAAAATATAAACTACTATAAATCTTACATTTACTTTAAAAATGTAAAAACTGTAAACATATGTAATACTCCTTCGATATAATAAGACTTACATATATTCCTGCTTACAATAAAATAAAATACTAACCCCATAACAATATGCATATTATATCAATCAGTATACTAACATAATATAGTATATTTTGGAAAAATACATACCCGAATTAGAGGAGAAGAGAAGGTGTGTATGATGTAGACACTCACGGCAGTGAGGAGAACTTGGGACAGAGGTTGTAGGGGATGAGAGCACGTGGACGGCGGTGAAAGGCGAGTGAGGCCGGGTTGCTGAGTTCGTAGCCAACGGGTAGCTGTGGTCGGTGCCGCGGCAAGTGATGTGATAGATCGGAGAGAGGGGTGCTGTGTGGAGGGATGTAGGCTATTGGTGTCGTGGCGGTTTGGTGAGAAGGATGGATTCGGCTGCATGATAGAAGAAGGCGGCGGAGTGGCGGGTTTTTGATGAAGTGGCAGGAACGGAGGTGGCTTCGGTCGACGGGCTCAAAGTGGCTGATGACGTAGCAGAAGATGTTGAGGTTTTTTGCATGGACTGGAGGCCGCAGGTTGGTCGTTGGAGTGGCGGAGCTTGGCGTTTGTGGGTGGAGGCTGTGTGCGTGGGACATGGCATTCGAGCAAAGTCTGGGTTCAGAGAAATGGGTAGGAATGGGTGGGGAGATGTGGCCAAAAAGTGGGGAGATGGGCATGCTTTAGTTAAATGAGTTAGAAATAAACAGAGAAAAAGGAATGAGAAGGAACCGAAGGAATTAATGAATGAAATAGGGAACATCAAAATTCCTGAGTTAAATTCACTAATTATTTATGGCAAGCGGCTATAGATTAACACCGGGAATAACAAAGGACTGGGAAACGAAGAGTTTAAACGGATACCGATACGGCTATCCGTTTTGCGTTTTTCGTCATGTACGAACATCAAAACTTTCGATCGAATATACCGTAGAGATCAGCACGACGAGACGATCAAAATGGTCTACAGATATCAGTGGTATGATCGAATTATAAAAATTCGAAATTTTCTACTGATAGAAAATGCAGCAAAATCGTAGAAAAATAAGATCGACGGAGCTAAAGAAGTCCGAATTTGGAAAAATGAAAAATGACGTTTGCTTAGAAGATGGTTTAGAATTTTTCTATGTAAACATATTTAGGTTCTGAAAACATTTTATTTTCATCGCTATTTAACTGATTAAATTGAAGTAAATTTACGTGCGAAATAAACTTTCATATTTTCGGACGAAAATTTACCAGTTGCTATGTTTAACTAGACGCATTCCAAATATCCAATTTATATTTCAAAATTTTATCGTTTAAATTTTCGCCAAATTTCAATTAATAATGTTATTAAAACCAGTTAAATTTACGGGTCTTTACACTCTCCCCCACTCAAAACTTTTCGTCCCTAAAAAGGAACGAGGTAGGAGAATAGAAACAACCAAAAAGAAAACAGATTTGAAATACAAAATAAAAATTAATTTAAACCATATAAATTCAAATTTAAATTAATTGATATTCAATAATTGATTTAATCCATTTGATTTCACTAAAATCAATCTCAACCATTTCTAAATTCATTATCTTATTATCCAATTATCTTCAATTTACAATTTCTAAAACCATAAATTTGAATAGTCTTTTATTATAATCATATTTTTTGTCAGCAATTTAAATTCTTCTTTATCCCAAATTATTGTTAAATTCATTATAATTAATATATCTAATCACATATATTTAACCCATATAAATTAATTTAAACCATAAAAGTTTCGATTTAAATTAATTTATATTTACTAATTGCTTTTAAATTCAAGGTATTTTCATAAGTTGATCAAATTTCAATTTATTAATTCTTTCAAAACAAATTTATTTCATTATTAACTAAGTTTTACTTATTATCCTATCTAACTCTATTAACATCTTTATAATCAAAATTTAGTGTATATCATTTATTATAAACACTCAAATTTTATTTATAAAGACATTTTTTTATTGTACATTATCCAATTACATTTTAACTTCTGAATAATTTAGGTAAGTGATATTGAAATGAAATTGAGTATATACAAATAATTTTTTTACAATCCAGTTATTTCAAGTTAAATATTTATCCAAGAATTTTGACTTCAGTTTATAATTGAAATCATCTTTAACCTAAAATTTAAGAATTTAAATCTTCGATTTACTTCAAACAATTTAGAGATATATCTATATATTTATATCAAATCAAATTAAATTTTTAAAATAAGATACCTATATATATATAAATCAAATTATACTGAAGAAATCAAATCAAAATATATTTTTTTCAAAACAAAACCGTAGCAAAGCTACAGAATAGTCTCTCCACTTCAAACTCGAAAATGAATGTCGATGATGCGGCCGCCATCACCGAAATTATTTTCCAACGACAAAGAGAAGAGCACTGGTTTCAATATTTTAAAATTCTTTGAAATGATTTATATTCGAAAATATTTTAAATACTATACACTTTAAAACTTTCAAATCAAAGTTGAAATCACCAGAAATCAAATTCTCAAATTCTTTATTTAAATTCCTTTCAAATCTCAAATCAAATTATAACCAAGTTTCATAAATTCATTTATTTATATTATGCAATAATCAATGGTTTACAAAACAATAAATGAAAATCAAATATTATCATTTTTGACAACAGATTCATTAACAATTTAATTTCATAATATAATCATATAAAACTTTATTTTATTTACCAAATTTGAAAACGATATTGTGTCAGTTTGCTCTGCTCAAGTGTTTTGGAAATCCTATCGATAGCGTTGATCAGACGAATCGATCGGAAACCCAAATCAACATCAACAACTCAAACAACACAATATATTTTTAAATATTTTAAATATTAATTTACAAATACACTTCCTCGCTCGACTATATAAGAATAGATTTCAAAGCAAAGATAGAGATTCAAATTTGATGGACTCAAATCAAAGAGAATTTTGATTCGAAGATAAGTTCGAAACAAAGATATGATGATTAAATAACAAAGTAGAAAGATTTGATAAGTTTATATAAATCGCGGGCAACCTTAACCGGGTCGACCGTGACTTCAAAAATAAGATCGATACAGAATTTTAAGGTAACTCACCATTCGATCTCAAGAAATAGAATTCAGGTATAGCAGAAGATAGATAGCATCGTAAACCGAGGATACAGAAATCTCCAGTAAATCAATGCCTATTGTAAAGGAGTTTTGCTCCTTTACAAAATCATTCGAAGATTGGCGAGACCGCCGATCTATTATAGATATCATTCAAAATGGAGTTATGGGGTGCTCCAGAATTGAAAGAAGACGAATAGTGAAGGACACGAATGAATTTCGGAACCGAGGGGAACATTCCAAAATTCGAAGGAATTGAGTCGAAGGAAGAGATTGAAACTCGAATGAGAGTGATTCTGTAAACACATTTACCCTATATGCTAAGTTTTGCCTAGAGCTACCAAAGCTCTGATACCAACTGTAACAACCCACTATTTTGGACCATTCGCATCCATTATAAGTGTATAGGTAGACACTCATGCCGGAGTTGAATTGCTCAAGATACCGTGTTGTTAATTTAAATTGGAAAAACTGAACATATACAATAAATAAAATAATCACATATCACAGAGTAATAAGTGCAGCGGAAATAAAAGAGATAGTAGTTCATGAAGCTACTATATAAATATATGAGTTACATCAGAGTTAAACCAGATACAACGGAAGAGTAATATGATACATTAGATACAAATCAGGATACATCACTGGAATCATCGAATACTGAAAGCAGAATATATGGCTGGATCTTCAAGAAAAGTTCCAACTCCAAAGGTGAGTCTCGAATACTGGTACACTCAGTCTGACCCAAGCGTAAAGCAAAAACACAAGACACTCGAGTCAGGATTAACATTCTTATATTAATAAATCCAACTCAAGTGAAATGGCAATTGAAATACAAGTAACTCAAAGGATGTTTGGAATAACCATCCTTTAAGGACCCGTTAAACTATCTACTATGTAGTAATGTACGGTAAGTAGATAATGTCTATCAGTAATATAAAATATCAAAATAGTGTTAAGGCATTACCATTATCCCCCTTAACACATTTTAAAAGCGTTATAGACTATACAGCACTGTAAACTCCACCGTAAACTAGTGGGCTATCAGGGAGTACTCCATAGGTATAACGCAAAACAAATTCGTAGTGGTCGCGTATATAGGGATCCAAGTATGACAAGGCACATGAGGCAATACCCAAGGTAGTGAAACTACCGTTTGCCTGATCCGGACTGGTGAGAACGCATCGCCGCAGCGATCGCAACACTGCGAAACAACACTCCCAAAATCAAGGGTGCACCAATCGACAACAAGTAAGGAGTAGTTCAAAGAAGTGTGTTCGCTCGAGGTAGCTAGCCCCCATTTGGCCCCGCACGGCTCCTGTTTTAGTCATTTCCAATTTGACACAAGTGTCAAGGCTATCCATTATCGTTCTCTTTCTTCAGTCATCACGTACATCATTCCAACCACTTCATTCTGGATCACACTCTACGTATAGTTATTAAAGTGGTTTTCGGTTTAGACAGTGAGTATGTCCCTAACCGATTCCGGTCTCTTTAATAACATTCGTAATTATTACACCGATTGGTCATTTAATATATTTCAAACCAAACCAAATTCAATTCCAATTAGAATTTTATAAACCAATATTCCATTTGTCTTTCCAAAACAATTTCCAACATTTACGTTTCAAAACTTCCAAATTCATAATTTCAAAATCTTATAATTCAATTCCAATTACTATTTAAAGACAATTCAAATATTGATTCAAGTTCGTAAATAAGTTTCATTCTAAATTATTTAAATTAATTTAATTTAACATTCAAAACAATTTCTATTAAATTTCCAGTTCATTAAATCAATTAATTAAGTTCAACTTCATTATAACAAAACTTACAAATTGAATTAAATTATATTCATCAAATCAAATTCTTTAAATTTCAAGTCTTACATTAATTTCAATAAATCACATTTTATTTCTTGTTAAAGAAATTCAATTTCATTTATTTACTTACTTAAATAATTTTCCAAAACTTAATTAATAAAGAAATTCAATTTCAATTATTTACGAAGTAAAAATTCACTTATTCAAAAGTTCAATTTCTCTTACCAAAGAATTCAAATTTTTATTTAATTATCAAATAATCAAATCTTTTTTTTATTATTAAATATTTCAAAACTTAATTATTTCAAACTTAACTATTTCAAACTTAATTATAATTTCAAACTTAATTATTAAATCATTTCAAACTTAATTCAATGATAAGTTCCAAATTTAATTGTCAAATAATTAATTTCAAAATATCAATCTTTCAACAACTACTATGTCAATATTTGTTTCAGATTATAAATATCAATATTTCCTTTCATTAAAAATCAAATTTCAACTTCATTTCAAAACCATATTATTTATTCAAATAAAATCTTCATTTTTTTAAACAAATTATTGACCAATCGATTTTTATTTAATTCTCTATCCTAGGTCAAAGTTAAATTTGGGTATTTATCATTTCAACCCGATTCCAATTCAATTCAAAATCAAAGCATAGCAAAGGGAACTTGCAGTGTGATAACTGGGATGGTGTCAAAGTAAATAAACAAGCAATAACAACAACAATATCAATCCAATAATCAATTCAAATAATCCCGAAATAATCGTATTAATTCACATTGTTGTTTGTGCGAATTAATATAATTAATTCTAGAATCTACATTATCATTTCATGTAGATTAAAGATTATTACATTACGGTTCTTCAGTTGTCATCTATTTACAATTTCATACATCATTAATTTAACAACATACATTCAGTGGTTCAAGGTGTAATTAAACAAATCCTACGCGTCAATAAATTTAATAGTTAAAGGGGTCATATTATACAAATGTCATTTAATCAAATTTAACATTTAACTATCCTATATCAAGTTCAATTGCATACTATTTATCATTTTAACATTAACAATTTAACGTCCAATATAAACATCAACAATAAATCAATTATCAGCCAAACTGTATTATCATCGCATAAATAATTAACAGATAATGGTGTCAGATGTCACAGGTGAACTGATACAGGTAATAGCATATATAATAGTGTAATTAACTAACAACAGTAAATTTCAATTGTCGTTTCAATTGAAATCAAATTTAATAAATAAATAAAAGTTAATCATGAGTGAGTGCTCACCTTTCGAGGCTAGAGAGTACAGAAGATGACACAGATACGCACACTGAAATTTGAATGATGAATCGAAGCAAAGCAAGATCGGTACGAATTCAACGATCTAAGCTGATAAATAGAGGTCGATGAAAATAGATCAGAACTGCTTGGTGTAGATCGAAACAATATATATATATATTATCCCAGTATTATTTTCTTACCCAATATTAATTTTGAAACTCATCAAAATTTTAACTCATATACATATACTAAAAATCGAATCGAAATCACTGATTTGTACACATGCAGACAATATAAAATTCCTGTGCCAAGTTACATAGATGTAGACTCACGTACCCATAACTTTTTAAACTCAATATCTATCTAAACGACAAAACTTACTTTATATAATATATATCTTTATGATATAAAATACACGGTCCTTATACTGTTCATAAATGAAGTACTGATGCCTATAATTTCCACTAATTTAATAGATTATATGTATACAAATGCCTAGATTAACAAATGAAAAAGATATAAACCCATATAAGTTCGTACATATAAATTTCTATATACCAATACAGCAGATCTATATCTACTAATATACTAGATTCAATATCTTACATATAAAATCTTAAAGCCTCACTAACATATTGCTCAACAGATAAATAAACTGATACAACCCATTCACTTATATATTTATATGAACATACTTTTGAAGATAAAACTATAGATTACAGTATAGGAATCAAGAGATCATCGTACAAATAAATAAAGAAATAATATATATACCGTAACCATATATTCACTTATATACAGTAGCTATAGGCTATATAAAACAAGCTAAATATGAACACGCGGAAACATGGATCCATCATGTATGCGATATACATCTTATAAAACATACATGTAAAATTTAATACTCAAGTTAAACTTGCTTACATACTAACCCATAATATAAAACTCATACTTCCTTATACAAACTGTACAAATATTTATAACTGTGGTACGAATTTTTTTTCTTTTTCTTTAGATCAAACGGCATACTGATATATAAATAGTTTAAACAAGTATATTTATAAACAACCATACGTATATCTATACAATATATTATAAACCTAACCTATTATATATATATATACTTTGAAAAATATAAACTACTCTAAATCTTACATTTACTTTAAAAATGTAAAAATTGTAAACATATGTAATACTCCTTCGATATAATAAGACTTACATATATTCCTGCTTACAATAAAATAAAATACTAACCCCATAACAATATACATATTATATCAATCAGTATACTAACATAATATAGTATATTTTGGAAAAATATATACCCGAATTAGAGGAGAAGCGAAGGTGAGTATGATGTAGACACTCGCGGCAGTGAGGAGAACTTGGGACAGAGATTGCAGGGGATGAGAGCACGTGGACGGCGGTGAAAGGCGAGTGAGGCCGGGTTGCTGATTTCGAGGCCAACGGGTAGTTGTGGTCGGTGCCGTGGGAAGTGATGTGATAGATCGGAGAGAGGGGTGCTGTGCGGAGGGATGTAGGCTATTGGTGTCGTGGCGGTTTGGTGAGAAGGATGGCTTCGGCTACATGATAGAAGAAGGCGGCGGAGTGGCGGGTTTTTGATGAAGTGGCAGGAACGGAGATGGCTTCGGTCGACGGGCTCAACGTGGCTGATGACGTAGCAGAAGATGTTGATGTTTTTTGCATGGACTGGAGGCCGCAGGTTGGTCGTTGGAGTGGCGGAGCTTGGCGTTTGTGGGTGGAGGCTGTGTGCGTGGGACATGGCATTCGAGCAAAGTCTGGGTTCATAGAAATGGGCAGGAATGGGTGGGGAGACGTGGCCAAAAAGTGGGGAGATGGGCATGCTTTAGTTAAATGAGTTAGAAATGGACAGAGAAAAAGGAATGAGAAGGAACCGAAGGAATTAATGAATGCAATAGGGAACATCAAAAGTCCTGAGTTAAATTCACTAATTATTTATGGCAAGCGGCTATAGATTAACACCGGGAATAACAAAGGACCGGGAAACGAAGAGTTTAAATGGATACCGATACGGCTGTCCATTTTACGTTTTTCGTCGTGTACGAACATCAAAATTTTCGATCGAATATACCATAGAGATCAGCACGACGAGACGATCAAAACGGTCTACAGATATCAGTGGTATGATCGAATTATAAAAATTCGAAATTTTCTACTGATAGAAAATGCAGCAAAATCGTAGAAAAATAAGATCGACGGAGCTAAAGAAGTCCGAATTTGGAAAAATGAAAAATGACGTTTGCTTAGAAGATGGTTTAGAATTTTTCTATGTAAACATATTTAGGTTCTGAAAACATTTTATTTTCATCGCTTTTTAACTGATTAAATTGAAGTAAATTTACGCGCGAAATAAACTTTCTTATTTTCGGACGAAAATTTACTAGTTGCTATGTTTAACTAGACGCATTCCAAATATCAAATTTATATTTCAAAATTTTATCGTTTAAATTTTCGCCAAATTTCAATTAATAACGTTATTAAAACCAGTTAAATTTACGGGTCGTTACATTATAAAAACCGCATTTTTGGTTCAATCGCTGCACATGTGTATACCATAGAATTCCAAAAACGGGGTTTGCCACATATGCATGCACTTTTTTTCCTACAATCCACGGACAAATTACGAGCGGTGGATCAAGTTAATAATTTGATTTCTGTAGAATTCCCTGATGAAAAGGAACATCCATTACTTTTTGAAACCATTAAAAAGTGTATGGTACATGGACCATGTAAGGGTAACAAGCTTACTCCATGTATGGAAAATGGAAAATGTTTGAAACGTTATCCAAGGGACAGGGCTGATAATACAACAATGGATAAAGACGGGTATCCAATATATCGTCGACGCAATGATGGGAATTATTTCGAAGTGAAGGGAATTCATGTAGATAATAGAGATGTTGATCCTTATAATCCAAAACTTTCGGAGATGTTTAATTGTCACATAAATGTTGAAGGATGTGCGAGTGTGCGAGCCGTAAAATATATACACAAGTATATATATAAGGGCCATGATCGAGCAACTGTTGTGATGGGTCAAGAAGATGAAATAAAGCAGTATCTTGACTCAAGATACATAAGCCCTCCTGAAGCAGCATGGCATATTTCTGGTTTCCATATGCATGAAGAAAAACCATCAGTTATTCGTTTACAACTTCATCTTCCTGGAATGCACCAGGTCACTTTTGACCCAGCATACTCTGTGGATGCTATCAAATTAAGAGCAGAAAACCAAACATCTACTTTGATTGAATTCTTCAACTTCTACAAAGCACACCCAGAAGCTAGGAAATATACATATCAACAATTTCCCGAGTATTATACATGGAATAAAGGTATGCATATGTGGTCCCCAAGACTTTCAAATTCCACTGCAATTGGGAGAATGTATTTCGCAAGCCCAAACTCCGGTGAGCGATTTTTTCTATGACTGCTACTTACCGTTACTAAAGGTCCTACATCCTTTGAGGATTTAGGAACAATAAATGGTGTGGTGCATGAAACATTCAAAGATGCATGTGTTGCTAAAGGCATGCTTGAAGATGATGAAGAATGGGTCACATGTTTGGAAGAGGCATCAGTTATGAACACTGGATATCAACTACGAAGACTTTTCTCTATTATCTTTACTCAATGCTACCCTTTACAACCACATAACCTTTGGATAAAATTTCCTATGCACATATGTGATGATCTAAGCCACGTCATTACAAATCTATTACACATTCCTAATCCTACAGAATATGAAATCCAAGACTATGGTTTACATATTCTAAACAAATTACTCCAAGAATCAGGAAAAAGTCTACTAGATTTTCCTCCAATGCCTCTACAAACTAGAAATTGGGATGTTATTGTGCAAAACAGACTTATAACAGAACATAGACAACTACAGTATGAAGGACAAGATGTAAAGGCAGAAATAAACATTCTTACCTTCAACGATGATCAACAGTCGGCATATGAATCAATATTTTCGTCTGTTCAAAATGAAGATGGAAAAACTTTCTTTTTAAATGGAGGAGCTGGGACTAGGAAAACATACTTATACAACACAATTGCAGACAAATGTCGAAGTCTAGGACATATCGTTCTTACCGTTGCTTCATCTGGTATTGCTTCTTTATTACTTCTAGGGGGTAGAACAACACATTCAACATTTTGCCTCCCGCTGAATATCTTAGAAGATTCAGTGTGCGGATTTACAAAACAATCTATCACAGCCGAGCTCATACGACAAACACGCCTCATTATATGGGATGAAGTGCCGATGCAACATCGATTTTGTATTGAAACAGTTGACCGATCGTTGAAAGATATTCGAGATAGCACGAAGCCATTTGGTGGAGTTACGGTAGTTTTGGGAGGAGATTTTCGTCAAATTTTACCAGTTATCCCAAAGGGAACGCGTGAAGATATCGTTGCATCAACACTAAGGCGATCGACATTGTGGCCTCTTATTCAAGTGTTATCACTAAACAAAAACATGCGGCTAAATTCGAAAGAGGTTGAGAGTCATGCTTTTGCTGAATATTTAAACAAGGTACAACTTTTATCACAACCTACTATTACCCTGATATTAACCTAAATATGTCAATGTTTAATATGATCTATTTTTTGCAATTTTATTCTTATATAGATTGGATCAACGCCTGAACAACTCATTGATCCATCAATGATACACAAATGTAGTAGCCTTGCTAAATTAATTGACACTATTTACCTACAACTTAATGTCGAACAAGGATCTCCAACTTTTTTAAAGGAGAGAACTATTCTCTCAGCACGTAATGAAGATGTGAGCGCAATAAATTATGCATGTCTACAGAAATGCCTGGGTGATGTTTACGTTTTCCTTGCCGCTGATAAGTTAGTGGAAAATGAGGAAAATGATCGTTATCCAAGCGAGTCCCTAAATTCATTAGAATGCACTGGATTACCACCATTCAAACTTGAACTTAAAGTTGGATGCCCAATTATGCTACTTAGAAACCTAGCTCCAAAAGAAGGACTCTGCAATGGAACACGACTAATAGTAGTCCGATGTGCAACACGGATTATTGAAGCTCAAATACTTACTGGGGATAGAGCTGGTCATTTTGTTTTCATACCCAGAATATCTCTTCAACCATCATCCTCTGAATTAACTATAAACATGTCAAGGCATCAGTTTCCTATCAAGCTTGCTTACGCACTGACTATCAATAAAGCACAGGGTCAATCCGTGAAGTACATCGGTATTGATTTATGCACCGAAGTGTTTAGTCATGGACAATTGTATGTTGCACTATCTAGGTGTACAACGTTTAGTAGCATTTCAATCTTACTACCATCACCTGAAGCAACAACCACTACAAATATCGTTTACCCAGAGGTTTTATTGTGATTCTCCATGAAAGGTCAGACTGAAAACGTACATTGTTCTTTACTCAAAAGTTCACTTTACCTAAACCATCGTATATTTTTCTACAAAATAATATAAACATTTATTTTTTCAGGTTTTCATTTCCACTACAGAAGATCAGGAACAAAAATAATGCTGTTGCCGCGGACAAACTCATCAACATCCTTTTTTTATTCACTCTAATTAACTTCAAGTCTACATTTTCATTACTGTCATCACATAATTGATATAGCATGAAACCTTTGTGCTTTTTCTTAATTGTTAGTTAAATCTTTCATTGTGGAAGAAAGGACATTTTTGTGGTGTTAAATTTTTATTATCCCTACACTTTTATTATATAGATTCCCAAATGAGTTAACTCATTCTACTGCTATACTCTATTGGTTTTCATGTTGTGTAAAAATGGAAAACACAATTTTTAGGTGCATGTTGTATGCATTTTAACATTACAAAAAAATCTTACTAATCATGTCGTTAACAATTTTACCACCAATCAAATTACACATATTCAACACATTATACTATAGATTATGTCAATCAAAACTAAAACCCGTGCCATCGGCACGGGCTACATACTAGTTATTAACTATAAATTTAATATAATTATTGAACAAAAATGGTTAGAAATAAAAATTTAATGATTTATTAATGTAGTTTATTGAATATGAAATTGAATAAAATTTTGAAATAAACAATTTCGAAGATTTAGGCAATAACAAGTATTGAAATGAAATTTTATGTATGGAATGTGTTTATAATCAATAACTAGAATTGAATAATAAATGTTGTATTATTTAGATGGAAATAAAATAATTGTGGATAATTAAAATTTATTTGAAATTTTATGATTTATTAATGTAATTTATTTGATAATTGAATTGTTTAAATTTAATATTGGAAATTGTTTAAATAATTGAATCTTGAATTTAATGTGAATGAAAATGGTGTCGAAAGTTGGTTTAAATTTTATTTAAACAAGAATGAAGATTGTTTACTTTTAAAATTGAGTTTAAAGGTGATTAAATTAATTTTGGAAATTTCTTATTTTAATTAATGTGTGAAAATAACCATTTTGGCCACTGTCTCGGATTTTGACGAAACCAGTTTCATCGGATCCGTAATAGTGAATTATTATAGGATTCAAAGTTTCGTAGCGATCAGACTTATCGTTTGGCCGTGCGAGATAGAAACGAATAGAAATCAATTAAAGGAATATAATTAAAATAAATTAATTCTGAAAAGCTATCTTTTGAATATGATGGAATTGACTCTCGAAATTATTTCCATTGTGTTCGGAATAGGTGTATATCATATAAAACGCCAAGCGGCACACCTCGTTTGGAGTTCGAGAATTTCAAACATTTAAAAAACTAGATATCTTCTAATTAGAATAATATATATATATTCTCTCATCCAACACTTTGTACGCACAACCACCTTCCTGTCTTCTCCCGTACCCTCTCCCATTCGTTTTCGAATTTGTAGATGAGAAAAAAAAGGAAAAAAACAAATGATCGCGGTGTTCGTACGCGTGCGTCGCGCATGGGGACGACGAGGGCGAAGGCAGCGACGACGGCAGTTGGGCGCGCGGAGTTTTTTAGGGTTTTATGTGATTCGTTTTCCGCATTCGCACGCGTCCTGAGGCAAGAGCAATAGGCCACCGGAGGCACAACGGATGCATGGCGGTCCAGGTCAGTAGCCTGATGTGGTGGAGCTCGGTCGTTCTTAAAAAAAAGACGATGTCGAGAGTTGCAGTTCGAAGCCTAGGAACGAAGGAGGAAGGAGCGCGCCTGTAGTGAACGCGTGAGAAGGAGGTGAGTTTAGTTTAATTTTTTTAATTAAGGTTGTCAATTAAACTTTTAATTATATCATTATATTAATAAAAAATGTAACTTTCTTATACGAGGTCGGATTCAAGCGAAACGAGTCACATTATGATCGTATCGACGAAGGCTATGTCATGGAGTTGGATTCGTATTTATTTGAAGCTGAAAAATTTTCAGTTTCAAATAAAGGTGAGTATTTTAAACACTCATGAAGTACTAAAATATTTTTAGGTTAGTCAAATTGATAATCATGAAGTAATTAATTTTATTGTCTGATGTTTGGTAATTTAATTGACATTTAAATTTACATATGAATTGGCTGTTAGAAATTTTGAATTAGCAGTTAAATTAAAATTGGAATTAAACTGGTAGTTAAATTCCTAATTATTGATAACTGGTTGATTGATGTGATTTACATGCTGTTTGTACCAAAATTGGGCACAACACTCTTCAGATGTGTTTGAAGAGATAAAATGAAGAGAATAAATGTAAAATGAAGCAGATCTAACAAACACATCAATAAACAGGTAAGAAAATGCATAGAAACACATGGATTTAGAGTGGTTCGGTGAATTGCCTACGTCCACTATGAAATGATTGATGTTTATTGAATTTCACTCACTGTTTTACAAAAGATTACAACAGTATAACTGAAGTTTGATAATCATTTCGGCATTATATCAGCGTAGAGAAGCCAAAAGTCCTTCTTTTGTAGGCCCTGGGGCTCTATTTATAGGTGTAGGAGGTAATATCTCGCTCAGATCTCGGGGGACTTCTTCTGGCACGTGGGTGGGCCTACGCGATCGATCCTTGGCGATTTCGACTCGATCCGTGATCGATACGAATGAATTTCGTATCGATCAAGACTTGCTCCAATCGAGTTGAAATTTGGCAGGAATATTCTTTATGTTGTACGTAAGCTCCTGTGAAAATTTCATAGCATTTGGACTTGTAGATCATGAGATATGATCAATGCAAATTACAGTTTTTCTTTCCGTGATCGATACGAACGAATTTCGTATCGATCAAGACTTGCTCTAATCGAGTCGAAATTTGGCAGGAACATTCTTTATGTTGTACGTAAGCTCTTGTGAAAATTTCATAGCATTTGGACTTGTAGATCATGAGATATGATCGATGCAAATTGGAGTTTTTCTATCCGTGATCGATACGAACGAATTTCGTATCGATCAAGACTTGCTCCAATCGAGTCGAAATTTGGCATGAACATTCCTCGTACGTAAGCTCTTGTGAAAATTTGGTGGCATTTGGACTTGTAGATCTCGAGTTATGGTCGATGCAAGTTTGGATTTCTCAAATGTGATCGATCAATATCTTGAGCATACGAACTCCGAATGACTTGAAATTTGGAACGTTGGCTCTCATAGCTTCGCTTGTTATGTCATACCAATTTTAGCTCGATCCGGACTCGGAAAAAATTCGTCGATATCCATAGTGAGCCTGCGTATAACTGATCTCTAAGACGAACTGTCATTCGTTCCTAGTCAAGTTCTTGGTGTCACGGCCTTGCCAAAAGGCGGGATAACATTTGGCCCCCAAAGTATGTCTTGTGTGAACAAGACGTGCTTTGAAATGCTGCCTCCTTTATTCTAAAAAAGTTCTATCTGATTCGTTGAGTAGTTGTTATCTTTTCGTCAAAAGATGTAACCTTCGATTGATTTCCAGTAATATAAATGTTGATTTGTTGACTGCCAATGATTATATAGTGCATTGTTGTAACTGAGTGTCGAGTGCTAGCGATTTGTTGTTCACTAGTGTAATTGTCATCAGGTGAGCATTCAACTCCGATGAATTTTGAAAATTGAATGTTAGTATGTCATACATGCATGTATGTTAGCCTAACTCCCGTCAATGTTTGCATGTTCACGGGTCGTTGTCAAGTTTTTTTTATCGAGTTTGGTAACGATCCTCTCCTGGATCGATGTGAAATTCGAGTTGTAACAACGTTCAATGGTTGTTTTAAGTACTTCCTTTGTATCGATCCTCTCCTGGACCGATCTGAGATGTTGGAATGTATGCTTCGTATCGATGGATACGCAATATTGGGTCTTGGATTGATGGATACAAAAGTAATGCTTTGTATCGATGGAGTCGAACGATCCATACATAATCATGCAGTGATGCTTCACGGAGGATATGCCATTTCTCATTCCTTTATTCAATAAGAATCCCCGATTGTGGATAATCTTTGATAGGAGTCATCCATGACTCTTTTTCTAGATCCTACTCCAAGATCTAGTTGATCTTCATATGTCAATGCCTGGAATAATAAGCATTTCAACTGGGACAAAGTCTATTTGTCACACATCCCCAGAACTGGCTAGCTTGGCCAGTGACTTGGCTTTTTCATTTTGTTCTCTGAAGATGTGTGTAATGGAGTAATAGTCGAAGTCGACTAATGGCTCTTGGACCCAGCTAGGATAAGGAGCAAGATGTTGCCCCGTAGTCGAAAAATCTTCCCTGACTCAGTATACTACTAACCAGTAATCACATAAGATATGTAAAGTTTCCACTCCTAGTTTTCTTGCAAGTTTGAGCACCAAGGCTTCATACTTCTTCGTTATTTGTTGCAGGGAAGTTGAGTTTGAGGGCGTAGCAGATCGATCGTTCCTCGGTAGTCATTAACGCAACTTCGACGTTAAAAAGCCGACCATCGGAAGTTCCATCTATGTACGTTCTCCATCGATTAGATGGTTCTCCACTGTTCTTTGGATAATCGTCTGATGTAGTGAATTCAGATATGTAGAATGCTAATGTTTGATCATGGATAGCTCTATGAGGGAGATAAGTGATGTCAAATTGGCTTAGCTTGATATTCTAGGTGAGTAACCTTCCAAACATTTAAGGTTTCTATAGGACCTATCATAACGGCTGGTCGATATAGATATTAACGGGGTGAGCTTGTCAATAGCCATCTTTCATCATATACTGGTCTTTGGATTCATTTCTCTTCACATAGCATTGCGATGCTTACGGCGTGTGTTGACACGGCCTAATTGATGTAGAAATCTTCACGATCCAAAGGTTTGGGTAAAATGGGAGGTCTCTTTAAGCGATCTATCAGAGTTGGAATTGCATCAACGCAGTTGTTAGTTCATTCAAAAGTTCTCTTCCCTCTCTTGGTTAGGTTGAAGAAGAGAATTCACTTGTAGATGGTCCTAAAGTTGAATCGACTTAGGACGGTAATCTTCCGACTTAGGCTTTGTACCTTCTTGGTTGTCTTTGGTACATGGGTGTCTCTAATTGTCGGAATTTTCTGGAAATTAGCCTTGATTCCACGAGAATTGATGATGAAAACAAAGAATCTTTTTGATGTAATGGTGAAAGAACATTTCAAAGGATCGAGTTTCATCCTGCATTTGTTGGAGAGCATTGAATATCTTTGCCAAGTCATCGATGTGGTCATTTAATGGTCATGATCTCATGAGCATATTAACCACATATACTTTCATCGATTGGCCGATATTATTTTTGAATGATCTGTTAATCGTCCTTTGGTAAGTAGCATAAGCGTTCTCAAGTTTGAATCCAGGGATTTCAGCATAGCACTATAGGCCCAAGTCAATAATGAAACAGTTGTATTCCTGGTCTGGGACATGCTTCAGTATCCGATTGTATCTGGAGTTTGCATCCATGGATGTGAGTAATTCATGTCTGATGGTCGGGTCCATCAGTTGGTTGATCATTCGAAGTGGAAAGCTGTGCTTTGTCATGCCCCATGCAAATCTGAGTATTTGACGTATGTCCTCCACTCTCTGTTCGTTTTACTTATAAGTAAAGGATTGGACACCCATTTTGGTTGGAGGGCATCATGGATAAACCCACTGGTTTTGAGTAGATTCATCTCCTCTTTAAGTGTAACAGATCTCTCCGGATCCACGTCGTATCGTTTTTGTTCACCGAGACATGCCTCGGGTCGACATTTAACGCCGGGTTCTCAATAGCTAGTGAGAGTCCATATGTATATACGAGGTTGAGTCCAAGCAAACACATCAAGATTCAGCCAGAACAATGCAGTTTACCCTTTTTCATCATTGTGCAGAGTTGTGATCTGATCTACAATACTCGTGATGGGTTGTAGGCGCATCATGTGTTTATTTGCAATAGTAAATGATCAGGCTTATATGGATGTTAAATAAAAGGATTAGTAGAACTTAGCCTTGTACTACATGCTGCTACATAGCTGGCTCCAGCTTTGAGATTGAATTTACTTGCGTTTCTGAATGATGCGTTTTTTATTCAATGTACTCGCGATCCATTGCTCATCGTAAGGGTCGAAATAATGATTAGCTACCATAAGTTCAGGTAATGATCCAATGACTCTATCTCTAGGCATCCTTTTGGTTGCAACCTAGAGTTGTTATGAATATCAAGCATGGGTCATAGGTTCAAGTTGTCATAGTCAACTCTTGGATAATCACTCTTTTACCCCCAGTCTTGGTTGCGCGGACGGTCTAGTCTCATCCTAGCTGTGTTTATACTATAGTTCAAGCTTTAAGTACCATAGTTGATTGATGAATGGTTGAATCATATTAATCTTATCTTCTTGCTCGTACCCCTAAGTCTGGGGAATATCTCGATAAATGGCAGGGTAGATAATGTCCGCTTCAATTTTGTATTCTATCCCATTGAACCATGGGATCGAGATAACTGATGGAAGGCTAAGTCATGCCTATCCTACATTATGTTCTAGTTCTTTCCTCTAGGCGGAATGCATTGTTACTTTGCCGACATTCGGACATAAGCTTGATTCTGGACGGTCAATGACATTCACTTCGCTGCTTATGTCACCATACTTTGGGCAAAACCTGAAGAGTGAATCGTCCAGTCAGATCCAATGGAGGATTGATGCTCCCCTTGTCGAATCCAGGGTAAGAATTGGTGCGTGGACATTTAGGTTGCACTTGTTGTGAATTGCTCATTTAGTTGGATCGTGTTATGAGTTAAAGAACGAATGGTCGCATTGCATTCTTTTGGAGTTGGGCGATCAACCACGTCCATTTCAATTTACGTTCTCCCGTTAGATCTAGGGATAAAGTCAGCTCAAATGCAGTCATGTCATACTCATTTGGGCTCATGGTCTTCCTGACGGATTGAAGGAAGGCAACGGAGGATGAATGGCCAAGTCACACTCATTCGTGGTTTATTCTTCTATCCATGCTTTGTTGGTCAAAGGTATTCAATGGACGTTCGGGTCACATCGATTTGTAGTCGAAGAGGATCGATATTGACTGTCTATTCAACGGCACGATGTAGAATGCTCGGACCTCACTTCCTATCGATCCAATGGTATGATATGAAAGGTGCAGATCGATATTTCCC
Source organism: Allium fistulosum (assembly GCA_030737815.1). NCBI lineage: Eukaryota > Viridiplantae > Streptophyta > Magnoliopsida > Asparagales > Amaryllidaceae > Allium > Allium fistulosum. The sequence goes on along the minus strand of CM060902.1, from coordinate 189,519,511 downwards.
ATCGATTTGGTGGTATGATATAATTGGTTGCCCAGAACTTCGGGCATTATTCTAATTGGTTAGCATTAGGGTCTCCCTGTAGTCGTTGCCTTAAGTTGTAAAGGACGCTAAGCTGGAGATGCAGCGAGTCACCTTTCTCTTCTTTCGGTGATTTGTACTTCTGCCCCCAGTCTTGGGTTAGCAGAGTTAGTTCTTGGATGGTCTAATTGCACCTGTAGTGAGTTTACACTCCTCATGTCGAATTTAGGTCGAAGTTGGTGAATGAATGGTCGAATCACATTCATTCGTTTGTCTATTCTTGTAGTTATACTTTGGGGATCAGAGTTAGTTGAAGGGACATTCGTCACACCTATTTGATGTTTAAACCCCTATCCACACTGTGGGGACTAAGATTTTTTTGTATAAAATGGTCGGACCGCGTTTTCCTCGGTCAATTCCTCTACCCCCGGTCAAGGGCAAAAGCCGAAGTGTGGTCGGTCAAATTACAACAACTTTAGTTTGATGCTTCTCCAACTAAACTGTAGGAAGGAATTGATTGGCGGATGGTTAGGTCACATCCATCCATGTTGCACGCACAACCCATCGGATCACAGGCGAGAGTTAGCAGATGAATGGTCATGCCATGTTCATTTGCTGTTGGATGGTAATAATATCAATTCAAAATAGGACATCCAATTAGGTCCGTTTTTCAAATCTGCGTCTCCCTGTCGAATCAAGGAAGAAATTTTGTCTTGTAGGGTTGGAGTGCATCCCTATAAATTTATGTTATGGGTCCCGTGCCGGGGACAAGAGTTGATGCATGGACGGTTGTGCCACGCTCGCTTGGTCGGATCGCATCCAATTTTGTGTGTTAAGTGTGCCCTATGTTAAGGGAAGATTGGAAAGCAGATGGTCGAACCACATCTGCTTTTTGTACTACAGAACTCGTTGAGGAATCAGAGTCGGTAGATAGACAGTCAAATCGCATCCCTTTTGGTATTTATATTCCAAACCATGCTTTGAGGACTGGAGTTGGTTTATGGGTTGTCAGTCAAACCCATTTGGTATTTATACTCCAGTCCGCACTCTCGGGACCAGAGTTAGTTGATGGGTGTACTCCAGCTCGCACTCTAGGAATCTGGAGTTAGTTGATGGGTGGTCAGTCACACCCATTTAAGTGTATATACTCCAGTCACGTTTTGGGGACTTAGAGTTATTTAATGTTTATACTCCAGTTCACACTCTGGGAATTTGGAGTTAGTTGATGGGTGGTCAATCACACCCATTTGGTGTTTATACTCCAGTCTGCACTCTCGAGACCAGAGTTAGTTGATGTTTATACTCCAGTTCGCACTATGGGAATCTGGAGTTTGTTGATGTTTATACTCCAGTTTGCACTTTGGGAATCTGGAGTTTGTTGATGTTTATATTCCAATTCGCACTCTGGGAATCTGGAGTTTGTTAATGGGTGGTCAGTCACACCCATTTGGCATACGTGCTCTAGTCCGTGCTCTCGAGACTAGAGTGAGTCGGTGTTTTATACTCCAGTTCACGCTCTAGGAATCCGGAGTTAGTTGATGGGTGGTCAGTCACACCCGATTGGTGTTTATACTCCAGTCCGCGCTTTGGGGACCCGAGTTAGTTAATGTTTATACTCCAGTTCGCACTCTGGGAATCTGAAGTCAGTTGATGGGTGGTCAGTCACACCCATTTGGTGTTTATACTCCAGTCCACACTCTCGGGACCAGAGTTAGTTGATGTTTATACTCTAGTTCGCACTTTGGGAATCTGGAGGTTGTTGATGGGTGGTCAGTCACACCCATTTAAGTGTTTATACTCTAGTCCGCGCTCTCGGGACCAGAGTTAGTTAATGTTTATACTCCAGTTCGCACTATGGGAATCTGGAGTTGGTTGATGTTGACACTCCGGTTTGCACTCTGGGAATCCAGAGTTAGTTGATGTTTATACTCCAGTTCACACTTTGGGAATCTGGAGTTAGCTGACAGATGGTCAATCACATCTGTTTAGGCTTTAGGATTTTGTTCACACTCTGGGAACAAGAAGTTGATCAGGTACGTGGACGGTCGTATCACATCCACCCTGAGTAGGCAAGCGAAGTCTTTAGATGGACAAATCAACCCTCCTCGAGCTTGCAAATATAAAGGGCGAGGTCATTAGATGGATAGACCCATCCTCCTCAGGTTTAGGTTAAACATGGGCGAAGTCGTTAGGTGGACGAATCCACCCTCCTCGAGCCTATGTCTGTAAGTTTATGCTCCATCTCACACTCTGGGAGCTGGAGTTAGTTAGGGATTGTCGTGTATCAATCCATTATTGCCGCAGTGTGATGGCTTATCCCTGAGCTCGGGGTTTCACTTAGCAAGTGATCGGTGGGATCCCGATTAACTTCCAATTATATGCTTCTCAACGAAGGATGAGATTTATTTTATGGACGGTTGGATCACATCCATGTTCGTTTGGATTCCACTTTTGCTAAGCCTAAGGAGTAAGATTAGTGTTCTGGGAAGCTTTGTGCTCAAGCATAGGAATGGATGGTCGAACTACATCCACTTTGAGTTGTGTATTTTCCCTTAAGTCGGGTGCAAGAATTGGAGAGCAGACAGTTGAGTCACATCCAATTTATACTTTGCATTCTTTCGATCGAGCTAAGGAAGAGAGTTGAAATGACAGCTCGTGATGGTTAGCGAGTAGGTAGTCAGTCGTTGATGACTTTAAATTGAGGGTTGGACCCTGATGAAGTTGGTTTAAGGCATGACAGTTTTTCCGAATTACAAAAGCAAACTGGAGAGTGAACGTTCAAATCATATCCACTTTAAACATGTGTTCTCTCAAATAATCCCAAGTGTCTAATGTAGGATTGGATGCATGGATGGTGACATAACGTCCACCCTTGGTGTGATTCCGATTTTATCGGGCATCAAAAGAAGTATAAGTATTTTGGCGAGCTTCAAACACGAGATGGAGAGTGCATTGTTGGGACATATAACTCCAAGTCTTTCTTAAATCTTCTAATTAAATTGCATAGGCGGATGAGTGGATGGTCGGTTGCATCCACTTTGTACTAGAGTCCTGACCTTGTCGGTCTCTTCCGCTTTGATGCCTTGCCCCCAGTCAGGGGCATATAGTAGCCGATGAGTGGTTGAATCAAGCTCATCATGATGATACCTCAATGATTTGATCATAGTCCGTGGAGGTTGTTTTGCACCCAATCTTAAGTACTCGGTTACCTGCATCATTTGCAAGTAGTTTAATTCAAGTCGGTCATATTTCGCAACGTATATGAAATTGAATTAGAAATAATTCAAAAGAGATCAGATCAAATCTCATTGATAAGTGAGGCAGCGTCGTATGCTCGCTATTGCACTTTAGTCCAGCCCTTCTCAGTTGGAAGTCTAACGCAAATGGTTCAATTTTATCAAAGTCGTTGATCGATAGGGGTCGGATGTTCCCGGTCCTTCGTTTTATAGGGCTTGCACATATTGTCGGAGCTATCCTTTCCGGAGTAGCCTTATGGCGTTGGTGTTCACGGTAGCCATATAGAGAAGAGGAGTTTTCGGATCTAGAGTATGGAGTAGGTCCCTTCCTTATCTAGCCATGTTGATCCTTCATTTGGTTCATCAACTCAATATTGGCCTGGATATGTTGGCGTACTCGTTGGTGGCTACCCACCAGTTCTCTTATCAAAGTCTGGAAAAAAGCTCTGGTGATGAATTCATTTATGGGTATTGGCAGCAACTAACTGTGGGCTTTGGATAAATTCGTTGGCTGCCAGCTTCTTCATTCCCTTCAACAATATGAGAAGTAGAACTGGTATGTCTAACCACGATTGACAATGTTCTTTGAGGAATGGGGGAAGACAACTACATTTGATGGCAGTCATCATTCTTGGTGCAAGCCATGCACAATTCTCACTTCATGAGGTATTGCCGAGGGTTATATTTCCAAAGTACACTGACGTAGTCAGCGTGTTGAATTTTTGCTGGAAAATCTACATGTAGGATTGTTTCAATAAATAGGTCTGGACTGGGAAAGATACTTCTATCAACATTATTAGGTCCATTTTATGGCTACGGGGTCTTATAATACTGGTGAATGATGTATGCATGATTGCCCAACGTTCGAGTGGTTGCTAATACTGATTGGATGGTGAGTTGGTTAAGATGGGCCCATAGGTTGGTGATTATTTCTAATTTTCACCCAGGTAGGAGGCCCATATAAGATAGTGAGGAAGTCCTCTTAAGGTTGTATGTCGTGCTTCTAGTCATATGGACACTGTATGATTAAGATGCGGTCATTTGAAGATGGTTCGGCGGTGACCAGCTATGTTTTGAGTTAGCAGGGTAGACAGTGTTGGGCAGTCGTCATATTAACCATCGTACCATAGTTGTCAATTCAGGAGTTTAAAGGCTAGTCAATTGGGGAAAGTTGCAGTCCACCTTAGAAGCATGATATATTAACCAACTCTAGTTCTTGGCGTATTAGCTAGGTTCTCCAGCCTCTGGGAGCACCGGTTGAGTAGTATTTCTTTACCCATTCCTAGATTGCAATTCAGCATTTGTTATTGTGATCTCCTATGTCTTGTTCAGTCATGGAACAATTAGAAGCGTGGATGGAATGTTCCTTCATTAAATTGGTGATTGAATTCACTATGCGGGTGCTCTTTTTAGGAAATTTGGGTCGTACCCGATTTTTTTTTAAAATTTCGTATCGTTCTCAACAACGTTTGAACGATACAAATGTAGGTGAAATCGAACGATCCCAAAAGTGGACAATTGGATCGATACGAAAGGCGTACGGCTAAACCGATACGAAGTGGATGTGAGTATCGATATGAATTGGATGCAGATGGATCGATACGAACAGCGGGTTAGTATCGATACGAATTGGGCGTAGATGGATTGATACGAACAGCGTGTGAAAATCGATACGAATTAGACATAGATAGATCGATACGAACTGCGTGTGAGAATCGATATGAATAGGACGCAGATGGATCGATACGAACCACGGTCGATACGAACAGAGCAGTTGCGATCGATACGAAACAGAGCAGTTGCGATCGATCCCAACAGAGCAGTTGCGATCGATACAAACAGAGCAGTTGTGATCGATACGAACAGGATGTGATGATCGATACGAACAGGATGTGAGTATCGATACGAACAAGATGTGAGTATCGATATGAATTGGACGCAGTTGGATCGATACGAATTGGACGCAGATGGATCGATACGAACTGCGTGTGAGTATCGATATGAATTGGACGTAGATGGATCGATACGAATTGGACGCAGATGGATCGATACGAACTGTGTGTGAGTATCGATACGAACAGGATGTGAGTATCGATACGAATTGGACGCAGCTAGATCGATACGAATTGGACGCAGATGGATCGATACGAACTGCGTGTGAGCATCGATACGAATTGGATGCAGATGGATCAATACGAACTGCATGTGAGCATCGATACGAATTGGATGCAGATGGATCGATACGAATTGGACGCAAATGGATCGATACGAATTAGACGTAGATGGATCGATACGAACTGCGTGTGAGCATCGATACGAATTGGACGCAGATGGATCGATACGAACTGCGTGTGAGCATTGATACGAATTGGATGCAGATGGATCGATACGAATTGGACGCAGATGGATCGATACGAACTGTGTGTTAGTATCGATACGAATTGGATGCAGATGGATCGATACAAACTGCGTGTGAGTATCGATACAAATTGGACGCAAATGGATCGATACGAATTGGACGCAGATGGATCGATACGAACTGTGTGTTATTATCAATACGAATTGGATGTAGATGGATCGATATGAACTGCGTGTGAGTATCGATACGAAAAGTGATCGATACGGAAGCTGATTGATACGAAGTTCGATCGATACGAATGTTTTCATATTTTCTGGATGTGAATACATGGATACGAAAATGATTATATTTTCTGGATACGAAATATGGATACGAAATTCACCATATTTTCTGGATATGAAAACATGGATACGAAAATCACCATATTTTCTGGATACGAAAACATGGGTACGAAAATGATCATATTTTTAGGATACGAAAATATGGATTCGAAATTCACCATATTTTCTGGATACGAAAATATCGGTACGAAATTGATCATATTTTCTGGATACGAAAATATGGGTATGAAATTCACCATATTTTCTGGATATGAAAATATCGGTACGAAATTGATCATATTTTCTGGATACGAAAATATAGGTACGAAATTCATCATGAATGTAGTTCCTCTTAGATCTGGAGCAATCTGAATAGAATAGTAGAAACCATTGGACGGCAGATCTGGATCTCCTCCTTAGATTTTTGCAATCCAATGATGGTAGTAGATCCACAGAGCAGGAGAAAAGTTAGGTTTTTCTCAGTGAAAGAACCAAAGTGTTTGTACCAAAATTAGGCACAACACTCTTCGGATGTGTTTGAAGAGACAAAATGAAGAGAATAAATGTAAAATGAAGCAGATCTAACAAACACATCAATAAACAAGTAAGAAAATGCATAGAAACACACGGATTTAGAGTGGTTCGACGAATTGCCTACGTCCACTATGAAATGATTGATGTTTATTGAATTTCACTCGCTGTTTTACAAAAGATTACAACAATATAACTGAAGTTTGATAATCATTTCAGCATAATATCAGCATAGAGAGGCCAAAAGTCCTTCTTCTATTAGCCCTGGGGCTCTATTTATAGGCGTAGGAGGCAAATATCTCGCTCAAATCTCGGGAGACTTCTTCTGGCACGCGGGTGGGTCCACGCGATCTATTCCAAGCGATTTCGACTCGATCCGTGATCGATACGAATGAATTTCATATTGATCAAGACTTGCTCCAATCGAGTCGAAATTTGGCAGGAACATTCTTTATGTTGTACATAAGCTCCTGTGAAAATTTCATAGCATTTGGACTTGTAGATCATGAGATATGATCGATGCAAATTAGAGTTTTTCTGTCCGTGATCGATACGAACGAATTTCGTATCGATCAAGACTTGCTCCAATCAAATCGAAATTTGGCAGGAACATTCTTTATGTTGTACGTAAGCTCCTGTGAAAATTTCATAGCATTTGGACTTGTTGATCATGAGACATGATTGATGCAAATTGGAGTTTTTTTGTCCGTGATCGATACAAACGAATTTCGTATCGATCAAGACTTGCTCCAATCGAGTCGAAATTTGGCATGAACATTCCTTAGGTCGTACTTAAGCTCCTGTGAAAATTGGTGGCATTTGGACTTGTAGATCTCGAGTTCTGATCGATGCAAGTTTGGATTTCTTAACCGTGATCGATCAATATCTTGAGCATACGAATTCCGAATGACTTGAAATTTAGAACGTTGGCTCTCATAGCTTCGCTTGTCATGTCATATCAATTTTAGCTCGATCCGGACTTGGATAAAATTCATCGATATCCATAGTGAGCATGCGTATAACCGATCTCCAAGACGAACTGCCATTGGTTTCTAGTCAAGTTCTTGGTGTCACGGACTTACCAAAATGCGGGATAACACATGCTAATTTGGATGTTGATTGTGATGGATGCCTATTGGACGATATTTTGGATGATTGGATGCTTATTTATTTTGATATATCATGTTATCACTTTATATATTATTTGATAGTATATAAAATGTTATTTGACTTACTTCGAATAAATTAAGAAGTAGGTTGAAATGATATATACCTATGATATTTATTTTGGGTTGAAATGATATATATTCATCCATGAAATTAAAATAAAAACAACTGATCACTTGGCCATAAGATAGAAAATTATATATGGACACTGGATTGGTTAAATTAAATGATTTAAATTCTTAGATTCGAACCTATTCAAGCGATATTGTTTTATAAAAATAAATTGAATTGAAATATGGGAATTGGATTATTTTCAAATTTGAGTTTTGAAATGTTGGATTTAAAATTTGTAAAAGAAATTGTTTAAAGAATAAAAATTTGAAATATGAAGTTATAATCGATATATAATTTGAATTAGGGAAATCAAGTTGTTTTGAAAGATTGAATTTTATTCGAACTTCGAGATGTTCTTAGAAAAAGGGATTTAAAGTGATATTTCAAATTTGAGCTCAGAATTGAATTATTTTAAAAGATTTGAACCTCAGATTGAATATCGAAGTTAAATTTGATTTAAATGATTTAAATCGATATTCTGAAATTGAACTCGAATTTATATAAACTGAAATGGTTTAAAATTAGAATTGAATTGAAATTTAAACCATTGAATCGAATTGTTGAATAGAAATTGAAGTTAAAATGAAAATCGAAGTTGAAATTGATTTGAATTGAAATTGGAATCGAAGTTAATTCAAATTGAAAACGAAATTAAGTTGATTTGAATTGAGATTGAAGATGATTTGAATTGAAAGATTTGGAATTGAATCAGTTTGACTTTGAAACTATTTCAATTAAATTATTTTGATATAAACTATTTAAAAATTTATCTTTTTAAATATATAAATTATTTTGACTTTCCAAACTATTTTACTAGATAAACCATTTCGAATACTAAAACTATTTTATATCAAACTATTTTAACCTTTTAAACTATATAAAATTTTCAAACTATTTTCTAAAAATTCAAACTGGTCAAAGTTGGAATGCTTATATTTAAATCGTGCATTTAAATGCGAGTGGTTAAATTGAAGCTATAACCTAAATGAAAATTCAAATCAATTTTGGAAGTGAAATTGAGATATTGAGGCGAAGAGGATTTTCAAGTGAAAATGATATACGAAGTAAATATGATATTTTGAAATGAAAGGATTTTTGAAGTGAACATGATATTTCGATGTCAAGTATGTATCGTTTTCGAAATGTAAAAGTACCAACCGGTGTGTAAAATGATGTTTGGTTGTTAAAGAGACCAGGATCTCTTATTGGCATACTCTTTGTCAATATTGGAACCACTTTAACAACTGTGTACGTGGAGGAGACTCCGAAATGAAGTGGTTGGATTTGGCGTGCGTTTTCTGGATTTGAAGAAAGAGAACGATGATGGATAGACCCCGACACTTGTGCCAATTTGAAATGACTAAAACAGGATGGCTTGATAGGGCAAGCGGGCTAGCTACCCCTAGTAGACAATTATTTGATTTTCTTCTTTGACTTGGTCCATACTATTACTTTTAATGTTTGTTTTGATTGGTGCACCTTGATTTGGGATGACCTCCCTTTAACTCGATATGGGATGGATGGATGCGGTGGGCCATCGTGGCAACAATGCCTTAGCACTAGCCCCGCGACCCGAACTGGTAGTGTCCTACCTTGGACATTGCCTTACATGCCTTGTCACACTTTTATCCCTATACGAGACCACGGCGAGTTTGTTTTAGAGTTGTCGTATCACGACACATCCCTATCCCCCGACGTGCTACTGGAGCGTTATATGAAAACTGTACGATAAGGCTTAAAAATGCATTAAGGGGGATTAATGTAAAGCCTTAACGCTAAGAAAAATATTTATTTTATCGATTAGACATTACATATATAGCGTATTCTACTATATATAAATATTTTGATGGATCCTTAAGAGATGGAAATCCCGTAACATCTTTGAGTTAGTGCACGCACGTTATACACTTGATTGGAGATGTAAAACCGCATAAATATCTCTGACGCTATTACACTCATGTTATATGCGATATTGATTTGACTCACATATAGATATTTAGTCCTGACTCGAGTGTTTTGTCTTTTCATTACACACGGGTCAGCCCCGAATTTTCAGCGCATTGAAGATATTATTCTGGAGGGCGAAGACAAAGATCTGGTATATTATTACTATTATTATTTCCTGCATCATGATGTTCTATTGCATTATTTATTTTGTCGTTGTTGTATGTGTACCTCTAATAAATGTTGTATAAATTATAATCAAATGTATAGTACAAACAGCTTCATGAACTCTTTATTTGAGTATTGTATTTTATCATTCCGTTGTGAAATTCTATGTTTGTTTTCTTCTTTTCTTATTTTTCTTAATTAACCACATTGATAAATTATGTTCCAGATTAGTTGAGTTGGACATGTGTGGATTATTGTCGATTTAAACCTTTTGAAATGTAGGTCGACACATTTGATATCAATTGGTATCAGTGCTTTGGTTTAGCGATAACCTTAGCTTTGTGGGGTTTGACTCATTAGAGATAGGGTAGTAATACCCTAGAATGAGTTGTTTGAGTGTTAAAAACTGTTTTATATTGTTATTACTTATCCGTTGAGTTGTTTATGAATTCTGGTCGGTGCATGGGATGCCATGTTACCGATAGGGGTTTCTAAATACTTAAACGAGGCAAGTCGACATAATATTGTTTTAAAATAGGATAAATGAAATAATTTACCTAAATTATATTTTATATATGAAATTATGATTTTCATAAACCTGTATGATTATTAATGAATGTTATTTGTCAGGAGACGATAATTGTTTGTGCCAAAATTAGTAACAAACACCTAATTGTTGATGAAAGCACCAACTCACAGTCACAGATCATAGGTAGGATATATGAAGAGGATATGAATATGAAGAACAGCCAAAAATTAAAAGGAAAGCGGTGAAAAGACGAGATTTACAGCGGTTTAGCGTTGTAGCCTACGTCCACTTTGAAGAGTTTGTAGTTTATTAATGATTCTCAACTCGTTTACAACAGTACAATCAATAGCTCTCGAGTTACAATGAAGTTTCAATAGAGTAACAACGTAGAAGAGCGAAAAAGTCCTTTCTCTGTATGTGTAGGGGTGCCATTTATAGGAGTAGGTCTGGAAATATCTCCCCCAAACCACAGAATACTTCTTCTCACACGTGGGTGGGCCCACCAGAATGATCAGTGGTCGTTTAGGATCGATCCTCGATCGATCCGTGTGCACTTTGTATCGATCAAGGAACGGTCAAACAGAGCTGCGATCGATTGTGGTGGTGCGTGAGTGCATAAGAAATTTCTATGAAAATTTCATAGCATTTGGACTTGTATATTTAGAGTTATGATCGATCCAAGATTTGATTTGTAGGTTGGTTGATGGCTGCGTATCGATTCATGCGTATCGACCGACTTCGTATCGATCGATCCTATATCGATGACGTGGAGCGACAATCACGTGTAGATCCATTTTTCATGCTAGTAGACCGTTTCCCTTGGTTTGACTGTGTCCTTCGTATCCATTGGTTGCCAAGTACTTCGTATCGATCCCTGCCTTCTTCCTTCATAACGATGCCTCTCACATGGTTTTATATCGATGCCAAAGTCTTCCCTTCGTATCGATACCTGGCTCTCTTCTTCATATCGATTAGTGAGCGATCAATATAAAACATGCCGCCATCGCTTGATGGATATGAACTAAAGGGCCTTAATAGATTGATACGAACTAATGATGTTGGGCAGATGGGTACAAAATTGAGGTGGATCATATGGATATCGATCGATTCATTACTCAGACCCGAAGTAGCCGCTTCCTTGACCCGAAGTAACCCCTCTAGTGACTCGAAGTGAGTGCTGAGATGACCCGAAGTAGTTGCGGAGATCTTGTAAATATGCCAATCCTTCAAAGAACCGAAGCACCCCCTTCTCTAACTCAAAGTAATCTGCCTGAAAACCCGAAGTAAACATGAAGGTCTCTCGAAGCAAACTCCAAGCAGCCCATTTTCTCCGAAATCTATACTCCAAGTTTGTCGCGTTATTTGTCCATCGACTATGCTACATCCTGGCCACATAATCATGTTTATCATTCATGATTGATAGTCTATCCATCCAGTCAAATCAAACTCATAGTATTCCAACATCAATTATCGTGCAGTTGATTGGGTTAAATCCGCCTGTACGCTGCCTTGCCAAAAGGCGGGTTAACACTTTGCCCCCCAAAACATGCCTTACGATAGGATGGTGTGTTTTTTATTGCCATAAGTCCAAAATTCGAAGCCCATAATCCACTGATCGCCATATCCAAACTTGAATCCAATCCATTGCCAAACCAATTCCTTGATCTCTCCGGATCATTAACAAAATCCAAGACTGTTCTGAGTCAATATCTAATTCCGAATTCATTCCAAGTCCATTAACCGAATTCACGATCTCTCCGGATTGTTTTATCCAAGTCCGGGACTTCTCCGGGTCCCGAATCCAAATCTGGGACCTCGCCGGGTCCATATCCATATCCGGGACCTCGCCAGGTCCTTATCCAAAGCCGAGACCTCTCCGGGTCCATATCCAAAGCTGGGTTATTTTATCCTACTCCGGCTTCTACTCTCCGGTCAAGGACTTTTATTCTCCGGCCTCGACTCTCCGGTCGGGGACTTTTATTCTCCGGCCTTGACTCTCCGGTCGGGGACTTTTATTCTCCAGTCGAGGACTTTTATTCCGCATTCGAGTCCATTCCATCGCTCTCCAACGAAGGCACTCGTAACTTGCGATTACTGCCCCGTCTCTCCGGTCAGGACCATAATCACATGACTTGTATTATTGATTAAATTAATCCAAATCCAATCAATGTAGAGTTCAATTGATAAAATAAAATCCCATACAACCAAGAAAATCAAATAGCCATAGTACCAATAAGGAATCCAGAGTTCACAGAAAATAGAAAAAACAAGATTTCATAAACCCGAGCATCATGTTATATTAACATCTCAGAGCATGCCTAGGGACCATACTTGATCCTGTACTTGTATAAGTGACTTAGCCGCCTTACTTCGGGTTTATTACTTATTTAAAGCCTTAAAACTATTCGGTTGATAATAAGCTGTCGATGCCTAGATCCAGTGCCATCTTCGTCTGAGGTGGGCGGTGGCTGCTCCTGTTCCACTGCCACAGCTCGATTCCTTACGTATTGTTGTAAATTCTTATTCCTTATATGCTCCTCAACAATATCTTTCAAATGCCTGCAGCCATTCATGTTGTGCCCATCCAGCTCATGGAATAGGCAATGCTTTCCTGCCGCCCACTCGTATTCGGAGGGTTGCCTTTTTGCTGGCCTTCGATACTGGAGGCGTCCTCGAGTATCCACATAAATCCTTTCTAGAATTTCAGTCAAATCCATGTAAGAAGAAAATTTTGATTCCCTCCATTGTGTTTTCGATGTGTTACCACTGTCATCCATTTTCCTTTTGCCTCTATCGTCCTTGTTTGAATCCTCCCTGGGTGGACCTCCACCTTTTACCGCATAAACTTCAACCTCTCTCCCCTCTCTTTCAGCCTTTGCATCTTCCCATCGTAGAAACCTTTCCGCTTCATGGTAAAACTTACCGAGATCCATCGGTGTATCCTGCTCCAATGATATCTTGAAATCCGAATTATCCGCAATTCCTGAGACTGCCGCCATCAAAACCATCGATAGATCGTGTCGATCCACCGAAGCCACTGCCACATTGAATCTGGTTAAGAAATCCCTAAGTGATTCTCCCTTCCATTGTTTCATTGATGTTAAAGCCATCACATTCTTGGGTCTCACGATGTAGACCTAAAATTGCCTCATAAACCTCTCAATCAACTCCGTCCAAGTGCCAATAGAGCTTCCTTCCAGTTGTCTGAACCATAGTGCCTCTATATCCGTCAAATCCAAAGGGAAGTATCGTGCCATGATCTCTTCCAATGTCCCTAGTACCTCCATGTGCCTCATGTGCCTTGTTAAGTGAACAGCGGGATCCGTTCTCCCATCATACATCTTCGGCAAAGGTAGTTTGAAATCCGGCGGATTCCTAGATTGCCTGATCATAGGAGTGAAGGGGCTCCTATTCACGTCCTCCAAATCTCTATTCACTAATCCTCCCCTCATAGCCCGTCTGATCATGTCTGCTAACTTGTCGCTGTCATCAAGTGGTAGCCTCTGTCTGCTATCTCCAACCTGCCCCCAAGTCCACGAGGGAATCCTGAAACCTGCCCTTCTGGACGAGCATCCATACCCACATCAACGCCAAACTGCACAGCACTGCCTAGCATCCTGCTTGGGATTGAGTCAACATGATTTGGGGGCGTGCCCCCTAGCTTAGGTGTTGTTCCTGATGGTTCCGCTCTATCCTAAATCCTGGTTGCTCCATTCCCCCGACTCTAGTTCTGGACTCTCTCTGCTCCTGCAGTTCCGACTTCACGATCCACATTTCCAGCATTGCCTACGACTTTGTTCTCTTGATTTTGCATTCCAGCTTGCCCAACCTGTCAAAGTAGGTTCTGCATCATTTCCTCCTGCCTTTTTAGCATCCCTTCCTGCATAGCATCCATCATCATCTCCATCTCATCTCTAGTGATGAAAAGTGAGGTCTGATTAGCTCCTAAGGAAGCCTTCTAACTTCCTTCATGATGGCTCCTCTTCATTCTTTGTCTCCTTATTGATTGCTTAGCCATTTCTTCCCAGATCCAAGTTCCTAAGCCTCCAAATCCAAGCTTCAGAATCCTTGAGTGCTAGCTCTCTCCGTGAAAACAACAAAGTGTTTACACCAAAATTGGTCACAAACACCCAATTGCAGATGAAAACAACAACTTACAGTCACAGATCACAAGTAGGATATATGAAGAGGATATAAATTTGAAGAGCAACTGAAAATTAAAAGGAAAGCAGTGAAAAGACAAGATTTATAATGGTTCGACGTTGTAGCCTACGTCAACTTTAAAGAGTTTGCTATTTATTAATGATTCTCAACTCGTTTACAATGGTACAATCAATAGCTCTCAAGTTACAATGAAGTTTTAGCAGAGTAACGGCGTAGAAGAGTCAAAAGTCCTCTTTTTGTAGGCGTAGGGGAGCTATTTATAGGAGTAGGTCTGGAAATATCTCCCGCAAACCTCGGAATACTTTTTCTCACACGTGGGTAGGCTCACCAGATCGATCAACGGTCATTTGGGATCGATCCATGCGCACTTCATATCAATCAAGGAATGGTCAGATGAAGCTGCGATCGATCGTGGTGGTGCTTGAGCGCATAAGAAAGTTTCTGTGAAAATTTCATAGCATTTGGACTTATAGATTTTGAGTTATGATCGATCCAAGATTCGATTTGTCGGTTGGCTGATGGCTACATATCGATCCATGCGTATCGATCGACTTCGTATCGATCGATCCTGTATCGATAATGTGGGGCGACAATCACGTGTAGATCCATTTGTCATGCTAGTAGGCCATTTATCTTGGTTTGACTGTGTCCTTCGTATCCATTAGTTGCCAAGCTCTTCGTATCAATCCTTGCCTTCTTCATTTGTATCAATGCTTCTCAAATCATTTCGTATTGATGCCAAAGTCTTCCCTTCATATCGATACCTGGCTCTCTTCTTCATATCGATTAGTGAGTGATCAATATGAAACATGGTGCCATCGCTTGATGGATACGAACCGAAGGGATTTAATGGATGGATACGAACTGATGATGGTAGGCAGATGGGTACGAAATTGAGGTGGATCATATGGATATCGATCGATCCATTACTTAGACCTGAAGTAGCTGCTTCCTTGACCCGAAGTAACCCCTCCAGTGACTCAAAGTGAGTGCTAAGATGACCCGAAGTAGTTGTGGAGCTCTTGTAAATATGCCAATCCTTCAATTACCCGAAGCACGCCCTTCTCTAACCCGAAGTAATCTGCCTAAAAACCCGAAGTAAACATGAAGGTGACTCGAAGCAAACTCCAAGCAGCCCATTTTCTCCGAAATCTATACTCCAAGTATGTCGTGCTGTTTGTCCATCGACAATGCTATACCCTGGCCTCATAATCATGTCGTACAGTCGATTGGGTTAAATCTGCTTGTACGCTGCCTTGGCAAAAGGCAGGTTAACAATAGTATTTAGTTATCATCGATTATTGGTTGAATTCAATAAAAAATGAATACTTTTCGAACTCTATTTCACGAAGCGTTCGATAATCAAATTGAATTGAAATCTAATTACAATAAGAAAGGTAATGAAATTGTATAAGTATATTTATAATATGGTTTATAAATAGAAAGGATTTAAAAGTTGAGAATTTTAGAATTTAAATCTCGTTGCTTTCAAAATTAATAATAATATTATTTGAAAGTGTTTTAACTAGAAATATATTTTGAAAAGATTTTTGAAAGAAATAAAAAAGCATTGAACTCGCTTTAGTCGCTGGGAAATAATTCTAGGGATGACTGCAGCATCGTCGGTATTCATTCTCAAGTTTCTGAGTGAGCATTGCTACCAAAAGAAATTTATTTCCGGTTAAAACAAGTTTGATTGCGGAAAAAAATATTCCAAGTATGATTTGATAAATTTATGAAAATAGTTTTGAATTATAAATTGAGAATAGTATAGACAAAAATAAGTTTAACTTATGAATTTGAACAGGAAAGTAAAATCGAGTTTTAAAACGGTTGAACATTTCGGTTAAGCATACAAAAGAAAATTTGTATTTCAGATAAGAAATAAAATAACTAAGCTAAGAAATGTTAAATAAATTGAGTTAGTGAAATGAAGTAAATAAAATGAAGTTTAACTCAAGAAAGCTTGAATGAAAGTGAATTGTATTTGAAATGAAGTAGATAAAATAATGAAATGAAATTTTAAGTGAATAAGATTGTATAACTTATAGATTTGATTAATATTAAACTAAAAACAAATTTTAAATTTATTGAATGGGAATGATTAAATTTTTTTTTAAATAATGGATTAAATGAAATAAAGTTTAACTTAATGTAGATTAAATGAATAGAATTGGATTTGAATGGAACTAGAGGAATTAGTAAAGTGAATTAATTCCACTTAAGCTATATAATGAATTAATAGAATGATTGCAAACTTGGGTTATAAAATGAAATGTAGTTTGGGTGTGAAAGAAATTGAATGAGAATAAATGGGTGTAAATAAAATTTATGTGAGAAATTGAATTTGATTTAGATTGAATGTAAATAAATTGGATGCAAATGGAACGAGGTTTAATAAATTGAATGGTAACTAATTGAATATGAAATAAGTTAATAAATTAATTATAAGATGAAAGTTAACTTAAGAAAAGTTGAATGAAATTGATTGTGATAAAAAGAAAAATTATTAATATGAATTTGAGTTATAAAATAAATTTTACTTAAGTAAAATTAATAATATGAATTAGTGAAATGAACTAACGAAGTGAATCAATGAATTAATATGAATTTAAGTTATGAAGTGATAATAAACATGAGTTGCGTTTTATAAAACGTTTATAATAAACTTAAATAGTTTTATGAAATTGTTTATAAATGATATTAGTATTAAATAGAATAAGCTAAGTGGTAATGAAATAAAATTTAACTTAAATAAGGTTAAATGAAATGATTTATAAAATGGACCATAAATGAGTTTATATGAATTGTGTTAAACGAAAAGTGAAATAATTGAAATTTGAATAAATTGAATGTAAATGAAATAGATGTGAATAAATTTTAAGTAAACCAATTAAATGCTAATAAAAAAATGAATGTTAATAAGAAATGATAGTGTATAACTTTATTATTGACATTGAAAAATGTAAATTGTGATGATTATGAATTGATTGGATGAATATTATTTGTTGGATTGTTTCTTTTGTTGCAAAAGATTGTTGTAACTGCTTTCGGCTGCATATGATTTGTTTGTTGTGTATTCGTGCTCATGTTATGGTTTAGATTCAGAATACATATTATATGGTTCCATTAGACTCATACATGTTTCTTTATCCTTTATAAGTTACTAATATTCTAATTTGAGTTGAGATAGGTACATACAAA
Source organism: Allium fistulosum (assembly GCA_030737815.1). Taxonomy (NCBI): domain Eukaryota; kingdom Viridiplantae; phylum Streptophyta; class Magnoliopsida; order Asparagales; family Amaryllidaceae; genus Allium; species Allium fistulosum. The sequence goes on along the minus strand of CM060902.1, from coordinate 189,501,757 downwards.
GACCGTTTGGACGTATACGCATATTTGATTTGATTTTACTTGCTTAATATGAGCGAACTCGCTCGTATTAAAAATAATAAGGTAGATATCTCTGATTACACGCTGCACTTTTATATTTTTCCCAAGGGATGCCTCATCATTGAGAAGAGATGTATATTTGGTATATTTTTGATGTATATTTGTATTGTAAAAATTTTACGATTGAGCCGTGCAAAGGAGTCGCTGCTGAAATTTTCCGTAAATTCGCGTGTTAGAAAATTTTTGAGATTTTAAAAATTTTATAACTTGTTTTATAAATAAGTAGTAAATTTCATAAAGCCGTATTAGAGTGGCATAATATAAGCGCAGTAAAGGTTTTGCAAATAGATTTAATGTTTTATATGTTAATTATTTTGAGTAAAATATATCGTATGTTAGATTCCTTACTTAACCCCTTTTCGAGGAAGAAAAGTTTTGAGTGAGGAAGAATGCAACGACCAGTATTTTTAAATATAAATTTAATATAATTATTGAACAAAAATGGTCAGAAATAAAAATTAAATGATTTATTAATGTATTTTATTGAATATGAATTTGAATAAAATTTTGAAATGAACAACTTCTATGTTTTATGCAATAACAAGTGTTGAAATGAAATTTTATTTATGTAATGTGTTAATAATCAATAGCTAGAATTGAGTAATAAATGTTGTATTATTTAGATGGAAATAAAATAATTGTTGATAATTAAAATTCATTTGAAATTTTATGATTTATTAATGTAATTTATTGGATAACTAATTGTTTAAATTTAATATTGGAAATTGTTTAAATAATTGAATCTTGAATTTAATGTGAATGAAAATGATGTCGAAATTTGATTTAAATTTTATTTAAACAAGAATGAAGATTTTTTACTTTTAAAACTGAGTTTAAAGGTGATTAAATTAATTTTGGAAATTTCTTTTTTTAATTAACGTGTGAAAATAGCCATTTTGGCTACTGTCCTGGATTTCGACGAAACATGTTTCATCGGATCCGTAATAGAGAATTATTATATGATTCCAAGTTTCGTAGCAATCAGACTTATCGTTTGGCCGTGCGAGCTTGAAACGCGTAGAAATCAATTAAAGGAATTTAATTAAAATAAATTGACTTTGAAAAGCAATCTTCTAAATATGATGGAATTGGCTCCCAAAACTAGTTCCATTGTGTTCGGAATAGGGGTATAATATATAAAGCGCTAAGTGGCACGCCTCATTTGGAGTTCGTGAATTTCAGACGTTTAGAAAAGCTAAATATTTTCTAATTAGAATAATATATATATATATATATATATATATATATATTCTCTCATCCAACACTTCGTATGCATAGCCACCTTTCTGTCTTCTCCCGTACCCTCTCCTTCTCATTTTCAATTTTAAAGATGAGAAAAAAAGGAAAAAAAAACCAAACAAACGATCGCGGCATTCGTACGCACGTGGTGCGCGAGGGGACGACGAGGGTGAAGGCGGCAGTTGGGCGCGTAGGTCATTTTAGGGTTTTATGCGATTCGTTTTGTGCGTTCGTGTTTAATGACTAACGTTCCATCGGATTAGAAAAATAGCCGAAAATTTTAAATTAAAAATAACCGCAAGCGCACGACGTAAAATTTTAGTACATGGTGAGTACGGGTCGATCCGCAGGGAATTATATAGATTTAAAATTATACCCAATCAAATTAAACCAAACTTGAGATTGTTTTTAAACTAAAAATTGTAAAACTAGCTAGACAAGCGAATGAAAATATGAGATTAGAAAACAATTTTGGGGCAAATCCACTCTCATAAATCAAAGCACAAATAATCTACGATCTCTCTATTTTGATCTTAAATGAAATTAGTGATGTATTTATCATAAGTATGGTTTATTTATGTTATGAATTAACATAACTTAAACCATCAAACTATAATACAACACATAAAACAACTTATCAATTGCAATGAAAATGAAGTCAAAGCAAAAGCTATTTTAAGTATGATCTATTTACTATTGTATTTAGTAACATAGATCATCAAATTTTGTTTCTACCTTTAATTTCATAATCAGAAATCATTTAGTAAATTGATGATGTAAATTGTGTTTATGTTTGAATAAGAATAGCCTATTTGTAAATACAGCATAGGCTATCAAATTCATTTTTATGAACTTACATCAACATTCACTTTTCATGAAGCATTATAAAGAGATCATAAATGACAAGATATGTTGAATTTACATAATTTAGAAAGCTTCATTACTCCTAAATTGAAGGGGTTTAGCTACTCATATTTTGTGTAATCATTTCAACACATGTAAATTTCAACATTTAAACAAAAGCAAAGAAAGTAAGAGCTAATGAAAATAGAAAAAAGAACCAAGCGACTTGCATAAAAATAAAATTAAACTAAGTGCATAAATGAGAAAGCTAATCAACTAACATGAGAATGAAGAAAGCATGTAAATAAAATTGAACACAAAATGAGAGAGCATGTAGAAAAAGAAAGAGGCTTAGGAAGCTATTTTATTTCTCATTTGATTTGAAGCTACAACTTGCATTCTAATAGGATAAGTAATTAAAAGATCCATTACATGAACATAAGAGGGCTTTTTACACTTCACAAAACCCTAATCCATATTTTAGGGGGCTTCGCAAAATACCCCTTAGAAAGTGTGGTCACCAAGTTATCATTAGTCTCTAATTAATCCATCATCAAGTGTGCATGTAACATTAACCTCCACTAACTTGTGCATTAGCTCCTAATTGTAGATTAAGGTAAGTGGGTAAGTGGGGTCCTCCATGATGCATGAGTTGAATTATTTCTATCTTCATTTCTTTGTTTCCATCCTTGTGCATGCATATTTCCGTGAAAACATCTTCATATTTCCATCCAAAATACCTATAATTAAAAAGAAAATGTGCAAATAAATAATCTCAAAAATAAATTTATGCACAAAATTACTATTTTACCCACATATTGATGTATGAATGATGACTTGAAAGCATATTTGAAATTTGGTTTTAAACATGTAAAAATACCCAATTATGACATATATTTAAATAAAAATAGATTAAATATGGATGTAAAAATTTGCACATTTGCGTGCACATCAGTTCGCGCGCGGCCTGAGGCGAGGGCGAGAGGCCAACGTAGGCGCAGCGGAAGCGTGGCGGGCTAGGTCGGCTGTAACAACCCACATATTTTACGATTGCATATTTAAATATTTTATTTAAATATAGCATCGTTAATCGGATTAAAGTCCGAAAAGCTACTTTTTGTAAACAGTCGAATTGTGACTCGAGACCACTTCCATTGAGTCCAAAATGGCATTTACAACTTTTTTGAGTATAAACATCGATATGTTTGGAGTTGAGTGAATTTTGCTATTTTTCTACTTGGGCTTGGGTTTGGGTTTCAGCCCACTAACCCATCTTAATACCCTAACTCAGCTCCTCTTCTCTTTTCATCCACTATCATTTCCTAACACTTCAAGCTTTAGAAAAATGGGGGAAGAGAAAAGGAATTAGAAATTCCAAAGCCCTAGATTCATTTGCAAACTCAAGTTCTAGCTCCAAAATCTAAGAGAAGCTTAGGTAAGCATCATCTTCATCTTCTCCATCTCATTTCCTCTTCAATTTCAAAAATTTCATAAACCCTAACTTAGGAAATGTTTTTCTTTTGAGCTTAGATTGAAGCTTCTTAGGTTAAAATTGAAGGGTGATTGTTCTTACCTTTCTTTATAGCTTCTCTATTGTGTTTTTGGGTTTAAAGGTGAGTTTTTGAACTCACATCTACGTCTATAGCTTTTGTTGTTGTTAGGTATGAATTCCTAACATCTATTCATGTTCATTTGCTTTTGACTTGACTTGATTTGGTGAATATTTCAATTTTTGGTGTTTTGAAGTCAAAGTCTTTAAAAATCCAATCTTTGATGTAGGGTGTTTCGGAGAGCCATACAAGGCTGGGTTGTCACTTGGCGTAAATCCCTAGTCGATGTTGCTCGCTCGTTTGCTTCCGTTCCATGTTATTGGTTTTGCCCCAAAGGGGCTAGGCTGAAACTGCTGATGAAGCAGGTTCAGTCGACTGAACCAGGAGGTCAGTCGACTGAACCAGAGGCAGAAAACTTTCTGTCCCCGTATCAATCGACTGACCTTATGGTCCAGTCGACTGACCTCGAAACCTGAAAGTTTCCAGGCTCTGGGTCAGTCGACTGACCACCTAGTTCAGTCGACTGATCTGCTTGCTTCAGCCCAATTTTCCTATTATGCTTGAGTTTCCAATTTTTATCAATTCGTGATTATCCAATTTGTTGTTATCATTTATTATCGACCTTGATGACTTCTTTTTCGGGATTGTTGGGGGAATATCCATTTTTGATGGATTCGGTATCGATTTTTATGGTTTCAATTCACGTCTTCGAATGTGGATTTTGGTGATTGATTATTTCTGCAATCATTTATGTGATTTATCACTTTAAAATATAAAGGTTTTCTATACTAGTAGTAAATATTCAAACCCTTTCAAAAAGATGATTTCAACTCTATTTTTAATACAAAGCTCGTTTATAAAATTGTTTTCCAATCTATTAGTATATACAAACCTTTACCTCATTCGTATGAGAAATCTAATTAAATGGCTTAGTAAAACAAGTGGTATGAAACGCTTGCGTTTGCTTCGTCGGTTAATTCTTGGAGTTGTTCGATTGAACTCTTATGACAATTTTCGTGTGGAAATCTACAATTTGTTCGTAAATATTTGAGTTAAGCCAGTGGTTATGGGACATGAAGCTAAACTCATTTATTTACTAGCCTAGTGTAATCGACACTTCTCGATGATCGATGATGATCATTTTATGGTTTAGACTAACGATGTGCGATGTCTCTTTGTCCACGTGGGGGACTATACCTCGTTCTGTTGAGCTTCGTCTCATTTTTATGGGCTAGCGACCCATGGTCTTTGGACCATTCGTGGAGCTTCGGCTCATTTGGAGGAGTTTCGGCTCAAACTCCGCAATGGGGGACTATACCCTGTTTGGAGGAGCTTCGGCTAATTTGGAGGAGCTTCAGCTCATTTGGAGGAGCTACGGCTCAAAGTCAGCAATGGGGGACTATACCTTGTTTGGAGGAGCTCCGGCTCATTTTTAATACACGTGTTGGTGAGTTTTCATGCTCCCGTTTATGATAGGCCTTCCCCTTTTGTGATTTCTGGATTTCTGGTTGTGATTTCTAGAATTTGTGTTTCACCAATTTTCGTGGTTTTCATTGATAAGCTCTATCAATATTTTTGTTTTGGTGAATAGTTTAAAGAATGTGATTCTTTTTGGTGCTTTGAGATGACTTGTGATATTGTATGATTTTTGTTGATATTTGATGTATACTTGACACAGTATGGCATTTTTGTTATCATACGTTTTTGGTCATATCTCTTATCATATCTCATTTTATCTGATATTTATAGCTAGACTGATCCGTTTATTATTTTCCTCTTAAATAATACTCGGGTCAGGCCGAGATGTTACAGGTGCTTCTGCTTGACTCCTCCTCGGGGACTATTATCTGACTTTTGGCTAACTACTTTAGCATAGTAGTTTTCGTTGTTATACATTCGAGATATAGACTCCTTGATGTATAAATATTCTTTTGTCTAGCACTTGTATCTATTCTTCTGTGATGTAGTGGATCATCTATGACCACTATTTTGACGTACACTTTTATATGATATATTCATATCTGATTCCGCCTTTGTGATATGAATGTCTATGACTGATTTGTGTTATGTTTATTTCTATATTTGTTTCCGAAGTCCACTTAGCCACTGTGTGGTAGCTTTGAGTTTGTATTTGATATGTCAGATTTCCTCTTGAAATGAAATGTAAGTTATATTTTCTGACATATCGGTACTCGCACAAAGCAATTACACAGATGGTCGCTCCTCAACAACCTTATTCTTCGTGCTAGTCGATGGCATTACCCTGTAGTGCCCTTGGCTAGCGTGAGTATAGAGGTAGGGCGTCACAGCTTGGTATCAGAGCCATACTTCGGAACAATGTAGAATAATCTAGCAAGGATCATTGTCTTAAGTCTTTCTTAGGAATCGTGCCATAGGATTTAATTCAAGTCTTCGTACCGTTCTATCCAATTTTTTTTATGATGCCTTATTTTATCAATCAAGTTTGTTTAATATTCATTTTATGAATAACCTTTTTCCTCTTTTCTTTCTTTCTTAAAGAAGAGAAATGGTTAGACCAGGCCGTGCCAGCGCCGGTCAATCTAGTGCTACTCCTCAGGATGGAGTACTAATGTCTGCTCAACAACTTTTAGATCTTGTGAACAATTCCCAAGCTGTCGGACCCGTTCCAGCGCCTACTCACCCTAAATCCGGTTTTGCATGCTTGTGCGGAGATTATACCGCTTTGGGTGGAAGGCCATTCAAGGGATCTGAAAATGTTATAGAAATCCAAGCTTGGCTTAGATCATGCGATCGCATCTTTTCCCGCATGGATCTTATTGATTCACTTCGAGTCCAAGTGGCTTCTAGCATGCTCCAAGAAAGAGCATTAGATTGGTATGAGCTTTTGATTTCTGAGATTATCGAAGCAGATCTTACTTAGGAGCAATTCCGGGAAAGATTCGAATTGAAGTTTGTGCCGGAAGCTGATAAAGTAACATTAGCACGGCATTTTATTGACCTTGTTCAAGGTGAATCTTCCATGACAGACTATGTCGCATCTTTTGAATCTCTCTCTAAATATGGGGTCGAGTATATTAATACCCCATTGAAGAAAAATCAAAGGTTTGTCTATGGGTTGAACAAAAACCTCAAAAAGCCTTTACTTCTGAAACTAGAAGTTTCTTTCGATCAGCTTGTAGATATCTCTCTTCGACTTGAAGAGGCCGATAGAGAAAGTGACGTTGAAGTTGTGGGTGCCAAACAGAACTTCAATATCAATAAGAAGAGGCATCCCTTTATTAAGTTCGAAAGTCCTAATCCCAACAAGAAAGCGAAGCAAGTAACTTCGGTAGCAAAGACTCCAATCCCTAATCGTGGAGATTGCTACAATTGTGGTTCTAAGGACCACCATATAAATAGGTGTCCAAGGCCTATTTCTTGCCGCTATTGCAAAAGTTTGGATCATTATATATCTTCATGTCCCAAACTTCAAAGCAAGAGAGAGGGAGAGCGGAATGTTGTGCAAGCTCCTAGTGACACTTCTCGTGGTCAAGGTATTTCTCATTCTATCCTTGATGACATTAATTTGTTTTGTGATTATCCTATTCGAGTTCTTTTAGATACGGGTTCGTCTCATTATTTTATATCAAAAGAACTTGTTGATACTTTTTCTTTAAATATTATGGGCTTGATGACTTCATTGAGAATTGCGAATCCGGTTGGTGGATCTGCAACACTCAGTTTGCTTTGTGAAAAATGTCGAGATTATTTTATGTGATTATTCTTTTCGAGCCGATTTGCATGTTATGCGTTACTTAGGCTTCGAAATTGATTTTTGGGAAAGGATTGGCTTGATCATTATTAAGCCCACATCCTATGTCCTGAGCGGACTATCTATCTTCGACATCCTCAATTTGTTAAGCAGATTTCTATTTTTCTTAATGATTTTGATTTCCAAATTCGATGGCATCATTTTATTCTTTAAACCCACTTGATGAGGAAAGTGTTATTTCTCTCATTCAAGTAGTTTGTGAATTTTCCGGTATTTCTAAGTTTGTCTTAGGATTATCACCTAAGTAATCTATTGAGTGGTGCTAAGGTCTTTTCAACTCGACCTTGCCACCGGTTTTCATCAGCTACGAGTTGCGGAGGATAGCATTCCACTTACCGCATTACGCACTCGTTATGATTCTTGTGAGTGATTCGTTATGTCATTCAGTTTGACGAACCTTCTGCCTTATTTCATCCATCTTATGAATCGAGTATTCTACGAATATCTCAATGAGTTTATCCTTGTATTTATTGATTATGGATGAAAACAACAATTTAAAATTTGCAAATCTTTTTCATAAGATATTTATAAGTAAGATTGGATTTTGTTCTTAAACGAGCAGAGAATATTTGTAAAATTTTTAAGAGACATGTTTATCATATAGAAGATGCTTTTGTGTTATTTTTCCCATTGAGTGCTTTAAGAATTCTGGTCGATGCGTTTGATCAACGTTATCGATAGGAATCTCCTAAACGCTATGATGAGACAGTTAAACACAGTAAATTCTTGTGATAAGTTAAATTTTCTAAAAAGATGATTACATAAAGTTAATTATAATTTTGAATGTCTTAGCTTTTCGGGAAAGAGGTTCAATTAAAAGAACTCCTTTCCGAGGCTTTTATTCTTGTGATTCCCGAAGGGAACCAAGACTTTATTGTTTGTACCGATGCTAGTCGTATTGGTTTGGGTGTCATTCTCTTGCAAAGGGAATGTGTTATCACATATGCTTCTTGGCAATTAAAGCTTGTCGAGACTAGATATGTCATTCATGATCTGGTGCTCGCGGCCATTGTTTTCGCTCTTAGAATTTGGCGTTATTATCTTTTGGGAGAGAAATTTGTTCTCTACACCGATAATAAATCTTTGAAATATTTATTTTCTCAAAAGGAACTTAATTTGCGTCAACAACGTTGGCTTGAGTTCCTTACATCTTATTATCTTGATATTCTTTGTACTCCAAAAAAGGGTGATCGTGTTGCCAATGCCCTTAGCCGAAAGCAACAAGCAGTTGTTTCCATGATGATATCCGAATGGAATGATCTCGAGACTTTGTTCACTTGTGAGATTCGAGATCGTGAATCTAATTTATGTTTATCTCTTGTTTTGTGTAGCCTTGAGGCTCGTCCTTCTCTTTTGGACCGTACCTCTTTCGACTAAACTCTATGTCAAAGAAATTATTAAATTGCATGGAGTTCCTACTTCTATTGGTAGCAATCGTGATCCATTATTTTACTAGTGGATTTTTGGAAAGGTCTTCAAAAAAAACTTTAGGAACAAAGCTTAATTTTAGCACCACTTATCGTCCTCAATCTGATGGACCAACCGAGCGTGTGAATCAAACTCTTGAAGATCTCTTTCGTGCATGTGTTCTTGATTTTTGTGCAAGTTGGGAAGATCATACTCTTGTTGAATTTTCTTCCAATAATAGCTTCCAATCTTGTATTGGAATGGTACCTTTCGAGGCACTCTACGGAAGGCCGTGCCGATCTCCTTTGTGTTGGCTTGAAGTCGGTGAGAAGCTGGTTTTAGGTCCAAATTTTTTTGGTGTTCATTCGTGTTTCACCTATGATGGGTGTTGTGTGTTTCAGTTGATCGGGAAAGTTAGCACCTCGATATATTGGTCCATTTCCCATCACCGAATGCATTGGTTTCGTGGCTTATCGCCTTTTATTACCGGCTCAATTTTCTGTTATTCATGACATTTTCCATGTCTTTCAACTATGGAAATACCTTAGGGATTTCGATTCTATTCTTGAGCCCGGTGTAATTGAAGTTTTACCGAATTTGACTTATGAGCAACATTCTATTCGTATCATTACTTCGGAGGTTAAACGCCTTCGAAATAAAGATGTTCTTCTTGTGAAAGTTCAACGGTCCTCAAATCCTAAGGATTTCTCTTGGGAATCTTGAGAATTCATTGAGCAAACACATCCGGACTTACTCTTTCGTGCTCTTTATGGTGAACTTCTTATTTCAAATTTCTTCCTTTTGTGTTGATATGCTTTTATGGCTGTTACTTCTTATTTATTTCTTAAAGATTTCGAGGACGCAATCTCTTTAAGGAGGGGAGTCTGTAACAACCCACATATTTTACGATTGTATATTTAAATACTTTATTTAAATATAGCATCATTAATCGGATTAAAGTCCAAAAAGCTACTTTTTGTAAACAGTCGAATTAGGACTCGAGACCACTTCCATTGAGTCCAAAATGGTATTTACAACTTTTTTGAGTATAAACATTGATATGTTTGGAGTTGAGTGAATTTTGCTAATTTTCTACTTGGGCTTGGGTTTCAGCCCACTAACCCATCTTAATACCCTAACTCAGCCCCTCTTTTCTTTTCATACACTATCATTTCCTAACACTTCAAGCTTTAGAAAAATGGGGGAAGGGAAAAGGAATTAGAAATTCCAAAGCCCTAGATTCATTTGCAAACTCAAGTTCTAGCTCCAAAATCTAAGAGAAGCTTAGGCAAGCATCCTCTTCATCTTCTCCATCTCATTTCCTCTTCAATTTCAGAAATTTCTTAAACCCTAAATTAGGAAATGTTTTTCTTTTGAGCTTAGATTGAAGCTTCTTGGGTTAAAATTGAAGAGTGATTGTTCTTACCTTTCTCTATAGCTTATCTCTTGTGTTTTTGGGTTTAAAGGTGAGTTTTTGAACTCACATCAACGTCTATAGCTTTTGTTGTTGTTAGGTATGGATTCCTAACATCTATTCATGTTCATTTGCTTTTAGTTTGAATTGATTTGGTGAATATTTCAATTTTTGGTGTTTTGAAGTCAAAATCTTTAAAAACCCAATCTTTGATGTGGGGTGTTTCGGAGAGCCATACATGGCTGGGTTGTCGCTTGGCGTAAATCCCTAGTCGTTGTTGCTCGCTCGTTCGCTTCCGTTCCGTGTTATTGGTTTTGCCCCAAAGGGGGCTAGGCTGAAACTGCTGATGAAGCAAGTTCAGTCGACTGAACCAGGAGGTCAGTCGACTGAACCAGGGGCAGAAAACTTTCTATCCCCGTATCAGTCGACTGACCTGGAAAACCGAAAGTTTCTAGGCTCTGGGTCAGTCGACTGACCACTTAGTTCAGTCGACTAATCTGCTTGCTTCAGCCCAATTTGCCTATTATGCTTGAGATTCCAATTTTTATCGATTCGTGATTATCCGATTTGTTGTTATCATTTATTATCGACCTTGATGACTTCTTTTTCGGGATTTTTGGGGGATATCCATTTTTGATGGATTCGGTATCGATATTTATGGTTTCAATTCACGTCTTCGAATGTGGATTTTGGTGATTGATTGTTTCTACAATCATTTATGTGATTTTATTTTTCACTTTAAAATATAAAGGTTTTCTATACTAGTAGTTAATATTCAAACTCTTTCACAAAGATGATTTCAACTCTATTTTTAATACAAAGCTCGTTTATAAAACCGTTTTCCAATCAATTAGTATATACAAACCTTTACCTCATTCGTATGAGAAATCTAATTAAACGGCTTAGTAAAACACGTGGTATGAAACGCTTGCGTTTGCTTTGTCGGTTAATTCTTGGACTTGTTCGATTGAACTCTTGTGACAATTTTCGAGTGGAAATCTACAATTTGTTCATAAATATTTAAGTTAAGCCAGTGGTTATGCGACATGAAGTTAAACTCATTTATTTACTAGCTTAGTGTAATCGACACTTCTCGATGATCGATGATGATCATTTTATGGTTTAGACTAGCGATGTGCGATGTCTCTTTGTCCGCATAGGGGACTATACCCCGTTCTGTTGAGCTTCGTCTCATTTTTATGGGCTAGCGACCCATGGTCTTTGGACCGTTCGTGGAGCTTCGGCTCATTTGGAGGAGTTTCGGCTCAAAGTCCGCAATGGGGGACTATACCCTATTTGGAGGAGCTTCGGCTCATTTGGAGGAGCTTCGGCTCAAAGTCCGCAATGGGGGACTATACCCTGTTTGGAGGAGCTCCGGCTCATTTGTGATACACGTGTTGGTGAGTTTTCATGCTCCCGTTTGTGATAGGCCTTCCCCTTTTGTGATTTCTGGATTTCTGGTTGTGATTTCTAGAATTTGTGTTTCACCAATTTTCGTGGTTTGCATTGATAAGCTCTATCAATATTTGTGTTTTGGTGAATAGTTTAAAGAATGTGATTCTTTTTGGTGCTTTGAGATGACTTGAGATATTGTATGATTTTTGTTGATATTTGATCTATACTTGACACAGTATGGCATTTTGGTTATCATACATTTTTGGTTATATCTCTTATCCTATCTCATTTTATCTGATATTTATAGCTAGACTGATCCGTTTATTATTTTCTTCTTAAATAATACTCGGGTCAGACCGAGATGTTATAGGTGCTTCTGCTTGACTCCTCCTCGGGGACTATTATCTGACTTTTGGCTAACTACTTTAGCATAGTAGTTTTTGTTGTTATACATTCGAGATATAGACACCTTGATGTATAATTATTCTTTTGTCTAGCACTTGTATCTATTCTTCTATGATACAGTGGATCTTCTATGACCACTATTTTGACGTACACTTTTATGTGATATATTCATATCTGATTCCGCCTTTGTGATATGAATGTCTGTGACTGATTTGTGTTATGTTTATTTCTATATTTGTTTCTGAAGTCCACTTAGCCATTGTGTGGTAGCTTTGGGTTTGTATTTGATATGTCGGATTTCCTCTTAAAATGAAATGTAAGTTATATTTTTTGATATATCGGTACTTGCACAAAGCAATTACACAGATGGTCGCTCCTTAACAGTCTTATTCTTTGTGCTAGTCGACGGCATTACCCCGTAGTGCCCTTGGCTAGTGTGAGTATAGAAGTGTGGCGTTACATCGGCGGCCTGAGGTGGTGGCACTCGATCGCTCTTAAAAGAAAGACGATGTCGAGAGTCGTGATTTGAAGTCTGGGAACGAAGGAGGAAGGTGTGCACCTATAGTGAACGCGTGAGAAGGAGGTGAGTTTAGTTAATTTTTTTTAATTAAGGTTGTTAATTAAACTTTTAATTATATCGTTATATTAATAAAAATCGTAACTTTCTCATACGAGGTCGGATTCGAGTGAAACGAGTCGCATTACGATCGTATCGACGAAGGCTACGTCATGGAGTTGGATTCATATTTATTTGAAGCTAAAAAAATTTAGTTTCAAACAAAGGTGAGTGTTTTAAATGCTCACGAAGTACTAAAAAAATTTATGTTAGTTAAATTGATAATCATGAAGTAATTTAATTTTACTGTCTGTTGTTTGGTAATTTAATTGACATATGAATTGACTGTTAGAAATTTTGAATTAGCAGTTAAATTAAAATTGGAATTAAACTGCTAATTAAATTCCTGATTATTGATAACTAGTTGACTGCTGTGATTTACTGGCTAATTTGGATGTTGATTGTGATGGATGCCTATTGGTTGATATTTTGGATGATTGGATCCTTATTTATTTTGATATATCCTGCTATCACCTTGTATATTATTTAACAGTATATAAACTGTTATTTGAATAAATTTGAATAAATTAAGAAATAGGTTGAAATGGTATATACTTATGACATTTATTTTGTGTTGAAATGATAAATATCCATCCCTGAAATTAAAATTAAAATAACTGATCACTTGGCCATATGATAGAAAACTATATACGGACGCCTGATTGGTTAAATTAAATGATTTAAATTCTTGGATTCGAACCTATTCAAGTGATTTTTTTATAAAAATAAATTGAATTGAAATATGGGAATTGGATTTGTTAACTTGCCTTTTGGCAAGGACGTATACAGGCGGATTTAAGTCAATGGACTGCACGATTGTCGAGGCAGGAATATTATGGATTTGGTTCGAATAGATGGATGGATGATAAACTACAGATAATAAATATGAATATGAAGCTAGGATTCAACACAGTCAATGGATAAACAATGTCGGGAACTTGGAATATGGATTTCGGCAAAGGTAGAGTCGCTGAAGGGGTTGCTTTGGGTCAGCCAAGGGGTTGCTTTGAGTCACCATGTCGTTTGCTTCAGGTCAGGAGATTGTTTACATTGGGTCATAATAGGATGTTCTTCTATGGGGTTGGAATTGGATCGTCTTCGGGTCAGCATTGAAGAATCTTCGGGTCGGATCGGTAAAGACTTCGGGTCGGTGTAGACATTGTCTCGGGTCGGCATAAACTCCAGGGTGTATTACTTTGATGGATCGACATATGAGGAGTGCTTCGGGTTGGATCGACACTGTCTTCGGGTCGGCATTTGGTTGGAGATCGTATGACCTTAAGGGATCCGCATATGGAAATGCTTTGGGTCGGCACTGTCTCCACTTCGGGTCGGCTATGGATTTACTTCGGGTCGGCTATAGGTTGGTCTTCGGATCGGCATTAGAAGATCAAGCTTGGGGTCGGCTATGTTTTACTTCGGGTTGGCTACAAGCTTACTTCGGGTTCTACTTTGAGTTTTGCTTCGGGTCGGCATATGGTGGACGAGTTGGGCTCGACGATCATCATGGTAGGCCCATGTAGGTGAGGGGGCCCTATAGCCGGGATTTCACCTATAAATACAGTAGGCGTGGCTTCGGAAAGGGGGATCTTCACTTTGTTTGTCTTCATCATCCACCTAGAGGCTACTCTGCCATTTTTATTCAAAAATCCAAATTGTAACTGTAATCAAATTTCTGATAATAAAAAGGATTTTTTTGGATTGGACGTAGGCCGGAGTTAGCCGAACCACTATAAATCTTGTCTTTTTTACTTGTATTCATTTTAATTTTGGTTATTCTTCATATTATATTCTCTACCTATACTCTATCTGTGATCTGTGACTGGAAGTTGGTGCTTTCACATATAATTGGGTGTTGGCGGCCAATTTTGATGCCAATAGGATTATTTCCCGAATTGGAGTTTTGAAATGTTGAATTCAAAATTTGTAAAATAAATTATTTAAAGAATAAAATTTGAAATATGAAGTTATAATTGATATATAATTTGAATTAGGGAAATAAAGTTGTTTTAAATGATTGAATTTTATTCGAACTTCGAGATTTGTCTTAGAAAAGGGGATTTAAAGTGATATTTCAAATTTGAGCTCAGAATCGAATTATTTTAAAATATTTGAACCTCAAATTGAATACCGAAGTTAAATTTGATTTAAATGATTTAAATCAATATTCTAAAATTGAACTCGAATTTTTATAAACTGAAATGGTTTAAAATTAGAATTGAATTGAAATGTAAACCATTAAATCAAATTATTGAATCAAAAGTGAAGTTAAAAATGAAAATTGAAATTGAAATTGATTTGAATTGAAATTGGAATCGAAGTTAATTCGAACTGAAATCGAAATTGAGTTGATATGAATTGAATTGAGATTGAAGATGATTTGAATTGAAAGATTTGGAATTGAATCCGTTTGACTTTGAAACTATTTCAAATAAATTATTTTAATATAAACTGTTTAAAAAATTATCTTTTTAAATATTTAAATTATTTTGATTTTCCAAACTATTTTACTAGATAAACCATTTCCAGTACTTAAACTATTTTATATCAAACTATTTTAACCTTTTAAAATATTTAAAAAATTTCAAACAATTTTACAAAAATTCAAATTGGACGAAGTTGGAATGTTTGTATTTAAATCATGGATTTAAATGCGAGTGGTTAAATTGAAGTTATAACCTAAATTAAATTTCGAAACAATTTTGGAAGAGAAATTGAGATATTGAGGCGTAGATGATTTTCAAGTGAAAATGATATACGAAGTAAATATGATATTTTGAAATGAAAGGATTTTTGAAGTGAACATGATATTTTGATATCAAGTATGAATCGTTTTTGAAATGTAAAAGTACCAACTGGTGTGTAAAACGATGTTTGGTTGTTAAAGAGACCAGGGCCTCTTAATGGCATACTCTCTATCAATATTGGAACCACTTTAACAATTGTGTACGCGGTGGAGACTTCAGAATGAAGTGGTTGGATTTGGCATATGTTTGTTGGATTTGAAGAAAGAAAACGATGATGGATGGACCCAGCACTTGCGCCAATTTGAAATGACTAAAACAAGACGGCTTGACAGGGCCAAGTGGGCTAGCTACCCCTAGCGCACATTCGTTCTTCGATTTTCTTCTTGGACTTGGTCAATACTATTACTTTTGATGTTGGTTTCGATTGGTGCACCTTGATTTGGGATGACCTCCCTTTGACTCGATATGGGATGGATGGACGCGGTGGTCGATCGTGGCTACGATGCATTACCACTAGCCATGCGACTCGAAATGGTAGTATCCTACCTTGGGCATTGCCTCGTGTGTCTTATCATACAATTATCCCTATACGAGACCACTATGAGTTTGGTTTAGTGTTGTCGTATCACGACGCATCCTTATCCCCTAACGTGCTACTAGGGCATTATATGCAAACTGTACGATAATGCTTAAAAATGCATTAAAGGGGATTAATGTAAAGCCTTAACGTTAAGAAAAATATTTATTTTATTGATTAGACATTACATATATAGCGTATTCTACTATATATAAATATTTTGACGGATCCTTAAGAGACGGAAAATCACGTAACATCTCTTGAGTTAGTGCATGCACGTTATACACTGGATAGGAGATGTAAAACCCCGTAAACATCTCTGATGCTATTACACTCATGTTATATGTCATATTGATTTGACTCACATAAGGATATTTTAGTCCCGACTCGAGTGTTTTGTCTTTTCATTACGCTCAGGTCAGCCCTGAGTTTTTAGCACATTGAAGATATTATTCTGGAGGACGAAGATGAAGATTAGGTATATTATTACTATTATTATTTCATGCATCATGATGTTCTGCTGCATTATGTATTTTGTCTCCGTTGTATGTATAACTCTGATAAATGTTGTATAAATTATAATCAAATATGTAGTATAAACAGCTTCATTAACTGTTTATTTGATTATTATATTTTATCATTCCCCTGCGAGATTCTGTATTTGTTTTTTTCTTTTCTTATTTTTCTTAATTAACCCCATTGATTATCTGTATTGCGGATTGTTTGAGTTGGACATGTGTGGACTATTGTCGATTTAAACCTTCTGAAATGTGGGTCGTCACAAATAGCCTGAATTCTTAACTAAAAATAATTAAGTAAACAAGTAATTAATCGATAATTAAATAAATAAACAATTGAATTGAAGCGATGTAAGCTGTCGATATGTCGTTTGGTCTATCGAAGAGAAATGCACAAGATTACATCGCCTAGAAGTTGTATTCAAGAAAATTAATATATTGTGAGATACTTTTATGTAATAATTTGATTAAAAATGATTTCAGGTGTTAAATTGATTTAATTTGATCTTAATGAGTAAAGTTAGTTTAAATAAGAACAAAAATATTAATTAATGTGTGAAAAGCGAATAAAAATGAGTTTTGGCAAAAAGAACATGATTTTTGACATGTTTTGTTAATATTGACAAAATGAGAAGTATAAAAAGAAGTTTAAATGAATTAAGGAAAATAATCATTATTTAATACATTAAATTGATTTTAAATGGTTGTATCATGTTAAAACAATGCTTGAAATTATAGAAACATCACAAATGTTAAAATTTTACTTTAGGAAGGAAAAAATGCACTTTCATGCAACATGAGATGATTTTGTCCATGGTATTGCAAATAAAATTAAAAATTAAGTACAATAAAAATATAACTTGATTTTATATACTAAATAAACTTTATAAATGTAATAAAAATATATAATTTTCTTATATTCACAAAATCATATGTTTGTGCATGTTTGTCAAAATTTTGTTAAACTAGTTTTGTTAAATTTTGAGTTAAGTTACTTTGTGAATGGATGATTTGTACTTAGTTTTGTTAAGGAAATTAAAGAATGAGTGGTTGTATAGGAGAGTATGTGTGTATGTGTTCATATAATGGAGATTAAACATAGGAAAAGTTAAACAAATGAAAAGAGAGAGGGAAGAAAATGAAGCATGTGCAAAAGAAAAAAAGAAAAAAAGAAAAAAAATCTTTGTATTCATACCTTATACATTTGCCATATGTACCTATACAAGAGGATTTACACTTTTCTCTTGGCTAAGTATTCAAACAATCGTCATCTCATTTTAATATATACAAACTTCCACTGTATACACATCTTCATCTCATTTTTATTTTCCATTTTATTAACCATGAAGCTCTTTTTTTACATAATACCATGATCATTTAAAATCCATATAAAAACAAATGAAATAGATAAAATAAAAGGATTGTTGAAGAGTGATCACAAAATTCTAAGAAAAGTTTATAAGTAAGAAGAAGCAAGAAACTCAAGTGTTTGGAGTAAGAGAAGACAGTGGAAGAAGAGGGAAAAAGCTTGTGCAAGGGTGTAAAAATAGAAGAAGAGAAAAGTGTTTTGGTTGCTATTTTAAGAGCTTCAAAAGTGAGTGAAACTTTAAAATTTTTGTTTTTGATCTTTCTATTTGGAAAGTTGGTATGTTGTTCATGAAATCTCAATTTTGTTTGATGATGTTTGATGTACATAAAGTAGAGAAATTTAACGCTAAACTTTGATAATTTTTTTCTGAAACAAAATTATAAAACAAATTCTGTTGAATTTTGTGAGATAATGAGAGATAGCTGGATGCGTCGGAAGGGAGAGAAGCTATGCCAAAACGGAGAGGAGGTGCCTAAAGGCCAGGCCTCTGGCCTTACCTTTGACAGGTCCGACCTGACCAGACCTGATTCGGTCAGGTGCAACTAGGCTGGGCTGGGCCTACCCATGCCCAACCACAGCCCAAATGGGCTGTGTATATGCACAACCCATGTTTTATAATTTATATATATATAGAAAGTAAAGAAAGGAGAAAAGAAGAAAAAGGAAACAAATAAAGGGAGAAGCGTTAGTCGGGACGTAGGAGTGTATATGTGAAGTGCACGCGGGAGTGTTTACGCAGCATGGGCTTTTGAGCTTATAACATGAAACTAGTATAAAAATCAATGTTTTGAAATACGATGAACTTTCTAAAGAAATTTTCATATTTTTATAAAATAGTTGATATATTTAATTGAGAAAATTAATGTTAAAAAAATAATAACAATAAATAAATAAAATAATAATAATAAGAAAAGAGATGTTTTGCTAGTAAGTTAAATTGAAGTGTTTTATAAAAAGATGAAAAATAAAGTGAAATCTATTTAAATAAAAATTATTCATCTTGTTAATTATTAATTAAATAATATACATTGATGTGTGAATGGTTGGTTGTTGATTGTTTATAGCGAATGAGATGAACGAAGTAAAATCACCTGTTGTGCTGAAATACAAAATAATGAATATAAAGAAATTGAATAGGAAAAAGATTTAAGTGGAAAATGAAATAAAACAAGTAGAAACTTATTTAATATTGATGAATTACGGGTGAGATGTATTATTTTGTTTTTATTTTAAAGCAGGAATATGATTATCTTCGCTTTTGAGTAGCTCGAAATGTGCAAATTCATTACATGAATGTGATGGCCAGAAGTTAGCTAACCCCATCCTAGATTAACCGACCGTGAGGTCACACCCTAATGGCTGTGATGACTTGGCCCCATCATCGCATGGTCACAGTCTGAGGCACGGGCCAATGAGACGAGGAGGATAAATGAAACATGGTGGTTGTTGATGGAGAGCAAGGCACGAGACGAGGTGACAAGGAAGCGAGGAGACGTCGTGCGTTTATTATGAAGCTAAAGACTAGTGAGGATGCTCATAAAAATTTATGAGTAGGGTCTCCTTTTGCATCTTAAAAATGACAAGACAGATGTAGACTCGGCTTCTGGTAGTAGAATTAACTAAGCCAAAAATAAAAGATAAAGAGAATCAAATGAATAGTAAATAAATATAAATGGATGAATGTGTGATGCATGTTGTGTGCGATGGATGTTTGACAAGGTATGGATGTTTTGTATTATGTATTATGATCACATTTTCCCAACATGCTATTATCATTTTATTTTTCATGTTCCACTCACAATAGACTCCTAGCCTGACCCGTTTATTATAATTTTATAACAGTCAGGTCAGTTATACCGAGTTCTACAAGTTTGAAAGTGTGGAGCCACTTCTACTACTGCATCTTAGTACTTCAGTTGGACCTTATCTACCTATATACTATAGCACCACTATGTAGTCTATGTCGTAATATGTCTGTATTATAGTAAGTATGGTTATAGCTGATATGTCTGTAGTTGTAAGATATGGACATGTACTAGCTGAGTTTGTAGTATGGTGGTGATGTAGACTATGTTATGTAATATATGTGATATATGATGTATATTATGTTTTATCATGTTCGACTCTTCGTTATAGTTAGTATACTTCTGATTGTGATTGTATTATTCTATCCTCGGAAACCACACGTGTTTATTGCTATGTACCGAGACTGGTTACATTGTGGTGAGTTGTATATCTATATTTTGAGACGTATTCAGTGTTGGTCTAAGGAAATATTCATGTGTGTAGCACCCACATCACCTCATTCCCACTATAACTTGATAATATTACTTAACAACAATCTTGGGTAATATGGGTACAAGGGTGGGGTGTTACATATGAAGCGGTCGACCTATGATTTGATAATTGTGGCAGTAAATTAAGGCAAAATGGCCTGGATTTAAAATAGTTTATCGAATGGTTGGCACTGATTTGAACCCTTATAAATATAGACTCAAACCCTCACTTCCAACTCATAATTTGATAATGGACGTGGAAGCTCTATCATTTTCTCTTCTCCTCCAAAACTCTAAATTCATAGAAATAGTTTAGTTTGCCCCTATATACCACCAGAGGATTGTAGAAGATGATAGAGAATAGATTCAAATCAAGTCGCTACAACCAAGGTAAACCGTAAATCCAGATTTGAACTTGTAATAAACCTAAATCTCTCCTTTCTAGTCTAAAATTCTAATAGATTTATATGTATATTTTATATGTGAATCAATATAAGGAGTCAAAGTGGAACTACAAATAATAGGGGTTAAATCCAGAGATTTGGAAACGCTTGAAAAGGTGAGTGGGAAATTATATTTTTTGTAATAAGATTGGATTTTATCATTGATATCTATTTCATATTATATTTAAATCATTTTGGAACTATTAATTGAATGTGCGTATTGATTAGATTGATAAATAACGAGTTGGATAATAAATTATTTATGCATAATGATTATGGAATATATTTAAGCATGATGATAATGAAATAGATTTAATAAAATTGTTAAACTTGTAAAACTTGCCTACATATTCTCTACCAGCAACTTGTTATATTTGTGAATTAGTTCTGATATGAAAATAATAAATTGGTATTTGAATGAAGGATAAGAATGTAAAATAGAAAATTTTATTTAGATTTTAAGGGCTTAAGTGGTATTCATTGAAAATTAGGATTTTACAAGTAGATTTCTATATATTATCAAGTTTAATCAATAAAAGTGCGATATTTGAAATGACAAGGATACACCTAAAAAGAAAAGATGTACAAAATAGGGATATTTATCGTATTTTGTACCGTCTGCTTAAAATAATAAAAAGATAGTTCCTAGTAATTACAAACGCCACACAAATCTCTCTTTTTGGATAAGATATGAAAATTCATGGTGTTAAAAATTTTTATGACATAAATGTAGTTCCAACGCATTAAAATGTAGTAAAACCAAATAGTTAAATAGAAAGATATAAACGCAATAGAAATATCCTAAAAAGACAAAATTTGAATTACCAATAAAAATGGAAAGTAAATAAAAGGAAATTCGAAGGATAGGGAAGAAGAAATGAAAAGGATAGAAAATGGGAAACTGGATAAAAAAAATGGAAAATGATATTATGAAACTGATAAGAGGAAAGCGGTAGATAAAATTAAAGTAAGAAAAGGATAAATGCATAACGAAGTAAAGACCTAAGGTCAAAAGTAAACTGTAAAGACAAGGTAATTAAGTTAGAATGAATGAGTATATCTATGTATATGTATATATATATAAGATATATATATATAGTCCCAAGTATGCGTTTATGACGGGTGTGAACTATCATAGTAAAGTATAGTTAAATGAATAATATGAAATTTGTTTATCAGAGTAGATTGGAATGCGAGGTCAGTAGTGTTACACAATAGAAGCCTGCCCACCACAAAGGGCTACCAGCAGTTGTGTAACATTATACTAATGTGAGACATATCCAACCATAAGACCCATGGAGTATATATGTTTTCGTATGAATAAAGGAATACCCCTAATAGATAAAGTACTGTGCTTCAATTATAGTTTTAGGTGGGTATTGCCTTGATTGCACTAGGAAATCTAAATAGGATGGTGAACAGGATCGAGCACTATGCAGTAACAGTTGGCACCAAAAGTCAGGGGTAGAGTTGCATAGGGCGAGAACTTCATCAATCCTTAGCGGTCAATGTTAAAGACAGGGTTACACTTAACTGGTCATTGTCTCCAACCAGGGTAGACCAGGTTGGGTTATGCACCACCACAATTATTTGCTAGTTTGTTTATAAGGACAAGTCTAGTAAACCCAATGGGAGTTCTTTCAAAATGGTTGGGGTGGTCTATGGAACCGGGTCCGTAATAGGAACCAGACAAAGTAAAAAAATCCTTAAAGCATTATAGGATACGACATAATATTTTGAAAACCCTTATATGGCACCATCGGTGTCTCTCAAGTTATACAATGACTAGATCATGACACGGCGAGGGCAATGGATCCTAATAGTTGCTGATAGAGAGATACCAGTGGAGATACTATCTAGGTCCATTAGGGGACCATGGTTACTTACAGTTATATATATATATATATATATATTATATATGTATGTATATGTATGTATGTACATAGTTATGGTTCTACAGAAGTTAGATGGGAATGTATCGTACGCGAACATGGAGTCGAAATGACTAATTAAAATGTAAATAGACATAACATGAGATAGAGAACAATCGACATTAACTAGTGTTATGTACATAGTGTATAATTTACCAATCACCAGAACGTTGTTCTAACTCTCTTCTCATTACAACCCAAAGAATAGCTTGAAGAATATATATTGGTGTTTGGCGAATACTGTGCTGACAAGGGCACTTGACTTTAGAAGTGTCAAATCTGGGTCAGTATATATGTGACTTATTATGTTTTGTTATTCCACTGTAAGTTATATCTCTAGTTCTCGGATATGCATTGTTTTGTTTTAATTACACGATACCAAAACAACGAACCGTATTTAAGTGCACTAGTATTTTTGTTTAAGTGAAAATTTAAGCCCACTAGGTTATGAGTCATTACATTTGGTATCAAAGCTTAGGTTAGTTGATCTTTAAAATAATTAGGAAACGTTGAATGAACATATTTGTATTTTGCCTATAAATATAATATACGTTAAATCCTATGGATTCCAACAACTGAATAGTTGCATATGGAATGTCCCTGAAGCTGGATAGTAAATGACTCCCTAGTCAGGCTTTGATAGCCCAATGATTGTGATCCCCGTATTATTGCTGATTGATGATATACAGTAGGTCCAGATAAGGGGAAAGTCAAAATACATTTGTTGTAGATATCCGAAAGCAGATGGTTTCCCAAAGGACAGTGTGAAGTTGTCACTCCAAGTTAATAGCCAAATTTCTAATATTGGAAAGAAGATAGGTTAATTAGTTGGAGAGCAGAAGTTATATAGAAAGAACAAATAGAAATCCACTTTGAGTCCAACTCATTAGAAAATAGTTTTTATAGTTGAGAAAATATTTAATTAATATATTTGAAAAAGTGAGCAAATATTGAATTTTAAAACATATATATGAATATACATATTTTGTTAAATTGAAATTCTTCCGAAATTGGGTTTTACAAAAGCAAATGGTTGAAAATTTAAAAAGCATATATAGCTCGCTAGTTTCTTTGTAAAGAAAGAAAAGTGTGAATATAAACTTCTAGTAGAAATTAAAATTTGCTAAAATCCAAATTTTAAATAAAGCAAATTTTGTACAAAGCTATTTCTTTTGAAAGAAATAAATTAGAGCAATATAGCTTGTGGATTTTATATGTAATGAAAATTTTTATGATGTAAAAACATTTTAATTGGTGGGCAATAAGAAATGGGACAAGTTTAGAATAGGGAAAATAGTACAGAAAAGAAGATTTAGAACCCTAACACAAAGTTGTAGGCAAACACACTACAATGGTTCAAGTAAGAAGATAGTAATTAAGAGAAAAAAGATTGGAATAAAGGGTGGTTAGGTAGAAGAAAGTTGGACGGTTATGGCATTATAAACTAATGTTAGTAATTACAAATATGTTAGCAGAATGTATATTAAAAATGATGCAAAGTAATCTTATTAGAAACAACATAGGAAATTAAAGAGGGAATGAAGGAATGAACATTTTGCATTGTTGTGTACATTTATTTGAAGTATCTTTTAAAAGTCCCCCTTTGTAACGACCCATATTTTTTAGTCTTCAAATTTGAATATTTAATTTATTTAAATATTTGGATTTGAATTTAAATTGTGATAAATTATCTTTTTCAAATTTAGATTTTGACTTTTAAAGACGTATTTTTAAATTAGTTTTTAGAATTTTCCATATTTTTTAATTTGGAAAAATAAATAAATTCTCTTTTGATGTATTTACGGCAAACGCTATCATTTTGAGACTCTATAGAATTTAATATCTTGTCTATTTTATTTTTGTTGTGTGATCATGTAACATTGTTATACGCAATTTTATAATATTTTCTATCGTTCCTAGCTCGGACGCGGACGCTAGGTGGTGTTGCTGGGCGCTGTAATCTATTCAAATGTCAAAACACATTTTTTTACATATATGTGCAAAATAGTACACACACAGTACATAGACATATTTGGAACCACCTACATGTCGTTCTATTCCACTACCAGCCACTATTCCCCATGTCCTTCATGTTTACTTGCCATTCTCCAAGGATGAAACATTCATCATTTCATTTTTTTGTGCTTTGCTTTTGCATGCGCATATAGGTATGTATATCGGTAAGTGAAAAACATCTTCTTCTCTAAAAATTTTTAGTGCTGAGAATGAAGTTCTTCCCTTTTTCATACTTCAAAAATCAACTGCTCTCGATCCATCAAGAATTATTTTAACTTTCCAACAAGAAAGTCGTTCGTATCTCTCCATAGTATTTTTAGAAATTGACGACACTCGATTTCGTCGAGTGTCGATCAAGAAATCATCAATTTTTAGAAAGAGGATATTTTTGTTCTCAGATTTCAAAATTTTATCTCTCAATATACTCCAAATTGCTCGGCGCCGTAAGCGCCATTGTGTTCGTATGAGGAAGGATAATTTTTGATGAAGTTTTGGCGGCTTTCCATGCTGATGATTGACGAGGGTTGTGAGCTAGGGCTTCGTCTTATCGGAGCTATTATTGTCGATAGCTTGAATGGAGCACGCCGTTGGATTCAAGGTGGCTTTGTGCTTCAGACGGCGAAGTTTGCTAAAGATCGAAGATAATAAGTAACACGACTTTGTCGCCTATAGCGTTCGATCGGTTTTTGATTTGTGAGTCTAGAAGTCGAGGCGATGGGGGGTTTGGTCGAGGGTTGGCGGTCTTGGACGCATCGTTGGTGGCCAGATGAGTGTGTGCACGTGCACTTATATTCGTGCACGATTTAGGGATACCTGGAGCGAAATTCTAGGGATGTCCGAACAAAAAGGGGAGGGGAAGAAGGAAACTATGCGCGTGGATGCGGGTCTGAAACACCGCATACACCTCAATTACCCAAAAAGGCACATTAAAAGGCGTGGTACGTTGAAGGTAATAACTGAAACTAACAAAGACTAAATTCACAAGACAAAATTAGGTAACATTAGCGGAAAATAAAATTATAACTTATTAAAACAAAAGCTTCACAATTGCTTCATAAACCAAATAAGTCAAAATCCAAATACAACATACATGTCCCAAAACCCAACATGTCTCATGAAATAAAAACTCATAGTCTTAACAAAAATAATAGTACAAATATCCCTCTTAAGTGCTAGTAAAAAGAAAGAACCAAAAGATGAAAAAGTAGGGAAGCACATAACAGAATCTTCTCCAAGAAACCTCCGAGCACTACAATATACTGCCCTCTCCCTTGATTGCCTATGGGGGAAAAGGGGGAAAATAGCGGAGTGGGTCAGACTAAAAGTCTGGTGAATGATAGTACTTACTAGAGTCTTTAAGCAAGATAAAAGTAATAGTCTCTACAACAATTCTAGCATAAATAAGGGAAACAATAGGAAATAAGAAAGAGATAAACTGGAAATAATTACGATTAAATACTGCTCAATTTATAAGATAGGTTAATTTTGATTGCTTGCACTTGTCCTTGATTTCTGCTTTGATTAGGCTGAATTCCTAATCCTGTAATTAGGATGTAACCCTAATTATACCCTTTTTGATTGGCCTGCTACTCAATAGACCTTACTGCGAACCAGATGCTATATAACTCCCTACACGGCATCCAATGGTATCTAAGAAAGATGCACAAAGCACCCACTTTGGATCCGGACGACATATATAGCTCCCTACACACAAGGCAATGGTGACTACGAAACACACCCATACTAAGCACTTGAAACTCATAGTGGTTACTGAGCACCAGAATGTAAATTGCACGCGTAACTACCACCATGCCCATGCTACCTTTTGCTCCACCAATTGGGTCTTCTTATTACCTCAAACTCCAGCATAAGTGTGCCCCTCATCTCACTTCAGGCTAATATGAGATCACCGTGTGTCCATAGAAACTATAGGGGAAATGCTGTTGGTACTGGCCCGTCATCCAAACAATATCTAGTTGCACCCCTTATCCAAATCCCCTGTGATTAGGACTTCTATTTGACCAATTACTACCATTCTTAGCATAAGTGTGCCCTCATCTCACTTCAGGCTAATGTGAGACATCGTTTTGTCTAATAGGGAATGTTATATGGTACAGGTTCTACTTTCATCTTTCCTTATTAACTTAGATAAATTATTCAAATAAGCCTTTATTATCATCTTTACTTTCTACGCTTATTAATTTATCCCAAGTCTTAAAATAAGCCTCATTCTATTCTTTTTCTTATTATAACCTACGTTATAATCATGTTTATTACTTAACCCAAGGTCTAAGTGTAAAAATAAGCTTCTTTCATCTTTTACTCTTTTTTAGTTATAATTCTACGTTATGACTAAGCCAATTGATTAGTCCAATTCTAATCATAATTAGGCATAATTTCAGTCCAATTCCATTTATATTACAGTCCAATTCCATTATTTATTACAGTCTTTATAATTTACATCTTATTTTCTTCATTCAATATTTTTACTTATATAATCCATATTTGCATTTAATTTATTCTAATCCATTCGTGAAGAAAAGGAGGAAGAAGAGAATAGACGCTTGTATAAAATCCAAAACGTAGAATAAGATGTAAAAAAGAAATAAATAACAGTAAATAAATAACAATAAATAAAAGGGAATAGACTGAAAAATAGATCTAAAACTGATAAAATGGCTATTCCAAAATCGTAGAAAAACTATAACTATTGGAAACAATATTATTTAAATTACTTAAATAAATCTTAAAATAATTACAATCACTCACCTTTGGTCCTTAGCTCTTCCCTTTAGGCCTTCACGGATTCACTTAGGGTTGTTAAAATATTTTTATTAAAAAGATTCTCTCCTAGGAAAATTATTTCTTTTAGGGTCCTTCCTTAAAAGATGAGCCCAAGCGGAGAAAATCTAGAATGAGAAAAAGTGTTAGGCATAGGGTCTTATTTATAGGGGTAGAAGTGGATCTCAGACCGTTGGATTTGGAGATTGAATAGGATGCAACCACGTCATAGACTGAATAGGAGCCATCAGATGGAAGCACGGAAGGACTAGATTGATTAAAAGAACGCAAAACAACGTGGTAAAATCGCACAGCATGAAGGAGTTCCTCCTTTGGTTCATTCTTGTAGGCGGGTCGACCGTCAAGTCGACCACCCTTAGTGCCAGGTCGACTGGTCGGCCTGGACCTTGGGATGGTCGACCTCTAGGTCGACCCCCTTTATAGTTTTTTTCTCTTCCTTTAATTTTTGTTTATTCCTTCTCTCCTCCATACTAGCTTGGACTCTGACGTTCTATATATGGAAATTGACCAGAAAATTACCACGGACACAATGGTGCAACTCCCGTGACTCAATTATGATAATTTCATAAAGTTATTTTATTATTTAGTTAATTAACGAACTAATTATTGTAGGTTAAAGTTTCAGGTTGTTACATTCTCCCCTCCATAAGGGATATCGTCCCCGAAATCTCTAAGGAAAAAAGAATGTACTAAATGTTTTCATCCAATTCGACAACCAACTACTCAATCATCAACCATTCATCCATTGTCCTTAAGTTTTTCTAATGCAATTTATGATACTTATGCAATTATTATAGTGTAAATGTCCCTAACTAATGCCAAAGATTAGGCGGTCCACTGATTTAGTTGACCTCCTTTTATGCAATCATGTCTGTGCCATGTATCCAAATGAATGCAAAAATTCCTTAATGATAACTGATAATTCTATATGCGTGCTACAACCATCATCCAAATGCAACAATCATGTGGTAAACATCCATTTATAACAACCATAGAAATAAATTAAAAATGCACACACATCCATGTGCATATGCTCTATTGTCCTAATTAGGCTGATCCCTAAAGAATAATAGTGCCTAGTGTACCTATATGCATCCATTAGCATCCACTTGCAAACACTTGCAACCACTAGCATACATCATTCATAACATGTTCTATTAACATGTTTACATCAAATCCTACCATCCATAGGCTAAATTCCAAGTTCTACCCTCCCAAAGGATAATAAAGGAAAGAACCTATTCAAAATTAGAGATGGAAAATAGGAAATTTAAAAACTTATTATCAAGGGAATGTGGATACGATATGAATTTTCTCCCAATCAAACCAATCCTCCCCGAAGTCTTCTTAACTACGTTGGAACCATGGAAATCCCTCTATAGACCCTATCCAACACGAAAGCGACTTATGCGGTCTTTCATAAAGAGCATCGAAACGTGCCACTCTAATGTTAGCCTAAAGACTACTATCATATGCGAATTCCACTAAAGGAAGATGCTTTACCCAAGTTCTTCCAAAATCAAGAATATCCATTCTCAACCATGCGTGTCTTACAATTTTACTAACTCCATTTTACTGTTCTTCTTTAGTCTGCTCACATGAATCAACATTCCTAAGTTCTTACTAGTGTTCTATACATTCCACGGGAACTTCTATCGTTACTTCCAAAAGTAATCACTGATATCCCCTACATGGTCTTGCGCTTTTTCTGTTACACCTAGGAAATGATTTCTCTATACTCCATATTTATAAGAGTTTGGTTGGGTATTTATTGTTTCAAAAACTAGGACTTCTAAATTTTCAAAACACCAAATCCCAAAATCTTTATCTTTAAAAAGTGTTTTTTTAGTTTCTATTAAGTTCATAAATACTTGGTTACTTAACATTATTTCCCAACTTAGAGGGAAAAACTTTCAAATTCTAAGTCCAAAACTTATTCCTCGTTTTCTTTTAAAGACCTTTCCAGTTTTCTATAAAAAATTGAATTATCAAATTCTACTTTTATTAAGTTTTTCATTTCCAAAAACTTATTTAATTTTTCACCAAATCATTTTCTTTTAAAATATTTTTAAACTGTTTTTATGTGTTTCCAAAACATCTTCTTATTATACCTTACGGTCTCATACCTTAATATATTGGAAGTACTTTCTCAAATGAGAAATTATTAATGCTAAAATCTTCTATGAACCTTTTAAAAGAGAATTTCATGTTTATGTGAAATTACAAGGATATTATTTTATATTTTTTGAAATAGGCTATACAAAATATGGTGCTTTTCATACCTTGTATATTTCTTTCATGTATTCCTTGTAACTTGCACAAAACATTTTTATTGGTTTCATAGAAAATCATACCATTATTCTTTTCATTCCAATAGATTAAAATATGTTTAAATTATATTCTTCCATGATAAATATTTTCTAATATCTAACTTACACATTTTCCTTTTAGAAAAACTTATCTTTAAAACTGTTTTAATTTTTCCATAACTACAAAAACACTTCCTTATACTTATTAAAAATATTAAGTGTACTTTACAAACCATTTTGTTTCTATACTTAGAAAATACCCTTTTAAAATACATTTTTATTTGGGTTAAAATGGATATTGCGTAAAGCGCCGTTACTACAACCCCAAAAAAATACTAGTGTATGGATTCAATTAAATAAATACCAATAAATCTCATATACGTATGTAAAAATATTTCTCTTGAGAGTCACTTACTATAACAATAGTGTTATAGCATGTGCTCCTCTTATTTTTCATGAAAATATTTATTACAACAATAAAAGTTGTA
Organism: Allium fistulosum; assembly: GCA_030737815.1. Classification (NCBI taxonomy): domain Eukaryota; kingdom Viridiplantae; phylum Streptophyta; class Magnoliopsida; order Asparagales; family Amaryllidaceae; genus Allium; species Allium fistulosum. The sequence continues at coordinate 189,471,541 of CM060902.1, read as the reverse complement.
ATCTACGTTTTTGATACTTGATACACTCTAGGTTTTTATATTTGAAATCTTTGTTTACTTACAAAGAAACTAGTGAGTTATATATATATATATATTCCATAATTCTTCAAAAAGAATTCCAATTTTTCATTATATAAAAACTAACTTAGATTTCATATCATTCTTCAAAAACCCCATATTTATTTTCTAAAAGAAAATATTAACAATGAAAATTTTCAATTCTAACAATTACATTTATTTTTCAAATTTTTAAATTTCAAAATTTTCATTTTATTGGGCTTGGCATAAAGTGGATTTTGTCCTTACTAACCTAGGAGTACTTTTCCTAAACTAAAGGCTTTTACTCTTATTCCTCTTGTAAACTCATATTTATCCTATGGCATCACCGTCAAATCCACTTGTCTGAGACAATTGTAATTTCTGCAATTATCTACACATGGACTTTCTTATTTGCTTATCTACTGAATTTTGTTATACATCACTAACCTTTGCCTACCTCTCTTTGGATTTCCATAATTCGAATCCTAAATGTACAAAACCGTTTCTTAAATTCCTACCATGTGTAGACATTCTCTATGCCCTAAGAAATGAACTTCCTTATGCCAAAAGTGATACTCCAAGAACTCTGCCTCCAGCTGACAAACACGCAGCGTACAAAGAACCACCTTTAGACGAATAACATGCTCTTCCCTACTTCTTGGAAAACACCAAAATGTCGACCTCGAATACCACCACGAACTTTATTTTAGGACATCTCTAAAAACATGGTTCATCAAACCTATAAAATAGGCTGGGACATTGGTTAGCCCAAAAGACATAACCAACCACTCAAAGAATCCGTTGGGTTTCCTAAATGCGGTCTTATCAATGCTGTCATCAACTACCCTAAGCTGACAAAATCTCATGGCTAGACCAAGCTGGGAAAATATTGAAGAGCCAACTAACTGGTCGAAAAGATCATCTATCCTAGAGAGTGGATAATGGTTCTTTTTTGTGAGCTTATTCAATTCTCTATAGTCAATGCAAAGTTGAAGAGAACCAGCTGCTTTGGTAGCGAAGACGACTGGCGCTCCTTATTCCGATATGTTTCTTCTTATAAAACATTTCTCAAAAGCTCACGGATCTGCTTGCTCAATCCCTTCCTTTCCCTAGGTGCTATATGCCCGACGGGTAATGCTATTGGCTAGCAAAATAAATCCTGAAGTCAATCTCTCTTTTGGGGGGTAGTCCCCTAACTCCTCAAAGATGTCTGGAAATTTTTTGACGACAGGAACCGAATCTAACTCTGATGATGATGAATCGAGGGAATAAAAGAAGCTTAACACAACTGACCCTTGCGGGTTGCAAGAAATCTCGAGAGTCCTACTGATGCATGCCTCTAGTCTAATGACACTCCTCTCACAATCTAATATAGCTCCATATGTTGATAGCCAATCCATTTCCAAAATCATCCCATACCCCGAAAATCCCAAAACATAGGCGTCACTGTCAAATTCTACGCCTAGGATAAAATTTTTCAAACCCCTACAAACTATAGACAAGAGTGTCGATCCTCCTATGGGGTTTGAAACAAAGATGGGTCTACTACTAAAGAAATGTCTAAGTGCAAACAATCCACAAGAGAACTAGAGATAAAAGAGTGTGATGCTCCAGAATCGAATTGAGTCCGAATGGAAAATTCAGAAATAGAAATCAAACCTTCAACTGTAACTTTCCTACCTCTATCAGGTCCATTGCTAGAGGGCACTACATCCAAAGTCTGGATCTATGCTACTGGTACACCCACACCCTGGCCCGTCTACTGGGGGAAACTCCTACTCTAGTGACTAGGTTGCCCGCAACTATAGCACTTTCCTCTTATCTCCTCTCTCTTGCAGTCTTTCGCATAATGAACAATCATTCTTCAACCATGGCACTTCACTTTCTTCTAGATTCGCTTCTGTGGGCCTTCCCTTTTCCTCTTATCCTTCTTGCCCTTCCACCATGGCTTCTTAGAGCTTGTAGGAAACTCCCTAAGCTCTTCTTCCAACTGCCAAGATATAGGTTAGACACTCTGTCGGTCCTCCAACCCTAACCACCTAAACCTTTGCTCCAAATTCTCAAAACTAACCCGCGTCTCCTTAGATTCCTCTATGCCAAAAAGCGTTTTGCCTCCTATACTAGCGAAGTCCTTGCATAGCTCAGAAAAGGGGGCTGATGTGGGTGGATTAAAGGGATTTCTACCTACTTGTGTTGTATTGGGCATTTACCTTTGCACCTCTGGTACCGTAGCTCTATGGAACCAGTCAGCCATTCTATGCAAAGAAAAGAGAATTTAGGCTCGAAAGAATAGAAAGAAGATTGCACTGGACTTGGAGGGGATTTTTATAAAAACTCTTTTATACTTAAAAACTATTTCTAAGAGTTCCTTTCTGAAAAATACTTTTTAAAGAAGTTATTTTGGAAAATACTTTTATTTCTAAAATAAACTTTTTGGAATCCTTCAACCTTTGGCTTTGATACATAGTGAAACACCCAACACCTCTTAATTTACCCAAAAGGACACTTTAAAAGGCGTGGTGCGTTGTAGGTATAACTAAAACTAACAAAGACTAAGATTCACAAGACAAAAATAAGTAAAAACAGCGGAAATTAAAATAATAACTTATTTAAAACAAAAGCTTCACAATTGCTTCATAAACCAAATAAGTCAAAATCCAAATACAACATACATGTCTCAAAACCCAACATGTCTCATGAAATAAAAACTCATAGTCTCAACTAAAATCAGAGCACAAATATCCCTCTTAAGTGCCAGTACAAAGAAAGAACCAAAAGCTGAAAAAGTAGGGAAATACATAGTAGAATCTTCTCCAAGAAACCTCCAAGCACTGCAATCTGCTACCCTCTCCCTTTATTGCCTATGGGGGAAAAGGCGAAAAATAGTGGAGTGGGTCAGATTAAAAGTCTGGTGAATGATAGTAATTACTAGAGTCTTTAAGCAAGATAAAAGTAATAGACTCTACAATAGTTCTAGCATAAATAAGGGAAACAATAGGTAATAGGAAAGAGATAAATTGGAAATAAATACGATTAAATACTGCTCAATTTATTAGATAGGTTAATTTTGATTGCTTGCACTTGTCCTTGATTTCTGCTTTAATTAGGCTGAATTCCTAATCCTGTAATTAGGATGTAACCCTAATTCTACCCTTTTTGATCGGCTTGCTACTCCATAGACCTTAATGCAGACCAGATGCTATATAACTACCTACACAGCAGCCAACGGTATCTACGAAAGATGCACAAAGCACCCACTGTGGATCCGGACGACATATATAGCTCCCTACACAAAAGGCAATGGTGTCTACGAAAGACACCCATACTAAGCGCCTGGAACTCATAGCGATTACTGAGCACCAGAATGGAAGTCGCATGCATAACTACCACCATGCCCATGCTACCATTTGCTCTAACTGTTGGGTTTTCTTATTACCTCAAACTCCAGCATAAGCATGCCCCTCATCTCACTTCAGGCAAATGTAAGATCACTGTGTGTCCATAGAAACTATTGGGGAAATGCTGTTGGTACTGGCCCATCATCCAAACAATATCTAGTTGCGCCCCTTATCCAAATCCCCCGTGATTTGGACTTCTATTTGATCAATTACTACCATTCTTAGCATAAGCGTGCCCTCATCTCACTTCAGGCTAATGTGAGACACCGTTTTTTCTAATAGGGAATGCTATATGGTACAGGTTCTACTTTCATCTTTGCTTATTAACTTAGATAAATTATTTAAATAAGCCTTTATTGTCATCTTTACTTTCTACGCTTATTAATTTATCCCAAGTTTTAAAATAAGCCTCATTCTATTCTTTTTCTTATTATAAGCTACGCTATGATCATGCTTATTACTTAACCCAAGGTCTAAGTGTGAAAATAAGCTTCTTTCATCTTTTACTCTTTTTTATTTATAATTCTACGTTATAACTAAGCCAATTGATTAGTCCAATATTAATCATAATTAGGCATAATTTCAGTCCAATTCCATTTATATTACAGTCCAATTCCATTATTTATTACAGTCTTTATAATTTACATCTTATTTTCTTCATTTAATATTCTTACTTATATAATCCAAATGCGCATTTAATTTATTCTAATCCATACGCAAAGAAAAGGAAGAAGAATAGATTAGATGCTTGCATAAAATCCAAAACATAGAAAAAGATGTAAATAAGAAATAAATAACAGTAAATAAACTTAAATAATGTAAATAAATTGTAAATAAATAAAAATCTATGCTTAACAGTAATAAATTATAATCAACTGAAAAAGAATAACTAAAAGGGGATAGATTGAAAAATAGATCTAAAACTGATAAAAAGGCTATTCCAAATCATAGTAAAACTACAACTATTGGAAACCCTATTATTTTAAATTACTTAAAGAAAAGATTACAATCACTCACCTCTGGTCCTTAGCTCTTCCCTTTAGGCCTTCATGGATCCATTTAGGGTTGTTAAAATTTTTTTATTAAAAAGATTCTCTCCTTGGAAAATTATTCCATTTAGGGTCCTTCTTGAAAAGGTGAACCCAAGCGGAGAAAATCTAGAATGAGAAAAAGTATTAAGCCTGGAGTCTTATTTATAAGGGTAGAGGTGGATCTCAGACCGTTGGATTTGGAAATTGAATAGGATGCAACCACGTCATAAGTTGAATAGGAGCCATCGGATGGAAGCACGGAAGTACCAGATTGATTAAAAGAATGCAAAATAACGTGGTAAAATCGCACAGCACGAAGGAGTTCCTCCTTCGCTTCATTCTCGTAGGTGGGTCGACCGTTAGGTCGACCGCCCTTAGTAACAGGTCGACCGACCGATCGCCTGGACCTTGGGATAGTTTTTTTTCTTCCTTTGATTTTTGTTTATTCCTTCTCTCCTCCATACTAGCTCGGATTCTGACGTTCTATATATGGAAATTGACTAGAAAATTACCACAGACACAATGGTTCAACTCTCGTGGCTCAATCTGATAATTTCACAAAGTTATTTTATTATTTAGTTAATTAGTGAACAAATTATTGTGGGTTAAATTTTTGGGTTGTTACAGGGTCATTAACATTAGGCTCGGCCCATTTTTAATTTGAGTTGAGAAACTAAATTATTTTGATTTATTATTTTAGTATAGTATGTTAAAAACTTTGAATGGTGATATCTAGCTCGTTTTAAACCCAATCGACCCACGGATATTTACATAGTACTAGAATTGACGAGTACAATATTATGTGTAATTTGTTGATTGCTTTGGACCTGTGAAAATTTATGATTTATTTAAATAGACTGGTTTAAAGTTATGTCATTAAATTTATATACCTTAATTTTTGATGCTTATTTGGCCAAATAAATTACTGTCGAGTTAAACTGGATTGAATATTGCAATTGGACATTTGTTTAAGCGGAATAAAACACCGTTCCGCTAATTAAATTAAGTTAGAAATTAATTAGCATAATAAATCCCTATTCTGCTATTTATGAATTTGGACATTTGATTTAATACCGTTAATTGATATTCCGCCTTGAATATGTGATATATTAATAAATGATAGTTAAGTGTTGAACTTATTTACGTAGTCGTTGATTATGTAAACATCTGTTTTAACTTGAAAATTTAATTAAATTAATAGTGACTTGATTAAATTTGGACATTTATTTAGCAGAAATGATTCTCGTTCTGCTATTACATTACTTAATTACATTCCAAATGACTAGTATTGGATAAGTGTTGTATTAACAATTAATTGTTAATGGTGAGTTTAATTTGCATATTTGATGTTATGTAAATACTGGAATTATAACTTGTTAACCGGCATCTTGGCCCGGTTACAAAACGACGGTTGAAGAAATTATCATTAGCACTAGACAAGATTCTGATCAAGGAGAGACTAGAGGTGGTAGCAAGTTGTCAGGCCCACAATAAAGCAAGAGCATTCGGCCTGCCTGGCCTGGTGCGCAGATTCACCCACTATGGGCAGAGGCACCTTGCTCCTAAGCCCATGAAGGAAGTCCAACCCATCTTCCTCTATAAATAGAAGGGCATGGGCACAATGAAATGGATCCTTTTTGGGAGAACACTGGGGAGACTCTGCCATTTTTTATACTCTCCTCTTTTTAATTCAAACTTGTATTCAAGTCATCAATATATGGATTGTATCTGTATTCAACTACTTGTGAAAGAAATAAAGATCAAAACTCAAAGTGGACGTAGGCAATTACGCTGAACCACTATAAATCCGGTGTTCTTACTTTCTGCATTTAAATTAGCATATTCTTCCTTGTTTAACTTAACTTCATCACTTACATCTCTACACAATCTTTCTCAACGAGGTTAGTGACCAATTTTGGTGCTAACAATTTGGTGCTTTCACTGAGAATTGAATTCTCAGCTTGATTGGATCTCATCATCTACTAGTGGATTTCCAAATTCGCGAGATAGATCCAGTTGTTTACTAGAAAACTTCCTATTCTACTCAGATTTGAAAGAAATCTAAAGGAAGCTGATAGCCGTAGATTGGATTCACTGATGTACGCAAGATCTGGGGATTGGACGTTGAAGTTTGCACTAAAGTTGAATGAAGGCCGACCCTCCTCTGAAGGCAATTCGACCGATCGCTCCAGAAAAGGCGTATGCCGAACGCCCCAGAAAAGGCGTATGCCGAACGCCCCAGAAAAGGCATATGCCGAACGCCCCAGAAAAGGCTTATGCCGAACACCCCAGAAAAGGCGTATGCGGAACGCCCCAGAAAAGGCGTATGCCGAACGCCCCAGAAAAGGCGTATGCCGAACGCTCCAGAAAAGGGGTATGCCGAACGCTCCAGAAAAGGGGTATGTCGAACGCTCCAGAAAAGGGGTATGCCGAACGCTCCAGAAAAGGCATATGCCGAACGCCCCAGAAAAGCCTTATGCCGAACGCCCTTCCAGGCCGATCATACCTCTAGGCCGAACGCTCTTCCAGGCCGACCATACCTCTAGGCCGAACGCTCTTCCAGGCCGATCCATACCTCTATGCCGAACACCTCTGTAATGCCGAACGGTATTGTATGCCGAACGACTCGGTTGTGCCGAACAAGAATGAATGTCGAACACCTCTGTAATGCCGAACGGTATTGTATGCCGAATGACTCGGTTGTGCCGAACAAGAATGAATGCCGAACAGTGTGGATGCCAAATAGTGTGGGATGCCGAACAGTGTGGATGCCGAACAGTGTGGATGCCGAACAGTGTGAATGCCGAACACGTGTGGATGCCGAACAATGTGGAATGCCGAACAGTGTGGAATGCCGAACAGTGTGAATGCCGAACAGTGAGGAATGCCGAACAGTGTGGGATGCCGAACAGTGTGGATGCCGAACAATCTTGTATGCCGAGCAACTTTGTCATGCCGAACGGCACTCAATGCCGATCGAAACTTAAGTTACACCGGTCTCTTATACGACCCCTATTTACAAAAAAAAGGAACATTCTATCCACTTTCCTGACATCCCATGATCGACCAGGGCATAGAGGATCTAGCGGCAGCTTATGAACGACATCAAGGGAACGGACAAGCAACCGCTATTGAAACGGTACTCCCAAATGTTGGAGAACATAGATGATGTGACTCTAGCAAACGTCAAGATGACTCCAAGCAAACCAATGCTCTAAGCAATTTATTCCAAATACTAACAAGGATATCATACTGATCGCGTTTGAGGAAAGTCGACCTTCAGATATATTTTGACAGCTAGTTGGCTAAAGAGCCTCCTACGACTATGGATCGTTTCTTTTACAAAATGAATCAGAACTAAAGTGAGGAGGAGTGGAGCAGACTAAGAAAAATAACAATGAAGGCCCGTTGGCTAAGGATGTAGATCCCAGTAGCCGAAACAAGACTTCAGAATTTAGCTCATATGCTCTTTGAAAGGTTCAATTGACAACCTTTACTTGAAGACTCACGACTCGGAGTGGTACTAGAAACCAACCTCGAGAGAGTACACCAAAGTCTAAAGAAAATCAGGGGAATGTTGTATATTCCCAAATGCTCACTGATCCTAACACGGGCGATTACAAACATCTCCGAGGTATGATCGAAAAAATGACCTGGAAAGGAAAGCTTCAATAGTATGTACAAGTCCTGCAGAATGGCGGGCAGCGAATATCCGATGCCTATTAATAAAGGGCTATGATTATCAATTGGACGGTTGACGGCCAACATCCCTTTGAAAAGAGCCAGGGGCGGAGTCGAATAGCGAGCACACGATGCTGCTTCACATATCAATGAGACTTACCATAATCTTCTTTGAATTATTTCCATTTCCATCTCTATTTCAATTTTTCTATGAACTACGACTAGCTTGAACTAAACTACTTTCAAAACGATGCAGGTGTCCAGGTACTCAGATTTGGTTGCTAACCAATCTACGCAGACCATGATCGGACGTGTGGAGTTACATCTGGACGAGAATAATTCTATTGCTCATCATCAACCATATGCCTTTGATTTGGGGCTATGGATTAAATACAATGTACAACATCACGATGCACAGAGAGCTGAATTCCATCCTGCAAGTGGAATTTATTCAAGTAGAGAGCGGCTGCGATACGGCCAGCCACTCGCTAAGTGAAACTCGAGCTCGGGGGCAAGCCATCACATCAAGGTTAAAAATGGGTTGATACACGACGATCCTTCGCACAAATCCGTACTCCCAGAGTGCGAGACGGAGTATAAACATCTACTTAACTCCGTACTCCCAGAGTGCGAGACGGAGTATAAACATTAATCAACTCCGTACTCCCAGAGTGCGAGACGGAGTATAAACATTCGCTTAACTCCGTACTCCCAGAGTGCGAGACGGAGTATAAACATTAATTAACTCCGTATTTCCAAAGTGCGAGACGGAGTATAAACATCTACTCAACTCCGTACTCCCAGAGTGCGAGACGGAGTATAAACATTAACCAACTCCGTATTTCCAGAGTGCGAGACGGAGTATAAACATCTACTCAACTCCGTACTCCCAGAGTGCGAGACGGAGTATAAACATACATCAACTCCATACTCATCCCCAAAACTGGGGGCAGAACCAAAGCAAAGCACGCTAGTTGAACATTTGTCTAAAAGAAGATTGCAACGAAACGATTAAAAGACGACTGTCAAGCAATCAACTGAACGGAAATATTCAGCATGAAAGACTGCGGTTTTTCAAAGCACGTCATGTTTACACAAGACGTCCTTTGGGGGGCAAATGTTATCCCGCCTTTTGGCAAGGCCGTGACACCAAGAACTTGATTAGAAACCAGTGACAGTTCGTCTTGGAGATCGGTTACACAAAGGCTCACTATGGATATCGATGGATTTTGTCCAAGTCTGGATCGAGCCACGATTAACAAGACATAACAATCAAAGCCAGGGAAGCCAATGTTCCAAGTTTCAAGACGATCCGAGTTCGTATGCTCAACTTATGATCGATTTGAACAACCGACCATCCATCCATCAACCTCCACATTTGACTTGGAGACCTAAACTGCTTGGAATGAATATGGCCCGATCATCCACTCCAATTGAGTCATAGAACAAAGTTCGACAAAATACCCCTCATGAAGCTCAGTGACGCCGGGATCCGTCTAAAGTGGACGTGATTTGATCATCTACCGATTAAATCCTACCCTGAACACGAAAGGTTGTTCGAAAGCCCAACTTGAAGTAGCTATGGTAGACTGCGTACTCGCTAACCATCGCTGTCAATATATGGACACGACTGCACCTTGGAACATATGCAACTTACTTTGTCTACTCAACAATCTATTATCCTTATTTTCTAGAAGGAGATACAGAGCAAATTATAAGAGATTTGGCTATCTAACCCAACATGGATGTGATTCAACCATCTTCCATATACCTCCTTCCTTGACTTGACTGGAAGAGCTATAATCACCAAGCGAACGAGAATCGATCGTCCTTTTTTCAAATTCCATCCCTCATCCTGGGGGCAGAATCCCATTCCATGAGCAAACGTGGTTCGATTGTTCATTCGACGACATTAGCCTCGATACAGTAGATGAATACAAATTAAAGAGTGGAAATACGACTGCTCTCAACTAAAACCTCCAAGTCCCCAGAGTGCGGACTGGAGTACTCTAAGTCCCCAGAGCTCGGACTAGAGTATAAACGACTTAAACCTCCATGTCCCCAGAGTGCGGACTGGAGTACTCTAAGTCCCCAGAGCGCGAACTAGAGTATAAATGACTAAAACCTCCATGTCCCCAGAGTGCGGACTGGAGTACTCTAAGTCCCCAGAGCGCGGACTAGAGTATAAATGACTAAAACCTCCATGTCCCCAGAGTGCGGACTGGAGTACTCTAAGTCCCCATAGCGCTAACTAGAGTATAAATGACTAAAACCTCCATGTCCCCAGAGTGCGGACTGGAGTACTCTAAGTCCCCAGAGCGTGGACTACAGTATAAATGACTAAAACCTCCAAGTCCCCAGAGTGCGGACTGGAGTACTCTAAGTCCCCAGAGCGCGGACTAGAGTATAAACGACTTAAACCTCCATGTCCCCAGAGCGCGGACTGGAGTACTCTAAGTCCCCAGAGCGCGGACTAGAGTATAAACGACTTAAACCTCCAAATCCCTAGAGCGCGGACTGGAGTACTCTAAGTCCCCAGAGCGTGGACTAGAGTATAAACGACTTAAACCTCCAAATCCCCAGAGCGCGGACTGGAGTACTCTAAGTCCCCAGAGCGTGGACTAGAGTATAAACGACTTAAACCTCCAAGTCCCCAGAGCGCGGACTGGAGTACTCTAAGTCCCCAGAGCGTGGACTAGAGTATAAACGACTTAAACCTCCAAGTCCCCAGAGCGCGGACTGGAGTACTCTAAGTCCCTAGAGCGTGGACTAGAGTATAAACGACTTAAACCTCCAAGTCCCCAGAGCGCGGACTGGAGTACTCTAAGTCCCCAGAGCGCGGACTAGAGTATAAACGAATTAAACCTCCAAGTCCCCAGAGCGCGGACTGGAGTACTCTAAGTCCCCAGAGCGCGGACTAGAGTATAAACGACTTAAACCTCCAAGTCCCCAGAGTGCGGACTGGAGTACTCTAAGTCCCCAGAGCGTGGACTAGAGTATAAACGACTTAAACCTCCAAGTCCCTAGAGCGCGGACTGGAGTACTCTAAGTCCCTAGAGCGTGGACTAGAGTATAAACGACTTAAACCTCCAAGTCCCCAGAGCACGGACTGGAGTACTCTAAGTCCCCAGAGTGCGGACTAGAGTATAAATGACTTAAACCTCCAAGTCCCCAGAGTGCGGACTGGAGTACTCTAACTCCCCAGAGTGCAGACTCGAATATAAGCGAATCGGATCTCCAAGTTCCCTGAATATGAACTATGACACAGATGACTTGAATTTGTCAAATCCTTGACATACGGGCTAAAAAGTATTCTAAGTGCTCGAAGCACAGAATGGAAGTTCAACGACTCCCGAAGAGTTTTCGAGTTATATGAAGATGGACTGAGAAGTCTATGTTACTCACAACTGCTTGGATTAAAGTCACAATCACAAAGAAAACTGAACAATAAGAGTCTTTTGTAAGACAGAAAAAGGAACTAAACCTTATTCAGAAATGAGTTTCTATTACAACCCCTCCAAAGTTCGGAGTCGACATTTTATTTATAAGGACTAAGGAAATAGATGAAAATAATTACATGACTTAAACTAACTCTCGTTGAACGAGGATAGTAGTCACTTCTTGTGCTTCTTCAACTTCTTTCCAAACGGCTCCTCTCCAGAGCATTTACCCTTGGTACTCTTCTTTGATAGAGGGGTAGCAACTGAAGGAGTACGGGGGCCTTCCATGGGCTTGGACCCGCCAGGAAGGATGACCGTCAACGGCTTGTTCAAAGGATCGTCCAAGTCCACAACTCGGGGCTCTACTATTACCTTGACTGTCTCCTCCTTCTCTATCTCGAGCCATTCCTCCATGCTCAATTCGGATGTGTGCTCAGAGGCGCTTGTAATTTCTACTTCATAACCCCCGTCGGTAGGAGAGGAGGTTTCAGACTTGTCTTCATCAAGCGCTCTGATCACCTGAGCGTATGGACCAGGAGCCTCCTCTGCGTGAGTGGCTTCACTTGTTTTCTCCCCCACTTCCTTGGCGACATCGCTCCTCGGAGTGGGCTCGGGGTCAAAACGGCCTGCACAAAATCGTGGAAAACGAGCATTAGAATGCAATAGTCCTGCATAAAGAATAACGACTTTCGAAATCTTAAAGAGAATCTTAAAGAGAAGGATTATCTACCAGGTTTAGGCAAACTCTCAGCCATCCAGGGGGTCTCACCCTCTGGAATGGGAGACAGAATGCGGACTAAAGTACTCTAAGTCCCTAAGTGCGGACTAGAGTATAAATGACTCAAAAACCTCTACGTCCCCAGAGTGCGGACTACAGTACTCTCAGTCCCCAGAGCATGGACTAGATTATAGACAACTTCAGAAAAATCCCTAAATCCCATAAGCGGACCAGATTACTATAAGTTCCCAGAGTGCAAACTAGAGTATAAAGGAGTTGATGAAAATCTCTGCGTCTCGAACTGTGGACTAAAGCATAAACCGTTCGACAAATCTCTAAGTCCCCGGAGCGTGGACCGAAGCATGAACACAAATTGGGTGCGAGTCAACCGGAGGGAGAATAACACTAAGTCACCAGAATGCAGACGGTGTATAAACATCGATAAATAGACGAGTGGATCCCGACCATTTTCTATTCCATAAACTTCGGCCTGGAATCGACAGGAGGATTATTAACCTGCTGAGGACGGAGTTCGACCGTCCAACTAGTGACCTGGCTAAATCAATGCTGGGGGCAGGGGTACAAAATACTAAAAAGCCGAATACGACAGCTTACTATAGCCCTAGCATGGCGTTCTTTATAACTTGAGGCAGCGACTGCAGGGAGGCCTCAATATAGAACCAATCGAAATGGCATCCAAAGCTACGAGTAACCTACTATATCATACCTCAGACCAAGGGTCAATGCTGATCCGCACCAAGCATATACGAATGTGACTCGGATGTTTGTTTTTTTGAAAAACTATGACCCCCAGAGTATGGAAAGGAGGGTAAACCACGAATACTTGGTCAAAAAATTCTCCAACACCCTCGTTCAATTCGTCAGGAGGAGTATGAAACTGGATGAGCATAACCCGACTGCATTTGTAGCCAACTTTACCCCGAGATCTGATTACAGAGCATGAACCAAAGTGGACGTGGATTACCATCCACTGTCCAAATTACGCCCTAAAACTTACGTGGCATCGAAGTATTCCTCTTGGAATGAAAATTGGCGATAAAATCCAAGATAGGCGAGACCTAGTCTCCTATCGACTGACATGATCCCACGATTCAACGGGAAAGAGAGTAAAGCTAAAGTAGGCGTGGCTGGCCTTCCTACTTATTGGTATATGCCCCAGACCTGGGGGCACGAGCGAGAAGCAAGATGAATGTGAACCGACTATTCACCAATCACCTTTATGTCTTTGGAGTTTAGGTGAAAGCATAAACGTAGCTAGGACGAGACTCAACCGTCCATGCAGTACATTTATTAACCCGAGACTGGGAGAAGACGCATGGTCATTCAAAAACTGGCTACGATAGCTCAGTATTAAAACTTATATATAGTGCTTACAGCTACTCAAGGCAACGACCGAAAGGATGCCTAGAGATAGAATCATTAAATCGATGCCAAAGCTTGTGGGCAACTGACTGTCACTCCAACTCGAAGGGCGAGTGAAGGATCATGAATGCATTGAATAGAAAATGCGTTACTCGAATATACAAGCAAATTCAAACTCATAGCAAGATCCAGCTATGCAGTTGCACGCAACTCGAGGCTGGCCCCTACTCGACATTTCCTTCAACGTGCTTTTAAGCCTGATCTTTGGCCATTTGCAGATAATTAATTAGAGCATTCAGAGCCCTTCATTATTTGACTTAACAACTCATGACAAGACTCTAGGATTCGACCAGAATAACCATCAACATTGACCGCCTCAACCATATTTCACATTGAATGTTATGCAAAATAGTTACATCTTTACTCAAAGAATCTGGGATGGCACCTGCTAAGCTGACGGTCGACATTACCGCCAGCCATGGCGACCCTTTCCGGGTGCTGAATATCGGATCACAGCTCAGTGCAGTGATGATAAAAGAATTAGTTGGATTTTTCTGAATAAATGATGATATGTTCCCTTGGACCCATTCTGACATGCATATGTGATTTCATTAACTATCGCGAGCCATGCATTGGATATCAACCCGAAGCTACAAAAGCTAGCACAATCCTATTGATTTCATCATGAAAGCTCCACTCTTACTTTTAGGCTCACCCCATCAACGTCTATGCCTACCAGCCGTTGCGACAGGGCATACAATGACCTGAGACGTCTAAAAGACTACTTAAATAGAATATCGAACTAAGCTAATTCGATATCACTTATTTCCCACGAAGGGCTATCCAAGGACTGAAATTAGCAGACCTCACACCCAAATTCACTACCTCAGATGACTACTCGAAGAGTAGCAGAGAACCAACCATGAGATGGAAAATGTATGCGGATGGAGCATCCAATGATCAGTGTTATGGCATAGGAGTCATGATAATGACTCCTGAGGAACGATCAATCTGCTACGTCCTAAAATTCGATTTACCTGTAACAAACAACAATGCTTAGTATGAAGCCTTGACTGCCAGCCTCAAACTTGCTAGAGGATTTGAAGTGAAAACTTTACATATCTTTTGTGATTCTTGATTGGTAGTGTACAAATTTAAGGAAGTTGATCTTGCTAGGGGGCATTGTCTTGCTCCTTATCCCGGCCAAGTCCAAGAGCTGCTAAAGGACTTCACATATTACATCATTACACACGTACTCAGCGAACAAAATGAAAAGGTGTCATGGTTGACTCCTATCAAAGACTATCTACAATGAGGAATTCTTACTGAACGGAGGAATGGAAAACGACAGATCCTCCTCAAAGCTTCACGCCAAATCATCTAAGAATAAGTCGTGTGTCAAAAGGAGTCTACCCATCCCCATGCTTCGGCATATCGCCCATGATGATATCTTGAGCAAATTCTATGAAGAAGAATGCGGTAATAACATCAGGGGGAAAACCATGATAAAGAAGATACTCTGCTACAGGTATTACTGGCCAACTATCAACCCAGAAGCGGTTGATCATGCTAGACAATGTGAAGAGTGCAAGATGTTTGCAAAAAATCCGGGAACCCCGCCGATGGAAATTATTCAAATGGCTAGTTCATAGCCGTCTGCCACTTGGTGGCACTGAAATCATCTTCTTGTCGATCCTAAAGGTGGTGCGAAATACACCATCATAGCAGTTGATTACGTCACCAAATGGGCAGATGAAGAACTCTTAACCACGACCAAGATGAAGAAAATAATCAACTTCTTTATCCGTAACGTCATCTGTCCTTATGACCTTCCATGATCCATTATAACTGCAAATGGACAGGTTGAAGCTGTGAACAAAATCATAGAGTCTGTACTGAAGAGAGGTTTGGAAAACTCCTCAAGTGGCTGATTGCAACCCTTATTACACAGAAAATACAAACAAGGAATCACGATTGAATTACAATTAAACTGGATGGAGTTGGCGACGACTTATGAGCATATAAAACGCATCCGAGAGCCAATGGCAAGAACATGTACCCGAACGTGCATGTGTACATCCGAAAAAGTTTGACTTCTTGAAATCAACAGAAATTGAATTCTCACTAAGGGTTATTAAGAGAAGACTAGATCATATAGCCGAAGCTTATTAGCTCTGCAGAATCAGACACGGATGGCCACTAATGAACTACAACCCTGGATTTATAATATTGGGAATCGACCGAGCATCACGATGACCAAAGAAGGATACAACACCTTGGGAGGATAAATTGGAGGATAATGACTATTCAAGAAACATGGTGGATTTCTTTCTGAAGACAAGGAATACTCGTTGATTCAAAGCGTGTTGTGTTGCTTCACACGACACACTTTGGGGGGCAAGTGTTAACCGGCATCTTGGCCCGGTTACAAAACGACGGTTGAAGAAATTATCATTAGCACTAGACAAGATTCTGATCAAGGAGAGACTAGAGGTGGTAGCAAGTTGTCAGGCCCACAATAAAGCAAGAGCATTCGGCCTGCCTGGCCTGGTGTGCAGATTCACCTACTATGGGCAGAGGCACCTTGCTCCTAAGCCCATGAAGGAAGTCCAACCCATCTTCCTCTATAAATAGAAGGGCAGGGGCATAATGAAATGGATCCTTTTTGGGAGAACACTGGGGAGACTCTGCCATTTTTTATACTCTCCTCTTTTTAATTCAAACTTGTATTCAAGTCATCAATATATGGATTGTATCTGTATTTAACTACTTGTGAAAGAAATAAAGATCAAAACTCAAAGTGGACGTAGGCAATTACGCTGAACCACTATAAATCCGGTGTTCTTACTTTCTGCATTTAAATTAGCATATTCTTCCTTGTTTAATTTAACTTCATCACTTACATCTCTACACAATCTTTCTCAACAAGGTTAGTGACCAATTTTGGTGCTAACATAACTTAGTTAGTTATTGGAATTAATGGTGACTTGATTAAGTACCATTGGAGTTACTAAGCCTCTTCCCAAATTTGGAAGTTGACTTTTGAACCAATGCTATTTTAAGGATGATTATTATTTATTAATGACATTTTAACGATAATTAATAATTATTTAATAATGATTTAAAGTTAATTATTTTATGATTCTTAAAAGCTATTTAAAAGTATTTAATTATTGTTTCAAAGTTATTTAATTATTTAAAATTTTAAAAGTATATTTTAATTATTAATTAAAGTTATTTTATAATAATTTGATTTAAAAGTTAATTACTGTTTAAGAGTTAATTAGTATTATAATGTTATTATTTCAAGGATAATTTGTTAAAGTATTAATACTATTTTAAAAATAATATATTATATTAATATTGTTTGAAGTTAATAATTTAAAATATTTAAAGTTATTTTTATAATAGTAAAAGTTTATTCTACTATAATTAAATAACGTTTTTGTTCTAAAGAATTGGTATTAAGTGAAAGAATTTAAAAAGGAAAGTTTTACGGATATGTTGAGATTTATAAAAGAATATTTTCCTAATTAAACAGGGAAGTTTATAAAGAAACTTTATACATAAATTCGAAGATATTTATGAAGTAAAAAAGGATATTTGGAAAGAGGTGGTTGATTTCCATAGCATAATTCGAGAGACAGAGATTGCCTACAGTTTGTTATGATTTCGCCGGGACAGCGACGTAACCATTATGAAAACTGCGATCTATGATTGATTTCATGGCGTAATTCGAGAGGCGGAGAGTGCCTGAAGTTAAGTTTGGATTTTTCTGGGATAGAGATGTAACCATTTAGCTACGATCCATGGTCGATACCGAAGGGTACTTTCCATATCGATTAAAAAGTTTTTAAATATCTTGAAAGGAATGATTTGTGAATATACTTATTTCGATGAAATATGTATATGAATGTTTTAATAAAGGAATTTAGAATTTTCAAAATCAAATTAAATGAGGCTTAGTGATTTTCAATAGGAATGTGATCTATGTTTGGAATGTTTGTTTATTTGATAGTTAAATGACCGATTATCAAAATATTGGCCCAATATAATCCTTCTTAATTTTGGTGGTGGGGAAATGATTTCCTACTTAACACTGGGGGATTTTAACTCTGGAAATTTCTAGGGGAAACACGGGAATTACATGGTACAGTTACCGTTCGAGGTGCTATACTGTACGTATAAACTCGTTGTTCTTATAGGATAAATGATAAGGAGATCCGTCCACTTAAACAGTTAGGGGATGATCCCCGCTCTTATGTATTGTCTGATTATTTCCTAAAGAACCGGTATTGAGCATTCTGGAAAATCAACGATTGGTTTATGGAGCGCCCGGGAAGCGGGAGGGTGCACTCGTAAGAGATGACTCGGAACCGTTACCACTCCAAAACCATATACGGTTCTATGGAGGAGTTTCGTGCTATATTGAGATATTGAAATCCATGTGTGGTTCCAAGACCGTTAGGTGTGGAAATTCGTGTGTGATTCCAAGATCTATTTGAGATGTGGGAATCTATATATGATTCTAAGGCCATTGTGGTATGGGAATCCATATGGGATTCCGTGATCCATTTTGGAGACAGTGCGTGAGCTGGAACGCCGAACATAGCCTCATCAGCGGAAATGACTAAAACCAGAGATATGAGGCATGGCCAATAGGGTTGGCAAACCCATAGGGTGTAATCGGCTCCTTTTTTTAGCAATACTGATACCTTCAGTTGCTTCGGCATGTTGGAGCGATGCACTCGGTCTTAGCAAGACAAGTTACATTTTTCCTATAATACCCCGGCTAGACGGGTATGATGCTTCGGAATGATAACTCTGATCCTTGTGCAGGAGCACCGTTCTCGAAGTACTAAGGGCAACTCCATGGAAATCCTACACAATTAGCAAATGAGCCTTAGCTAGTTTTGATTTTGTACTTAGTATTGTTATGATGTACACGGCACGAGCATCACAGCTACTTGATTATTATTAATATTTTCGCCCTTGGACATTATTATAGTATCACTGGATTTTTTGATAGTAAGGTTTTGGTTATCGTAAGGTAAAAATCCGTCCGTGTTTATGGGCGGCGTGGTCTTATGAGATGCCTTTGATTTTAAAGGATTTTACAAGTTAACATCAATAAAATTCCTTGTGATTTAAGTTCTCACACTGGTTTTACCAAACTGACCCAGGCATGGTTTTTCCTAAATGCTCAGGTCAGACCGACCATATTTCCAGGTTTAGTTGGGTATTTTGGAGTTTCAGGAGAGGAGCTAGAGGCCCAGAGACGTATTCATGTAGATGATTATAATTCTGTTGCTTACATTGTTGTATATTATTCAGCAGTTGTGAGGACAGGCTGTTATTACTGTCCGAGCTGAAATAGGTTAGTATACTCTGATTGAGTCTGTATATATACATTACAGTTTTATTTTTGTGTAAAGATTTTTTATCTATTATAGATTATTCGTTCCGCTGTGAGATTCTGTGTTGTTTAGTTTCTTCTTGTCTTCTTTCTTCTTTCTTTTCCCTAACTATCCGCCTTTCCGTTTAATTTGAGTTGGACATGTATGGTTTATTGTCAGCTTAAACTGTACGGAAAAGTGGGTCGTTACAACATGGTATTAGAGCTAAAGGTTAAGCGAGAACCTTGGCTTTGGTGGGGTTTACTCATTAGAGATAGGGTCAGTAGCACCCTATAATGAGTTTGAGTGTATATATAGAAGATTGCGTATTTGTTAGTGATATAAAAATGTTTTATATTGTGTTGTTTGATCTGTTGAGTGGCTTATGAATTCTGGTCGATGCGTTTGGCCAACATTATCGATAGGGATTTCCTAAACACTCGAACAAGAACAATTGACATGGTATTGTTTTATAAAAGGGTAAATGGAATAATTTTACCTGGAAATATATTTTATATAAAAGAAATTTTTCCATAGTTATTCTTGGTTGTGCTTGGTTGTTAAGAGTGATAGTATTCCATCATTATCATCTAGGATTTGATCGGTCATGCTCGCCATCTCTGAGCATTGACAATTATCAATTGATCTATCTTAAATCTTTCTTTTTGGAACCTGGATTGGATAGATAGGAATTTGGGAACATTGAAACGAGCACATTTTGCATTAAGTTTCACAATTTGAATATAAGGCATTCGTTGATAATGTTGAGTTGAAATTTGATTTCTATGTGGTGTTTATTTAAAAGGAAAATTTGAATAATTTGAAATATATATTTAGAAACGATTTTATATATATGTTGATTTGGAAAAAAAATTAAGTTTTAATAAATGTTGTATTATTAAAAGGAAATTGGGAATAGTTTGGGATAATATTTTGTAAATGATTGAATATTAAAGTTGGGTGTATTGAATTGGGTTAATAAAGGAAGTTATTAAAAGAAAACTTATATATTTATGAAATATTACTTGGAAAATGATTTACATAAGGAAGCTAGAATATTTTCGCAATAAATATTTGAGAAATAATTCCCTCTAAGAAGAGATATTTTATAAAATTGGATTTATAAAAATGTGCCTTATAGATAAAAGGAAATTGAGAATTTAAATTCCAGTAATTTTTGAAAAATGGTTTTCAAGGTTTAAAGGGTTAATAATAGTAGTTGGAAATATTTTCGAGTTTCTTAATAAGGAATTGCTACCATTAGGAATTTGTTATATAATTGTTTGATAAAATAAATTTTGATTTGATTTCAACAAGTATAGTTTGATTTACCATAAAGTAAATGTATATTATTATTTCAAATGATTATGGAGAAAGGAAATAATAATTTATTTGAGATAGTTTTGGATCTTTATGGGGTATTGGTGTATCAATATTTGGAAATAGCTTGCCTAAAAATATATTATAAGTATAAATACATTTGGAAGGAATTTTATAGAAAAATGGGTATTCCTTTGCATTTAGTTTGGGAAAACAAATCCCGATTTGTTTTGTGATGATCAGAATAATCTTCTAAGTGACAATCGGAAGTTTGCTGAGGCGAACAGTATAGTGTACTTAGTAAATTATTCTCTTTATCATTGTACAGTTGGGATGAGTTCGAATTCGGACGAATCCAAAGTAAATTGGGAATTGATAGTTGATAAAACTAGTTATTTGGAAATATATTTGATATGGTTTCAAAGGAGGGTTTTTTAAGATTTGAAATATTGTTTTTAAGTTAACTAGTTCGAGTGGCCCGGAAATGACTAAAAATAGGAAAGAGATACGTTCGAATGGTAAACGTTTCTCTTGAGTATTATTTATAGTAAGGAATATGTAATACTATTTGGTAGTACCCAGTTCCTGAGTATAATTTTTGAGGTTACTCGGGCTAAATATATATATATATATATATATATATATATTTCTTTTTTTTCCTTTATATATATATATATGTATGTATTAGAATTTTAGTATCTTTTGAGAAAGGGGTTTTGATTAAAACCTGGGTGTTTAAAATTCATAAGAGAACTCCAAAAATAAAAAGTTTAATTGGATGGTTGGGTATACCCTTGTAATGTGGTAGAGTGATTTATAAGTTTTACAAATCCAAGGGGGTTATATGAAATGTTTTCATAAATATTTTAATGAGAATAGAATTGGTATTAGGATTAACCAATTAAATAAGTACGTAGAATGGCCATAGATCATTTCTTTTTTCATATAGTTGATCTAATATTCGAGTACAAGGCTTTGAGGTGTTTCACACCATTCCGAATAAGGATCTATTACTCGATATTTGACGGCGGGCACTTGATGAAGGTTCTAGATATGGAATCAAGATTTTCTATCATAGTTACAGCTATATAAGGAGAGCAGAGGTTCCTAATCAAGAAGCTTGATAAGAGTTCGCACTGGAAAATCAAGAAGCGATGCTAGTTTGGAAATGGAGTCATGTATTCGAGTAGTGATCGAATCAGATTCTATATACAGATAACCTATGAACCTCCTGTGGGCTTATAAATAGTATTGAGTGTTCTTGTGCTGGAATTTCGGGGACAAAATTCTTTTTAAGGGGGGAAGAGTGTAATGACCTGTATTTTTGAGTCTTCAAATTTGAATATTTAATTTATTTAAATATTCAAATTTGAATTTAAATTGTGATAAATTATCTGTTTCAAATTTAGATTTAGATTTTAAAGACGTATTTTAAAATTTATTTTTAGAATTTTTCCATAATTTTTAATTTGGAAAAATAAGTAAATTCTTGTTTGATGTATTTGCGGCAAACGCTGTCATTTTGAGACTCCATAGAATTTAATATCTTATCTATTTTATTTTTGTTGTGTGATCACGTAACATTGTTATATGCAATTGTATAATATTTTCTATCGTTCCTAGCTCGGACGCGAATGCGATGTAGTGTAGCCGGGTGCCGTAATCTATTTAAATTTCAAAACACATTTTTTTGTATATATGTGCAAAATAGTACATACACAGTACATAGACATATTTGCAGCCACCTACATGTCGTTCTTTTCCACTACCAACCACCGTTCCCCTTCTCCTTCATATTTACCTGCCATTCTCCAAGGATGAAACATTCATCATTTCATTTTTTGCTTGTGCTTTTCTTTTGCATTTGCATATAGGTATGTATATCCGTAAGTGAAAAACATCTTTTTCTCTAAAAAAATTTAGTTCTGAGAATGAAGTTCTTCCCTTTTTCGTACTTCAAAAATCAACTGCTCTCGATCCATCAAGAATTAGCCAAACTTTCCAACACGAAAGTTATTCATATCTCTCCATAGTATTTTTAGAAATTGACGGCACTCGATTTCGTTAAGTGTCGATCAAGAGATCATCAATTTTCAAAAGGAGGAAATTTTTGTTCTTAGATTTCAAAAATTTATGTCTCTCAATATACTCTAAATTGCTTGGCGCCGTTGTGTTCGTATGAAGAAGGAGAAATTTTGATGAAGTTTCGACAGCTTTCCGTGCTGATGATCGACGGGGATTGCAAGCTAGGGCTTCGTCTTGTCGGAGCTATGATTGTCGATGGCTTGAATGGAGCACGCCGTTGGATTCAGGGTGGCTTCATGCTTCGGACGGTGAAGTTTGATAAAGATCGAAGATAATAAGTATCTCAACTTAGTCGCCTGTAGCATTCGGTTGGTTTTTGATTTGTGGGGCCGAAAGTAAAGGCGATGGAGGGGTTTGGTCGAGCGTTGGCAGAGCGATGGGTTGGCAGTCTTGGATGCGTCGTTGGTGACCAGAGGAGTGTATGCATGTGCACGTGTATTCGTGCACGATTTAGGGATACCTGGAGCGAAATTCTAGCGATGTTCGAATAAGAAAGGTAGGAAGAAGGAAACTATGAACGTGGATGTAGGTCATTGACTTTGGGCTCGGCCCATTTTTAATTTGAGGTGAGAAACTAAATTATTTTGAGTTATTATTTTATTATAGTATGTTAACAACTTTGAATGGTGATATCTAGCTCGTTTTAAACCCAATCAACCCACGGATTTTTACATTGTACTCGTATTGACGAGTATAATATTATGGTGTAATTTTTTGATTGCTTTAGACCTGTGAAAATTTATGACTTATTTAAAAAGGCTGGTTTAAAATTACGTTATTAAATTTAATAACGTCGTTAAATTTATATACATTAATTATTGATATTTATTTGGTCAAATAAATTACTGTCGAGTTAAACTGGATTGAATATGGTAATTGGACATCTGTTTAGTGGAATAAAACACCGTTCCACTAACTAAATTAAGTTGGAAATTAATTAGCAGAATAAATCCCCGTTCTGCTATTTATTAATTTGGACATTTGATTTAATACCATTAATATTCCGCCTTGAATATGTGATATATTAATTAATGATGGTTAGGTGTTGAATTTATTTGTGTAGTCATTGATTATGTAAATATCTGTTGTTAACTTGAAAAGTTAATTGAATTAATAGTGACTTGATTAAATTTGGATATTTATTTATCAAAAATGAATCTCCTTCTCCTATTACATTAGGGTGAACACTTAATTACATTCCAAATGGCTAGTATTGGATACGTGTTGTATTAACAATTAATTGTTAATAGTGAGTTTAATTTACATATTTGATGTTATGCAAATACTGGAATTATAACTTAGTTAGTTATTGGAATTAATGGTGACTTGATTAAGTACCATTGGAGTTACTAAGCCTCTTCCCAAATTTGGAAGTTGATTTTTGAACAAAAGTTATTTTAAGGATGATTATTATTTATTAATGACATTTTAAAGATAATTAATAATTATTTAATAATGATTTAATGTTAATTATTTTATGATTCTTAAAAGTTATTTAAAAGTATTTAATTATTATTTCAAAGTTATTTAATTATTTAAAATATTAAAAATATATTTTAATTATTAATTAAAGTTATTTTATAATAATTTGATTTAAAAGTTAATTATTATTTAAGAGTTAATTAGTATTATAATGTTATTATTTTAAGGATAATTTGTTAAATTATTAATACTATTTTAAAAATAATATATTATATTAATATTGTTTGAAGTTAATTAATTTAAAATATTTAAAGTTATTTTTATATTATTAAAAGTTTATTTTACTATAATTAATTAACGTTTTTGTTCTAAAGAATTGGTTTTAAATGAAAGAATTTAGAAAGGAAATTTTTAAGGATAGGTTAAGATTTATAAAAGAAAAATTTTCTAATTAAACTTGGAAGAGAAACTTTATACATAAATTTGAATATATTAATGAAGTAAAAAAGGATATTTGGAAATAAGTGGTTGATTTTCATAGCGTAATTCGAGGGGCAGAGACTGCCTACAGTTTGTTATGTTTTCGCTGGGACAATGACGTAACTATTGTGCAAACTTCGATCTATGGTTGATTTCATGGCATAATTGGAAAGGCGGAGATTGCCTGCAATTAAGTTTGGATTTTTCTGTGATGGAGATGTAATCATTGAGCTGCGATCCATGGTCGATACTGAAGGGTACTTTCCATATCTATTTTAAAAAGTTTTCAAATATTTTGAAAGGAATGATTTGTGAATATACTTATTCCGATGAAATTAGTGTATGAATGTTTTAATAAAGGAATTCAGATTTTTTGAAATCAAATTAAACGAGGATTAGTGATTTTCAGTGGGAATGTGATCTATGTTTGCAATGTTTGTTTATTTGATAGTTAAATAACCAACTATCTAAATCTTGGCCCAATATGTAATCCTTCTTAATTTTGGTGGTAGGGAAATGATTTCCTACTTATCACCGAAAGATTTGAACTCTGGAAATATCTAGGGGAAACACGGGAATTATATGGTACAGTTACCGTTCGAGGTGCTATACTATACGTATAACTCATTGTTCTTCTTGGATAAATGATAAAGAGATCCGTCCACTTAAACAGTTAGAGGGTGATCCCCAGTCTTATGTATTGTTTGATTATTTCCTAAAGAACTGGTATTAAGAATTCCAGAAAATCAACGATTGGTTTATGGAGCGCCCGGGAAGCAGGAAGGTGTATTCGTAAGAGATGACTCAGAACCGTTACCACTCTGAAACCTTATACGGTTCTATGGAGGAGTTTTGTGTTATATTGAGATGTTGAAATCCATGTGTGGCTCCGAGATCGTTAGTGTTGAAATCCGTGTGTGATTCCAAGATCTATTTGAGATGTGGGAATCTATATGTGGTTCCAAGCCCATTGTGGTGTGGGAAACCATATGAGATTCCGTGATCTATTTTGGAGACGGTGCGTGAGCTGGAACGCCGGACGTAGCCTCATCAGCAGAAATGACTAAAACTAGAGATTGGAGGCATGGCCAGTAGGGTTGGCAAACCCATAGGGCATAATCGGCTCCTTTTTCTAGCAATACCGATACCTTCAGTTGTTTTGGCATGCCGGAGCGATGCACTCGGTCTTAGCAAGACCAGTTATGTTTTTCCTATAATACCCTAGCTAGACGGGTATGATGCTTCAGAATGATAACTCTGATCCTTGTGCAAGAGGACCGTTCTCGAAGTACTTAGGGCACCTCCGTGGAAATCCTACACAATTAGCAAACAAGCCTTAGCGAGTTTTGATTTTGTACTTAGTATTGTTGTGATGTACACAACACGAGCATCAAAACTACTTGATAATTATTAATATTTTCACCTTTAGACATTGTTATAATATCATTATATTTTCAGATATAAAGGTTTTGGTTATTGTAAGGTAAAAACCCGTTCGTTTTTATGTGCGGTGTGGTCTTACGAGATGGCTTTGATTTTAAAGAATTTTACAAGTTAACATCAATAAAATTCCTTGTGATTTAAGTTCTCACGTTATTTTTACCAAACTGACCCTGTCGTGGATTTTCCTAAATGTTCGGGTCAGACCGAGCATATTTCTAGGTTTAGATGGGTATTTTGGAGCTTTGGGAGAGGAGCTAGAGGCCCAGAGACGTATTTACGTAGATGATTATATTGCTGTTGCTTACATTGTTGTATATTATTCAGCAGTTGTGTGGACATGTTGTTATAACTGTCCAAGCTAAAATAGGTTAGTATACTCTGATTGATGTCTGTATATATACATTACAGTTTTGTTTTTGTGTAAAGATTTGTTATCTATTAAATATTATTCGTTCCACTGTGAGATTCTGTGTTGTTTAGTTTCTTCTCGTCTTCTTTCTTCTTTCTTTTCCCTAACTATCCGCCTTTCCGTTCAATTTGAGTTGGACATGTGTGGTTTATTATCAGCTTAAACTGTATGGAAAAGTTGGTCATTATACCCTTACATGATATTAGAGACTCCGTAAAGGATTTGAAGTGGAGATATATTATGACTCGTAAGAAAATGATAGAATGATAGTTGTTCTTATCTACTCTAGTTTTTATTATTTAAAATTTATAAAAGATGTTTTAGAAAGTGCACTTTTAGAAAGAAGTGGTTTGATGTAACAAATGAGTTTCGAAAGGAAAACTTTATAAATAGTTGAAATAAAAATCCTAAATTTAAAGAAGTAAAAGTTGAAAAGGTCTTTAAAAGAAAAGGATGACTTCGGGAATAAGAAAAGAAACCTTTTTAAATTATATTTGCTAATAATTTCTTTTAGATTTAATGAGCAAGCTAAATTCAAACATCCTAAATTATAAGTTTTAATAGTTAAGACACCATGTATTTTTGAATTTAATAAAAGGTTTCTAAGTTGTACTTTTTGAAGAGGTAGATTTTGGGATTAAGTGTTTCAAAAAAAATTTGATGTTTTTAAATTTTTTTTTAAAATGCCGAAGGCCAAACCAAAATTTTAAATATGGAGTAGATATAAATGAGTTCCTAGGTAAGACGGAGCGAAGGGTAAGGCTATGAAGAAGATAACAATGATTACTCATGGAGTCTAAAAATATTCCTAGGTTCGTACCATTATTCTTTACACTCTATAGTGATTCCTTATTACTACATGTGTGCAAGCCATAAGAAAGGAATGATAAATGGTACTACAGTACACTTCTAGAGTTCTAGGATATGCTCGTATGTAGGGACAAAGGTAAAGTAAATAAGTACTAAGATTTGAGAATACCACCAAGGGATTTGGATTAAAAGAAGATGGTTTATAGAGGATTATGAGGTGGCAAATGCACATAGAGGATATTGGCAGACTCAAAGTTATGGAAGGCAAGATATGGTAGGAAAAGTTATTCTACCGAGCCAATTGCCAATGAATTATTCATGTGCACAGATTATATCTCTTATCCATTATGGTGTTGGGATGCACAATTTATTCCAAAATTGGATATGGTGATGGAAGAAATGAATAGACCTTATTCATCAGAAGCAATAAGGAAAAAGTTAAGATATGAGGGTTGAAGAAGGAAGGCATGTTAGAAAGGTCCATTCAAGTCAGAAGTGATAGAGTCCAACATCATTAGTGTTAGTTGATGTTGAAGGACAACTTACAACAGTTGTTCTATTTATGCTGGGTTGTAAGCATTAGTTGTTTTTATTGGGGTTAAAAGCGTGTACGATATTATAGAAAATGTATCTTTTTATGTGTTTCCAGTGTAGACCTTTATATTATGGGAAAACAATAACGATAAGAAATTTCGGAAAGACGGTCAATTAATGCAAAAGAAAAGAAAATAATAGAGGCTGGGAGTTAAGGAATAAATTAAAAAAAAATTATTTAGTGGACTACTAAAACAGAAATGAAATAAGATTGTAAGTCCAGAAAAAATTAAGGAAATAAATTTCAGTGAATGAAGGATGGGGAAAGGATGTTGCATAGCCACGAATCAATGTCTCTATACCTCAAAGGCTGGAATTTATTATTGAACTTGGTTATTGGTTGCTATTATAAATAAGAAAAATGTTTTAGAACTTAAAATTAGCTGGGTAAATTGAGAGGAGTCCACTATGGACATTAGACTGTTGACTAAACCTTGATTTATTGAGATATTAAAAATTTTATTTTTAAAAACCTATACATATGTACAGTTTTGAAAAATGAAAATGTGCTGAAATATTTTTAAAATTTGTGATTTTTATGGATATTTATAAAGTTAAATAAAAAAATTGAATTTAAAATGAAGAAATTTTCAAATGCCACATACTTGACATTGGGGAGTAGTTAATAGGTGGGTTAGTATGGATTTTGCTGTCCAGCATAAGTGGCAGTAAAATAAAATATAGTTAGAAACAAGGGAGAAGGCTGTTATAGCTAGGGAATCACTTTCTCCATATCCTATTAGTAATAAAAAGTTAATTTTGAAATAAACTTTGTTATAAAACTTTAAGATAAAAACTAGCTATGCAAACTATACTTCCAAAAGTTGGAAAAGTATTGGCAGCAAAGGAGAAAATTCCAAGATATAGTGGAAAAATGGTGCATAAGAGAAGGATGAAAATATGGAATTTTCCAACTTGACGATTTCCAAGCCTAAGAATTACAAAAGTGTATTTTTGTAAGTTTGATATTAGCAACGGTGTGCTAGGATTTTGGATGGTAGGTATTAAATGCAAAATTGGTTAAACTATACTTCTATTTATAGAAGTGTGGGAAAATTTGAATATAAAAGCCAGTTTTTGGTTTTCAGAAGCTGCATGCATATAGAACAACCAGTATATTTAAATGTTTGCACCAATTTTTTAAAAATTGTTTTAAAATAATGCATTCATATAAGAGGCGCCAATTTAGAATTTCTCAACATGCACATCAAATATGTTGTGATAAACCATGCACTTGTATACGATTGGTTGGAAAATTGTTTGTGCACAAATTGGTTATTAGGTTAGAATGGTTGTGCATTATGTTGCATTGTTCCATCCTTGAGGAATTTCGGGGATGAAATTCTTTTAAGCAGGGGATAATGTAACACCCCACGATTTTTAACGCTAATAAATTAAAAAGAATTTAATATATAAATAATAATGCTGAAAATAATTTTTTTGGAAATGTCAGAATTTGGTTACCAAAAATGCACTGTTGGTTCATGGTGATTTTCTGATCAACTTTCATATACAAATTTTTCCGATCGGAATTCAAATGAAAAAGTTATTAACGTTTGAAGTTGTAGAGTCGGAAATAATTATATATATATATAATTAAGGAAATAAATTAATTAACTAAGGTTAATGGAAATAAAATCTCATGAAATATATATACAGTGCACGTAAATTATCTCGGGTAAAGAAGTGGGAAACAAATTAACGCAATCAGCTAAATAAGGAAGAAAATATAAAAAATCAACACGTTGTCAAATTAATGCTGGAAACAAATCACAGATCGACCCATGTTATACCTAGGTCGACCGGTACTACCGCAATTATCAGATCATAGGTCGACCGATTCATACCTAGGTCGACCAGTAGTGGTCGACCTTGGGTATGAACCGGTGACCCATGATCTGATAACTGCAGCAGTAAATTAAGGCACAAACAGCTCAGATTTAAAATGGTTTAATCAAATGGTTTGTAATGGTTTCAACCCCTATAAAATTAGACTTAGACCATTACTTCCAACATATAATTTTCTAATGGGTGCAGAAGCTTTGTCATTTTCTCTTCTCCTCCAAAACTCTAAATTCATAGAAATAGCTTAGTGTGCACGTATACCACCGGAGGATTGTAGAAGATGATAAAGATAGAAGTTCAAATCAAGTCACTACAACTAAGGTAAATTATAATTCTGATATTGTAATCAACCTAAATATCTCCTTTCTAATCCAAAATTCTAATAGATCTGTATGTATGTGTTATATGTAAATCCAAATAGGGAGTCAAAGTGTAAATACATATAACAAGGATTAGATCCAGAGATTTGGGAACGCTTGGAAAGGTGAGTGGGAAATTACATTTTTTGTAATAAGATAGATATTTAAAATAATATTGCATTTAAAATCATTTTGAAATTATTAATTGAATACGCGTATTGATTGGATTGATAAATAACAAATTAGATAATAAATTGTATATGCATAATGATTATGGAATAGATTTAAGCGTAATGATTATGGAATAGATTTAATGAAATTGTAAAATTTGCCTATATATTCTCTACTAGTAACTTATTATATTTGTTAATTTGTTCTGATATGGTAATAATAAATTGGTATTTGAACGAAGGATAAGAATGTAAAATAAAGAAATTTTATTAAAATTTTAGGGGTTTAAGTGATATTTTAATTCGCTGGAATTTATGATGTTGTAAGTATATTTCTATGTATTATCAAGTTTAATAAATAAAAGTGCGATGTTTGAATGACAAGAAATATACCTAAAAATAAAGAGATGTACAAAATAGGGATATTTGTAGTATTTTGTACCATCTATTTCAAATAATAAAAGATAGTTTCTTGTAATTACAAACACCACAAAAATCTCTCTTTTTGGATATGACATGGAAATTTACGGTATTAATATTTTTATGATAGAAATATGGTTCCAACGCGTTAAAATGCAGTAAACCACAAGAGTTAAATAAGAGGATGTGAATGCGATAAGAATAACCTAAAAAGATAAAATACGAAATACCAATAAAAAGGAAAAGTAAATAAAAAGGAAATTCGAAAGATAGGCAAGAAGGAATGAAAAAGATTGAAAATGGGAAAATAGACAATAAGAATGGAAAATGATATTTTGAACCTGATAAGAGGAAAACGGTAAATAAACTTAAACTAAGAAAAGGATAAACACATAATGAAGTACAGACCTAGGGTCAATAGTAAACTATAGAGGCGAGTTAATTAGAGTAGGTTGGAACTATCGTAGGATATATATACATAGCCTAGGGCCAACGCATAAAATATATATACGTAGCCTCAAGTATGTGTTTATGATGGGTGTGAACTATCATCGTAAAATAAAGTTAAATGAATAATATGATATTCGGTCATTAGAGTAGGTTGGAATGCGAGGTCACTAGTGTTATGCAATAGAAGCCTGGCCGCCACAAGTGGCTACTAGCAGTTGTGCAACATTGTATTGATGTGAGACATAACCAACCATATGACTCGTGGATTATATATGTTTGCATATAGATAAAGGAATACCCCGATTAGATAGAGTAGTATGCTTTAAATATAGTTTTAGGGGGTGTTGCCTTGATTGCACTAGGCAATCTAAATTGGATGGTGAACGGGATCTAGCACTATGCAGCAACAGCTGGTACTAAAAGTTAGGGGTAGTGCTGCATAGGGTGAGAACTTCATCAATCCTTAGCATTCAATGGGAAAGACAGGGTTACACCTAACTGGTCTTCTTCTCCTACCAGGATAGACCAAGTTGGGTTATGCACCGCCACAGTTGTTCGCTATAGTTTGTTAGTTACGGCAAGGCTAGTTAACCCAAAAGGAGTTCTTTCAAAGCGGTTGAGGTAGTCTGTGGAACCGAGTCCAAAATAGGAAGCAGACAAAGTAGTAAATCCCCAAAACGTTATAGGATACAACATAGTATTTTGAAAAGTCGTTATTTGGCACCATTGGTGTCCCTCGACTTATATGGTGACCAGATCGAGACATGGCAAGGGCAATGGATCCTGATCGTTGCTGATAGAGAGATTCTAGCAATGATAGGATCTAGGCCCATTGAGGGACTATGGTACTTATATTTTTATATATAGGTTGATAGCTATGGTTCTTAAGAGGTAGGTAGGAACGTATCATACGTGAACATGGAGTCAAAATGACTAACTATAATGTAAATAGACATAACATGAGATAGAGAACAATCGGCATTACCTAATGTTATGTAAAAATTATATAATTTACCAGTCATCGGAACATTGTTCTGACCTCCTCCTTTCTACAACCCACAGGATTCCTTAAGGGAGAAGTACTAGTGTTTGGCGTGTTCGATGATGATAAGGACACTTGACTTTGGAAGTGTCAAATCTATGTCAGTACATATGTGAATTATTATAGGTTATTATTCCGCTGTAAGTTATATCGTTAGTGCTTTGATATGCATTCTTTTGTTTTAATTGCAAGATACCAAACCAATGATCCGTATTTTGGTGGACCTAGGTTTTCATTTTAGGGAAAATTTAAGCCCACTGGGGTATGGGTTGTTCGAGAAAAGCATTTCTGCATTGACTTACCCACAACCAATGGACCAGTTGAATTTGTCAATAATGTTTTGAAAACACATATAAAGAACCATTTAAGGAAAGCTATGAGCGCTTGGATGGACATCGATGGCACTTTGGGCGAATTGCACTTCCCACAAGATTGCAATGGAGAATACTCCTTTTGCTTTGGTTTATTGTAATAACCTTATTGTTAATTACCTAATTAATTATATTTAACCGTAGATAATTAATTCTAAATAGTGATTTCTGATATTTAATTATGAAATTAAATCTAGTTTTGGGAATAGTTGATATGATTTATTAAGAAATAAGTTTCATTCCTTAAGAGGGTTTTCAATTTAAATTTGGCATTTAGGAAAAATAGTTAATATTGAGATTTATTGCTTTAAAATGAGAATTTGCATTTAATAGTTTATTTTATTTTATTCAAACTAATGATGATAACTTTTATTTTTAAAAATCATATTTAATTGTACAAGATATCTCAATATAAATAGAAATAAGAATTTTAACTTGTAATTGTTTTGGTAAGTTTTGAGAAATCAAAATATGTTAAATGAAATATTTTTTGGTGTAAAATGGTGTTTTATAAAATGTACAACAAAGGAAATTAGTAACATTTTCTCTTATTGGGTCCATGTAGCATCCAAGCCCACTTAACTAAGAAGAAATCCTTTTTCCCATTTCATTATACACTCATTTCCATGTTCTGTAAACTGAAATAAGAAACCAAGTATTCCTCTTTCAATACCCTAGAAACCTAAATCAATCCCAAATCTAAGTGCAAATCAAGGGCCTTTTGATTAATAATTATAGAAATAAACTCCAGGTAAACTCCTCCATCACCTAGTATATTTATTGAGTTGATTAATCTAAGTTTTTGTTAGGGTTATAATCTTTCTTTTTCAAGTTGCTAAAATTAAACTAGGAATTGTTGAAATGGTTGAGTTATGGATTCTAGAAAGCTATGGCTAGGGAAAAATGTGAGTTAACACTCACATAACTATTTCTAAATTTTTTATTGGGTGCATGTACTCTTTTGGATGAATTGTTGTTAGAATCTATGTTGAAATGAACTATATTTCTTGTGTTGTTTGCATTCTTGGATATATAATTTTCTGTTTGCTGAAAATTTTAGATGTTTAATCTCTTAAATCATCAAATTATTGTTGAAATCATAGTTGCATGGCACCAAAATTAGTACCCTAGGAGTCAAAACAATTCACCATCAGGAAAATCACAAACATTGGACCACCGGAGAGGTTGCGGCACTGCTTGGAACTCTGTTCAGGCAGCGCCACCGGTCCACCTATCAACTTGGGCCAATGCACCAGTCACGGCCTGGACAAACCTCCAGGTCATGCCAGTTTTCCTCCCCAATCGCCCGTTTGGCCTCCCATTTGCTCATTTTACTCTTAGAAACTTATTGCCTTATTTCCATTGTCTATATGTGATGATTTTGGTGCATGATTTCAAATTTTAAATTATAGAATTTGTGAATTAGTTTTGGAATGGTTATGCTAAAGAGTCCATAGCACCACACTAAATTTCCATCGTATGTTTTCAACAAAGGTTTTTAAAAAAGGATTGGGTTTCAATTTGAACCGTTTCATCTAAATCTTTTTAAGTATAAAATTAGGTTATTTATTAAGAATATTTGAAAGTGAAAAAAAAATATTTATTTAGATATTTATTTATTTATATATTAATAATGATTTGAAATATAAACTAAGTTAGTTATAATCAAATATTTAAATACTTCTTAGGGTTGGGTTATTTGTTCTTATGGATTAATAAAATGAATGGACTATATATAAGGTTTTTAAAATGTGGTTTATTAATAAAATATCTTATATGGAATTTTACAAGCAACTCTCTCTCTCTATATATATATATAAAGGCATTTTTTGAATTGTACAGATTATTTAGATATTCTATTTATTAGCGGATATTTATGTAAAGTTAAATAATAAATGAGTTTATATTTTATATTGAGAAGTTTAAAGTTACATATTATCGAAATAAAATATTAGGAATCATTTCATATATGATCAGAATTATATTTTCTCAAATTATAAACAAATATAGGGTTTTATGCCTTTTTGGCATTTTCATGCTTCTTTTAATAAAAATGTTTTGAGAACCTTAATTTTATAATTTGAGAAATACTAATAATCAACATAGTGTTATCAATTGGTTTAAATGCTTTTGAATAATGCTTCATCGAATATGATATAACTCATTGAATAGAGTATTTGAGTGGAACGTACTAGCCTATTAACGAATACTCAAATTTCACTAGGTAGTATGGGATGCCTTGATTAAATTCTTGTGATTGCTATCTGGAAGTATTTAATACTTTAGAGTTGTATTCTCTTTTGGTGTTTGGCGGGGCCAATAGATCCTTAAGAGAATATAGTTTAGGTTTGCTAGTTATATCCATAATAAGTTAGAGTCACTAGCGTCTAGTAAATACTTGAATTTCACTGGATGGTATGGGACGTTCGGTTATTTGTTCTTATGGATTATTTAAAATATCTTATATGGAATTTTACAGGCAACTCTATATATATATATATAAAGGCATTTTTAGAATTGTACAGATTATTTAGATATTCTATTTATTAGCGGATATTTATGTAAAGTTAAATAATAAATGAGTTTATATTTTATATTGAGAAGTTTAAAGTTACATATTATCGAAATAAAATATTAGGAATCATTTCATATATGATCAGAATTATATTTTCTCAAACTATAAACAAATATAGGGTTTTATGCCTTTTTGGCATTTTCATGCTTCTTTTAATAAAAATGTTTTGAGAACCTTAATTTTATAATTTGAGAAATACTAATAATCAACATAGTGTTATCAATTGGTTTAAATGCTTTTGAATAATGCTTCATCGAATATGATATAACTCATTGAATAGAGTATTTGAGTGGAACTTACTAGCCTATTAACGAATACTCAAATTTCACTAGGTAGTATGGGATGCCTTGATTAAATTCTTGTGATTGCTATCAGGAAGTATTTAATACTTTAGAGTTGTATTCTCTTTTGGTGTTTGGCAGGGCCAATAGATCCTTAAGAGAATATAGTTTAGGTTTGCTAGTTATATCCATAATAAGTTAGAGTCACTAGCGTCTAGTAAATACCTGAATTTCACTGGATGGTATGGGACGTTCGGTTAAGTTCTTGTGATTACTAACAACGATAATATCTGACACTTTAGAGTGTATTCCATTTGGTGTTTGGCCAGGGGCTGATGGATCCACAAGGAGTATTCTTCTGGGTTTCTTTAAAAACTTTTGTATCATGCCATGTATTCTATGTTCATCTTGATCGGTATGGACAACCCTTGTGATTGGCTAGGTTTTGTTTCATTGTAAGGACGATCCTTTGTATGAGTGATACCTGGTTTGTTTGTTTTTCCACGGTATAGACAATCGTTTTGACTGGTATGGACGATCGAGATGATCGGTATGGACTATTTCGGTTTTAATGACTTTCAAGCGTTTCATGATTTAAATGTTCTTGTACGGTGATAAGTTCCGAGTTAAATCATTTTTGTAGTTAGTTTACTTTTATTATGCCATATATCTTATGTTACATCTTACTCTCACCCTTGTCAATATTTAGAGATAGTCTGGCACGTTTATTTTATAATACTCGGGTCAGGCCGAGACTTTTCAGGTATCAGGACATGCAGGCTTTTAGCCAGGTGTGCTGGCAGATGATAGACTATTTTGACCTTTTAGTTTATCTTAGGTAGGATATATATATCTATATATATATATATATATATATATATATATTTCTATGTATTTGATGGGATGTACTATTTGAGATAGTGACTTATTTTTTATGTATATATCCAAGTCTAGTATTACATTTTGTAGACCCACAGTATGTATCGTATATGATGTTTATTATCTGTCGTGATCTATGGTTGTTGTTTATACGATATTTGGTTCTGATTTTGAGAAACCAATGTGTTTATTACTTTAGACTGAGACTGTACGTGTCAAAATTTTATTCCAGATATTCATTAAAACATTAAGTATGACATGTCAGTGTTAGTTTAAAGATATATTCACAGTTGGTCACCCTTAACAAGCTGTATTTTCCATATTATTAGACAACTTTAATCATAATGTTCTTTAATATTATGGGTATAATAGGGGATGTTACAGTTTGGTATCAAAGCTGAGTCGGAACATTATAACGTACACTATTATAGATTTAGACCTACTGAGATTTAGAGTCCTGTCCCCTGGGGTGTATGCTTGATAGTTTTATTAATTATCTATATAGGGATAGGAATATAAATTGATTATCGGGATAATCAATTTGGGACGTATTTTGATTTAAAATTTTAATTAGATAAGTTGGAATTTGTGATATTGAACTTTTGGAAAGTAATGTGTTAAAATCTTTTAGAGTTGGAAAATTACTTTTGGATTATTGAGATATTAATTTTAAAAGAGATAAATTGCAGTAAATTGAATTAAGTGAAAAAAATTCTTTTAATAGAGAAATTGGGAAATTTGAGTAAATAAGTTTAAGATTTAAATATTCTAAGAATAATCAGAGTTGCGCGGCGGAGTTTTAGGAATATAATTGTTATGTTGAAAGCGACTATTTAGTTTTGGTAGATTGGTTGTTAGAATTGATTGCTTGGTTGTATTTATTTAATTGGATGCATGGATGTTAGTAATAATAAAATAAATATAACTAAGGAAAACTGGTGATTATTTATTTCGTTGACTTATCCACAAAATGTTTAAGGATTCTGATTGATATGTAGGATGCCATGTTATCGATAGGAGTTTCTAAACATCAAATGAGACATTTTGACATGAGAAATAATTAATTTGAAAATTTGTAAAAAATTTGAGCTAAAATAATTTAAAATGATATTTTAGCCATCGAATAAATTGTGAGAAGTGGAGAGCATGGCGAGGCAATGTTGATATTCTGTGTAATCGACTATGCAACCAAGTAACGAAATGAATCACTAAAATTTCATGGCTAAATATTATTTTATATAATAAGATAAGCTGAGCAAAATGTTTTGAATTTTAGAATTGGTTTATATTAAATTTAAATGAAAGTTAGTTGGAATTTTTTTTCTTATATAGAGAATAATTGGAAATCTACTTTCATTTATGAATTTCACTTTCAAGTTCTTTGGTTTGAATGAAAATAAATTTTTATATATGAATTTAATTAATAAAATGTTAAAGTTAAGAAATTGAAAAAATAAATTTTTAGAAGTGAAAGGATATTTTATGGAAAAGTATAAATTTTGGATATAAGTAATATTTGCAAAGGAATTATTTTGAGTTATATGGTTATTTTGAAAAGAAAATATTAATTGAAGTTTTGATAATTATATTAAGTAAATGATTTGAAAATTGACATTATTATTTGTGGAAGTTAATTATTTTTGGGAAAAAAACATGTTTGGAAAAATAAATTTAAAAGGGAAATTTATCTATTAATATATATTGATTTATAAGTTTTGGTGGTTTAGAAAATTAAAAGGAAATTATGAAAGTGCTTTATATATGTATTATTTTGGGATGATGTGTGTAGCCACCAAACCTTAGCAATAACAGAGGTCGATGGTGAGGCCATGTTGACTTCACAGTCAACATTGCAGCCAACTGACATAGAAATTCACCATGAATAGAAGGCAAGACAACATCATTAAATTAATTAATATGTGTAAATAGAGAATGGTTATTTTAAAATATATGGTAAGAAGAATAGTATGTGATAATTTTTGATTTATTGTATATACCATTTTATAATTTAGATGAATGTTAAAATTTTAGAAATTCAAAAGTAAGAAATTAATTGGAAAGTTAAATTGCATCTAATTTAAACTAATTTATAGATTTTCTTCGTTATGGAAATTGCAGGGACGCAATTTCCTTAAGGAGGGAAGTTTGTAACAACCCGGTTGTTGATTACCTAATTAAGTAAATTTAATTATGGGTAATTAATTCTAAATAGTGATTTGTGAAATTTAATTATGAAATTAAATCTAGTTTTGAGAATAGTTGATATGATTTATTAAGAAATACGTTTCATTTCTTAAAGTGGTTTTCAATTTAAATTTGGCATTTAGGATAAATTGTTAATATTGAGATTTATTGCTTTAAAATGAGAATTTCCAATTAATATTTTATTTTATTAAAAATAATAAGAATAACTTTATTTTAAAAAATTATTTAATTGTACAAAACATCTCAATATTAATAGAAATGAGAAAATTTAACAAGTAATTATTTTGGTAAGTTTTGAGAAATAAAAATATGTTAAATAAAACTTTGTTTAGTGTGAAATAGAGTTTTATAAAATGTACAACAAAGCAAATTAGTAACATTTTCTCTTATTGGGTCCATGTGGCATCCAAGCCCACTTAACTAAGAAGAAATCCCTTTTCCCATTTCATTATACGCTCATTTCCATGTTCTGTAAACTGAAATAAGAAACCAAGTATTCCTCTTTCAAAACCCTAGAAACCTAAATCAATCCCAAATCTAATTGCAAATCAAGTGGCTTTTGATCAATAATTATAGCAATCAACTTAAGGTAATCTCCTCCATCATCTACTGTATCTATTGAGTTGATTAATCTCGGTTTTGGTTTAGGGTTATAATCTTTCTTTTACAAATTGCTGAAATTAAACTAGGAATTGTTGAAATGGTTGAGTTATGGATTCTAGAAAGATATGGCAAGGGAAAAAGGTGAGTTAATACTCACACAACTATTTTTAAATTTATATTGGGTTCATGTACTATTTTGGATGAATTGTTGTTAGAATCTATTGTTGAAATGAAACTTATTTCTATTGTTTGCATTCTTGGATATATAATTTTATGCTTGCTGAAAACCCTAGATGTTTAATCTCTTAAATCTCAAATTATTGTTGAAATCATAGTTCTACGACATAAAAATTAGTACCCTAGGAGTCAAAACAATCACCATTGGGAAAATCACTGACATTATACCATCGAGGAGGTTGCTGCACTGCCTAGAACTCTGTCCAGGTAGCACCACCGATCCACTTGGACCAATGCACTAGTCATGGCCTAGACAGATCTCCAAGTTATGCAAGTTTTCCTCCCCGATCGCCCATTTGGCCTCACTTTTGTTCGTTTTACTCTTGTTATCTTATTGCCTTATTTCTATTGCCTATATATGATGATTTTGATGCATGATTTCAAGTTTTAAAATGTTGAATTTGCGAATTTGTTTTAGAATGGTTATGCCAGAGAGTCCATAGCACGACACTAAATTTCCATCGCATGTTTTCAACAAGGGTTTTTAAAAAAGGATTGGGTTTCAAAACGAACCATTTCTTCTAAATAATTTTAAGTATAAAATTAAGTTATTTATTAAGTATATTTCAAATGAAAATATATGTATATGTTTAGATATTTTATTATTATTTATATATTAATAATGATTTGAAATACAAACAAAGTTAGTTATAATCAAGTGTTTAAATACTTCTAAGGGTTGGGTTATTTGTTCTTATGGATTTATAAAATGAATGGAATATATATAAGGTTTTTGAAATATGGTTTATTAATCAAATATATTATATGGAATTTTAGAGACAACTGTACGTACGTACATACATACATAGATATACATATATATAAAGACATTTTTAGAATTATACGGATTATTTGGATATTTTATCAATTAGCAGATATTTATATAAAGTTAAATAATAAATAAGTGTATGAATTTTATATTAACAAGTTTAAAGGTATATATTATCTAAATAAAGTACTAGGAATCATTTCATATATGTTAAGAATTATATTTTTCTCAAATTATAAACTAATATAGGGTTTTATGCATTTTGCCATTTTTGTGCGACTTCTTTAAATAAAACTGTTTTGAGAATCTTAATTCTATAATTTGGGAAATACTAATAATCAACTCAGTGTTATCGATTGGTTTAAATGCTTTGAGATAATGCTTCGTTGAATATGGTACAACTCATTGAATAAAGTGGTTGAGTGGAACTTTCTCAACCATTAACGAATACTCGAATTTCACCGGGTAGTATGGGATGTCTTAGATAAATTCTTGTGATTGCTATTAGGAAGTATTTAACACTTTAGAGTTTTATTCTCTTTTTGTGTTGGGCGAGGCCAATAGATCTTTAAGAGAATATAGTTCAGGTTTTCCGGTTATATCCGTAAAAATCAAATTTACTAGCTTCTAGTAAATACTTAAATTTCATCTGATGGTATGGGACATTTTGGTTAAGTTCTGGTAATTACTAATAGTGATAGTCTCTAACACTTTAGAGTGTATTCCTTTTTGTGTTTGGCCGGGTGCCGATATATCCGCAAGGAGTATTCTCCTGGATTTCTTTAAAACTTTTGTGTCATGCTATGCAATCTATGATCATCTTAATCAGTACGGACAATCCTTATGATTGGCTAGGATTTATGTCATGGTAAGGACGACCCTTGGTATCAGGTTGGTACGAGTGATACCCAATTTGTTTGTCTTCCACGGTACAGACAATCGTTGTAATTGGTATTGACGATCGAGATGGTTTGTAACACCCTATATTTTTAGTAACATTATTTAGGATATTTAATTAGTTAAATTAAATAAAATAATTTTAGTTGATTAATGGATTGAGATTTGTGATTAAATAAGGGGTAACCGTGCCATGTTAAACAAGTAAACTAAAGAATAAAAAGAGAATAAGAGGGTTAGGAAATATGCAAGGGAAAAATAGGAACAAGGCATATCCTTATACCCTAAACCCCTTAGTAATTCATTCTACACATTCATTAGATTTTACAAACAAAATAAGAGCTAAGGCCGGCCACCATTAAGAAGAGTAAAGAAGAAGAATTCAAGAGGAAGAACCAAATCACTTAACCAAGAACAAATCTCACATCTTTAATCACAAAGTTATGGTGAATAATGACTACATCTCATATTTTTGATTGATTTTAGTTTTAGATAATTTCCGAAAGTATTTGCAATTGTTTTGACATGTTTTTTATGATAAATGGATATATATATATATATATATCTGTGCAGTTAATGCCCCGCTATTACCTCGCTATAACCCCGCTATATCTCATAGCGGGTTTCTACTGCTACGATTTTTCCATATAGCCCCACAATATAGCCTTTCCGCTTTAATCCCCGCTATTTTCGCTATATCCCGTTATTTCCGCTATATTCCGCTATTCCAGCTATATCTTCTTTAATAAAATGAATTGAAAAATTCAATTTATACATTATAAAAATTATGAAACTAATTTATTTGATTTAATTTTTAATATATTTTCAGAAATGAAAATACTTTAATATTCTACTAAATTCAATTATGTTATATAACAGTTTTATGTTTATTTAAAGTATATTCTCACATGTTTTTATTTAAAAAGTATTTATGTATTAGTTATAATTCAATCGAATGATAAATTTTTCATTTAATTACCATTTATATATTCGTAAAAACATTAAGTACGAGTTTTATATGCTATTTTAAAGCTATCCGCTATATCCCGCTATATCCTCGCTGTATCCTCGCTATGACTTTTTGCACCTCCACCACTTTGAATCTGTCGAGCGCTTTAACTGCATAGATATATATACACTTGTTGATGATTTAGGCTATTTTATATGCATTTTATGATGAGAATTGATTTAGAAAACCTATTATATAACATCCAATTGCCTTGTGAATTTAGATTTAGATCAAAAATGATAATTTAGAAATGGGTTTTAATTTTCAAGATTTTCTGAATTAATATGGATTTTATATGAATTTTCTAGTGAAGAAACTGCTATTTTGGGTTAAAAATTAATTACGTCCAAATTATATTGGCTTAGGGTCTGAAATTTATATATGTTGGAAAACATAATAAAAATTATTTACAAGATTTTTTGTAGAATTTTCTTAAGTATTTCAATGGATAAATAAAATTATTTAAAGTATGGGACTTAAATGTTTTATATATTTATAAAAAGGAGAAGGGGTATTTTAAATAATCCAAAATCTTATTTCTAAAAATCGACAGTACTTTTAGAAAAGAAAATTTTGCAACCAATCATATTTGACAAACAAGGTAGGTTAGGTACAAAGAAATAGTTTAAAAAGTCAAATATATAAGCTTTTTCATGTTTCAATGCTATCGGCACTAGGCTTCCAACTCCTTACCTCCAACTCCATCGAAACCAATGCACATGGTATCAAATACCTGGTACATAGTGAATTGGATATGGGTAGAAGGTATTGGGTTGAAACTAAGGGTTCAGAAGTGGTCGAAGCACTACTTTGCTTTTAAATGAAAATGCACTTGCTTTGCTTTCGACTGAATAGCTTTCGACTGGGTCAATAATTTTAAAAGATTGGTTTTAAGAGGTTACGCCTTTGTTTTTAAATAACTGCTTTCAACTAGGTCGAAGCCCCTAACTGCCGCCTTTTACCTTTCGACTCAGATTGGTTTCGAACGAGTTACCTTTTTTTTAAACGAAGCTGCTTCTCTAAAGCTTTCGAAGGGGTGGTTTCGACACCATCACTTCTTTACTTAGGAAATGCTTTCGAAAGAGAGGCTTTCGCTTAAATGTTTTAATGACCCTTTTGCTCTATAAAAGGTAGAACCCAAATGGTTTCGAAAGAGATAGTTTTAATGGTTTCGAAAGGTGTTTCCACATGTTATAAATTGAACCCAAATGCTTTCGAAAGGCTTGATGTTTTAATGCTTTCGAAAGGTTTTAAAGAAAGGTTCATAAGGGGTGGTTCCTCAATGGTTTCGAAAGGTCTAAAAGGAAAGGTTTTCCAATGGTTTCGAAAGGCAATGTTCAAAGAGCTTTAAAGATAGGATGTCTAAATTTTAAAGCTTTTGAGGGAGATGATTTCCAATGCCTTCGAAAGGATAAATATGAATGGTTTCGAAAGGTATGCTTTCAAAAGTTATGTTTTGGCATTTCGGCCAAAGGTTATAAAGTAAAGTAGTTTACTTGTATCGAAAGGGGTACTTTCAATGGTTTCAAAGGGGTTATTTAAAGGTTTTAAAAAAAGGTTTTGAATGAGCTATTTTTGGCAATATACCATAAGTGTTTTTAAGTTAAAAAGGGTTTTAACTTATTTTGGAGGGATGGGAAATCCTTAATGAATTCATCAACATGATTTTGGGTAAAGTATATATAACATGGAAAATAGCCTATAGTAAACCAAAGAGTATATTTTCCTTGTATATGTATGATTTAAAGGTTTAAATCAAGGAGAAAAGGGTTTTCAAGGAAAAAAATTAAAGGGTAGTTAACCCTAAGAAAATGATTCGGATTAGAAGACCGGATGGGACTGGTGTAGGGTTGCACCCTATACCCATTAGCTATTAGCCCCTAGCTAATTTAGTCCAAAATTACAGTATGTAGGGCTTTATCGCAAGTAAGACTAAAATTATGTTACACAGAGAAAGGAATCTAAAAAGGAAAGATAGGTTATTTGTAAGCCTACAAAACCAATAGGATCATTTAGACCTGGAGAAGTAAGTAAGGACAGACCGTCCAGAAGGGGAGTATCTAACAAATGTTAGACTT
Source organism: Allium fistulosum (assembly GCA_030737815.1). Lineage (NCBI taxonomy): Eukaryota > Viridiplantae > Streptophyta > Magnoliopsida > Asparagales > Amaryllidaceae > Allium > Allium fistulosum. The sequence goes on along the minus strand of CM060902.1, from coordinate 189,427,702 downwards.
TTATGTTTTCTGGTGGGCCTGGGTCATCCAAGGGTTAGTAGTTAGCCAACAAAACTACAGTGTATGGATAGATAGTCCATATGATAACTGATTTGTACATATACATGATATTGCTTTACAGATTTAACCAGTTTTGGTTGTAGGAATATAATTTGCAAAAGATATGCTTTAAAAAATGATATTAGTGAGGGGAAACCCATTCCGCTAAGCGACGTTGTCTCACTTAATATCAGATAACCAAGATGTATAGTATTATTCACACCAGGCTTTATCTCTAAGTTAATTTTCCTTTAACTCTTGGGTGCTCAAAATTGATTTGAGTAGGATAAGGGTTGAGGTTTATAGGTTTTAGTAGGTTGGCGAATAAAGCTTTCGGTGACGAGCAGGTGGCTGACGGATAGCTAATTAGGAGTTGTTGTTGTATTTTGGATTGATTCTGATATATTGTATATATAGTACTCTGGTCAACCAATGGGGCATCGTCATATGTCGCTCTTGGCGTAATATTGTAATAACTATATTTTATCTGAACCTGTGAAACAATTATGGGAATATGTAATTTGAATATGGAACATGTTTTGGAAATGTAATAAAAAATATTGTGTTTTGAAATTTGTGATTTTGTTTCATATTCACGCGCTTCTGATATTATGAATACCATCAACATAGCCGTATTTAGTCACCGGAAGTTGATACTTTGGATGACTGTAGCATCTGTAGCGCTTAGCTTTGAGCCTCTAGATAGGAGATGTTGCAACTTGGTATCGGAGCACAGGTTTATGAATTACTTTAACTAAAAAGATGATTTTGAAGGACATAATCCTAAGGAATAAGCAATAAGATCGAGAAATGGGATAACTCTATAGTAACGTACTTGTATTTTCCATATATAAGTACGCGCTTTATCTCTAGTCTCCTATCTCTATTAGGTTATTTCTGCATCTCACAAAGGTTCGAATGTAGATATGGATTCTCGAAGAGATAATGTTGGTAATGGTGGAACCATTGTAGATTGAAATGCCAGACCTAATACTAGAAGGAACCAAGGTCAGACACGTGTTGGAAATATTGGTGCTGAAGTTCTGCAAGTTGACGTGGGAGCCATGTATCGGTTTTTGTGAATATGATGAAAGTGGGGGTTGCTGCTGGAGTAGTTGGAGGAGGGGTCCAGAAAGCTCTAGTAGTGAACAATTATGTTGCTTTGAGTAGGGACTATACTAGATTGGGAGGAAAACCATTTGTTGGGACTAAAGACACTATAGAAGTGGGGAACTGGTTGTTGCATTATGAGAGGATTTTCACAGATTTAGGGCTCAGTGATGAGCAGAAAAGAAGGCTCACTTCAAGACAGCTTCCTAGAGCAGCTTTATACTGGTGGAATAGTGTGACGGTTGGAGTGGATGAAGGAATGATGACATAGGCTGAGTTTAAGAGGAGGTTTGAGGAGAGATTCATGTCTTTTATGGCAAAGTCTACCTTGCTTGGAAAGTTTGTCGAGTTAGAGCATAGAGAGATGACTGTGTTATAGTATGCCACAGGGTTTGAGGAGTTGGCAAGATATTGTCATGCCAATGTGGATACCGTGATTAAGAGAAATGAGAAGTTCATTATGGGGTTAAGACCTGAATTGGCCAGGGCTATATTACCTCATATTAGGGATCCTTGTGATGTTGTAGTAGAGATGGCTCTAAGACACGAGGAAAGTATTGCTTCTGTAGAGAAGAATAAGGCGAAGGAGGTCTTGGTAAGACAGAGTCAGAAAAGGAAGTTCTTTCCTAAGAATGGAGCCCAGAAGGGTAGAGCCGTGAAGATAGGAAAGTCGAAAGTTTTCTGTTTTAAGTGCGACAAGAAAGGGCATTTTTAAAATGAATGTCGTTCTGAAGAGGCAAAGAAGGTGACCTGGAAGAAGAGTATCAAATACATCAACTGCGATCAGACGGGTCATTACAAGAACCAATGCAAGGATCATGCTAAGGATGGAAAGGGAAAAGTATATGCATTGGAGCCAGCTACCTCGAGACCCATGGCAGGGGAAAAAAGGAAAGCAGTGTTGGGAGGTACGCTTAGGATTCTTGGTATGGCAGTTAGTGTTCGGTTTGATACCAGTGCATCGCATTGTTTTATATCTCGTTGTTTGGTAGATAAGCTTAACCTTGAACCCTCATACCTAGATACTTCCTTAAGTGTTACAAATCCGATAGGAGGGTATGCAACACTTGGGATGAGATGTGACCACTTAAAATTTGACTTTTTAGGTCATACTTTTTTTGTAGTTTGCATGTGTTTTATTTCGTAGGATTCGAAATTATTTTGGGTATGGATTGGCTAAGTAAGTAAGATGCTAGGATATTTTGCCATGATGGGAAAATATCGTTTAAACACCCAGACTGTAGGGAGCGGATTGTATATACCATAGAAATCCCTAGCTGTGAGGTGAATACTTTGTTGGGTGTTGTGGAGATAGAAGATAAGCTGAATCGAGTTTTTATGGTTAGAGAATTCACGGATATTTTTGAACCCGTAGTAGGATTACCACCAAAATGAGCCATTGAGTTTTGGATAGATTTGGTGCCTAGAGCAAAACCAGTTAGTAGACCACCAAGCAGGATGACACCTACCGAAATGAGGAAGCTCAAGGTGTAGTTGGTGGATTTTTAAGGTAAGAATTTTATCAGACCTAGTAGTTCACCTTAGGGAGCAGCCGTAGTGTTTGCTAAGAAGCCGGACGGATCGTTAAGCTTATGTATCGATTATCGTAAGTTAAACGAGAAAATCATAAAGAATCGATATCCGTTGCCTGGGATAGACGATTTGTTCGATCAATTGAGTGGAGCTAAGATATTTTCGCAGTTGGATTTAGCGACAGGTTTCCATCAACTTAGAGTGGCAGAGGATAGTATTCCTTTAATGGCGTTTAGAACTAGATATGGATCGTACAAATGGTTAGTGATGCCATTCAGACTGACTAATGTGCCAGCTTTCTTTGTAAATTTGATGAACCGGATTTTCCGAGAGCACTTGGATAGGTTCATATTGGTTTTCATAGATAATATTTTGGTGTACTCTAAGAATGAAAAAGAGAATGAAGTTCATCTTACAGTAGTGCTTGAAACGCTGAGGTAGCACAACCTAAAGGTGAAGTTCTCTAAGTGTCATTTCTGGAAGAAAGAAGTGAAGTTTCTTGGCCATGTAGTTTCAGAGAATGGGTTATCAGTGGATCCAGCTAAGATCGAGGCTGTGAATAGTTGGAAGAGACTAGAAACGGTGACTGAGATAAGAAGTTTTATGGGATTGGCTGGTTACCATCGAAGGTTTAATATGGATTTTCGCGAATAGCGGCACCAACGACTAAGCTAACTCGAAAAGATGTGAAGTTTGTTTGGACCGATAAGTGTGAGGAGGCATTCTAGAGACTGAAACACTTATTGACTACTGCACCTTTGTTTGTTGTTTCGGAGGGGAATCAAGATTTGGTAGTGTATACGGGTGCATGTAGGACTGGGTTAGAAGCTGTGTTGATGCAGATGGGTAGAGTAATTGCCTATGCTTCTCAACAGCTTAGACCGCATGAAGTCAGATACCCAATCCATGACTTGGAGTTAGCTGTAGTAATTTTGGCGCTGAAGGTATGGAGACATTATCTTTTAGGAGAAAATTTTGAGTTGTATACGGATCATAAGTCGTTGAAGTATTTGTTCTCTCAAAAGGAGCTGAACATGAGATAGCATAGGTGGTTATAGTTTATAGCTGCTTATGATTTCGGTATTGAGTACACACCGAGGAAAGGCAACAAGGTTTGAGATGCGCTTAACAGAAAACATCATAATGTAGTGTTAGCGATGATAGCTGAGTGGAATGATATGGAAGCATTAGCGACTTCCAGAGTACGGAGGAGAACTAAACATAGTTCAAGTACACAAACTGCTTTGTTATCATGTTTGAAAGTTTGACCAGTTATGATCGAAAAGGTTGCTTCTAAACAGCCAGAGGATCCAGTGTTGGTTGAACGGATCAGAAAGCTGAAAGATGGAACGGAGAGCGATGACTTAAAGGTTTTTAGTCTTGACCAAAATGGGTGGTTGAGAAAGAAAGGAAGATTGTGTGTTCCGAATGTGGGAGACATTATAAAGGAAGTTTTGGAGGAATTCCATCTTTCGAAGTTCACTATTCATCCTGGAGGAACTAAGATGTATTAAGATATGAAGAAAAGTTTCTTTTGGGAAGGAATGAAGAGGGATGTAGGCTTATGGTTGAAGTAGTGTTTGAACTACCAATGGGTAAAAGCCGAACATTAGAAGCCAAGTGGGTTGCTTCAGCCTTTGGACATTCTAGTGTGGAAGTAGGATTATATTTCTATGGATTTCATTGATGGGTTGCCAAGGTCAAATAGAGGAAATGAAAGCATATGGGTCATTGTGGGGTAGGTTGACCAAGAGTGCCCAAATCATTCTAATTAAGCCAACCAGAATGGCGCCTGTATTAGCGAAGTTGTTTATGAAGAATGTGGTTAGACTGCACGGAAATTCTAGTAGCATAGTGAGCGATAGAGATTCTTTATTCACTAGCGAGTTCGGGAAGAGTCTATAGGATGCCTTAGGTACCAAGCTCAAGATGAGTACTGCTTACCATCAACAGACTGATGGGAAAACAAAGAGAGTTAACAAACTCTTGGAGGACTTGTTACCAGCTTGTGTGCTAGATTTTGGGGGATCATGGGAAGACCATCTGCATCTAGTCCAATTTTCGTATAACAACAATTATCATGCTAGTATAGGGATGGCACCATTTGAAACTTTGTATGGAAGGCCATGCGAATCTCCAGTTTGTTGGTTAGAGATCGGGAACAGGTTGGTTCTTGGTTCGGATTTGATTATAGAAGCTGCAGAAAAGGTTGAGTTGATTCGAGCAAGAATGTAGGAAGCTCAATCCAGGTAGAAGAGTTATGAGGATAAAGACGGAAAGTCTTAGAGATTTCTATTGGAGAGCATGTTTTCATTAAGGTGTCCGGGTGTGATTCGGTTTGGAAAATCAGGGAAGTTGACACCAAGGTTCGTTGGACCATTTCCTATTATTGAGAGGATTGCGAAACTCGCATATAGAGTAGAGTTACCGAGCTATTTGGTAGGAGTCCATGATGTTTTCCATGTTTCTCATTTAAGGAAGTGTATTCGAGATCCGGATACTACTATATCACCCAATGTGTTAGATGACTTAGTCGTAGAGTCGAATTTGACTATAGTTAGAAAGCCAGTTCACATAGTTGCAAGAGATGAGAAAGGTTCAGGACCAAGGCAGTCAGATTAGTTAAAGTCCAGTGGAGCTACAATTACAGAGACTGTACTTGGGAGACTGAGAACGGGATGAGAGATACTTATCCTGACTTGTTTGATGGTATGTTTTACCTTTGATTACTTTAATGTGTACCTTATCGTAATTTCAAGGACAAAATTTTTTAAGGAGGGAAGTCTGTAACACCCCATATTTTTAGTAACATTATTTAAGATATTTAATTACTTAAATAAAATAAAATAAAATAATGTAAGTTGATTAATAGATTGAGATTTTTGATTAAATAAGGGGTATCCATGCCATGTTAAACAAGTAAACTAAAGAATTAAAAGAGAATAAAAGGGTTAGGAAATATGCAAGGGCAAAATAGGAACAAGGCATATCCTATACCCTAAACCCCTTAGCAATTCATTCTACACATTCATTCTATTTTCACAAACAAAAATAGAGCTAAGGCCGGCCACCATTAGGAAGAGCAAAGAAGAAGAATTCAAGAGGAAGAATCAAATCACTTAATCAAGAACAAATCTCACATCTTTAATCACAAAGCTAAGGTGAATAATGATTACATCTCATATTTTTGATTGATTTTGGTATTAGATAAATCCCGAAAGTATTTGCAATTGTTTTGCCATGGTTTGAATGATAAATGGATATATATATATATATACTTGTTGATGATTTAGGCTATTTTTTATGCATTTTCTGATGAGAACTGATTTAGAAAACCTATTATATAACATCCAATTTCCTTGTGAATTTAGATTTAGATTAGAAATGATAATTTATAAATGGGTTTCAATTTTCATGATATTTTGAATTAGTGTGGATTTTATACGAATTTTCTAGTGAAGAAAATGCTATTTTGGGTTAAAAATTAATTACGGCCAAATTATATTGGCTTAGGGTCTGAAATTTATATAGGTTGGAAAACATGTTAAAAATTATTTACAGGAGTTTTTGTTGAATTTTCCTAAGTGTTTTAATGGATATATACAATTATTTAAGGTATGGGACTGAAATGTTTTATATATTTATAAAAAGGAGAAGGGGTATTTTGTAAATAATCAAAATTCTTATTTCTGAAAATCAGCAGTACTTTGAGAAAAGAAAATTTTGCAACCAATCATACTTTGATAAACAAGGCAGGTTAGGTACAAAGAAATGGTTTAAAAAGTCAAATCTACATGCTTTTCCTTGTTTCAATGCTTTTGGCACCAAGCTTCCGACCCCTTACCTCCACCTCCAACTCCATCGAAACCAATGCACATGGTATTAGATACCTGGTACGTAGTGAATTGGATATAGGCAGAAGGTATTGGGTTGAAACCAGGGGTTCAAAAGGGGTCGAAGCACTACTTTACTTTAAATGAAAATGTGCCTGCTTTGCTTTCGACTAAATAGCTTTCGACTTGGTCTGCTTTTAACTGGGTCAATGATTTGAACAGAATGGTTTAAGAGGTTGCGCCTTTGTTTCTGCTTTTGACTAGATCTAAGCCCCTGGCTGCCACTTTTTACCTTTTGAACCAGATTGGTTTCGAAAGGGTTACCTTATTTTTAAAACTAAGCCGCTTCTCTAAAGCTTTCAAAGGGGTGTGTTAATAATTTTTTAGTCAACACCCCAAAGTAATGTTAAGATGGATTGATGCTTGAATAGTGAATGTGACACCCTTAAGAAATGCCTTTCAACTTAGCTTTATTTGTTAACAATCCTTGGTCCAAACCTTTCGACGTCATCGAAAGGTATAGTCTCTGGGTTGATTAACCTTACGACATGGTTGAGTTAGTATAAGATCTCCTTCGAAAGCCCTCATTTCGACTAGATTGAAAATTCCTAGATCAATTCCTTTAAAGGTAGGTTTCGACTATGTCGAAGGCTATGGGAATGACTTCCTTTGGGTTAGGTCTTGTAAGTCTGGGTATTTGAAGAGAGCAGATTTCGACCTTGTCGAAAGGTTTAGATCATATAGCTGATGGCTTCGAAAGGTTACAGTGAATGTTTGAACTAATTGAGTTGTCGACTTTGCCGATAGGTTTAAATCATAGAGTTAATGGCATCGAAAAGTTACAAATGATGTTTGGGTCAGAAGTGTTGCCAACCTTGTCGGCAAAAACCTTTTGATGGGGTTGAACTTGAAAAGTAGAAGTTAATCCATTAGAGATTTAAGTAACAGTAAGTAATCAATAATGCTCAAAACTTCCCTCTTTATCCAAGAAAAAATTTATTTTATTAAATTCCCAAATCATCACCCAATTAGGGTTACAATGCTTTGTTCAAGAAGAATACAAATTTAGAATGAGAGAAAAATGATCCCCTAAACGTGACCCATGGGTCTTATTTATAGATGTAGGCTGCCCCCCTTTCGAGTCCATGCTTTCGACAGGGTCGGAAGGTCCCCCTTTTATATGCAGGTATGAACCTTTCGACTTTGTCGAAAGGTTTGCCCCTCATATGCCGTTATGAACCCTTCGACCAAGTTGAAAGGTTTGTCTTCACTTGTTGCTATGAACCTTTCGACCTCGTCGGAAGGTTTGCACTTCACTTGAATGTTGTCGAGAGCTGTATTCCCCTTCAATGTTGTTGAAGGTTGTGCTTCCTCTCGATGTTGTCAAGGAATTTTCTTTCATTCCTTTGCCTTTGTTGACTTCTTAGTGTTGCTTTCTTCATAGCACCTTTCGACGTTGTCGAAAGGTATCCTGGATGGGTCTTAACCGGTTCGAAAGGCTTGCTATGTTTCCGTAAAGGTCACCATGGGGTTGCTATTACTTGCTTTGACTTCTTCATCCTCTTCGGAAGTTAGGAACTCCCTGGATACCGTGAGATGGGACCTTCCAACCCCTTCGAAAGGTTTTGAGGCTGTTAAACATTGATGATTGCATCCCTTCGAATCCTTCGAAAGGTTTGGTCTGAACCCCTCTTTCCTAGTCTTTGTTGAAGGACCTTTCGACCCAGTCGAAAGGTGGATTTTTTGGAGTAACATTTGCCCCCTCCCCCCGTTCGAAGGGATGCTCTTGACTGTCCAAGTCATCTTCATCGAAAGTTGACATCTTCCCGCCTTTCGCCCTTTCCGCGTAGATTTGGGCTATCCATTTAAATCTTATCCAACGATCGAGAATTTGGGCGACTTTTCTTATATTGTATGCTTCTTCTCTTTCCTTTTCTTTTACCTGAAATTGAAATTATCGAGCAAAAGTAAAATAATTCACCAAAATCTCCTAAACATCGCTGTATAGAAATCAAGGTAATTCCCAAATTCAAACTTAAGTTTAAATTAATCTCTGCTCTTCTAAGTTTTCATTTGAATTTTATTCATGCCTCAATCAAATTTTTAGTTTCCGGATCCCAAAATTGAAATTCAATTTTGGTTCGGCTTGCTGAAAAACTTCCTCTTAATTCAATTTTTTTTAAATTAATAGAATTTATCTTTGACTTTGGATTTTGAGGTTGATAGTGTTTGCTATTGAAAATCCCCTTATCGAGTTTGGTTCTTAATCCAAAATTTTTGATTTTTTTCTTTATTTGTAACCTGTGCTTTCGATTTATCGAAAAAAATTATACCTCTTTTGAAATTAAGTTAGATCAATTTCAGATTAAACCCATTTTGTTAACAGATTTAGATTTGCTTGTACTTCAAGAAAATTTTGAAAATTGGATTCATAATCGGGTATGGGTCAGTTAAACCTGATGAAATTTCCAAGATTTCGCGACACAAAAATGACCTTTCTGCCCCTTAGAAAGAGGTTGAAATGACAATGTTGGATTTGCCTTCTTAGCACCCTTCGATGGGGTTGAAAGGTGTAGTGGTGCAAAATTGATAAATGTTGTCGAAAGGATAGGTAATTAAGTGGAGTGGATCTACCCCTTCGAAAACAAGCTCTCGATGAGGTCGAAGACTTTCAAACCTTTCGACTATTAGCTTTCGACAAGGTTGAAATTCTTTGACCTTAGGGTTGTCTCTGCCCATTTTTGTCGAAATGTTTAGAGCATATATGAGTTGAACCTGAAACCTTTCGACTTCAATGGGTAGGATATGTTTCGAAAACATTGATCGGACCTTTCGATAACGTCGTTAACACTAGTATTTTATTCAGGAACTTTAAGTTATTGGTTTTGACTATGTCGAAAGGTCTTGCCACTTAGCTTTATGTTACACTTGAACTGTATCCAAGTTTCCATCGAGCTTTCGACGTTGTCGAAAGGTGATGAATGGATTGGTGTTTTATCTCTTCCTTTCGACTTCGTCGATAGCTCAAAGAATTCATATTATTATTTATTTACTTTTTAGGCTTTCAATGATGTCAAGGTATGCAGGTTTAAAGTTGATGCCATTGTCCCTTCGACATTGTCGAAAGCTTGAGTTGTTGACCCTTCGACATTGTCGAAGGCTCAAACTATTTAGTTTTTTGTCTTAAACTGCTTGGACCATTTTAAAACTTTATGTCTACTCTCATGCTTAAGCTATCTAAGTAGATTTTATTTGTTTAATTCTTGAGTGCCTTCTAAATTCATAAATGATCAAGGATTTTAACTAAAACGTTTTCACCTGGCAGAATCATGAGCTCTCCTAAAGTTGAAGCCACTGCTAAGCATTCTACCATTGTATCTCAAAACAAAGTCAATGCTATTCTTAAAGATTTTGGTACTACTGGGATTGAAGCTATTCCCCATCAGGCAACTGACACAATCGACAACCCCCCAGCATGGTATTTTGCTTACACTGCCATTCGCATATGGCATGGCGGATTTCTTCCTTTCCCAAAATTCCTGTCTTCGTATTTATCTCATATTGGAGTTCCTCCGATTCAACTATCTCCAAACGTCTTCACTCATCTACTGCCTCTAGAGATGTTGACATTGGAATCTGGACTTCCTTCGCTTAACGCTGAAGTTCTAAACTTCTTGACCAAGTTGGTAAGGTTCGGTAATCTCAACAACCAGATATACAGAGTCAACGCCTATAAGAAGTTAATATCAGATAGTATCAACAAATTCAAGGACTGGGAGAACCAGTTCTTCTTTGTCAAGTGCTTTGCTAATGTTCGCGGAACTTTTGCCTTCCCCGTAAGTCTGCTCTAGTGTTGTTTTTTCTCTACTTTATGTCTGTCTTTAACTAATCTCTTGTTTTTTCAGGTGAATCTCCCAAGACACTTAGTGATGTCGACAACAGAACCATTGATTCTCTAATTACAGCCTCAAAACAAATTGGGAGTATATTGACGCTTCTAACCCCTTCAAACTTAAGAAAACACTCTTTACTACTACCTGGCCAGAGGATCCTAGGAACTCCTCCCACTATCATGCACACTTCACGCGGCAAGTGCTTTCTCTTTTTAGGCTATGTCGAACACTTCTCTTCAATGTCACCTATCAGTGCTGACCCCTCTGGTATATTATTGGTTTAGAATTATCCTTTTCTGTCCCTAGAATTCTTTGAATTACTTTGATCGACTTTATATTCACTTGAATTTGTTTCAGCTTCTTCCCAAGCTATTTTGTCTTCCAGTGGTGCTGCCCCTCTTCCATCAACTTCTGGGGCAACATCAATCTTAGAGGCCTTTGCTAAATCCAAAAGAACTTTCAAAAGAAAATTGATGGAGTCCTCTAAAGATGCTCCTCCGAAGAAAATAGCTAAAATCACTGATGTGGAGGAAGAGGAGGAGCGCCGATCTCCTGAACAAGTCTCCACGAGCCCCACTGTCGAAGCCTCAAAGGATAAGTCAGCACAAACTCCACTTATTCTTAATCCTTTCCCACATATCTAGATCTCTGATTCTCCAGCTACACTCGAGCAGATGCAGCTGGCTCTGTTGACGACTCCTTCCATAATGCCAATTCCTCCAAAGTCGTCACCTTCTGCTCCTCCATCTATCAATTTTGAAGGATTAGTCGAGCCCGTCCTGCATTCTGAATCTTTTACTTCTTCTTTTCTGCCGTCATTTACTCCAGACTTGGCGGAAAATTATCTCTCTCCGATGGAGCAGCAACTTTTGGTAGGCTCTCACCCAATTGATCTTATCATTGTTTATCATCATTGGATTTCCCTAATCGCTAACTTGTGTCATACTTCTTGTCCCAGATTTCTAGGAGCTGAATGGCCTTAAATGAACATGTTTTAAAGTCTTCAACCGAATCTTCTAAGCTGCAAAAGGAAAACTCCGAGCTTAAGAATCAAATATCTTCCTTGACTGCCGCCCAAAATGACACCTCCAGTGAGTTTAAGCGAGTAAAGGCTTCCGTTCCCAAGGTCGAAGCTGATTTTGAAGTGGAGAAGACAGCTCATCTACTTACTAATGATGAAAAACTCACTATAGGACTGAATTTGAGAAATTCGGAAGATGAAAAAGCTCGCCTGGTCACCCAGATGCTTCTTTGAAGGATAAGTTCAAAAAGACCAGAGCTTCGCTCAAACGAGCTGTTAAAACCCTCTCAGACATCAAGCGGCATGTATCTCAATTCGTCGATGTTACCCTTGGGACCATGATGTTAAAGAATTATGAAGATGTCCTGATTCTTGTTTTCACTGACAACTACAAGGATTGCCCTAACTTTGGCTTTCCCTCACTTGATCCTTCCTTAGCCAAAAGAGTGATAGGCAAAATTAACCAGTTGAAGTAGGTCATTGAACCCGAGGGTGAGGAAGATGTTAATGCAACTAAAGTGCTTTCCTTTGATATCCCCTCATTTGAAATCGAATCTGATTCAGAAGAAGAGGGTGACAAAGATGATGATGTCGATAGAGGAGATGATGATGATGTTGATATCGACAATGATAATGATGATGATGGTGACGATGATGATGATGGTCCCGTTGGAGGCCAAGGCCTTGGTAGAGACAAGGGGGGTCCTTCCGGAGTCTCAGAAAAGGATGGGGCGATCAAGCTGAATTTCTTGAAAAAGAACCAACTCCCCAGAAAGATATGCCACCTGCATCTCCCAGGCCTTCTGCTCCTCATGAGGAAGAATCTGCTCCTACTCATACTGAGGATCCCAAAGGAAAGGAGCAGGCCCCTTAGGGTTCCATCCTAGTTTCTCAGGTTTGGAATTCCCTATTTAAACATTTTCTCTTCAAAAATAATAATTAGTGTAAAACCATACATTTTAGATAAGGAGAAAGTCTCAATTTCCCTATAAAACAAAACTTGAAAGGAAACAAGCAGAAATTAACAAGTTATATAGGGAGTTAGACAGACAGATAAAGGAGCACAACTTCCTCTCTGAAAAGTATCACAGTCTTGATCGGAGTGCTTCTGTCCTCGCATCCTTTAAAAATCAGAGAGTTGCCCCGTTATTAAAGAGAGCGCATCTTCGATATGACGCTCTCTTAAAGGAGAATCGAGAGTTGCTTACTTTATTTTGGATGATGATCGAAGAGAGGAATATTTTAGTTAATTTCTTGTATAAAGCTTAATATAGACATTCAATTATAGATTTTTCGTACTTAGGCGAGTTCAGCGGGGGTTTACTCAGACGCTTCCATAAAAGATATTTAGATGAATTCGGATCTGATCCGTATCCCGGAGCTTGTTGGAATTTACTGCGAGTCAGACCGATCCCTCAAACCCTTTCCATTGTAAAACTTAAGTACTAAGGATAAATTTATTTCGGAGTTCTTCTCTAGATCCATTTTGTATGAACAAGGTGAATAATTATAACATGTAATAGTTAATTGATATATAAATATATGTTTTAGTTCTATTTTCTTTATGATTAGTTTTTCTTTACTATACTATTTCAGAATGACATTTCTTTAGGTAGACATGTCCATAAAGACCACTTAAGCCAATACGTTAAATTGAAAAGGTTTTACTCTGAAAATGCATCAATTTTAAAGACTTCAAAGTTAGCAAGATATTCATTTCTTCGAGATTTACAAAAACTGTACTTGGAATACCCTCGCCTCCGTTTTGACTTCCTCGGCGATGAGAAGGAAACTTTCCTTAAGATATCAGAACATTTCACTCTAAACTAATTTGTGGTTGCAATAGTTCCTCATCTAGGAAATGGGACTATAGCAAATGCCACCGGTCATTACCCCGGAAGGAGTTACTATGCCTTTTGATTTGATAGTTATGCTTTCAGCTAACTCTTTAGATAAAGTTGGAAAAGTAATATCTCAACTGTAAATGTAATCACACTGTTTATTGTACCTTTTAAATTTGGTTGTTGTTTGAGTTGTAATTCATTTCTATAATAATAAAGATATCTTTTATCTCTATCTTGATTTTTATTCCATTTCTTTTGTTTAAATAGGAGCTACAGTTATCTACGACTCCTCTTTCTTAAAACTTATTATCACGCATTAATGCTATGACGAAGAGACTATTGACAGTGAGCGGAGGGATCGTGGTCCATGATGAAGTCTTACTAGAGCGTTTTGGTTGCAACGTTGAAGCTGTGAAATGGCATAAGAGATACTTTCTCCAAAAAACCATCGTCGGTGGTCACAAAGACCATATTGCCTAGCTAGAGGATGATATTAAGAAGAAAGATGAGATGATCACCACGCTTAAATGACAAGTGAAGACAAAGCCCACGTTCGACTTTGAACAAAAGATGTCTGAACTTATTCAGCAAATAAGTGATTTAGAGTTAAAATTAAAAGATAGTCAGGCTCAGTGTGCCTCTCTGGAATTCATTATGGGGGACAAGACTTCAATTATTGACTTGTCGGTCCCTTACTCTACTCCTACGGTTACCAAACTCACCATGTCAAAACTTCTTGTGGTCGAAAAACTCCCTACTATGCTCAACCCTCCCCCGGGCTTAGAGGAGAATGTCGTGGGTAACTGGTGCAGGAGAGTAAAATTCGAAATAGCCAAATATTTTAATGAGCAGTAGAAAGTGAAGTACTCCCAGACTATTAATGAGTACGCTGCCAAGAACCAAAAGCTAGAGCGCGACAATTACTTGCTTGTCAAGTGCGTCATAGAGTTGGAAAGAGATAATAAAACAGTCAAGGTTGCAAATAAAGCTTTTAATCGCGCCTGAAAACAAACACCGATGTGATTGACAATGAGAACGACATAAGAAGAAAGGAAAAGAAGCTTAATGAAGTTCTCCATGCTACAATCTGTCGTGTTGTAGATCCTTCAGTTGCGGAATCTCCTGATAAAGCCGCTTAAGATTTGTAATTTATTTTGTAAATAATTTTGTAGTCTTGTAGACAATTTCATGACTTGTGTAAACCACATAAGCTTTGTAAATATCACCTGATTTGTAATTCTTTTCTTTAATGTTACTTTTGAAATGTCTTTGAATTGCTCACCTATTGACTTCTGTACTTGCTGAATCTTTTGCTATTCCTTTTTGTTCTGATTTCCCTGAAAAGCATGTAGCAAACAATATTTTTAATTGTTAGCTTGAAATCTACATATTTGTCTATGTATGTCATTTGCTTAGATTAACAAATCATTATGTTAACTGTATGATAAATAGCTTATACTAAATGTTAAAATCTCATCTTTAACCACGACGAGAGATGATCAAGAATATAACTCCTTCCACTTGGGTGGAAAGTTTAAAATTTGCTGATAGAAAATTCCACTTTATCATAGGAGAATAAATTAAAGAACCTGACTCAGAAATCAGTGTTCGAAATTTTGAATTAGTAACCCTTTGACCTATTTCTCAACATTGATGGGATTTAAAATTTTAGAAATCCAAAGTTCCCATTCTGAAACTCTTAACAGCGATCTTTATGATGATATTCTTTAGCCTAAATTCGGGCATTTGGGATGAATAAAAATCCAATGATCTTGCACCGAGACTAGGGTTTACATAAGCACCAGTCTTGATACCCAGATTCGGGTATAATAAGTCAATGATTAATAAAAACCCAAAGCCCGGATTCAGGCGTTAGATGATGGAATTCATATATAAAAGACCCGAAATCCACATTCGGGTATTAATAGCTGATGTATAGAAATGGAAGTCCTGAAACCCAAATTTGGGTAATAATAAGCGGAGTTCTGTCCCACTTCTTTGCTCTTGTCTTCTTTGACATATATGAACCCTTCAGGTTTTGAATATATATAGAAATAATCTGATTGGCTGCCTCTTGAGCTAGGACGTCTTAGTCCATGATCGAATATGCTTTTTCTCGAGCTTGAACATCATAGTTCATGATTTAATGAGCCTCTTCCTGGGCTTGGACATCTTAGCCCTTTGCTGATTGAGCCTCCCCTTGGGCTTGGACATCTTAGTCCATTATTGATTGCACCTCTTCTTGGAATTGGACATCTTAGTCCATTATTGTCCGGTGCTCTTGGTTAGCTCATCTTAGAGGCTGGAACTAAGGACTTACCCGACCTCCCTCTAGGAGGCGCCATGCCCTGGCCCTTTTGCGGCGTAGACAGGCGCTTGTTCGGTGTTCTACCCTGGCCATCTTATGGCGCGGATAGAGGCTTACTCTGTCCTCCCTCCAGGAGGTGCCTTAACCTGGCCATAGCGTGGCGCGGATAAGGGCATGTTCGGTGCTTTAACCTGACCATCTTATGGCATGGCTAAAGGCTTACTCCGTCCTCCCTCCAGGAGGTGCCTTGACCTGACCAGAGGCGCGACTAAGGGCTTGTCCGGTGCTTTAACCTGGCCATCACATCGCGCGACTAAAGGCTTACCCGCCCTCCCTCCAGGAGGTGCTCTACCCTGGCCATCTCGGCGTGGACAAAGGCTTTTCTACCATCTTAGGTAGTATCCAAATATGAGACGCATTTCACTCCCAACCATGTAGATTTTCTCTTTTCAGAAAGTAGATCTTTATTAATCTTTTCTCAAATCCATTTTACAAATTCACTAATCTTTCCTGGCCTAAAGAAATTTTTGATCATCCCCTCTAGAGCTCTGCAATGGTTGTTTTCATGACCATTCATCATATGATAATGGCAGAAGGATCCTCCCAAGTTCCTTTCATGTTTTGGTTTCTTCTATTGTGATGGCCAATAGTTAAGCTCATCCTTAGTAAGCAAGTAGAGGTTCTCAATTGATGTTGTTAAGTTACATTCCTTTGGAAGTCTAAACTTGAAGCTCGATTCTTTCGGATGGCTTTTTGACTTTTTGTTCCTTGGCTCTATGTTCTCATGCGCCTAAATTGCTTTTCGTTTTAGCACTCTTTGTACATCTTGTGTAGGAAGTGTTCTCTTTACAATTGGTTGTTGCCATATATTTGCAAAGGCGTTGTAATCATCCATTATTTCTTTCTCAAAGATCATGCCCTTTGAATAATGTTGAATGGTTCTTCTCATTTGATTAAAGACATTGTCACTTCCATTTGTCCTTTTTCCGAGTGCAAAGATAGGGGTAGGACCAACATGAAAAGGATTTAGACTCGATTTCTCCGAATTATAAGATTTTGCTTTCTTCTTGTTTATAATTCTTAGAGCTTTAAGCCTTAGCCTTTGTTCTTCATCTTAGCAAAGATAGAGTTAATGGCATTGAAAAGTTACAAATGATGTTTGGGTCAGAAGTGCTGTCAACCTTGTCGGCAAAAACCTTTCGATGGGGTTGAACCTGAAAAGTAGAAGTTAATCCAACAGAGATTTAAGTAAAGTAAAGTAATCAATGATGCTCAAGACTTCCCTCTTTATCCAAGAAAAACTTTATTTTATTAAATTCCCAAATCATCACCCAATTAGGGTTACAATGATTTGTTTAAGAAGAATACAAGTTTAGAGTGAGAGAAAAAGGATCCCCTAAACATGACCCCCTAGGTCTTATTTATAGATGCAGGCGGCCCCCTTTCAAGTCCATGCTTTCGACAGGGTCAGAATGTCCCCCTTTTATATGCAACTATGAACCCTTTTTGCCCCTCATATGCCATTATGAACCCTTCAACCTAGTAGAAAGGTTTTTCTTCACTCGTTGCTATGAACCCTTCGACCTCGTTGGAAGGTTTGCACTTTACTTGAATGTTGTTGAGAGTTGTATTTCCCTTCAATGTTGTCCAAGGCTGTGCTTCCTCTAGACGTTGTCAAGGGGTTTTCTTTTATTCCTTTGCCTTTGCTGACTTCTAAGTGTTGCTTTCTTCATAGCACATTTCAACGTTGTCGAAAGGTATCTTGGATGGGTCTTAACCGGTTCGAAAGGCTTGCTATGCTTTCGGAAAGGTCACCATGGGTTTGCTAATACTTGCTTTGACTTCTTCATCCTCTTCAAAAGTTAGGAACTCCCTGGATACTGTGAGATGGAACCTTCCGACCCCTTAAAAAGGTTTTGAGGCTGTTAAACTTTGATGATTGCATCCCTTTGACTCCTTCGAAAGGTTTGGTCTAAACTCCTCTTTCCTAGTCTTTGTTGATGGACCTTTCGACCCAGTCGAAAGGTGGAATTTTTGGAGTAACAGGGTGGTTTTGACACCATCACTTCTTTACTTAGGAAATGCTTTTGAAAGAGATGCTTTTGAGTTAAATGTTTTAATGACCCTTTTGCTCTATAAAAGGTAGAACCCAAATGGTTTCGAAAGAGATGGTTTTAATGGTTTCAAAAGGTGTTTCCACATGTTATAAATTGAACTGAAATGCTTTCGAAAGGCTTGGTGTTTTAATGCTTTTGAATGATTTTAAAGAAAGGTTTCTAAGGGGTGGTTTCCTAATGGTTTTGAAAGGTCTAAAAGAAAAGGTTTTCCAATGGTTTCGAAGGCAATGTTTAAAGAGCTTTAAAGATAGGATGTCTAAGATTTTAAAGCTTTCGAAGGAGATGTTTTTCAATGCCTTCGAAAGGATAAATATGAAAGGTTTCGAAAGGTATGATTTCAAAAGATATGTTTTGGCCTTTTAGCCAAAGGTTATAAAGTAAAGTAGTTTACTTATATCGAAAGGGGTACTTTCAATGGTTTCGAAAGTGTTGTTTAAAGGTTTTAAACAAAGGTTTTGAATGAAATGTTTTTGGCAATATAGCCTAAGTATTTTTAAGTTAAAAAGGGTTTTAACTTATTTTGGAGGGACAGGAAATCCTTAATGAATTCTTTAACATTATTTTGGGTAAAGTACATATAACATGGCAAATAGCTTAGAGTAAACCAAAGAGTATATTTTCCTTGTATATGTATGATTTAAGGGTTTAAATCAAGGAGAAAGGGTTTTCAAGGAAAAAAATTAAAGGATAGTTATCCCTAAGAAAATGACGCAGATTAGAAGACCAGATGGGAGTGGTGTAGGGTCGCGCCTTATACCCCTTAGCTATTAGCCCCTAGCTAATTTAGTCCAAAATTTCAGTATGTAGGGCTTTGTCGCAAGTATGACTAAAATTATGTTACACACAGAAAGGAATCTAAAAAGGAAAGACATGTTATTGGTAAGCCCGCAAAACCATTAGGATCAGTTAGACTTGGAAAAGTAAGTAAGGACAGACCATCCAGAAGGGGAGTATCTAACAGATGTTTGATTTTTATGTTTTCTGGTAGGCCCGAGTCAGCCAAGGGTTAGTAGTTAGCCAAACAAAACTACAATATATGGACAGATAGTCCATATGATAATTGATTTGTACATATACATGATATTGCTTTACAGATTTAACCAGTTTTGGTTGTAGGAATATAATTTGCAAAAGATATGTTTTAAAAAAGGATATTTGTGAGGGGAAAGCCGTTTTGCTAAGCGGCGTGGTCTCACTTAATATCAGATAACTGAGATGTATAGTATTATTCACACCAGGCTTTATGTCTGACTCGAAGTTTATTTTCCTTAAACTCTTGGGTGCTCAAAATTGATTTGAGTAGGCTGAGGGTTGAGGTTTATAGGTTTTAGTAGGATTGCTAAAAAAGCTTCCGGTGATGAGCAGGTGGCTGACGGATAGCTAGTTAGGAGTTGCTGTTGTATTTTGGATTGATTTCGTTGTATTGTATATATAGTACTTTAGTCAACCAAGGGGGCATCGTCATATGTCGCTCTTGGCGTAATATTGTAATAACTATATTTTATCTTAACCTTGGAAACGATTATGGGATTATGTAATTTGAATATGGAACATGTTTTGGAGATGTAATTAAAAATATTATTTTTTGAAATATGTGATTTTGTTTCATATTCATGTGCTTTGATATTATGAATACCATCAACATAGCCGTATTTAGTCACCGGAAGTTAATACTATGGATGACTGCAACATCTGTAGCGCTTAGATTTGGGCCTCTAAATAGGGGATGTTACATGATTGGTAATGATTTTTTCGGTTTTTATGACTCTCAAGTGTTCTGTGATTTAAATGTTCTTGTACTTTGTGATAAGTTCTGAGTTAAATCATTTATGTAGTTTGTTTACTTTTATAATGCCATATATCCATTGTATTTCTTATTCTCACCCTTGTGAATATTTAGAGATAGTCTAACCTGTTTATTTAATAATACTTGGGTTAAGTCGAGACTTTTCAGGTATCAGGACTTGCAGGCTTTTGGGTAGGTGTGCTAGCAGATGATAGACTATTTTGACCTTTCTGTTTTTCTGTAGAATATACACACAAACATACAAATACATATACATACATACATACATACATACATATACATACATACATACATACATACATACATATATATATCTATATGTATATGTATTTGATGGGATATATTATTTGAGATAGTGACTTATTTTGGATGTATATTATATGAGTTTGGTATTGCATTTTTGTAGACTCACAGTATGTATTGTGTATGATGTGTATTTTTCCACTATGATCTGTGGTTGTTGTTTATATGATATATTGTCTGATTTTGAGAAACCAATGTGTTTATTACTTTAAACTGAGACTGTACACATCAAAATTTTATTCCATATATTCATTAAAATAGTAAGTATGACGTGTCAGTGTTAGTTTAAAGATATGTTCACATTTGGTAGCCCTTAGCAAGCCGTATTCTACGTATTATTGGACAACATTAATTATAATGTTCTTTAATAATATGGGTATAACGGTAGGGTCGTTACACCTATGAAACAAAAGTAATGCTTCACATCGTTACTACATCCCCATCTTATAGGTGAATCCTCAATACCTTAGAGGAGAAAGGGGAGTTGTTAAACTTGTCCCTAGACATAATCGAGGAAAAGGTCGAGGCTGCTACGAAGGCTATAGTGCACTGCCAAAAGGCAGCAAACCAACAACACTAGGATAAAGCAATGCCCGCTTAAGGAAGGAAACCAAGTACTGGAGCGAATGTTCCCTTGATCGGGGGCACTTAATCCAATTTTGAGCAATTATATCTTATCCGCCGAGATATAGGGAATGTAGCCTACATTTTGTATACCATGGACAAGCGTTCTTCACGTAAACATGGAATGCTCGAAACCTCCATCATTATTTCTTTTAATCTACTTTGTTTTTATCCAAAAGTTATTGTCTTTTAATAAAAGCAATTTTACTACAGTGATTAATAAGTGTACATCTTTTGAAATTTATTTATGTTAGGTTTCCATTTTATTTACCGATTATTACAATTTAATGGATTATGGCTAGGAGTATTTTCGATCATCGCGATTTTACGAAACCCTATGGTTAGGGTGTGTGAAACCATGATAGACGATCAGTGCTGCCAAAACACCACAAGAACAACCCGCCCATACCAGCTAAAGTCCCTGATTACTAGGACTTTACCGGCAAGGCCACTGCATATTAGGAGCCGTGTGACTTTAGCGCATCACAATAAGCTAGAACAAACCTTGGCTGGCAACAATGAATAAGATTTACCTTTGATTAGGACATGATTGTGGAAAGGGTAGTTCACCACTAACAATCGGCATATAAATCCTAATCGGTAATGGTGAATTGGATTTACCCACGATCAGGACATGATCGTGGAATGGGTAGTTGATTGTTAACGATTGGCCCATAAATCGTGGTCGGCAATAGTGGACCGAATTTACCCGTTAGGACATTATTGTGGAATGGGTGGGTCACAGTTGACGATCGACCCACAAATCCTCGTTGGCAACAATGAACCGAATTTACCCATGATTAAGGAGCAATTGTTGAATGGGTAGTTCACTGTTGAGTATCTACCCATAAATCCTGCCTAGCAACAGTGAACTAGATAACCTGATATAAATATATGATCGTGGAACGGGTAGTTCACAGTTGACGATTGACCTACAAATCTTGGCGGGCAATAATGAACCAGATTTACCCATGACCGTGGAGCAGTTAGTTCACTATTAACGATAGATCCACAAATCCCGACTAGTAATAGTTGACCGTATTTACCCATGATCAAGACATGATCGCAAAATAGGTAGTTCGCTATTAACGATCGACCAACAAATTCTGGTTGGCAACAATTAACAAATTTACCTACGAACAAGAATGATCGTTGAATGGTTGGTTCACTATTGATGATCAGCTTCTGGATTTATTTTGTCTGGGTCAAACCCAAAACAAACTAATTGGAAACCATCAAGGACACACTGGACTTGATTACAAAGACACTCCACCAAAGATCACTCACCTTGACGAACTTGATAGTAGTTGATCCTATGCAAGTGTTCATGGTAGCTATAAAAAAGTTGCTAATGGAACAGAAGAGGCGCTTCAGTGAAGAACCACCCACTTTTCCCAATATGACAGCGATTAATTCAATGTGAGAATACATGGTACTAATAAAGTGACTGATGGAAGAACTAAGAAAATAAGAGGGAACTACATCACTAGTATGCTCACCTTGCCAAACTTATCGATGGTTAGGCAAAGACGATATACGAACATAATGGAATAACTAATCCTAATCAGGCATGATAATTCCATTTAGAAATTTCTATAAGATAGATAAGCGCTTGTGTGAGTGTTTATACAAGAAATATGAAGTGTGAGCTAGGGAAGCATCAGTCATAGACTAAGCTAACATCAAAGCATAGTCAATGTTATATCCAAAGCATCAAACATCATGTCTCATACCCAAAGACACTTTAGCGGAGACCACTTACTCTGACGAATTTTTTAGTGATTGACACCATACAAGTATGCATGATAGCGACGAGATGTGAAGACTCATGAATTCGAAGACCAAGATGTGAAGATCTCAAGATTATAATTTAGTTTATAGAGTCATAGCATATAATGGTTAAAGTCCTTGATAGCAATCTTTGACCTCTATCTCCAATTTTCTAATCTTTTATATTTTTAACCAAAATATATTTCAAAATATTTTATAAAAGTTTTCCAAAGTTCAAAATTTATATAAACTATGTTCAAACTATTTTACATATGTCAACATACATGCTGCCAATTAGTTTTCAAAATTTTGAAAAGAAGTGTTTATTCATTGCAACTCTTCACGAACGGATAATCTGTTCATTAACTATATAAAATGGAGTGCAAATAAATTTTTGATAACTAATTACTTAATTTCTCCCCTCTTCTTACTCCCTTAGAAACTCCATTGAAAAATATAATCTATTATTTTCAAAATCACATAAAATCAATTCATACTTCATTGTATTAATTCAATACTACTTTCTTATTATTTTGCAAACATCTCTCTCTCTCTTAATTCAAAGATCAAAATTGCTATCCGAGAGGCTATATGAACCATTATATCCAAGGTATAGGAATTTGGTTTTGGAAAAACCATCTACTCTATTTGTATTTGCTTGGGTGTGCTTAGTAGCCCTAAGTGGGTGTGCATACAATCAGGTCAAATCAAGTGAGTCTACTTTTGCTCAAAAATTCAAGAGGGTGTGTCTCGTAGCCTCAAAATCGAGATTGTATTTGGGTTTGCAATCTGCCTAGTTAAAGGCTGACATTTGAAAAGAAATATGTACAAGAAATTGTACAGGACTTGATGTAGGAGAAATCTGAACCAGTATAAAATTCATGGTGCCATCTCTCTAGCTCTTTGCTTTAATTTATTGCATTTATTTTTATCTATGATTGCATATGTGATTGTTGGTATATTTCTCTGTTGATAATTTGTGATTTAATATTAGTCTAGAACGAAATTTAAAAAGATTTACATAAGTTTAAAAATACTATTCACCCTCTTCTAGTGTTTAATTAGCGTAAAGATCTATAATTCCGCAACCCACATTTAGTATCGGATAATTAGGTTTTCAAAAACTTGTAATTTGATTTTTGAAAAGTTTAAATGACTAGCAGCACTATTAGTACACTTGTTAACACTTTTGTTGAAGGATAATCTACTATTAGACCCCCACTTTTTAATGCTAGTAATTACACTTATTAGTCATATAGGATGAAGATTTACTTACAGTCTAACTGTTTAAATATTTGGAATTTTACAAATAATGAGTACACAGAACTCTAAACTAACTTTGCACATTGGAATGCTGACCAAAAGGCACTTGCACAGAATAATTCTAAAGCAATATATACTTTCTTTACTCATTAGCTAAAAATGAATATAGCAGAGACTCTATTTGTAAGTTTGCGTATGAAATTTGGAGAACACTACAAGTTGCATATGAGGGCACCGGTAAAGTTAAACATACCAAAATTGCCATGTTAACCAATAAGTTTTAGTTGCTTAGAATGAATCCAAATGAGTATATTTCTGACATGTATTATAGATTTCAAGATATAGTGCATTCTTTGATAGCACTAGGTAATAACTTTTCTAAAGAGGATCAAGTTAGAAAAATCATCAATTCACTCTCTTCGGAGTAGGATCAAAAGACAATAGCAATAGAATAGGCTAATGACATTAGTACTCGAAAATATTAAAGAGTTAATAGGAAATTTAATGTCCTATGAAGCACAATTGCAGGGTAGAAGAAAAAGCAAAGCAACAGAAAAGAAATCCATCGCTTTCAATGCAATAGCCGATAATCAGGATTCAGATGATGATAATGATGAAGAATCTGCTTTCATGACTAGAAATTTTAGAAAATTACTGAAGTATAGAAAGACAAACAACTTTCGAAGACCTAAACAAGACTCATGGAGCTGGACCTGCAATTAGATGTTTCAACTGCGATGAACCTGGTCATTTGTAAAAAGACTTTCCACATCAGAACAAATCAAGGATCTCACCTATTACTGATTAATCCGGAAAACAAAAGAGGATTTATAAAGCAGAATTAAATGATTACGATACTACTTTAAGTGACAATGAACCAAATACGGAGGATGTAAACATATGTTTCACGGTAATAGTATATTATCAGAACGGATCAAAGGGAAGGAACAAAAAGTGGTACTTTTTACATTTAATTTTTAACTTCATTTGAATTTAGGAATAAAATATAGATTAATAATAATATTGGTTGCATATAAGAATATAGATATGTGTGTGTGTGTGTGTGAATATTTTACCTAACTTTTAATTTTTGATTTTATAGCCCATATGTAACGACCCAGAATTTTGAACCATTCGCATCCATTATAAGTGTATAGGTAGACACTCATGCCGGAGTTGAATTGCTCAAAATACCGCATTGTTAATTTAAATTTGACAAAACTGAACATATACAGTAAATAAATAATCACAGACACAGAGTAATAAGTGCAGCGGAAATAAAAGAGATAGTAGTTCATGAAGCTACTATATAAATATATAAGTTACATCAGAGTTAAACCAGATACAACGGAAGAGTAATATGATACATCAGATACAAAGTAGAATACATCACTGGAATCATCGAATATCTGGAAGCTGGATAGATAGCTGGATCTCCAAGCGAAGCTCCAACTCTAAAGGTGAGTCTCGAAAGCTGAACCACTCAGTCTGACCCGAGCGTAAAGCAAAATACAAAACACTCGAGTCAGGATTAACATTCTTATATTAATAAATCCAACTCAAGTGAAATAGCAATTGAAATACAAGTAACTCAAAGGATGTTTGGAATAACCATCCTTTAAGGATCCGTTAAACTATCTACTAGGTAGTAATATACGCTAAGTAGATAATGTATATCAGTAATCTGTAAAGATATCAAAATAGCGTTAAGTCATGGCCCATTCCACCCTTAACACATTTTTATTCCCAAAAGCATATACAAGACCGTAGTTTCCCCAAAACCGGAAGTCACCAGAGGGCAATCCATATACTAAAGGTACAAATCAAAATCGTAGTGGTCGCGAATAAATGGAATACAAGTATGACAAGGCACATGAGGCAATACCCAAGGTAGTGATACTACCGTTCGCCTGATCCGGACTGGTGAGAACGCAACGCCGCAGCGCCCGCAACACTGTGAAACAACACTCCCAAAATCAAGGGTGCACCAATCGACAACAAGTAATAAGTAGTTCGAAGAAGTGTGTCCACTTGAGGTAGCTAATCCTCCATTGGCCCGGCACAGCTCCTGTTTTAGTCATTTCCAATTTGACACAAGTGTCAAGGCTATCCATTATCGTTCTCTTTCTTCAGTCAACACGAACATCATTCCAACCACTTCATTCTGGATCATCACTCCGCGCATAGTTATTAAAGTGGTTTCGGTTTAGATAGAGAGTATATCCATTACCGATCCCGGTCTCTTTAATAACTTTCGTAATTATTACACCGATTGGTCGTTTATATATTTCAAAAACCAAATCAATTTCAATTCAATTAGAATTCGAAAATCAACATTTCATTTTTCTTCCGAAACCAATTTCCAATAATTTACGTTTCAAAACTTCCAAATTATCATTTCAAAATCTTATAATTCAATTTCAATCGTTATATTGAAAACAATTCAAATATTGATTCAAATTCGCACAAAGTTTCATTTCGAAATCATTAGAATCAATTTAGTTTTAACATTCAAATCAATTTACATTCATTTATCGATTTCATTCAATATTCGTTAAGTAAATTTTATTATTCAAAACAATTCTATTAAATTTCCAATTCATTAAATCAATTCTTAAGTTCAACTTCATTAAAACAAAACTTACAATTTTGAATTAAATTAAATTCGTCAAATCAAACTCTTCAACTTTCAAGTCTTACATTAATTCCAAAATATCACATTTTCATTTCTTGTTAAAGAAATTCAATTTCACTTATTTACTTTTTTAAATAATTTTCCAAAACCTACTTAATAAAGAAAACTCAATTTCAATTATTTACGAAGTAAAATTCACTTATTCAAAAGTTCAATTTTTCTTATTAAAGAATTCCATTCAATTTGATCATTAAATAATTCAACCTTATTTAATTATTAAATAATTCAAAACTTAATTATTAAAAATTTCAAAGTTTAATAATTTCAAACTTAATTATAATTTCAAACTTAATTATCAAATCATTTCAAAGTTTAATAATTTCAAACTTAGTTCAATTTCAAACTTAATTATCAAATCATTTCAAAATTTAATTCAATCATTTCTCAAATTTAACATCGTTCTTTCATCAATTACATTGTTAATATTTTGTTTCAGATTATTTAAATATTCACATTTTAATTTCATTAAAATTCAATTTCCAACTTCATTTCAAAATCATATTATTTATTCAAATAAAATCTTCGTTTATTTTTAAATCAAATTATTGACCAATCGGGTTTTTATTTAATTCTCTATCCTAGGTCAAAGTTCAATTTGGGTATTTATCATTTCAACCCGATTCCAATTCAATTCAAAATCAAAACATAGTAAAGGGAACTTGCAGTGTGATAACTGGGATGGTGTCAAAGTAAATAAACAAGCAATAAAAACAACCAATATCAATCCAATAATCAATTCAAATAATCCCGAAATAACCGTATTAATTCGCATTGTTATTTGTACGAATTAATATAATTATTTCTAGAATCTACACTATCATTTCATGTAAATTAAAGGTTATTACATTACGGTTTTTCACTTGTCATCTATTTACAATTTCATACATCATCAGTTTAAACAACATACAATTGATGGTTCAAGGTGTAGTTAACAATCCTACGTGTCAATAAATTTAACAGTTAAAGGGGTCATATTATACAAATGTCAGTTAATCAAATTTAACATTTAATTATCCTATATCAAGTTCAATTTCATACTATTTATCAATTTAACATTAACAATTTAACGTCCAATATAAACATCAACAATCAATCAATTATCAGCCAAACTGTATTATTATTGCGTAAATAATTAACAGATAATGGTGTCAGATGTCATAGGTGAACTGATACAGGTAATAGCATATATAACAGTGTAATTAACTAACAGCAGCATATTTCAATTGTCGTTTCAATTGAAATCAGATTTAATAAATAAAAGAACGTTAATCGTGAGTGATTGCTCACCTTTCGAGGCTAGAGAGAACAGGAGATGACACAGATACGCACATAGAAACGGACACTGAAATTGAGTTACGAAATCCAAGCACGAGTCCAAAACAACAAGGTTGGTAAGATTTCGACGGAACGAGCTGATTACAAAAAACGATGAGAACAAATCAAAATCAGTTTGATATCACAGAAACGAAATGTACACTATATTGTTTTTTTTTTCAAATCAATATTAATTTAAACACATACTAAATTAAATATATATGTAATTCAAAATCATTGTTTTAAACAAACACATATAAACAAATATTTTTACATAGTATAATTTGAAATAAATGAATATATACCTATAAAGATAGACAACATATTACATGTATTTATATATCATAACAAAATCCTATATAAACTATATGTATATACACATTATGTTTTAAAACAATACTCGTATATATAAATTGATGGTCCACTAAATATAACTAACTTACATATCAATTTATTCGGTATTAAACATGTATGCTACCAGAACTAATACACTGTATGATATACAAACAAATACACTTTATTAAATGCCTTAGAAATGTAACTAAAAAATAATAATATCAATTTTAACATATTTCACTATACGTTAACAGTCTATCAATACAGTAAGTACAAAATTTCTTCACCCATATTATCATATACAGTTAACAAAACTTTCATTATAAAATTCATATTCTATGCGACAGATAAATATCAGTTTATATAAAATAATTATAACGATTGTATAGGATAATAAAACCTATAAATGCACCTGCAAACAGCATTTCGAAATCTTCCTAGACAATTGCATTTTAGTATTACAGCAAAATCTTAAAACATATATATGCGTATATCTTTATATAATAAAAATTTTAACAGACCTTCCAACTAAATGAAATAACGGTGTATAAACTCTCATATGAATAACTGTTTACACACTTAACAACATTTAAACAAGAATATATATATTCTTTATAAAAATTTATACTAACAGATAAGGTTAAAAATATACATAAATGTAACACATGCTTTACCTGCAACTACAAAACACACTCGCAAGTATACACGGAGAAGCCGACAGGAAGACAAAGTCTGGGACAGAGGCGAAGGAAAGCTAGGTTGATCGGCAGGGCAAGGGGATGGTGGCGCTGTCAGTTGTAGGAGGACGTGGGGAGGATGGCCAAGGCGGTGACCACGTGGTTGCTTGAGGGCTGCTTGTCGTGGACGTGGTATGCAAGGGGACAGGCTGTCGAGTCTGGCCAGGGGAAAGAGGGGCGGAGGTGGCAGTGTGGTCGGAGCTGACGTGTTTTGGGAAGCAAGCGGGGAAGGTGGGGAGAAGGGACAGTTTCACGAAATTAGGAGACGTGGAGGATGGGAGGACTTGTTGTGAATGTTAAAAAGAGGAGAGGAAGTGATAAGTTAGGCAACCCAAAAGGTTTTGAATGAAGAGAAAAATGAATGGCAGAAGACAACGCATCAAGAAAAGGGAACGGGTACCAACGTGTACAAAAATGAATGCGTATCACAATATTTATTTCAAAAGTTGCAGAGAACAAATATGCAAATGGAACTAACTGATGGAAACAAAAGGTCACTTAAACTATTGAGATGAATGCACAAAAAAACACGCATTGAATTCTGTAATTTTCAATACCCATTGGTTTTCACCAGAATGATTACCAGAAACGCAAAAGACTCCACAAAGAGTACCAATACGGAAAGCGGTTCGCAAAGTGTAACGTACGCCGAACTCCGAATTTGAAAATCGAGTACACCGTAAAGATCGGCACGACGAGACGATCAAAATGGTATACAGACGTCAGTGGTACGATTTAATTATAAAAATTCGAATTTTCTACCAGCGGAAAATGCAAGAAAAACACTGAAAAATAAGATCGACGGAGTCAAAGATGTCCGAATTTGGAAAAATGACAAACTAACATCTTACTCAGAAGATGGTTTAGAATTTTCTATGTAAAAATATTTAGGTTTCGGAAACATTTTATTTTCATTACTTTTTAACTTATTGAATTGAAGTGAATTTACGCGCGAAATAAACTTTCATATTTTCGGACGAAAATTTACCAGTTGCTATGTTTAACTAGACGTATTCCAAATATAAAATTTTTATTTCAAAATTTTATCGTTTAAAATTTCGCAAAATTTCAACTAATTACGTTATTAAAACCGTTGAAATTTACGGGTCGTTACACTCTCCCCCACTCAAAACTTTTCGTCCCCGAAAAGGAACGAGGTAGGAGAATAGAAACAACCAGAAAGAAAGACGGATTTGAAATACAGAATAACAATTTATTTAAACCATATAAATTCAAATTTAAATTAATTGATATTCAATAATTGTTTTAATCCATTTGATTTCACTAAAATCAATTTCAACTATTTCTAAATTCATTATCTTATTATCCAATTATCCTCAATTTACAATTTCTAAACCATAAATTTGAATAGTCTTTTATTATAATCATATTTTATTTAACAGTTTTAAATTCTTCTTAATTCCAAATTACTGTTAAATTTATTCTACTTAATATATATCTACTCGCATATATTTAACCCATATAAATTAATTTAAACCATAAAAGTTTCGATTTAAATTAATTTACATCTATTAATTTCTTTTAAATTCAAGGTATTTTCATAAGTTGATCAAATTTCAATTTATTAATTCTTTCAGAACAAATTTATTAATTCTTTCAAAACAGATTTATTTCATTATTAACTGAGTTTACTTATTATCCTATCTAACTCTATTAACATCTTTATAATCAAAATTTAGTGTATAACATTTATTATAAACACTCAAATTTTATTTATAAATTCAATTTATCTTATATATTATCCCATTACATATTCAACTTCGGAATGATTTCGGTAAGTTGTATTAGAATGCAGTTGAACAATATACAAATAAAATTTTCCCAATTCAATTATTCAAGTTTAAATATTTATTCCAAATTTGGTTTTATTTAATTAAAATCATCCTTTAACAAAATTTAAGAATTAGATTTCCGATTAACTTTAAACAATTTAGAGATATATATAATATGTTTATATCAAATCAAATTAAATTTTAAAATAAGGTACTTATATATATATATATAAATCCAATTATACTGCAGAAATTAAAATCAAAATATTTTTCAAAACAAAACCGTAGCAAAGCTACAGAATAGTATCTTCACTTCGAAACTCGAAAATGAATGTCGATGATGCGGCCGCCATCATCGAAATTTATTTTCCAGCGACAAAGAGAAGAGCACTGATTTCAACATTTTAAAAATTCTTTGAAAACGATTTCTATTCGAAAATACTTTCAATACTATATACTTTAAAATTTTAAAAACCAAAGTTCGAAATCACCGGAAACTAATAAATTCTCAAATTTCTGAATTAGATTCATTTCAAATTTCAATCAATTTATAACCAAGTTTATAAATTCATTTATTTATATTATGCAATAGTCAATGGTTTACAAAACAATAAATGAAAATCAAATATTATTATTTTCAGACAACAAATTCATTAACAATTTAATTTTAGAAAACTTATATTTATATATAAGATAATCATACAAAACTTCTATTTTATTTATCAAATTTGAAAACGATATTG
The DNA here is from genome assembly GCA_030737815.1 of Allium fistulosum. Classification (NCBI taxonomy): domain Eukaryota; kingdom Viridiplantae; phylum Streptophyta; class Magnoliopsida; order Asparagales; family Amaryllidaceae; genus Allium; species Allium fistulosum. Next base: position 189,396,619 of record CM060902.1, on the reverse strand, counting down.
TGTCAGTTTGCTCTGCTCAGGTGTTTTGGAAATCCTATCGATAGCGTTGATCAGACGAATCGATCGAAAACCCAAATCAACATCAACAACTCAAACAACACAATATAAAAATATTTAAAAATTAATTTACAATACACTTCCTCACTTAACGATACAATAATGGATTTCAAAGCAAGGATAGGGATTCAATTTTTGATAGACTCAAATCAAAGAGAATTTCGATTCGAAGATAGGTTTGAACAAAGACGAAATAATTAAATAACAAAATAAGTCGATGGACAAGTTTATATAAATCGCGGGCAACCTTAACCGGGTCCACCGTGACTTCAAAAATAAGATCGGTGTAGAATTTCAAGGTAAATCTACATTTGATCTCAAGAAATAGAATTCAGGTATAGCAGGAGATAGATAGCATCGTAAACCGAGGATACAGAAATCTCCGGTAAATTTGATGCCTATTATAAAGGAGTTTTGCTCCTTTACGAATTATTCGAAGATTGGCGAGACCGCCGATCTTGTAACAACCCGACTTTTTCTCCACAGAAAGTCGGATCATTATGAAGAACGAAAGGGATAGAAGAAGAAAAGAAAGGAAAGAAGAAAGAACAACACATCAGAATCTCACAGCGGAACGAATAAAATATAATATATCACATAAAATATTGCATAGTATCATATTACATCAGAGTACACAACTTACAACACATATTAGACAGTTATAAACATCTGTCTAATTCATACAACTCAAGTATCACAGATACAGACACAACATATACACAGCGGAATCATAATATATCTACACGGTGAAGCCTCCTGCTCCAAATCTCCTCCAGAATTCGTCAAAGCTATCCTGAATCCCTTGACTACTCAATACAATATTGAGTACCCAAGAGTTTAATAAAACAGAAAATAAACACTTGGGTCAGACATGGGTCTGGTGTGAGTAAACGGTTTAAATTGCTTAACTTTGAAAACCTTTGAAAACAAAAGTATCACGTAAGACTCCCCACACATAAACATGGGTAAGTTTTTACCTTACGCTAACTAAAACATTTGATAGGAAATCCAGTTATATTATAATAGGGTCTAGGGTTTCCAAGTAAAATACAGAAATAGCTGAAATGCTTACATCTCACATTCCAACATAGTTGGGCACAACTAATACGTACGGCACTTATTGGAGTTTGGATTCCATACAATGGCAGGGCTACTGGGGTATCGCCCGTCACAGTACGTGGCCTAGATCACCGTACCGAGGAGTACGCCCGCTCCCTTGCAACACAAAGCCGGAACCATCCCTTACTGGATAATCCCGAACAAGATAATCCCGTAGTTGGCGCGACCAACTACACACTAAGCCGAATAAAAGAAAAGGGACCTCTAGACAGGGATCTATCTTGCTCTCAGTGGGTGCTACCCACGAAGCCTTGCTGCACCTCCCCTGTTTTAGCCATTCCCGGTTGATGAGGCTTGAGGTTACGATTACCTTTAATCAGAACATATCACTTAGAATGCTCATCGTCCGCCTGACGATGTGCTGAAAGCATTCAATCCATACAAGTTCGTTCCGGGTTCGAACGAAACCGTAGGCATTATCTCGTTACACTCGTTTTGGAATCACCCTCACAGTTAACGACAATAACCCTTGCACTCTAAATCTTCATCTTCACTTGAGATTCACGACCTATCGTTAATTTGGATCGATGTGGTATTCGGGTCTCCAGACCTGGAATACCGGTATACGGAAACCCGATCCCGGTCTCATCGAAATCCAAAACGTATCTTTTAAGGGCCAAGTTGTTTTAAGGTTAAAACAATTCAATTCTTATCTATATTACACACAGATAGATAATTTACAATAGATAATCCATATTATCATCCAAACAGATAATTCATATTATCATTTCAATCCAACCAAACATCTATATCATAGACCAGCACATCTCTTATCAGAGATATCAACAATGCAAAGCATTCAATATCATTCATCCATTCTTAAGTAATGATTTATATCATCTAATTAATTTAAAGTGAATTAAACTAATTACTTCATTCTATAAATCCTGCTTACTTAATTATTAATTAAACCAATTAATTAATCATTACTCTAAGTATCCATCTTAATTAATCATTCATGATTAATTATCCTTTAATTACTTTAAGTAATTAATACTTAATTAATTTCACAAATTAATTATCTTAAACCTTTCAGTAATTAATCTTTAATTACTTCATTAATTAATTAACTACATTTAATTACATTAATACTTAATTAATTACAATTAATTAATTACAATTAATTAATTACTTTAATCCTTTATTATTGATTAATTAATTTTAATTAACCAATCCTTAATTACATCATTTAAATTAATTATATTTTATAATTAATTCTTAATTAAACCATATTAATCTCCTTTGATTAATCTCATTTAGTAATTAACTTCCCTTAATTACTCCATTCCATAAATTAATTATTCCTTAATTAATTATCTTTTAATTAATCCCTAATTACTAGTTCATTAATATTTGATTAATCCATAATTATCATTTGATTAATCCTTAAATAATCTTTAATTACAAATTAATCACTCCTTAATTAATAATTAATAAAACCTAATTATTAATTAATAAAACTTAAATACAAATTTAGTACTTCTTAATTATTAATTTATTAACTTCTAATTACTAATTAATTAATTTCAAATTACTAAATTAATAAATCTCTAATTATTAATTAATCTCTAATCATTAATTAATCTCTAATTACTTTTATTAATTAATCTCCAATTTCTTTCATTAATTAATTACTCTTTTAAATAATTACATTTAACAAGTAACTTTAATTAATCACATTCTTAATTAAAGATAAATTCTTTATCTTCATTATTTACCAAATTTTATCATTGGAAACATTTAGGGGTTAACTACATGATTTTAAAATATAAGATTCACTTTAAACTAAACAATTAAACATTTAATTTTTTTAAAACAATTAAATCTTTGAACTTTACTTGGAAACTTGTTGAACTCTTCTTTGGAAAATTCCATTTTATTTATTTAAAAAAAACTTGATCATTTCTCTTTCGCTTTAGAAACTTATTGGCTTACCAAAGGGAATCCGAGACAAACAACCAAAATCCCGAGCTAATTTTCGAGCAACTCACGAGTATCTCTCGTACCTTCTTCTTCTTCGAGTCGCACCAACATCTACGCGATATCGATCCCGAGTCGACTTTATTTCCCAAACCAATCACCTAGATACACGCAAACGTGCACAGGTGCATGTGCACAACCGATCGAAACGACTCCGACCTTCGCCACGATCATTCCCACGTCGACGACAACCTAAACGTGCTTCCTGACCACCCAGTTTGTCGAATTCGACTAGAATTCGAATTCGAGCTATTCGATCGATTCTGGAACCCAACCTCGACAGCCAAAATCCGATCGCCTCGCCACCCACGATCGCCAGAGATCACGCGCTTCCCTCCTTAGCTCCGCCACGACACCACACGTCGTTTCCCTTTAGTCCGATCGCCTTTGATTCAGCTTTGATGAAGAAATCATCTCGAGAAACACTACGACCAAAACAGGTTCGAAAACCCTATCTTGACGTCGTTCATCCATCACGACGTTCGAGAAATCCATCCACCATTTTTCTCGACATTCCCGATTGACAAGCTAACTCCTACAGAAACCACGACTACCCCAAATTCATAGATCACGAGAAATAGCCCATAAACCATATTCTGATCATCTTTGAACTGCACCCTCTATATATAACTAAAAATCGAGATTTAAGTTTTAAAAATTCTATTTCTCAAAGATGAATCAGATTATACACTTGAATTAATAAATCATTCCACTAAATTTTAACCCAATTCTAAACTTCCACTGTTATTTTTCATTTTCCAGAGAGTTTCAAACTCAATTTATATAATTTAAAATTTTAAAACTTAATTATGCTCAAACAAACAACATTTGTTTGAATACTTTAGCCTAACAAAGATACTTGAAGATAATTTTTAGTTTCGTTCAATATTTAGCCTGTTAGAAAGTAAGCAGAGTTGATCATAATCATACATACCAATATATACATTCATATAGACAGGTATTCAGATTTTAACAAGCATGCATACATAATTTTAAACATGCATTACTAGATTCATCTCAATACTACATATATATATATATATCAAATTAAAACTGATTTATGTTTTAATTTTATTCACAGGAAAATAACAGAGAGCATGAACATCAATATGCACAGATATTTTATAACAAACTCTTATCTAAACATCCATTCACATCTAATTATTCAAGTAATCATTGCATATCATTTTACTGTGACATTTATCAGGCATATCAAGACATAATAACAATTTTAAAACTGTTTTTAAAATTAGATTTACTCACCAGTTTATCAGAGAACAGAGAACAGAAGACAGATTTTTTTCCAGGCTGATGTTCCAGATTTTTGAACTTCTTTTGATTAGTTGAATTTGAATCTAGCTGCTATGAATTTAAACTTGCTGTTGATTTATTTCTCTGATTGCATGTCTTTAGATTGCATATTGAAGATTTGAAATTGCTGTTGTCTTGATCTTCTTTCTCTGATTTTCATTTGAAATTTCTAGATTTTGCTTTGCTTTCAATTTTGATTTCCAGGTTTTCATTTTTCTTTTTGATTTTAGATTCGAATTGTATTTTTTTTTGTGGAGAAAGAAGTGAAGATAGATTAATTCAGCTGAAAGTAAAAATATATTTCTTCTTTCATATGTTATTTATTTAATTTAATTATTAAAAAGAAAATGTGGACATTTATCCTTCTTAGAGGTTAATTAACTTACACATATGCCTATTTTCTTACAATTGTCTTTAAACTACCTTTAAAAACTTACAAGTGTACATTCTTATTTTAATTAATTTATTTAAGTCATTTATATGTATTTAAGAAATATTTATATGTATATAATGTATTTATCTCCTTTTATAATAAGCTTTAAGATTTCTATATAAATATACAAGTGTGAAAAACTATTATTTATAATAACTTATGCTTTAATCAAATATATATATATATATATAACATATTTATAAATGCTTAAGAAATTGAGCTTAACTATATATATATTTTTACAAACCATTTTGAATTTTAAAAAGGAAAGAATCTAAAAAAAACAATTGAACTTCTTAATTTAAACCTTAACCAAAATAAAACTTAAAATATATGTTTATAATAAATAAGAAATTATTCTTGTTATTTAAATCTTAAAATATCATTTTCAAAAGTATTAAACCAAATTACAAATTATATATATATATTAAAGTTTGAAAACATCTTATTAAATTCAAATTCAATATTCTTTCCATTCCAATATATACAAATATATATATTCTAAATGGAAAATACTTTTAACATTAGCTTTATAATTATCATATTTAATTTTAATACATAACTTCAAATAACAATATATATATACATATATATTATAATTTGATAACTTATCCTTTTATTAAATTAAAGACTCCCTATTTATAATATATATACCTATATATATACATTATAAATATAAACACTTATATTAGTTTTAGTAAGATAAATCTTCCTAATTAAAATTTTAGAAAAGATATTCCCAAATTAAAATGTTATTAGTTTTCAAAAGAAATAAATTTGCCAATTTAAAATATTATTAACCTTTTAAAATGTATAAACTTGTCAATTTATAAAATAAATCAACAAATCAATTTAATTATTAATAAAGATTATTAAATTGATATTGCCAAATTTCCGGGATATCACATTCCTCCCCCCTTAAAATAATTTCGTCTCCGAAATTTAAAAGCAAAGATAATTTAATAACCCAGCAAAATTTTATTTTAAACAGCAACCATAGATATCAATCATATTCTAACAACCATAGCAAACAATTTAATCAAACAAATTTAACTATCCAGTCAAAATCTGGATAGAATTTCCTCGAGTTTCCCCAAGTATATATATATATATATACCGGGATACTCGTTCTACAGGATCTTAACTAACTATCTACAATAACCTAGAACTCCTTCCCTTCTAGATCACAATCTGAACAAGATATCAGACTAAACTCAAAACCATCCCAACTACCAAATCCTTCTGAACTGCTGATTTCATCCCTCGATGAATCATACACATATTCCTCAGAGATACGTGAAATACAATGAATTCCAGTTGTCCGAACTGGCAACTCAATCCTATAGATCGAAGAACTATTCCTCACGAGACAGAGAAAAATCTCATAATACTTCCGGAGCTAACTCTTCAGTCTTACTAAATCTTATATCTCCTTTGATCGGAGAAAACTTAAACAATATCCAAATTTCAACTTCAAATTCCAAATTTCATCAATTCTTAACTGCATAACTCTCCTGATAATCCTGAGTCACTTCATTCTTCCTGATCAGCTTAACTCTTGCTGATGCCTCTTGAAACAAACCAGACCAATATCAAACAAATTTCTGGATTCTACTCAACAAAATGGTTCTTCCAAAAATACACCGAAATACAGAACATAACTCTACTCCACAATCATTAGAGCACTTCGAACTACTTCTCCTTTCTGGAATAGCCAAACAGTTGTACTTGACAATCTTATCTCCAAATTTTGAAAATTCCTTCACACTTAGAGATACACTTGAATTTCCTATAGAAATCCTCTACTCCAAGAAAATTACAACTCTCGGTTGCTTCCACTCTAGAACAATTGCTATCTTGCTTCTGCTACACAACTCTGATCTTGAATAGATGAGAATGCCATCGGAGAAACTCGAGCACAAACTTGATCATCCAAAGTTCATCAGACCATAAAATCTTAGCGACTCCATTCCATTTGGTCAGAAACATCTCGCAGAAACTTCTCCAGAAAAACTCGGTGTGATCAATCCCTCTCCAAAGAATTCTGAGCTTCTTCACAAAATTCTTCTCTCGGAGACATCCTTCTACTAAGCTGAACTTCCGGTAACTTCATGAATCAAGTCGATACGGAATCTCAAGCTTCAATAACCCAAAAAGAATACTCAAACAATCGCAAGTCATTTTTGCGATCAGCCCAGCTTAATTTCCAAAGATAACTGTTCTCTCTTCACTAATCAGAACAGCTTACACTTATCTATCCAATTCATCGAAGAAATGGATTCACTCAGTTGCTTCTAGACTCCATCTCTAGAAAAACTGCTCAGACAGAAACTTCCTACCAACACAGAACACTCCAAGCCGCACTGCTGCCACAAACCAAAGACTTCTTATCTGAAACTCCTCGAGAAACTCGGACCTCAAAGCAAATAGAAACACCCTACTGGACTCAGCCACAACACCGAAACAGACTCACTTCTTCAAACTTGTTCCAGAAGAAACATCTTCAGAAACGTCCATAGCCACCGTGTCTCATCACACAGCTACTACTTCCTGAGGTTACCAAAATACCATCACTCTCTTCAGCTCATCCAATAGATCTACTCTATTCATCCAACTTCAAAGATAAACTCTAAACCATAACTGGTTTCCTTCAGAGATCGGTGAAATCTTTACACCACAACAAAGTTCACTCGAGACAGTATTAGGTCTACGGTCTCGTCAGATATACTTCCAACCTCAACACTCAAATTCTAACTATTGGTAGTTGTATTACTCACACTACCACCTTATCTACCTTTATAACTTATATTGGAAAACCCGAACAGGTAACCCAACAAATAGGTAGAAATACATAAATATATATATTTAAAATGATACTTTTTATATAGAAATTATTTCTGGGTAAAATTATTTCATCTACCTCTTTAAAACAATATTGTGTCCGTTGGCCTGGTTCAAGTGTTTAGAGATCCCTATCAATAACGTTAGCTACTCGTATTGACCAGAATCCATATACCACTCAACCGATCAATTAACACAATATAAAACCATTTTTATATAACTAACAATTACGCGCTCTCAAGATAGACACCACTTCAGAGCCTAGGTATTCACTCAACCTGGCTCTGATACCAACTGTAACAACCCGACTTTTTCTCCACAGAAAGTCGGATCATTATGAAGAACGAAAGGGATAGAAGAAGAAAAGAAAGGAAAGAAGAAAGAACAACACATCAGAATCTCACAGCGGAACGAATAAAATATAATATATCACATAAAATATTGCATAGTATCATATTACATCAGAGTACACAACTTACAACACATATTAGACAGTTATAAACATCTGTCTAATTCATACAACTCAAGTATCACAGATACAGACACAACATATACACAGCGGAATCATAATATATCTACACGGTGAAGCCTCCTGCTCCAAATCTCCTCCAGAATTCGTCAAAGCTATCCTGAATCCCTTGACTACTCAATACAATATTGAGTACCCAAGAGTTTAATAAAACAGAAAATAAACACTTGGGTCAGACATGGGTCTGGTGTGAGTAAACGGTTTAAATTGCTTAACTTTGAAAACCTTTGAAAACAAAAGTATCACGTAAGACTCCCCACACATAAACATGGGTAAGTTTTTACCTTACGCTAACTAAAACATTTGATAGGAAATCCAGTTATATTATAATAGGGTCTAGGGTTTCCAAGTAAAATACAGAAATAGCTGAAATGCTTACATCTCACATTCCAACATAGTTGGGCACAACTAATACGTACGGCACTTATTGGAGTTTGGATTCCATACAATGGCAGGGCTACTGGGGTATCGCCCGTCACAGTACGTGGCCTAGATCACCGTACCGAGGAGTACGCCCGCTCCCCTGCAACACAAAGCCGGAACCATCCCTTACTGGATAATCCCGAACAAGATAATCCCGTAGTTGGCGCGACCAACTACACACTAAGCCGAATAAAAGAAAAGGGACCTCTAGACAGGGATCTATCTTGCTCTCAGTGGGTGCTACCCACGAAGCCTTGCTGCACCTCCCCTGTTTTAGCCATTCCCGGTTGATGAGGCTTGAGGTTACGATTACCTTTAATCAGAACATATCACTTAGAATGCTCATCGTCCGCCTGACGATGTGCTGAAAGCATTCAATCCATACAAGTTCGTTCCGGGTTCGAACGAAACCGAAGGCATTATCTCGTTACACTCGTTTTGGAATCACCCTCAGAGTTAACGACAATAACCCTTGCACTCTAAATCTTCATCTTCACTTGAGATTCACGACCTATCGTTAATTTGGATCGATGTGGTATTCGGGTCTCCAGACCTGGAATACCGGTATATGGAAACCCGATCCCGGTCTCATCGAAATCCAAAACGTATCTTTTAAGGGCCAAGTTGTTTTAAGGTTAAAACAATTCAATTCTTATCTATATTACACACAGATAGATAATTTACAATAGATAATCCATATTATCATCCAAACAGATAATTCATATTATCATTTCAATCCAACCAAACATCTATATCATAGATCAGCACATCTCTTATCAGAGATATCAACAATGCAAAGCATTCAATATCATTCATCCATTCTTAAGTAATGATTTATATCATCTAATTAATTTAAAGTGAATTAAACTAATTACTTCATTCTATAAATCCTGCTTACTTAATTATTAATTAAACCAATTAATTAATCATTACTCTAAGTATCCATCTTAATTAATCATTCATGATTAATTATCCTTTAATTACTTTAAGTAATTAATACTTAATTAATTTCACAAATTAATTATCTTAAACCTTTCAGTAATTAATCTTTAATTACTTCATTAATTAATTAACTACATTTAATTACATTAATACTTAATTAATTACAATTAATTAATTACAATTAATTAATTACTTTAATCCTTTATTATTGATTAATTAATTTTAATTAACCAATCCTTAATTACATCATTTAAATTAATTATATTTTATAATTAATTCTTAATTAAACCATATTAATCTCCTTTGATTAATCTCATTTAGTAATTAACTTCCCTTAATTACTCCATTCCATAAATTAATTATTCCTTAATTAATTATCTTTTAATTAATCCCTAATTACTAGTTCATTAATATTTGATTAATCCATAATTATCATTTGATTAATCCTTAAATAATCTTTAATTACAAATTAATCACTCCTTAATTAATAATTAATAAAACCTAATTATTAATTAATAAAACTTAAATACAAATTTAGTACTTCTTAATTATTAATTTATTAACTTCTAATTACTAATTAATTAATTTCAAATTACTAAATTAATAAATCTCTAATTATTAATTAATCTCTAATCATTAATTAATCTCTAATTACTTTTATTAATTAATCTCCAATTTCTTTCATTAATTAATTACTCTTTTAAATAATTACATTTAACAAGTAACTTTAATTAATCACATTCTTAATTAAAGATAAATTCTTTATCTTCATTATTTACCAAATTTTATCATTGGAAACATTTAGGGGTTAACTACATGATTTTAAAATATAAGATTCACTTTAAACTAAACAATTAAACATTTAATTTTTTTAAAACAATTAAATCTTTGAACTTTACTTGGAAACTTGTTGAACTCTTCTTTGGAAAATTCCATTTTATTTATTTAAAAAAAACTTGATCATTTCTCTTTCGCTTTAGAAACTTATTGGCTTACCAAAGGGAACCCGAGACAAACAACCAAAATCCCGAGCTAATTTTCGAGCAACTCACGAGTATCTCTCGTACCTTCTTCTTCTTCGAGTCGCACCAACATCTACGCGATATCGATCCCGAGTCGACTTTATTTCCCAAACCAATCACCTAGATACACGCAAACATGCACAGGTGCATGTGCACAACCGATCGAAACGACTCCGACCTTCGCCATGATCATTCCCACGTCGACGACAACCTAAACGTGCTTCCTGACCACCCAGTTTGTCGAATTCGACTAGAATTCGAATTCGAGCTATTCGATCGATTCTGGAACCCAACCTCGACAGCCAAAATCCGATCGCCTCGCCACCCACGATCGCCAGAGATCACGCGCTTCCCTCCTTAGCTCCGCCACGACACCACACGTCGTTTCCCTTTAGTCCGATCGCCTCTGATTCAGCTTTGATGAAGAAATCATCTCGAGAAACACTACGACCAAAACAGGTTCGAAAACCCTATCTTGACGTCGTTCATCCATCACGACGTTCGAGAAATCCATCCACCATTTTTCTCGACATTCCCGATTGACAAGCTAACTCCTACAGAAACCACGACTACCCCAAATTCATAGATCACGAGAAATAGCCCATAAACCATATTCTGATCATCTTTGAACTGCACCCTCTATATATAACTAAAAATCGAGATTTAAGTTTTAAAAATTCTATTTCTCAAAGATGAATCAGATTATACACTTGAATTAATAAATCATTTCACTAAATTTTAACCCAATTCTAAACTTCCACTGTTATTTTTCATTTTCCAGAGAGTTTCAAACTCAATTTATATAATTTAAAATTTTAAAACTTAATTATGCTCAAACAAACAACATTTGTTTGAATACTTTAGCCTAACAAAGATACTTGAAGATAATTTTTAGTTTCGTTCAATATTTAGCCTGTTAGAAAGTAAGCAGAGTTGATCATAATCATACATACCAATATATACATTCATATAGACAGGTATTCAGATTTTAACAAGCATGCATACATAATTTTAAACATGCATTACTAGATTCATCTCAATACTACATATATATATATATATATCAAATTAAAACTGATTTATGTTTTAATTTTATTCACAGGAAAATAACAGAGAGCATGAACATCAATATGCACAGATATTTTATAACAAACTCTTATCTAAACATCCATTCACATCCAATTATTCAAGTAATCATTGCATATCATTTTACTGTGACATTTATCAGGCATATCAAGACATAATAACAATTTTAAAACTGTTTTTAAAATTAGATTTACTCACCAGTTTATCAGAGAACAGAGAACAGAAGACAGATTTGTTTCCAGGCTGATGTTCCAGATTTTTGAACTTCTTTTGATTAGTTGAATTTGAATCTAGCTGCTATGAATTTAAACTTGCTGTTGATTTATTTCTCTGATTGCATGTCTTTAGATTGCATATTGAAGATTTGAAATTGCTGTTGTCTTTATCTTCTTTCTCTGATTTTCATTTGAAATTTCTAGATTTTGCTTTGCTTTCAATTTTGATTTCCAGGTCTTCATTTTTCTTTTTGATTTTAGATTCGAATTGTATTTTTTTTTGTGGAGAAAGAAGTGAAGATAGATTAATTCAGCTGAAAGTAAAAATATATTTCTTCTTTCATATGTTATTTATTTAATTTAATTATTAAAAAGAAAATGTGGACATTTATCCTTCTTAGAGGTTAATTAACTTACACATATGCCTATTTTCTTACAATTGTCTTTAAACTACCTTTAAAAACTTACAAGTGTACATTCTTATTTTAATTAATTTATTTAAGTCATTTATATGTATTTAAGAAATATTTATATGTATATAATGTATTTATCTCCTTTTATAATAAGCTTTAAGATTTCTATATAAATATACAAGTGTGAAAAACTATTATTTATAATAACTTATGCTTTAATCAAATATATATATATATAACATATTTATAAATGCTTAAGAAATTGAGCTTAACTATATATATATTTTTACAAACCATTTTGAATTTTAAAAAGGAAAGAATCTAAAAAAAACAATTGAACTTCTTAATTTAAACCTTAACCAAAATAAAACTTAAAATATATGTTTATAATAAATAAGAAATTATTCTTGTTATTTAAATCTTAAAATATCATTTTCAAAAGTATTAAACCAAATTACAAATTATATATATATATTAAAGTTTGAAAACATCTTATTAAATTCAAATTCAATATTCTTTCCATTCCAATATATACAAATATATATATTCTAAATGGAAAATACTTTTAACATTAGCTTTATAATTATCATATTTAATTTTAATACATAACTTCAAATAACAATATATATATACATATATATTATAATTTGATAACTTATCCTTTTATTAAATTAAAGACTCCCTATTTATAATATATATACCTATATATATACATTATAAATATAAACACTTATATTAGTTTTAGTAAGATAAATCTTCCTAATTAAAATTTTAGAAAAGATATTCCCAAAATAAAATGTTATTAGTTTTCAAAAGAAATAAATTTGCCAATTTAAAATATTATTAACCTTTTAAAATGAATAAACTTGTCAATTTATAAAATAAATCAACAAATCAATTTAATTATTAATAAAGATTATTAAATTGATATTGCCAAATTTCCGGGATATCACAGATCTATTATAGATATCATTCAAAATGGAGTTATGGGATGCTCCAGAATTGAAAGAAGACGAATAGTGAAGGACACGAATGAATTTCGGAACCGAGGGGAACGTTCCAAAATTCAAAGGAATTGAGTCAAGGGAAGAGATTGAAACTCGAATGAGAGTGATTCTGTAAATACATTTACCCTATATGTTAAGTTTTGCCTAGAGCTACCAAAGCTCTGATACCAACTGTAACGACCCAGAATTTTGAACCATTCGCATCCATTATAAGTGTATAGGTAGACACTCATGCCGGAGTTGAATTGCTCAAAATACCGCATTGTTAATTTAAATTTGGCAAAACTGAACATATACAGTAAATAAATAATCACAGATCACAGACACAGAGTAATAAGTGCAGCGGAAATAAAAGAGATAGTAGTTCATGAAGCTACTATATAAATATATAAGTTACATCAGAGTTAAACCAGATACAACGGAAGAGTAATATGATACATCAGATACAAAGTAGAATACATCACTGGAATCATCGAATATATGGAAGCTGGATAGATAGCTGGATCTCCAAGCGAAGCTCCAACTCCAAAGGTGAGTCTCGAAAGCTGAACCACTCAGTCTGACCCGAGCGTAAAGCAAAATACAAAACACTCAAGTCAGGATTAACATTCTTATATTAATAAATCCAACTCAAGTGAAATAGCAATTGAAATACAAGTAACTCAAAGGATGTTTGGAATAACCATCCTTTAAGGATCCGTTAAACTATCTACTAGGTAGTAATATACGCTAAGTAGATAATGTCTATCAGTAATCTGTAAAGATATCAAAATAGCGTTAAGTCATGGCCCATTCCACCCTTAACACATTTTTATTCCCAAAAGCATATACAAGACCGTAGTTTCCCCAAAACCGGAAGTCACCAGAGGGCAATCCATATACTAAAGGTACAAATCAAAATCGTAGTGGTCGCAAATAAATGGAATACAAGTATGACAAGGCACATGAGGCAATACCCAAGGTAGTGATACTACCGTTCGCCTGATCCGGACTGGTGAGAACGCAACGCCGCAGCGCCCGCAACACCGTGAAACAACACTCCCAAAATCAAGGGTGCACCAATCGACAACAAGTAATAAGTAGTTCGAAGAAGTGTGTCCACTTGAGGTAGCTAATCCTCCATTGGCCCGGCACAGCTCCTGTTTTAGTCATTTCCAATTTGACACAAGTGTCAAGGCTATCCATTATCGTTCTCTTTCTTCAGTCAACACGAACATCATTCCAACCACTTCATTCTGGATCATCACTCCGCGCATAGTTATTAAAGTGGTTTCGGTTTAGATAGAGAGTATATCCATTACCGATCCCGGTCTCTTTAATAACTTTCGTAATTATTACACCGATTGGTCGTTTATATATTTCAAAAACCAAATCAATTTCAATTCAATTAGAATTCGAAAATCAACATTTCATTTGTCTTCCGAAACCAATTTCCAATAATTTACGTTTCAAAACTTCCAAATTATCATTTCAAAATCTTATACTTCAATTTCAATCGTTATATTGAAAACAATTCAAATATTGATTCAAATTCGCACAAAGTTTCATTTCGAAATCATTAGAATCAATTTAGTTTTAACATTCAAATCAATTTACATTCATTTATCGATTTCATTCAATATTCGTTAAGTAAATTTTATCATTCAAAACAATTCTATTAAATTTCCAATTCATTAAATCAATTCTTAAGTTCAACTTCATTAAAACAAAACTTACAATTTTGAATTAAATTAAATTCGTCAAATCAAACTCTTCAACTTTCAAGTCTTACATTAATTCCAAAATATCACATTTTCATTTCTTGTTAAAGAAATTCAATTTCACTTATTTACTTTCTTAAATAATTTTCCAAAACTTACTTAATAAAGAAAACTCAATTTCAATTATTTACGAAGTAAAATTCACTTATTCAAAAGTTCAATTTTTCTTATTAAAGAATTCCATTCAATTTGATCATTAAATAATTCAACCTTATTTAATTATTAAATAATTCAAAACTTAATTATTAAAAATTTCAAAGTTTAATAATTTCAAACTTAATTATAATTTCAAACTTAATTATCAAATCATTTCAAAGTTTAATAATTTCAAACTTAGTTCAATTTCAAACTTAATTATCAAATCATTTCAAAATTTAATTCAATCATTTCTCAAATTTAACATCGTTCTTTCATCAATTACATTGTTAATATTTTGTTTCGGATTATTTAAATATTCACATTTTAATTTCATTAAAATTCAATTTCCAACTTCATTTCAAAATCATATTATTTATTCAAATAAAATCTTCGTTTATTTTTAAATCAAATTATTGACCAATCGGGTTTTTATTTAATTCTCTATCCTAGGTCAAAGTTCAATTTGGGTATTTATCATTTCAACCCGATTCCAATTCAATTCAAAATCAAAACATAGTAAAGGGAACTTGCAGTGTGATAACTGGGATGGTGTCAAAGTAAATAAACAAGCAATAACAACAACCAATATCAATCCAATAATCAATTCAAATAATCCCGAAATAACCGTATTAATTCGCATTGTTATTTGTACGAATTAATATAATTATTTCTAGAATCTACACTATCATTTCATGTAGATTAAAGGTTATTACATTACGGTTTTTCACTTGTCATCTATTTACAATTTCATACATCATCAGTTTAAACAACATACAATTGATGGTTCAAGGTGTAGTTAACAATCCTACGTGTCAATAAATTTAACAGTTAAAGGGGTCATATTATACAAATGTCAGTTAATCAAATTTAACATTTAATTATCCTATATCAAGTTCAATTTCATACTATTTATCAATTTAACATTAACAATTTAACGTCCAATATAAACATCAACAATCAATTAATTATCAGCCAAACTGTATTATTATTGCATAAATAATTAACAGATAATGGTGTCAGATGTCACAGGTGAGCTGATACAGGTAATAGCATATATAACAGTGTAATTAACTAACAGCAGCATATATCAATTGTCGTTTCAATTGAAATCAGATTTAATAAATAAAAGAACGTTAATCGTGAGTGATTGCTCACCTTTCGAGGCTAGAGAGAATAGGAGATGACACAGATACGCACACAGATACGGACATTGAAATTGAGTTACGAAATCCAAGCACGAGTCCAAAACAACAAGGTTGGTAAGATTTCGACGGAACGAGCTGATTACAAAAAACGATGAGAACAAATCAAAATCAGTTTGATATCACAGAAACGAAATGTACACTATATTGGTTTTTTTTTTCTTTTTCAAATCAATATTAATTTAAACACATATTAAATTAAATATATATGTAATTCAAAATCATTGTTTTAAACAAACACATATAAACAAATATTTTTACATAGTATAATTTGAAATAAATGAATATATACCTATAAAGATAGACAACATATTACATGTATTTATATATCATAACAAAATCCTATATAAACTATATGTATATACACATTATGTTTTAAAACAATACTCGTATATATAAATTGATGGTCCACTAAATATAACTAACTTACAGATCAATTTATTCGGTATTAAACATGTATGCTACCAGAACTAATACACTGTATGATATACAAACAAATACACTTTATTAAATGCCTTAGAAATGTAAGTAAAAAATAATAATATCAATTTTAACATATTTCACTATACGTTAACAGTCTATCAATATAGTAAGTACAAAATTTCTTCACCCATATTATCATATACAGTTAACAAAACTTTCATTATAAAATTCATATACTATGCGACAGATAAATATCAGTTTATATAAAATAATTATAACGATTGTATAGGATAATAAAACCTATAAATGCACCTGCAAACAGCATTTCAAAATCTTCCCAGACAATTGCATTTTAGTATTACAGCAAAATCTTAAAACATATATATGCGTATATCTTTATATAATAAAATTTTTAACAGACCTTTCAACTAAATGAAATAACGGTGTATAAACTCTCATATGAATAACTGTTTACACACTTAACAACATTTAAACAAGAATATATATATTCTTTATAAAAATTTATACTAACAGATAAGGTTAAAAATATACATAAATGTAACACATGCTTTACCTGCAACTACAAAACACACTCGCAAGTATACACGGAGAAGGCGACAGGAAGACAAAGTCTGGGACAGAGGCGGAGGAAAGCTAGGTTGATCGGCAGGGCAAGGGGATGGTGGCGCTGTCAGTTGTAGGAGGACGTGGGGAGGATGGCCAAGGTGGTGACCACGTGGTTGCTTGAGGGCTGCTTGTCGTGGACGTGGTATGCAAGGGGACAGGCTGTCGGGTCTGGCCAGGGGAAAGAGGGGCGGAGGTGGCAGTGTGGTCGGAGCTGCCGTGTTTTGGGAAGCAAGCGGGGAAGGTGGGGAGAAGGGACAGTTTCACGAAATTAGGAGACGTGGAGGATGGGAGGACTTGTTGTGAATGTTAAAAAGAGGAGAGGAAGTGATAAGTTAGGCAACCCAAAAGGTTTTGAATGAAGAGAAAAATGAATGGCAGAAGACAACGCATCAAGAAAAGGGAACGGGTACCAACGTGTACAAAAATGAATGCGTATCACAATATTTATTTCAAAAGTTGCAGAGAACAAATATGCAAATGGAACTAACTGATGGAAACAAAAGGTCACTTAAACTATTGAGATGAATGCACAAAAAAACACGCATTGAATTCTGTAATTTTCAATACCCATTGGTTTTCACCAGAATGATTACCAGAAACGCAAAAGACTCCACAAAGAGTACCAATACGGAAAGCGTTTCGCAAAGTGTAACGTACGCCGAACTCCGAATTTGAAAATCGAGTACACCGTAAAGATCAGCACGACGAGACGATCAAAATGGTATACAGACGTCAGTGGTACGATTTAATTATAAAAATTCGAATTTTCTACCAGCGGAAAATGCAAGAAAAACACTGAAAAATAAGATCGACGGAGTCAAAGATGTCCGAATTTGGAAAAATGACAAACTAACATCTTACTCAGAAGATGGTTTAGAATTTTTCTATGTAAAAATATTTAGGTTTCGGAAACATTTTATTTTCATTACTTTTTAACTGATTGAATTGAAGTGAATTTACGCGCGAAATAAACTTTCATATTTTCGGACGAAAATTTACCAGTTGCTATGTTTAACTAGACGTATTCCAAATATAAAATTTTTATTTCTAACTTTTATCGTTTAAAATTTCGCAAAATTTCAACTAATTACGTTATTAAAACCGTTGAAATTTACGGGTCGTTACACCATATATTGACATACCCACACCATATATGTCGACATATATACCAAAAATTTGAAATTTCATTTCAAATTCAAATTTTTAATTTCCCTCTCTTTTGTATGTATTCCTATGTTTTGGAAAGACGTCTTTTTCACCGAAGAACATGTCACTTCACTCTATATTAATTCATCCTATCTCTACTCATTCATTTACTGACTCACTTTTATTCAAATTCAAATACCTCTTCGATCTCTTATCTTTTCAAAAACTCAAAAATGGCCTCCTCAAGCCAACCAGCAAAACCATATAACTCTCAAAAAGAACCAAAGTCTATTTTTCAATGACAGAGAAGCCATTGAGACTTATATGGAGTATGCTACTTTGGAAAAGTTTTTTCCAGAAGATTTGCAAAGTATGATGATTTTGCTTCTTACGATCTTCAAAATCTTTGCTTTCTAAATGAAATTCTTGATTTAGTCGACTCTTCTCAAAATGATTTTATATGTTATCCAGATTTAGTTAAAATGTTTTATGCAAATTTGAACGGAAATTTTTTTCAAGGAGAAAAGGGACAAATTTGGAATAGTGTGAGTGACACTAAAATTGTTTTAAATTGTGACTTTTGGGTCACATACTTGGTTGCAAATCTAGTAGAATTGACCTTTCCATTTTTAAAATTGATGAACAAAATCATGAAATTTTCACGACATTTTGAAAGTGACATAGAATTTGATTTTAAACATAAATATCTTAGACTAAAATCGAGATTATGAGTCTCATTCTACATCAAAGCATCACTTCGAGGATGGGAAATTACAATAACCTGACTTAAAAAAGTTTTTAAAGCTCTTTTCGCCATCTATGAAAACTACGACATCAATTGGGAATAAATCATCTTATATGACTTTGTTCAAAAGAATATTTCTAAACATCAGAACATTCTCTACCATAGTGTGTGTCTTACTATACTTTTTATATATTTTGGTGTTGATTTACAAGGAGAACCAACTCTACCTCGAAAAGTTTTCGACAAGGCCAACATTTCTCTTATGCATATTTCTCCCTATTTCAAACCATATGAAACTCTTGTTAAAAAAGTAGAAAGATTGAAATGGGAAGAGGAGCAAGAAATTCAATAAGAAGAAGAGGAAAAAGGCGATGAAATGGATGTAGAAGAAGAAGGAAATCAAGAAGAAGAGGAAGAGGAGTAAATGGATACTTCTTTGGAAAGCTTCGACAATCCACCCCATCCTTCCAACAAAGAGATTCTAAAGAACCAAGAGAAGCTTCTTAAAACCAAAAGAAGCTTAACCGTTTCTTTATTAAAAAGTTCACTTTCCTCTCTAACAAATACTTTAGGTAATTATTCGCAAGCTTAATGGAAATTCATCATCTTCATCTACATCTTTCAAAGTTTATCTAGTTATTTCTAGCCTTTATTTCATTGTATTATTCTTGTTTAATTCATATCATCTTTATGTATTTCGCCTTTATGGTATGTATCATCTTTTCGTATCATTGAAAAATTATTCTTGATGTTGTATATTGTTCTTATAGTCTCTGAAAGTCGCTAAAATAGAATGGTAATAAATAAAAACAAAAACTATAATAAAAATTTAAATATTGCATTTTTAGGTAAATATGTCAACCTACATATATAGTATATGTCGACATATCCTACCCGCTGGGCACAATTTTGAATTTAAAATATTATAACTAACATCTATTCAAACTTTGTAAATGACTTTTCACTCCTATTTAAGCCTGCTTTCAGAAAATTTCATTATTCATTTCATCCCTTTATCCCTTTCATTCTCAAACTTCTTTCTTAAAATATATCTTCTTCGCTTCGAAAGTTATGTGAAAACCTTATTGAAACACTTCAATCCTGCAAGATATTCTCACTTTTATCTTAAGAAATCAAAGGCATTTAGAATTAACTCAAATGAAAATGATCAAAGAGGAAGAAAAGAATTTTGATGCCCGTCGATGGTTGACTTCTTCCTTAATCAGAGATTATCAAACCAACAACACAGAATGCTTTAACAACAAGGATAATGAAGATCGGGATGCCATCAAAGCAAATCCAATCTTTGGATCCGACGGTTGGGTTAAAGTTCCAACGAACGTCTAGTTATTCGGTTTGTTTTAAATATGTATATAACTTATTATTAATATGTGTAAATTAATATTCTTAGGTTTGGGTTTGTTTAGATTGATATTTAGATTTGTTTGTTTTTTGTTTGATTGTATGTTTGAATTAATAATGAGATTAGAATAAATGGATTTGAATTAAGAAATATAGTTTGTGTTATCTTAATTATTATTATGCCATGATTTTATCATATATCTAGCTTTAATATTATCATTTATGCCATAATCATCGTATAATCATCCTATATCATCACCATATCATATTTCATATTAGCATACTTTAGTCCAAAATTATTGATTTTTACTCTACAATTTCTAGGTATTTAATTTAGGGGGGTTTTTATTTTTCACCCATTTTTGTTGATGACAAAGGGGGAGAAAAATATAAAATATACACATGCATATATTCAGCGGGGTCATGTAATTTAGGGGGAGTTTAATCATATTTTATATACAGGAATAAATAGGTTTCCATCATCAAAAATGGGGAGAAAAATATAAAATATACATATGCATATATTCAGCGGGGATTATGAAACTCGGTCAGAGTTATATCATATTTTATGTATAGGAATAAATAATGGTTGTCATCATCATAAAAAGGGAGATAGTTAATACCTTAGTTATGGATTTTGATGACAACAACCATATACAAACATATAAAATATAGATACAAATGTTTTGCCAAGTTATATAGTATATAGTGCAGAATATTACACAGATGTTGAATCGAAGAATGTACAGTATAAATACTCAAGTGATGGACACCAAAACTCACCAGTTCAACGACCAAGATATGAAGATCTCAAGATTTTAATTTAATGTATAGAGTCAAAGCATATAATTGTTAAAGTACTTGATAGCAATCTTTGATCTTCATCTTCAATTTTCTAATCTTTTATATTTTTAACCAAAACAAATTTCAAAATATTTTCTAAAAGTTTTCCAAAGTTAAAAATGTTTATAAACTATTTTCAAACTATTTACGAAGTATCAAATAATTTTATAATGTATGGATTTTCAAAACATTTTAGAAGAAATAAGTTTTCAAAATATACAAGCACATATTGGCATGCATGCCTTGGATATGATGACATATATGATGCCAATTTGTTTTTCAAATTTTGAAAGAAAGTGTCTATTCGTGTCAACTCTTCATGAATGGACATAACTATTCATTCACTATGTAAAGTGGAGTGCAAATGAATTTTGTGATAACTAGTTACTAATTTTCTTCCCTCCTCTTACATTTTTGAAAAATCTAGTGAAAATGTACACTATTCTTTTCAGAATCACATAGAATAAATTCATACTTCATTATATTGATTCAATACTACTTTCTTGCTATTTTGCAAGCATGTCTCTCAATTTAAAGGCCAAAAGTGCTATTCAAGAGGCTATGCGATCCATTGTATCCAAAGTACAAGAATTTGTCTTTAGAAAAACCATCAACTATATTTGTATTTGCTTGGGTATGCTTGTAGCTTATTAAAATCAAGTGGGTGTGCTTATTAGCCCGAAAATCTAGTGGGTGTGCTTTTGGCTTGGTTAAATCAGGTGAGTCTACCCTAAGCTTGGAAATTCATGAGGGTGTCTCGTAGGCTCGAAATCGAGATTGTATTTTTGTTTGCCTTTTGCCCGGTTAAAGATTGGCATTTGAAAAGAAATATGTAAAAAGAATTGTATCGGACTGGTTATAGGAGAAATCTGAACCAATATAATCTTGGTATCATCTTTCTAACTCTCTAGTTTACTTTATTGCTTTTATTTTTATATATGATTGCATCGGTGATTGATTGTTGGTGTATTTTTGTATTGACAATATGTGATTTAATATTAATCTTGAAAAAATTTAAAAAGATTTACATAGGTTAGAAAACACTATTCACCCCTCCCCCTCTAATGTTTAATTAGCCTTAAGATCCATAATTTTGCAACCCATACATGGTAGTAGTAAAGGAGTCACTAGTAGAGTAAGTTGGCAATTGTATGGGAAAGTACATCATATTCACCAATCTTAATCAACCAAAATGTATTCAACTAATCGAAATATACATCATCATGTCCATGTATATGGAAATTCAATATATCCATTTCCCTAGAACACCTCTATTTACTCGGAACGTCCATGAGACAACATGCAACCTTCAAGAACTGAGGGTAAGGAGGATGAGCTATAGGGAGTAAAGCCCCACCAGACTAAGATGAGAACAATGAGAAATCATACTGGATGCCCATACTACAGAGAAAGCCCAGGCTATAAAAGTCATACTGATAATAGATGTCTTGGAATTATCAATAAGCTTTCCTCCAAGTGAACAGGACTTTGCAAAATACCAATAGCAGAAAACTTACCTAAAGGATGGGAATAAGGATATCGTTTTACAAGGTTTAAGATAACTATTGCACGAGAAGGAAAGACGATTTTGAATGAAGCAAAGCCTACTTTGTATTCTATGAAAGTATACTTTTGCGTGAAAGTGTTGTGGGCATTTTCTCCCACGACATGGTGAATATGAAAAGTCGTTAAGGAGCGTAGAAATGCTGGAAGGTACGTAATAGAGGTGCCATCATGTAATTGTAAGGGCAAGGGGAATGGTAAGGTAAAATTTGGCACATTCTCAAAACATACTCAAAGCACTAGTAAAATGTTTCTAAGTTCAGTACATATATCTATGTTAAAACCACATCTTAATCCGAGCTATAGATTGAAAGAAATGATTATCTTAAAATTTATCCATCACCTAACCGACTTAGGCCCACCTTGGTGAGATACTATCTACTTCAAGAAAATGGAACATACAAAGGCATGAGAATATTCTACTCGATGATAAAAAGCTATTGGTCCAAGTTTCATTCAGTTCTGTTTTAAAACGAAGGAGATATGGCACAAAAAATTTGATTTAGAGAGGAATATGAGAAATGGTTCGGTAAGGAACCTAACCGCTTACTCCCTAACCGTTTACTACCTAACATATAACCACCCAACCTATACCTATATATATACCTCATGGACGAGTGCATCTAAATGAGAGAATGGAAGTAATGAGCTAGAAATTTTAACGGTTCGAAATTGAAAATTTAATTTATTTAAATTATTCAAATTTGGTTTGAATGTAATAAATAATAAGAAAATCAATTTTTAATAAAACGGCTTGATTTTTAGTGACATATTTTAAATAGATTTATAGGATTTTTCCATAATTTTTAATTTGGAAAATATTTAAATTATCATTTGATGCATTTTAAGGTAAAAGTTGCTATTTTTAAAATTTTACAGAATAAGTTAACCTGTGTATTTTATTGTTGTTTTAGGATCATATCGCATTTGTGCGCGGTTGTATTTTTATTTTTGTCGTTCACGGCTCGTAAGCAAATGAAGTGTTGTAGCGGGCACCATAAAACAAACAAAACAAATCTTTTATCTTTTCTTTCTTTTCTTCTTCTTTTTCCTCTTAGGTGTGTCTTAGCTATATGCCTTATGCTTTATGCATTGACGTATGGTCTATGTGTAAATGTAGGGAGGCATCATTGTATTTCCTGTCATTTCATTTTCAAGCTGCCTATATCTATGTAACCATACACTTCTCCCTCTTACTGACATTATTTTTCACTTCTTCATCTTCTTTGTGTACTTCAAAAACAAAGAAATTTAAACCTCCTCCTTACTTTAAAAATCATTATCTCCCAATCCATTCACTTTCAACCAAATCTCGTAACATAAAAGTTGTTTGTTTAGGTCCATAGTATTTTCTAAAAATGGTTGCTTATCATTTCATCGAGTGGCGTGGTAGATATTGTCCAATAACAGTGGTGGTCAAAAAAAGTTAATTTTTCAGTGATCACAAAATGGAGATAGGAGAGTGGGTTTTTTTCATGGTAGCAAGATGAAATTTTTAAAGGTAATCGCATGATTTTTAGTGGTTGGAATTGATGGCGGTGGCTTGTTTTTTTGTTTTTCGATCATCTATTGATTTCCAGTGATTTCCAGTGACGGAGGGTGCTAAGAGGAAGCTCGAGTCAAGATGGAGGCATTGTAACAACCCACTTTTCTGTAAAGTTTAAGCGGCCAGTAAACCAAACTTGACCCACTCAAATTGATCGAAAGTGGGGATAGTTAGGTGAAAGAAAGAAGAAAGAAGACTAGAAGAAACTAAACAACATAGAATCTCACAACGGAACAAAGAATGTATAATATAAAACTAATATTTGCACAAAAACACACTGTAATATAGGTATATACAGACATCAATCATAGTATACTAGCCTATTCTGGCACAGACAGTTATAACAGCCTGTCCTCACAATTGCTGACAAATACAATAATGAATACAGCCAAAAATAACCATATACGTGAATATGTCTCTAGGCCTCCAGCTCGTCTCCTAAAGCTCCAAAGCCTCCAACTAAATTTGTAATACGCTCGGTCTAACCTAAGCATTATAGGAAAACAATGCCTGGGTCGGTCTGGTAAAACCAGTGTGAGAAACTCAAATCACAAGGAAATTTATTTATTATAACTTGTAAAATCCTTTAAAATCAAAGGTATCTCGTAAGATGACGCCGCACATAAACACGGACGGGTTTTTACCTTACGATAACCAAAACCTTTATATCAAAAAATCCAATGATATTATAATAACGTCTAAGGGAGAAAATAATAATAATCAAGTAGTTATAATGCTTGTGAGTGTAATCATAGCAATACTAGGTATATAATCAAATACCGATAAGGCAAGTTTGCTAATTGTGTAGGATTTCCATGAAGGTGCTCTCAGTACTTCAAGAACGGTCCTCATGCATAAGGATCAGAGATATCCTTCCGAAGCAGCATACATCCCTAGTGATGTACCATAGGAAAAACATAGCTGGTCTCGCTAAGACCGAGTGCATCGCCCTCTGCATACATAACAACTATAAGAAATGTCTAGGTGGAGCCGACTACACGCTATGGGTTTTCCAACCCTACTGGCCATGCCTCCTATCTCTGGTTTTAGTCATTCCCACTGATGAGGCTACATCCGGCATTCCAGCTCATGCACCGCCATCAAAATAGATCATGGAATCCCACATGGATTCCAATACCCCAACGAATCTTGGAATCACACATGGGTTCCCACATCTCAAATAGATCAAAACTCCTCCATAGAACCACATATGGTTTTTGAGTGGTTACGGTTCCGAGTCATCTCTTTGGAGTACACTCTTCCACTTTCCGGGTGCTCCATAAACCAATCGTCTATTTTTTAGGAATGCTCATTGCCGGTTCTTTAGAAAATAATCAAACAATACATAAGAGCGAGGATCACCTCCAAACTGTTTAAGTGGATGGATCTCCTTATCGTTTGTCCTAGAAGAACAAAATGAGTTTATACGTATAGTATAGCAACATTGATGGTAACTTTAACATATAATCCCCGTGTTACCCCTAAATATTTCCAAAGTTAAAATCCTTTGGTCTTAAGTAGGGAATATTTCCATATAACCAAAATTAAGAAGGATTATATATTAAGGCCAAGGTTTGATAGTCGGTTATTTAACTATCAAAAAATCAAACATTCAAAACAAGATCACATTTCCATGGAAATCACTAAGCCTTTTAAATTAATCTTTCATGAATCTAAAATCACATTTCAAATACTTGGAAATAACTTACATATACTTATCTCAATAGGACACGTATATTCACAAACCACTATATTTTCGATACTTAGAAAATACAACCATATACTTATCTCAATGTTATAAGTATATTCACAAACCATTTCACTTTAAAAACTTAGAAACTTTTCCATGTACTTGAGTAATACTATAAGTATATTCATGAAACATTCGAAAAGATTTTCCATTTCAAATCATATTAAAATGACCAAAACTCCATATGTCATAAAAAAGGAGATATTAATAATCCAAACACTATTTCTTTCCATAAATCTCTTTATTTTTATAAATAAATATCTCCTTTATAACTTTCCAACTCGATTTATAAAATATTTTATAAGTCTCCAATCTATTTATAAAATAATCTTTTATAAATCTTAAAACACTATTTATAAGACTTTCCCTTTTTAGATCTCTAAAACCATATATAAATAACCATTCTAACATCATTTAAAAACCAAACTCCTTTTCCAATTCCAAAATCTCTTTCCAATTTATAAACCCTTTGATAAATCCCTTCGATTAGATGAAACCCTTTTTAAACCTTTCATTTAAAAATAAACTTTAACCATTTTAGCCATATAATAAATAATTAACTCAAATAGTATTAATATAATAATAAATTATCCTTAAAGCAATATTAATATATATAAATAAATTAACTTTTAAAATAATATTAACATGGTAATAAATTAACTTTGAAATAATATTATAATTAACTTATAGATAATATTTAACTTAAATTCAAATTGTTATACAAATAACTTTAATTAAATAATTAATCAAGTGTTAAACAAATAATTACAGTCAGCACTTTAAAACAATAGTTAAATAACTAGGAAAAATATTCTTAAATAACTCTATGAAATACATTAAAGACTCATAAAATAATTAACCTTTAATTATTATTTAAACTATAATAAATTATCTTTTAAATACTAATTATAAATGATAATTATATTTTAAAGTCTCATGAATATGAATGTGTACTGCCCCTTCTGCAGTGAGTATCCAGAAACTGCTGAGCACTTATTTTTTGAATGCTCATTGATTAACTCTGTGTGGACTGAAATCATGGTGAAGATTAACAGTACGAGTCCTTCTCATGACAACCTCATTGAGTGGGAACGTATCCATACTATGACTAAGGGAAAGGAAAAACACAAAAGAATTTTTACTGCGGTTTTGAAGAGCTTCGTTTATGCAGTTTGGAAAGAGCGTAATATTAGAATATTTGATGAAACCAATGCGAAGACTGATGCTTCTTTCAAACACTGGGCTATGCATGAAATTAAAAGCTCCCTTGATATTCTATTCACTTATGATCCAGGGATATGCATGCCTTTCCAGCTCCTGTAGATGTATAATTTTCTTTGTGTCTTTGTTTTTATTTTTTTATTCTCTGTGCTTCTTCTGTGTTTGTAGCACCTTGTTCCTCCGTATTCTGTGAGCTTGCTCATGTTGTTGTTTCTGTGTGTACTCTTTGGTGTTGCAATAAATGGTCGGGGTCCATTCACCCCCGTCGGCCTTGCCAAAAAAATAATTATATTTTAAAGTCTTATTAATAATTTATAATAATTACCATTAAAATAACTTTATTAATTAATTAACTTTTCAATTTAAAAATAGGCTTAGCACTCCAATGGTAGTTAATCAAGTCACCATTAATTCCATTACTATCCACATTACAATCCAAGTATTTACATCACCTTCCATATGTAAATTAAACTCATAATTAGTAATTGACTATGAATGCAACACTTATCCAATACTAATCAATTTGAATGTAATCAAGTGTCCACACTAATGTAATAGCAGAAAGGGACTAATTTCTGCTAGATAAATGTCCAAATTTAACATATCCAGTTAATAATAGCAGCACAAGGATTTATTCTGCTAAACAGGTGTCCATTTAATTTAATTAGAGGAACGATGTTTCATTGCACTAAACAGATATCCAATTGCCATATTTAGTACAATTTAACTCAATGGTATTTTATTTGGCCAAATAAACATCAATAATTTAGGTATATAAATTTAAACGGCGTTATTAGTTAAATAATGTGATTTAAATCCTATCCGTTTTCATTTGTCATAAATTTATACTTGTCCAAAGATATCAATAATTTACACCACAATGGTGTACTCATTAATAGGAGTGCAACCCAAAAATCCGTCTGTCAATCGGATTTCATACGAGCAAGATATAGCAATTCAAAGTTTTTGACAAATTAAATTATATAATTAAATAACAAATTTAAAATCTTACCCAAAGCCCAACATATCTCGTCCCATAACCACTTCCTACACCCTCATCTTCTCCTACTAACATCTAAAATTCCCTGGACATGAACCCATGTACACGTCATACACATTTGAACTGATACGGAGCAAGACCCAACCATTTGACGAACTAAGACCACCCATCGACTTCACTTCGCGTCCTCGACATGTTGGCACCACCCATCCAAGCCCCGATGCCCCCAAAACCATGGCAACGGAGACCCGAGCATTTATAAATGTGATAGCTCTATAGAAGTAGTGACAATTATATCCGCTAAATTATACCGCAACATACCCCTCTCCTCCACGAATACCATGCCAAACTCCGATTAGCCTATCGATGCCCCTAGCTCCAATTAACCCAAACCCTAGGTCACCATCATCATCGAAAATCATCACGGAATGCCGTCGAAACTCCACCAAAAATACAACGTCACCATATGACTCTAATGATGCAAGCGGTGTCGATCAATTCTCAACGGATAGAGAGAGTTTAATTTTTGAAATTAATAACACAATTTTCATGCTTACTGAATTTTAGTGATAACTCCATCGACACTTGACGAAATAGAGAGCCATCAATTTCTAAAAATAGTTTGGATCGATACAAATAACTTTCATGTTAATCGATTTTGATGATTGTGAATGGTTGAGGAGATATGGATTTTTGAACGGGAAAGAGGAGCTTATTTCTAATTTTAAAATGTACAGAAGGGAGAAGTTTTGCAAAACAATGTCAAGAAGGAGAAGGTGCCTACTCGTGTACACACACACACAAACATACATACATACATATATATATGTAGCCAAATTCAATATTCTACACCAAGCTGGCAACTTAGACAAGGTTCATTTCATGTCAAGCATCAAAGGGAACAAAGAGACAAAGGACAATGAAACAATGGTGGTTGGTAGTGTGGAAGAAAGGGCAAAAAGGTTGGCTGTGTTGAAGAAAGGCATGGTGTTTACATATATGTGTACTTATGTTTTTTTTTTAATTTTAAATAAATTCTGGTACCCTATTACACAATGTCGTATCCACGAACAAGCTACGAATGAGAAAAACATAATACGTTCACGTATAGAATTTTGATGCGATCACAAAACAACAATAAAATAGACAATTTATCTTCTTCTGTGAAGTGTCAATTATGCCCACCTTTGCCGTAAAATACGTCAAACGAAAATTTATTTATTTTCCAATTTAAAAGTTATGGAAAAATCCTATAAATTAAATTAAAGATACGTTATCAAAAATCGAACAATTATTTGAATCGTAGATTTTATTATAAAAACCCTAAATTAAATATTTAAACTAATTAAATATTCCAAAATCCAAAGTGATAAAATTCTGGGTCATTACACTCTTCCCCCTTAAAAAGAATTTCGTCCCTGAAATTTTTACCCTGATCCTTGTTAGTCTATGAGATGATGGTTTTGATAACAACAACCTTAGCAGACGATTATAAAATATAAATACTAACAATATAGTTTAGATATATATGTATATGCAGGATTTAACCATACAGGTACCAAGAATGAAACTGTACAGTATAGAGATTCAAGATATCAAGATTGAAGACTCATGAGTATCAAGATTATCAAGAGTTCAAGATTTCAAGATAATTATCGAGTCTAGAATTTTGTTAAAACTACATAATAGCACTGAAATCTTCACTCCAATTTTCTTTTGGGATGGAACCCATTTCTACCTTTTTAGTGGCTTACAAACCCACGACAAGTGGCTTACAAACCCACGACTAGTGGCTTACAAACCCACGAACATCCTGGTTTTGTACAAGTTCTCGAGTCCTGACATAATGAGATATTCTGCAGGAAGAAGCTTGCAAAACTACTTCAAAATGATTTTCAAAACTACTTCGGAATAATTTTCAAAACTGTTTTTCAAAATGTTTTAGCCTTAAAAATTATCTTTTCAAATGATTTTCAGAAAGATGTTTTAGCCTTAAATATTCTTGTTTTTAAACTTCGTTTATTTTAAACTATCTTTTAAATATAATATATTTATACTTAGATTTAAATATAAAATTATAGTAAAATTTTATATATATTATTCTCTATATTTATCTATGTATTTTATCTATAGTCAAGTATATTTATAAAGTTTAAAATA
The DNA here is from genome assembly GCA_030737815.1 of Allium fistulosum. Taxonomy (NCBI): domain Eukaryota; kingdom Viridiplantae; phylum Streptophyta; class Magnoliopsida; order Asparagales; family Amaryllidaceae; genus Allium; species Allium fistulosum. Next base: position 189,365,755 of record CM060902.1, on the reverse strand, counting down.
GTTTTAATATAAGATAAAGGTTATTTTCAAAGAAAATCAAATCTTCAAAAATTGCTTTGGGATATCGACATGCCTATGGTGACCATGTCGACATGGTGTCAGTTGAGTTCAAAATTTAAATTTCAAAAGAAGTGTCTATTCGCCATAACTCTTCACGAATGGACATGATTGTTGTTCTTCTATAAATAGGGGTTAGTTTCAACGAATTTTTAATCAGTTTTTCTGGTTTTTCACTCCTCTTCTTCTTCCACATTTTCTTATTCAAAATTCTATCATTACTCTATCGAAATCAACATTGAATCTAACTAGATCATCTCTGGTTTGATTCTCTATCACTATCTCAACAAGATCTAAGTGCTATTTAGAGTTATAGGCTTCTTTGTAATCTATCTAGCGAGAAAAGGTGTGATTGTAGCCTTGGAAATCAATCAAGCGAGAAAAGGTGTGATTGTAGCCTTGGAAATCAATTGGGTGAACTTGTCGCCCGTAAATCAAGTATCTCTGCCCAGAGGATTGTGATTCTGGAGGGTGTAACTCGTAGCCTTGAAACCGAGGGTTGTAATTGTTGAATTGCTTTTGAAAGGAAATCCGTACTTAGTTGTGCGGGACTGGATGTAGGGTAACCCTGAACCGGTATAAAATCTGGTGTGTTCTTTCCTTTACAGCATTTACTTTGTTTCTGCATATGTGTTTGTTTCTGTGATTATATATGTGTCTGAATTTTGCATACATTGGTGTTCAAATTAACATAAACTCAAAAAGATTTAGTAATTTCTTAAAAACACTATTGACCCCCCCCCTCTAGTGTTATTCCTAACCTTAAGATCCATATTCCGCATTCCTCTCAATCCTAACCCAAAACACTTAACACTCCTCACTAAACCGTATGATGTTCACAGATCATTCACATACAAAATCCGATTCGATCACTACTCGAATACATAACTTCATTTCCAAACTAGCATCGCTCATCCGATTTACTAGTTCGGACTCCAATCAAGCTCCTTGATTAGGAAACTCTGTTCCCCTCACATAGCCATATACTATGATAGCAAACTTTTGTTCCATATCAAGAACCCTTACCAGTGTTTGCAGTCAAAAATTGAGCAATGGATCCTTATTTGGAACGGTGTGAAACACCTCAAAGCCTTGCACTCGAATATTAGATCAAAACTATATGGAAAGAGATTGATCTACATCCATTCTACGTACTTATTTAATTGGTTATTCCTTATACCCATTCTATTACCACTAAATTATTTATGAAAACGTTTTCATAAAACAAAACTTAAGTTTTAAAAACTTGTATAACACCCTATTACATCTTAAGGGTACACAACATTATCAGATTCAGACTTTATTTTAAATTCACTTAAGAATTTTAAACAACCAGGTTTTTATTCAAAACACCTTTTGAAACAGTGCCCTATATTTTAATCCATAGAATATATATATATATAGCTCGAGTAACCCCAAAATTATACCAAGGAACTGGGTACTACCAAATAGTATCATAGATTCCTTACAAGAAGGATAATACTCAAGAGAAACATTTACTATTTGAACGTATCTCTTACCAATTTTTAGTTTTTTTCGAGCCACTCACACTTGTTAACCATAAAATTCAGTTAAGAGTGAAGGCCTGAAAGAAGGCTCATAAAAGTGTTAAACTCCATAAGAATTGAAAACAAGGGTTTCGCTATGATTCAAAAGCAGTGTTTCAAAGGAATTGAGATAGCTTTTGAAGAGGTTAGGACGGAGTCGCAAGAACCTGATGCAACCTACATGTGTCGAGTGAAATAAGAGCTTTCGAAGGAGTATAAAGGAAAGCAAGGCCAACCTTCCACCTCAGCTAACCCTTTCGACGCAGTTGATTCAACATATAAGAGAAATCCTTGTGTGAGCTCAAAACACCTTCTGAGGGGTTTGATAACAGCCTTGCACACAAGAATCAAAACTTTTGAAATAGATGGTTTGGCTACTGTTAATCTTCCTCATAGAGACACTTTGCTAATGTTAACCCTTCGAAAGCAAAGATAAGCTTTTTGAAACAGTTGGACCCTTCGCAAACATAAAGAAAATTTTGCATGAAACAAAGCTACCTTTCGCAATGATCGTCTCGTCACCTACTGATCCTTTCAAAACCATCCTCATTCATTCAAGTAATCACATATCACGGTTAGCACTAGATAAAAAGAGCTAAAGAGAAGATTTGAAGGAGAAGAAAAGGTTGGTAATACTTTCGATAACATCAAAACAACGTGATAGGGAACCTTGACCCTTTCGAAGGTGTCAGAAGGTTTCAGAGGAACACAAAAGCAAAATTGAGGAATTTTAGAACAACATCTGTTGCTAGTACATTGTTCATGAAGGCAAAAGGGATAACCCAAGCATAATAAGAGACCCAAGCAGTCGCCTTCAAAACTTTGGAAGTGAAAGAATGAAGGCGAATGGATGAATTCAAAAGGTTGGGAGAAAGACCTTTCGACCGCTTTGAAAGGATAGATGAGGAAGGGGATCAACCTACATCTATAAATACGACCCTAGGGGTCCGAGTTTGGGGATCGAATTTTGAGTTCTGAAATATCTTTCTTAATTGATAGCAAAATAAAACTTTTGTAACCCTAGATCAATTTTGGAAAAATTCTCTTACTTGTAATCCAATTTAGATAAATGTAAAGGAATGAATGCATGGATCCAATATTGATTTTGAATATGAGCAAGATCATTTCAGCCATTAGCTCAACTAATGACCAATTGCATATGATGCTCACTTATTTTCTTATTTCCTATTTAACTTATGCAATGCTATGGAATCTACTTGAACATTTTGATTTCGAATCATATTATAATCACGTTTCAAGATATGAAATATTAAATTGATGTGACGATGATAATTCGATATTAACAAGTCCTGTGAATTTAACCGTTTGTCCAAGATATAATTCCATTGCACATTGAATCTAAATCTTATACATTGTACATTAAGTTCCTTCGAGAGAGTAAGGATACTCTGAACTCGCTTGAAATGGGTTTCAAAGGGACTTATGCAAAGTTATCGATGTTATGTTTGCTAGAAGGACTCCTTCAAAAGGAGCTTAAATATACCAAATCATATAACTCCTTTTGAAGGAGCCCCAACCATGGCAGAAGAATCTATACTTTCAAAAATGGATCCCCTTCTAAAGGCATAATGATTGTGACTTACTTGAAAAGTGTTATGAATGAATGCAGAATTTATACTTTCGAAAGTGGATCCTCTTCTAGAGGCATAATGACCCTTTCGACTTACTTGAAAGGGGGTTATGAATGAATAGTCCCCTTCCTAATCTCTTCTTCGAAGTGGTGATTGTTTCTCTTACCAACAAGTAACATCTTCATAAGGCCACCTTTCGAAGACATGCAGTCTCTATCGACTCATTCGAATGAGGGTTTTGAAGTGGTTGTTTATTCTTTAAGTATTGCTTTGAGGTGTTAACAAAATTTCTTATCAACAACTTTGTTTTGGAATGTTGACAAGTTTTCTTGTTAACATATTTTGTGCTAGAAGGAGGGCTCGAACCTCTGACCATATTGTTTTCCCAGAGATTAATTATGAAATGTTTGAATTGTTATAGGAAAAAGAAATCGAAAAGGCTTTGTTGAATGGATAAAAAAGCAGTACATATAAAAAAATTAGAGGAGAATATCACTCCAACTTTAACTTGGAGGGAGTTATACAAGGACAACCATCAACCCCAGCACAACCAGATGATAATGCAGTCAAGATAAGGCATCTGGAGCAACAATTACTTGAAATGTAATAGCTCCTAAAGGCAGCTCTCTATCAAAAATCTTCCAAAATTACAAAGCCAACAACCGTTGATGAGGTGGTCTCCCCAAGAAGAAACTTGAAAGCTTATACCTATGAAGGCAAGAGCAAGATAGATCTAACATCGTCAAAGAAAAAAGAACGTCATCCACTTAAAGTTGATCATCAAGGAAGAATACTGGATAAATCTCTCAAGCAATCTGGAAGCTCGACCTCAAAGGAATACAGCCCAAACCAAAAAAGCTATCATGACACTGAAGCTTATTTGAAAGATGTGGCAGAAAAGGCATTCGAAGATATGCTAAAAACAAAAGGGAGCTCTGGATGAGTGAGTAAATGACAATGAACGGGTAGCTCCGTTCGCAGATGAAATCATGTTAGCGGTCATTCCATCTCATGTCAAGATTCCAACCATGAAATATCATGGTACTATCGATCCTGATGATCACTTGATGGCTATTGATAGTTAAATGGATCTATTTAATGCCTTTGCAGCAGTTCGATGTAGATTATTCAGGTAACACTTCAAGGGGTGGACGCAAAGTGGTACCATCAATATTGTGAGAAAACTATCTACTTGTAGAAGCAATTTTCTTATGAATTCTCTACCCAATTGTGCATATGAAAAGATTCAACCATCGATTACACTGTTCTAGAAAACATTAAGCAAAGGCAGAGGGAATCACTAGGTGATCACCTCAGAAGATTCAATATAGAAGCATTGAAAGCCAAAGATATGAATGATAGGGATAAGCTCATTGCAATGCATTCTGGGTTGATAGAGAATACACCATTTTGGAAGGAATTCTTCGTGCATAGGTGTAAGGATTACAAGACTTCCACTTCCAATCTGATAAATTCATTTGAATAGATGAATTATATTATGCTAAAAAGAAAGCTAATCCTAGGAAGGAGAGTGGAAGATTTGGCTCGGATCGGGGACACAAAAGAATAAGTTGGTAGGAGACCAATACTAATTCAATCGCTTTGTCGTTGTCTTGTATATATGCTACGACTAAAGAGAAGGTTAACTTCCCACCTTTGTTCAAGGATAGAAAATACCCTGAATAGAGAAAGGGGGATGACTACTGCACTTATCATAAAGCGAATGGCCATAAAACTGATGAGTGTCGAGTGTTGGCTGGAATCATTTAGAAACTAATCCGTGAATGGAATTTGAAGGAATTCATCCAAGATAAGCAAAAGGCACCTCGGACAGGTGATGGTTCGTAAAAATTTCCTAATAATGCTGTCAACATCTTAGAAGAAGAAGATCCATTAAGCTTGAGTCCGCCTTTGAATAGGATTGATGTAATCCACGGAGGGCCACACCTAGCAGGGACTAGTAAGGGAGCCAGAAAAAGATACATTAAAGAAGCTAGAGAGGGAGTGTTCTCTATCCAAAAAGAGCCCCCGCTGAAAAGTCCACGACTCAATGTACTAATGCCGAATCTTGTTGTTACTCCTCAAGAGTTGAAGAAAGGGATTCATCATCCCCATAACGACCCCCTTGTGATCACGGCCAAAATTGGACTTTCTATAATGTCCAAGATTCTTGTAGACACTGTGAGCGCAGTCAATGTTATTTTCAAACATGGATTAGATCAAATGGGCATTCCAAAAGACAAGCTAGAGCTTAGTCTTGAGCCTATCTTTGGGTTCAACAACAAGAGGTCAACTCCAATAGGTCAAGTGAAGTTGCTAGTGCAGATGGGAGTATCGCCATGCTACGGGACTTTTGAAACTCTCTTTATAATCATCAATCAACCGTCATACTACAATGCTTTCTTTGGCCGACCCGCACTTGATGAGGTGGATGCTTTTGTCTCGCTAAAATATTAATGGTAAAATTCTTAACTAAAAGGGGTTAGGGCACTATCTACAGAGAACAATTCAGCTCCCGCGAGATGTACTTTGCAAAGCTTGATCAATATAAGAGGGAGTATTCTTGTTATTATAATTCTTTTACTATTTTTTAGCCTTTGGATGATGGATTTTTACATCCAACATTCGAAGAAAAATAAGATCTAATAAAACTAATAAACGTATGTTTGAAAGATACATCTCTCCTAGGAGCAAGAGAAAGAGGACCGATGCTAATTCCATAGAAGAAGGTGAAATCATAACAGAATTGGATTGTCGTAGAAAAGTGGAAAGGATAAAACCTATAGAAGACCTTGAGGAAACATGTATATACCCAACTGGTTCAAATAAAATAGTCAAAGTGGGAAAGTAGTTGGAAAGCAACTTGAGGGCAGATTTAATTCAGTTTCTTAAGGCTAAAAAAGATGTGTTTGCATGGTCTCATTCAGATATGTTGGGATTGATCCATCAGTTATGTGCCATGCACTAAATATTGATCCATAAGTGACTCTCATCCGATATAAGAATATACAATTTGATAAAGTGCGATCTGACGCCCTAAAAGAATAAGTTAAAAGGCCACTCAAAAATGGATTCATTCGGGAAGTCTTTTACCCAAAGTGGCTAGCGAACCCAGTATTGGTAAAGAAGTCGAATGGAAAGTGGAGGACTTATGTTGATTATACTAACTTAAACAAAGCATGTCGAAAAGATAGTTACCCATTTCCCCGGATAGACAAATTAGTCGATGCAACTAGTGGACACAAGTTGTTATCCCTCATGGATGCTTACTCGAGATACAATCAGATACCCATGTTCAAACCAGATGAAGACCATACAAGTTTCATTAGCGATTGGGGAATTTTCTGCTACAAAGCAATGCCTTTCAAGTTAAAGAATGCAAGGGCCACCTATCAAAGATTAGTCAACAGAATGTTCAAAGAACAGATTGGACGAAATATGGAAGTTTATGTTGATGATATGCTAGTAAATTCTTGTGAAGCTGGGAGTCACCTTGAAGATCTGAAAGAGATGTTCGAAGTATTACGGAAGTAACAAATGAAACTGAATCCTCAAAAATGTTCTTTCGAGGTTCATTCCATGAAGTTTTTAGGCTATGTTGTAAGAGCTCGAGGGATTGAAGCCAGTCCAGACCAGATCCATGTAATTAAAGACATGGCCGAGCCCAAAACCTACAAAGATGTAATGAGTTTAAAAGGTAGGGTTATTGCCCTAAGCAGATTCATCTCTAAAGCAACCGATAATTGCATTCCTATTTTCAACGTGTTCAAGAAGAGAAAGAACTTTGAAAGGGGAGAAGATTTTAAGAAAGTCTTCTAGGAATTAAAAATCATTTGGAAAGGCCACCAATATTATCCAGCCTTGAGAACGGAGAAGTCTTGTACCTATACATGGCGGTTTCAGAACACGCAGTTAGTTCAGTACTGATTAGAGAGGAGAATGGAACTCAACTTCCCATTTATTATGTAAGCAGACGATTGAAAGACGCTGAGGTTCGGTATCCGGTCATAGAAAAGTTAGCTTACTATTTGATATTGACGGCACAGAAACTCAGAGCGTACTTTCAAGCATATCCAATTAGAGTATTGACCAACTTTCCACTCAAACAAGTTTTTAGTAAACCTAGGGCTTCAGGGGGGCTAGTAAAATGGGGAATTGAACTTAGTCAGTGTGACATTGAATTTCAGCCATGAGCATCAATTAAAGGGCAGGCTTTAGTAGACTTTATCAATGAATGCACAAGCTTTGTTAAGGAACAATCAAAGAAAGAGAAGGATCAAAAACCCGAATGGCAACTATTTGTTGATGGGGCATCAAATGAGCAGGGATTTGGAGCAGGGTAGGTCACAATTACACCTGATGGACATTGCTTACACTATGAAATGAAGCTAGGGTTTTCCACAACTTAAAATCCCACGGGTCCAAATCTTTTGCGACTCTCAACTAATGGTGAATCAAATAAAATAGATATATCAGACTAAAGATGCCAAACTATCCTTGTATGTAAAGAAAGTGTTGAAAATGCTCACCTTATTTGAAGATTTTACTATACACCAATGTTCCAAGGGGAGAAAACTCTCGGGTATATTCATTAGAAAAGTTGCCTAGTTTAACAGGAACCCCAGAAACATGTATCGTACTAGTAAGGTACAAAGAAAATCCCAGCATCGAGGAGGGAACACCCGAAAAAGGGAAAGAATTATTGATTCTAACTAGATCCCAAGCCATGACACAAAAAAGAGAAGAAAGGGAAATTGATGAAGAAATCCCATATGAGGAGTTTAATCATCCAAGGGTAGATGACTATTATAGTGACATTTGGATGTCACTTTTTGTCGAATATCTTACCAAGTGGATATTACCATCTGACAAAATGGAAGCTAGGAAAATAAGGCGACATGCTCCGACTTTCACAATGATGGATGGAATTATTTATAAGAAAGAATATAACTTACCATACTTAAGATGTGTGTGTTTGGAGGATGGGATGAAATTATTGGTGCAAGCACATGAAGGATTTTGGAGAGACCATTCCAACGGGGTAAAGTTAGCAAAGAAAATAATGAGACAAGGTTTCTATTGGCCTCGAATGGCAGGTCAAGCTATTAACTATGTAAAAAAATGTTAAAAATGCCTGAAATACTCAAAGATTCCTCATTTGCCACCAAATCAATTAACTTCGATCTCTAGTCCATGGCCTTTCAATATATGGGGAATCGACTTAATCAGGCCATTGCTAATTTCCAAAGGAGGAGCAAAATATGCTATAGTGGCCTTGACTACTTTATAAAGAGGGTAGAAGCGGAACCACTCCCCAAAATTACTTCGGGGAAATTGCTTAGATTCGTCATTAAAAATATTATTACCGGATTCGGGTTCCCTTATAAGATTATATCTGACAAAGGAACACAATTTGAAAGTGAAGAGTTTTCTCGATTTTTCCATAAGAACGGAATTATAAAAAAAAATATTTCGTGGCACATCCAAAGCTAGTGGACCTGTTGAGGCGGCAAATAAGACTATTAGGACTATCTTGAAAAAGGCGATTGAATAAAGACAAAGGAAATTGGGTAGAAGAATTGCTACTTGTACTCTTGGCCAATCGAACATCCACTAGAACTGCAACGGGACATACCCCTTGTTCTCTAACATATGGATGTGAAGCAATATTGCCAATTGAAATTGAGGTAACCTCATATAGAAGGATCGCTTATGCATTTGATCCAAACCAAGAATTGAAGAAAGAATCATTAGATTTAATACACGAGCTAAGAGATGAGGCAGCTATTCAAACTGTAGAATATTAGAGGAGAATTTCGAAATACTACAACTCAAAAGTAAAAACAAGATCATTTCAAGAGGGAGATTTGGTACTTCAAAGGGTGATGGAAAACACAAGAAATCCTACGGATGGACCGCTAGGACCAAATTGGGAAGGTCCCCTAATCTTATGCAAAGTAATTCCTCCTGGAGCTTACAAGCTATGTCGACCAGATGGCAATATGGTTCCTAGAACATGGAATGCGGAACACTTGCGACCATATTGTCTCACAATGAATGAATAAAGCACCTCTTCCTTAAAAGAAAAGTCTACATGGTTGGAAGTAAAATTATCCTTAAATTTGGAAACTACCTTAAACCGCCAAAAGCCTTTGTCCGCGCCAAGATGGCCAGGTCAAAGTGCCTCATGGAGGGAGGTTAGAGTAAGCCTTTATCCGTGCCACACTATGGCCAAGTTAAAGCATCAACAAGCCCTTGATCGCGTTATGCTATGGCCAGATTAAGGCGCCCCCTAGAAGGGGAACAGAGTAAGCCCTTGGTCCCGCCACGCTATGGCCTAGCTGGAGCACCTCCTGGAGGGAGGACGGTGTAAAACCTTGGTCCTGCCACGCTATGGCCTTGCCAAGGCATCGAACAAGCCGTCAATCCCGCTTATAAGGCCTAGCTGGAGTGCCTCCTGGAGGGAGGTTGGGTAAGCCCTCAGGTCCTTCTTGTGGATAAGCTAACCAAGCGCACAAGACAACAACGGACATAGACACCCGAGCCCAAGAAGTGGCATATCAAACAATGACAACATACGAGGCCTAAAGTGTGGCACATGTCAAAAGAATGAAAGCCCAAAGAATGGTGCAGAACAGAAAGCTCAAATAAGAGCCTACAGCCTTTGACTGATTTCCTAAAAGAGGATATCTGGACTTCACTTATTAACACCCGAATCTGTGTTTCGGCTCGCTTACCATTAATTTCAGGATTTCACTCATTAATACCCGTATCTGGGGTTCGGGTCTTTTACCATTAACTTCTAGACTTTAATTATTAATATTTGAATCAGGGTTTTGGGTCTCTTATTATTAATTTCTGGACTTCACTTATTAATTCCCGAATATGGGATCTGGGACCTCCATTATTGAGACCTTTATCATGGAATTCTAGACATCATTTTGTTAATACCTGAATCTGGGTTTCGAGTCTTTACTATTAATTTTTGAATTTCATTTGTTAATGCCTAAATCTGGGTTCCAAGACAGTTGATATTGAGATCTCAATGGACTTCTGGTCTTTAATTAAAACCCTGGATCTATCTTACTAATACCCAAATCAGGGTCACCAGATTTATACTACTAACTTTTAAACAACACTTATCAACATCTAAATCTTGGTTTCATGATTATTACTATTATTTCCAATAGGGGTTTCAAAATACCCATTATTTACCCCTAAATAAGGATTCATGGTTTTCAATAACTTATTTCCAGATGATAATTTATGGATTTCTATTAGCAGACACTTGTTATTACCAGAAGAAAACTCCTGGACTTCAATTATTAAAGTTGGATTTAGACTCTATGCCTGGTCTTCTATTAATATAACAGAGGTTTAGTTTCTAGACTTCTTTTGTTATTACCAACGTTGGATGGTGGAACTTATACTATTGCCAGACAAGAGTTTCCGATCTCCAATCATTCCCAACTGTGGATTTCTTATCACTTATTAACTCCAGATGATGGCCAACTAATCTCCATTGTTTCCAAACTTAGAATTCAAGAATTTTGTTATTTAAAATACTAACATTGTCTTCAATTATATTACAAACAAAACACTAAGCATATTTTTATATAAATTTTGAACTAACAATAGAGAATGTTATTTACTTTGAACATTGCGGAGAAATGAGGTCATTAAGGATTAAGTAGTGCAAAAGGAAAGCTGTTAAATTTTTGGCCTAAAGAACAAAAGCTTCTTTCATACAAGGGGGACAAAATGTTAACATAAAATTCACTTAAGAATGAAGGCCTGAAAAAAGGCTCACAAAAGTGTTAAGCTCCATAAGAATTGAAAACAAGGGTTTCGCCATGATTCAAAAGCAGTGTTTCGAAGGCATTGAGATAACTTATGAAGGGGTTAGGATGGATTTGCAAGCACCTGATGCACCTACATGTGTCGAGTGAAATAAGAGCTTTCGAAGGAGTAGAAAGGAAATCAAGACTACCCTTCTGCCTTAGCTAACCCTTTCGACGCAGCCAATTCAATATATAAGTGAAAGCCTTGTATGAGCTCGAAACACCTTTCAAAGGTATCGATAACAGGCTTGCACACAAGAATCAAACCATTCAAAATAGATGTTTCGCCGCTGTCAATCTTCCTCATAGAGACATTTTGCCAATGTGAACATTTCGAAAGCAAAGATAAGCCTTTCGAAATGGTTGGACCACTTCACAGGCATAAAGGAAATTTCGCATGAAATAATGCTACCTTTCTCAATGATCCTCTCGTCGCCTACTGATCCTTTCGAAACCATCCTCATTCATTCAAGTAATCAAATATCACGGTTAGCAGTAGATCAAAATAACTAAAGAGAAGATTTGAAGGAGAATAAAAGGTTGGGAATACTATCGATAACATCAAAACAACATGATAGGGAACCTTGACCCTTTCGCTACTTACATTTCGAAGGTGTCGAAAGGTTTCGGAGGAACACGAAAGTAGAATTAAGGAATTTTAGAATAACATCCATTGCTAATACATTGTTGATGAAGGCAAAAGGGAAACCCCAAGCATAATAAGAGACCCAAGTAGTCGTCTCCAAAACTATGGAAACAAAAGACAAGGCAAAAGGATGAATGCGAAAGGCTAGGAGAAAGTCCTTTCGACCGCTTCGAAAGGATAGATGCGGAAGGGAGTCAACCTGCATCTATAAATATGAACTTAGTGGTCCGAGTTTGGGGATCGAATTTGGAGTTCTGAAATCTCTTTCTTACTTGATAGCAAAATAAAACCTTTGTAACCCTAGATCAATCTAGGAAAAATTCTCTTACTTTTAATCCAATTTAGATAAATATAAAGGAATGGATGCATGGATCCAATATCGATTTTGAATATAAGGAAAGTCATTTCGGCCATTAGCTCGACTAATGACCAATTGCACATCATGCTCACTTATTTTCTTATTTCCTATTTGAGTTATGAATTGCTATGGAATCTACTTGGACATTTGGATTTCAAATCATATTATCATCACATTTCAAGATATGAAATATTAAATTGACGTAACGATGATAATTCGATATTAACAAGTCCAGTAAATTTAATCCATTTGTCCATGATATAATTCCATTGCATATTGAATCTAAATATTATACATTGTATATTAAGTTCCTTTGAGAGAGTAAGGATCCTCTCGGCTCACTCAAAATGGGTTTCGAATGGACTTACTGCATAGTTTCTGATGTTATGTTTGCTACAAGGACTCCTTCGAAAGGAGCTTGAATATACCAAATCATATAACTCCTTTTGAAGGAGCCTCAACCATGGAAGCAGAATCTATACTTTCGAAAATGGATCCCCTTCTGAAGGCATAATGACCCTTCCGACTTAATCGAAAGGGGTTATGAATGAAAACAGAATTCATACTTTTGAAAGTGGATCACCTTCTAAAGGCATAATGACCCTTTCGACTTACTTGCAGGGGGTTATGAATGAATATTCCCCTTCCTAATCTCTTCTTCGAAGTGGTAATTGTTTCTCTTATCAACAACTAACATCTTCGAAAGGTGACTTTTCGAAGACATGCAGTCTCTATCGACTCATTAAAAAGAGGGTTTCGAAGTGGTTGTTCATTCTTTAAGTATTGCTTTGAGATGTTAACAAAATTTCTTATTGTCAACTCTATTTTGGATCGTTGACAAGTTTTCTTGTTAACGGCACTAATTAAGTTAAAGCCACTTCTTTCTTTTTAAACCCGTTTTGAACCAATACTAAATATATTTGAAAATAAATAATCTTTTATCAAACTATCAATTTCCAACTTACTTTGGACTCATCCGGATTCGAACACATCCCATTTATACAATGACAAAGGGAATAATTTACTAAGTGCACTATACCGTTCTCCTAGGTAAACATCCAATCGTCACTTAGAAGATTATTCTGATCACCACAAAACAAATCAGAACTCATTTCCCGAACCAAATCCAAAGGAATACATATTTCCTTTTAAATTCTATTTTCAAAAGAATTATACTTAAAACTATTATTACCATTTTCAACATCATTTATACTCTAAAACTATCTCAAATAAAATTATTATTCCTTTTTCCACAAATCATTAAAATGATAATATACATATTTACTCTATGGTAAATCAAATCAAACTTTTGGGATCAAATCAAAATTTGTTTTATCAAAATAATTATATAGCGAGATCCCAATGGTAGTAATCCCCCACTTAGAAACTTGAAAATGAACACCTACGATGTGGCAATCCTCGTCGGAATTATTTTCAAATGACCGAAGCGAGTTCAGTGCTTATATCCCTTTGAAAAACCTTAGAAATATTTTTATTCCAAAAATATTTTCAAATAATATAATTAACATGTAAACCTTGAAAACCATTTTCCAAAATACTGGGATTTAAATTCTCCAATTCCTTTTATTTATAAAACACATTCTTATAAATCAAATTTACAAAATATCTCCCATTAAAGGAAATCATTTCTCAATTATTTATTGCAAAAAAATTCTAGCTTCCTTATATAAATCATTTTTCAAGTACGTATTTCAGAAATATTTAAGTTTTCTTTTAATAAACCTTTTTTATTAAAACCCAATTTTATACAATCAACTTTTATAGAAAATCAGTTTCAAAATATTTATTTCAAATATTCTAAATTTCTCTTTTTAATAAAACCATATTTATTAAAACCTAATTTTAACCCAACATTACTAATGAATGCCCTATAGTCAAACCATAAAACTTAACTCACAAGGTGTTCGTTTCAGTGTTCCCAAATTCCTATCTACCCAACCCAGGTTTCAAAAGGAAAATTCCAGATAGATTAACCGATAATACTTAATGCTCAGAACTGGCCAAGCATGACTAATCAAATCCTAGATGATAATGATGGAATATTATCATTTCCTAAAAAATAACCATAATCTAGAATAACTATATTAAATTTTTGAAAATTATTCTTTTATATATAAAATATATTCCTAGGTAAAATTATTTCATTTACTAATTTTAAAACAATATTGTGTCGGTTTGGCCTTGTTCAAGTGTTTAGGAAATCCCTATCGATAATGTTGGCCAAACGCATTGAATGGAATTCTTAAGCCACTTAACGGATCAAACAACACGATAAGAAATATTTTTATATCACTAACAAATACGCACTCTTATATATATACTCTCCAACTCATCCTAGGGCTCATTTACTCTATCTCAAATGAGTCAACCCCCCCTCCCAAAGCTTAGGTGTTCGCTCAACCTATGTTCTGATACCACATTGTAACAATCCACTTTTCCATACAGTTTAAGCAGCCAATAAACCAGACTTAACCCACTCAAATTGATCGGAAAGGCGGATAGTTAGGGGAAAGAAAGAAGAAAGAAGGCAATAAGAAACAAAACAACAAAGAATCTCACAGCGAAACGAATAATCTATAATATAAAACCAATCTTTACATAAAAACACACTATAATATAAGTATATACAGACATCAATCAGAGTATACTAGCCTATTCCAGCCCGAACAATTATAACAGCCTGTCTCACAATTGCTAATAAATACAACAATGAATACAACGGAAAATAACAATATGTGTGAATACGTCTTTAGGCCTCCAAATCGTCTCCTGAAGCTCCAAAGCCTCCAACTAAATCTGTAATATGCTCGGTCTGACTCGAGCATTATAGGAAAACAATGCCCGGGTCAGTCTGGTAAAACCAGCATGAGAAACTCAAATCATAAGGAATTTTATTTATTATAACTTGTAAAATCCTTTAAAATCAAAGGTATCTCGTAAGGCCACACCGAACATAAATACGGATGGATTTTTACTTTATGATAACCAAAACCTTTACATCAGAAAATCTAGTGATATTATGATAAGGTCTAAGGGTGAAAATAATAATAATCAAGTAGCTGCGATGATCGTGAGTGTACATCACAACAATACTAGGTGTATAATAAAAAACCGATAAGGCACAATCACTAATTGTGTAGGATTTCCATGTAGGTGCTCTTAGTACTTCGAGAACGATCCTCCTACAAAAGGATCAAAGATATCCTTCCGAAGCAGCATACATCCCTAGTGATGTACCATAGTAAAAATAAAGCTGATCTTACTAAGACTGAGTGCATCACCCCATGCATGCATAAAAACTATAGGTAACATCTAGGTGGAGCCGACTACACCCTATGGGTTTGCCAACCCTACTAGCCATGCCTTCTATCTCTAATTTTAGTCATTTTCGCTGATGAGGCTACGTCCGGCATTCCAGCTCACACACCGCCATCAAAATAGATCACGGAATCCCTCATAGATTCTAATACCCCAACTGGTCTTGGAATCACACATGGATTCCCACATCTCAAATAGATCATGAAACTCCTCCATAGAACCGTATATGGTTTTGGAGTGGTTACTGTTCCGAGTCATCTCTTACGAGTACAGTCCTCCGCTTCCCGAGCGCTCCACAAACCAATCGTTGATTTTTCCGGAATGCTCAATATCGGTTCTTAAGGAAATAATCAAACAGTACATAAGAGCGGGGATTACCCCCTAACCATTTAAGTGGATGGATCTCCTTATCATTTATCCTAAAAGAACAAAACGAGTTTATATGTACAGTATAGCACTACCGACAATAACTGTACCATTAGTGTTAAGTAGGGAATATTTTTGTACCGCCAAAATTAAGAAGGATTACATATTTTGGCCAAGATTTGATAGTCGGTTATTTAACTGTCAAATAATCAAACTTTCAAAACAAGATCACAT
Organism: Allium fistulosum; assembly: GCA_030737815.1. NCBI lineage: Eukaryota > Viridiplantae > Streptophyta > Magnoliopsida > Asparagales > Amaryllidaceae > Allium > Allium fistulosum. The sequence continues at coordinate 189,349,775 of CM060902.1, read as the reverse complement.
TTCCCATGGAAATCACTAAGCCTCTTAAATTAATCTTTCATTAATTTAAAATAATATTTCAAATTCGTGGAAATCACTTACATATACTTATCTCAATGGGATAAGTATGTTCACAAACCATTATATTTTCGATACTTAGAAATATAACCATATAATTATCTCAATGGTATAAGTATACTCACAAACCATTTCACTTTCAAAACTTAGAAACTTTTCCATGTACTTAAGTAATACTATAAGTATATTCACGAAACATTAGGAAAATTTTTCCATTTCAAATCATATTAAAATGACCAAAACTCCATATGTCATAAAAACAGAGATATTAATAATCCAAACACTATTTCTTTCCATAAATCTCTTTACTTTTATTAAAAATATCTCATTATAACTTTCCAAATCAATTTATAAAATATTTTATAAGTCTCCAATCCATCTATAAAATACTCTTTTATAAATCTTAAACCCCTATTTATAAGACTTTCCCATTTTAGATCTCCCAGTTATAAATATCCATTCTGACATCATTTAAAAACCAAACTCTTTTTCCAATTCCAAAATCTCTTTCTAATTTATAAACCCTTTGATAAATCCATTCTATTGGATGAAACCCTTTTTAAACCTTTCATTTAAAAATAAACTTTAACCTTTTTAATCATATAATAATTAATTAACTTCAAACAGTATTAATATATCACTAAATTATCCTTAAAGTAATATTGATATATAAATAAATTAACTTTTAAAATAATATTAATATAGTAATAAATTAACTTTGAAATAATATTATAATTAACTTATAGATAGTAATTAACTTAAAATCAAATTGTTACAAAATAACTTTAACTAAATAATCAATTAACTTTTAAACAAATAATTACAATCAACACTTTAAAACAGTAATTAAATAACTTGGAAAAATATTCTTAAATAACTCTATGAAATACTTTAAAGACTCATAAAATAATTAACCTTTAATTATTATTCAAACAATAATCAATTATCTTTTAAATATTAATTGTAAATATTAATTATCTTTTAAAGTCTTATTAATAATTTATATTAATTATCTTTAAAATAACTTAATTAATTAATTAACTTTTCAATTTAAAAAGAGGCTTAGCACTCCAATGGTACTTAATCAAGTCACTATTAATTCCATTACTATCCACATTATAATCAAAGTATTTACATCACCTTCCATATGTAATTTAAACTCATAATTAACAATTGATTATGAATGCAACACTTATCCAATACTAATGAATTAGAATGTAATTAAGTGTCCACACTAATGTAATAGCAAAACGGGTTTAATTTCTACTAGATAATTGTCCAAATTTACATATCCAGTTAATAATAGCAGCACGGGGATTTATTCTGCTAAACAGGTCTCCTTTTAATTTAATTGGTGGAACGATGTTTTATTCCACTAAACAGATGCCCAGTTACCAAATTCAATACAATTTAACTCAACAATATTTTATTTGGCCAAATAAACATCAATAATTTAGGTATATAAATTTAAATGACATTATTAATTAAGATGACTTGATTTAAATCATGTATGTTTTCGTATGTCATAAATTTATACTTATCCAAAGCTATCATTGCACTCCTTAATACAAGTACAATGCAAAAATCCGTCTGTCAATCAGATTTCATAAGAGCAAGATATAACAATTCAAAGTTTCTGACAAATTAAATTATACAGTTAAATAAAAAATTTAAAATCTCACTCAAAGTCCAACATATCTTGGCCCAAAACCACTTGCTATAGCTCCTCTTCCCCAACCAACATCTAAAATAACCTGTACATGAAACCATGTACACGCCGTGCATATTTGCACTGATACGGAGCAAGACCCAACCATTCGATGAACTAAGACCACCCATCGACTTCACTTCGCTTTCTTGACATGTTGGCACCACCCATCCAAGCCCCAATTCCCCTAAAACCATAGCGACCGAGACCCGAGTGTTTATAAATGCGATATGTCAGTAGAAGTCCCGACAAATATATGCTCCATTCTCCGCCAAATTATACCACAACATGCCCCTTCCTCCACGAATACCACGCCAAAATCCAATTCGCATATCGATGGCCCTAGCTCTAATTAACCCAAACCTTAGTTTGCCATCATCATCGACAATCGTCTTGGAATGCCGCTGAAAGTCCAACCAAAATACTGTGTCGCCATAAGACTCTAACAATGCAAGCGGCATCGATCAATTTTCAATGGATAGAGTGAATTTAATTTTTGAAATTAAGAACACAGTTTTCATACTTACTGATTTTTAGCGATAAGTCGATCGACACTCGATGAAATTGAGTGCCATCAATTTGTAAAAATAGTTTGGTTTAATACAAATAACTTTCATTTTGATCAATTTTGCTGATTGTGAATGTTGAGGAGATAAGGATTTTTGAACGGGAAAGAGGAGCTTATTTCTAAATGTTAAAATGTACAGAAGGGTGAAATTTTGCAAAACAATTTCAAGAAGGAGAAGGTGCCTGCTCATGTAGGTATGTATGTGTTTATATATATATATATATATAGCCAAAGTCAGTATTCTACACCAAGATAGGCAACCTATACAAGATTCATTTCATGTCAAGCATCAAAGGGAACAAAGAGACAAAGGACAATGAAACAATGGTGGCTAGTAGGGTGGATGAAGGGGCAAAAAGGTTAGTTGTGTTGAAGAAAGGTGCGGTGTGTGTAGATATGTGTACTTGTGTTGTTTTTAAAAAAAAAATTACGGTACCCTATTACACAACATCATATCCACGTACGAGCTGCGAATGACAAAAGCAAATACGATCATGTACAGAGTTTTGATCCGATCACAAAGCAACAATAAAATAGGCAAGTTAACTTATTCTGTGAAGTGGTAGAAATGCCCACGGTTGCCATAAAATAGGTCAAACGAAAATTTATTTATTTTCAATTTAAAAATTATGGAAAAATCCTATAATTAAATTAAAGATACGTTATCGAAAATCGAACAATTATTTGAATCATAGATTTTATTATAAAAACACTAAATTAAATATTTAAAATAATTAAATATTTCAAAAATCAATGTGATAAAATTCCGGGTCGTTTCAGGCATGGTGGCAGTCGAAGGTAGTACGGTGATCGGAATCGTCATGGTGAGCTTGGTTAGGGTTTTAAGGCCGATTTTGTATGGATTTGTAAATCGAGTTGTTAGCGATGGTGGAGGCAACAGAGTTGGTCAAAGGGGTAGTCAAAGGTATGGCGGTGGGGCGGCTTTCGAATGGCGGTGGCAGCATGGACCCTAGGTGGCCGAGGCGACGGCGGTGGAGCGACATTCATGGTCCAGTTTGATTTCTTGGAGCACGTTTGGAAGTTGAGAATTATATTAGGCAAGAGACTGTTGTTGCGGGTTTGGGTTGGGTAGCATGGTGGGTCGGGGCCTATTGGGTTTGGTAAGGATTTATATTAATTTATTTGTTTTATTGTTTAATATTAAATGTGAGTTGAATTTAAATTATGATATCTTGCTCATTTTAAATCTGTTTAACCCACGGATTTTTGCGTTAGACACGTATTGATGTGTACAACATTATGGTAAAAATTGTTGATAGTTTTAACAAAGTCTAAAATATTGATAAAATAATAGTGATTGAATATAGTTACGTTGATTTAAATACTTTAAAATAATTATACTTCATTTGTGATATTTATTTAATAGAATAAACCACCATCTGCTATTATTAAATTGAATAGATTATTTTAGACATCGATTGTGTAGAATAAATCCTTGTTTTATGCTTGCAAAATAAAATAATGATTTTGAAGTTATTTAATATAAGAAAAATGATGTGTTAACTATTGATTGTTAATTGTTGAGTGCTAGAAGCTTGGTAGTGTGGCCATATTGGTGTGACATTGATATATGTTAAAATTTGAACCTTTTTACTAATAAAGGTAGATGGTAGCATTGGTTAAGTGCTATGGTTGCTTAGAACCTCATTATAGTATTTTGAAATACTATTATTTGCTATTTTGATTTAAAAATAGTTTTGATTTGAATGATGATTTTAGAAGTTACTTTGGAATTTTCTATGGCATTTATTTTAAAATGGTTTTTGAACTTATCTATTTTACTTCAACCTTTTTGGAAATGTTTTAAAAGTATTTAGGAAGTATTTATTTATTAGAAAAGTGGATATATAAATAAAAATTTTATTATAAAATAAAAGGGAATTTATCTTTTGTAATGAAGTGATTCTGTTTTTAAAGAAAATTGAAACATTTTGGAATAAATATTGGTGAACGTTTTATATAAAATGTTGTATAGAAAGAGAGATTTATAAATGATATTTTATAAATAAAAGAGAGATCTGTAAATGGTAATTTATAAACAAAAGAATGGATTTATAAGTGATATTTTAATAATAACGAAGAATTTTGTTAAATATATAAGATCTATAACAATGAGTTTGGATTTTTATAAAGTATTTTTATAAAGGGATTTTTATAAAGGATTTTTATAAAGGAGTTTTATAAAAGGAGATTTATAAAAGTGTTTCATAAATAGAAAAGAGATTTATAAATATAAAGGAGTTTTATAAATAATTTTAGAGATTTATAAAAACAGTTTTATAAATAATTTAAGAGATTTATTAAAGAAGTTTTACAAATTAATTTGGAGTTATAAAAGGACTTGTAAATATGGGATAGGTTTATAAAAAGGGAATTTTATAAAAGGAATGAAATTTTATTTTGATAAATATTCCTTCTTAATTATGGTGGTATGGAAGCATTCTTTTCATTCTTAACACCGAAAGAAAAGTAGTTTGTGTTTATAGTAATAATGTTTTAAATGACATTTGTTTTTGCCCAGTTAAATATGATTTTGGCAAAATGGGAATTTTTTTCAAATTATTGGAAGTGAAATGGTTTATGAACATACTTATATCATTGAGATAAGTATATGAATATTTTTCAAGCATTTTCAAGGAGATTTTAATTAATGAAGGAATTAATTAAAGAGGCTTAGTGGCTGCTTATGTATTTAACGGTGCTTGGTTTCTTATGAAATTAATCCGCTGATTTGGTTAATTGTTTATTTGATAGTTAAATAACCGACTGTCAAATCTTGACCAAATATAACTTTGTAAATATCTAATAAAAACGAAAATTATATGGTACAGTTATCTTCAGTGATGTTATACTGTACGTACAAAATCATTATGTTCTTTTAGGAAAAATGATAAGGAAATTTTTCTGCTTAAACGGTTAGGAGGTGATCTCTGCTCTTATATATTGCCTGTTTATTTCCAAAAGAACCAGAGTAGTGTTTACCAGAATCTATCGATTATTTTTGAAGTGATCAGTAAGCAGGGGACTGTACTTATACGAGATAACTCAATATCATAATCACTCCAAAACCATATGCACATTCTACATTTTGGAAGAGGTTCGTCATTTGTTCGACATAATGGAATCGAAGATGGAGCTCTTTGAAGTGCAAGGGCTACTTGGTGCTAATCCTGAAGGTGATTCCAAAATGGATGTAGTTAAATATTAAGAAATTAATAAATTTCATAGAAAATGTCTATCTAAGAGAATATAGATTAAACATACTTTAATCTATTGGAATGAAATGAATAATGATATAATTTTCTATGAAACCAAATCACAAATAAAGATTTTTTGTGCAAGTTATAAGGAATACATGAAAGTGATATACAAGGTATGGAAAGCACCATATTTATATAGCCTATTTCGAGAAATATAAAATAAGTTCCTTGTAATTTCACATAAACATGAAGTCCTCTTTTTAAGGATTCATTAGAAGGTTTCAGAGTTAATAGTTTCTCATAAGAGAAAGTAGTTCCAATACATTAAGGTATAAAACCATTAGGTGTAATAAGAAGATGTTTTGGAAACACGTGTGGACTTTATAAAGATATTTTAAAGAAATATGGTTGGGTGAAAAGGTAAATAAGTTTTTGGAAGCGAAAACTTAGTAATAGTTAAATTTAAAAATCCAAATTTTTATGAAAAGCTGTAAAGGTCTTTAAAAGAAAACAATGAATAAATTTTGAACTTAGAATTTGTAAGTTTTCCCCTCTAGGTTTGGGAAATAATGTAAATTCAAAAGCTGTAAGGATGCAAGTCTTGAAAGATAAAATGTTAAGTAACCAAGTACTTTTGAATTTTATAGAAATTTGAAAATAACACTTTCAAAAGGCAAAAATTTTGGGATTTGATGTATTAAAATTTTAGAAGCTTTAGTTTTTGAAATAATAAATACCAAACCAAACTTTTAAATGGGGAGTAGATAGGAATCATTTCCTAGGTGTGATGGAAATAGTGTAAGACTATAGGAGTGATTACTTTTAGAAGTAATAATAGAAGTTTCCGTAAAGTGTATAAGACACTAGTGAGAACCTAGGATTGTTGCTTCATGTGTGTAGACTATAGAAGAATAGTAAAGTGATATTAGTAAGATGGTAAGACACATGTGGTTTAGGATGTGTATTCTTGATTTTAAGGAACTTGGAAGGAGCGTCTTCCTTTAGTGGAATTCTCATATAATAATAGTTTTCAAGCTAGCATTAGGATGGCACCTTTTGAAGCTCTTTATGGGAGACCATGCAAGTCGCCTTTGTGTTGGTTAGAGTCTATAGAGAGATTGCTACTTGGTCTTGACATGGTTAGAGAGACTTCAGAGAAGATTGATTTGATTAGGAGAAAATGTGTACCTCTTATCCACATCTCTTTGATAGTAAATTTTGAATTTCCTGTTTCCATCTTTGGTTTTGAATAGGTTCTTTCCTTTATTATCTTTTAGGAGGGTAGATCTTAGGACTTAACCTATGGATGGTAGGATTTGATGTAAACATGTTATTAGAACATGTTATGTATGATGGATACTAGTGGTTGGTAGTGGATGCTAATGGACGCATATACTTACACTAGGCACTATTATCTCTTAAGGATCGGCCTAACTAGGACACTAGAGAATATGCATATGGATGTGTGCACATTTGCATTTTTATTTTCTATGGTTGCTATAAATGGGTGATTATCATATGATTATTGCATTTGGATGATGATTGTAGCATGCATATAGAACTATCAGTTATCATTAGGGAATTGCATTCATTTGGATACATGGCACGGACATGATTGCATAAAAAGGAGGTCGGCTGAATCAGTAAACCGCCTAATCTTTTGCATTAGTTAGGGAGATTTACACTACACTATCTGCATATATAAATCATATATTGCATTAGTTAAAATAAGGACAATGGTAGAAATGGATGAGTAGATGGATGTAGTTTTTGGATGATGGTTGCTATTTACATTCTTCCTTCTTTGGAGATTTCAAGGACGAAATCCTTTAAGGGGGGAGAATGTAACACCCCGATATTTCAGGGGAAAATTAATTAAAAAGGAATTAAAATAGAAGAAGTTATTATTAAGGGGGAATTTAAAGGGAACGTGTAAATTAAAGTATACCTCACGTTTTTTACACTAATTAATTAATGGAAATATAATTAATAAACTTTGACAACCGTGAAAAATGGATATTTTGAAAAATATTGGAATTTAGCCATGAACCTTATACTATTGTGTTCGTGGCAATCTTCTGATTAATTTTCATATATAATGTTTTCCAAACGGAGTTCAAACGAAAAAGTTATGACCGTTTGAAGTTTTAGCATCAGAAACAGTTACACGTATGAAATTGGTAACTTACATTAATTATAATTGATCGATTGATTGCTGATGTGTGTTAAATTACATACGTACACAGTCAACAATGAGTCGGTAGAATATATTAAAAAGGGAAAAATATTATATACAAAAAGTTTGGAATTATTTCAATAGCTTATGCGTTTATGCGCACACTTAAACGTATGAATTTGATTAATGAAATTAATTGGAAAAAAAGAGTATTGTATTAATACATACACACACACACATGTATAAGGAGAGAAATGGTAAAAAGATTTATTGACAATAAATGCACATTATTAGTAATTAATGTACGTTACAACTGTAATTAACATGCGTTACAATATTTACTAATGTACGTTAATTGGAAATTAACGTAGATTGTAAACATATAAAAGGAGGAAACTAAAATTGTTTATAAAATATATATTCTTGAAGTTTAAATCTTTAATGTTTATAAACAGAAGAATTAGAAAGGAGGATAAAACGTTAATAAATGTTGTAACGGACAAGAATCAATGGGGAATGGTTAAAATTAGTAAGCAATCAATTAAGAAAATTGACTATGAATGAATAAAATTAACTATAGGATTGATTAGTTTAAATTGTATAAGTATATATACATATATCCTAATTAATTGTACTCATTCAAAAGTGTAAATAAATGTGTAACATACCCAATTAATGAATAGATAAGGGTTGGGAATAAATTGATTTGCTGAATTAATGACACAATTGACATTAATAGGAATAATTAATGAATGTTGATTTATTTTCTGACGTGGCGGTTTTCTATTGGACCGAGTGACGTGTTTTTCGATTTCTTTTGAATCCTATGCGTCCATGCTTCCATCCGACGGTTCCCAGCGAGCCAATGATGTGGTTGCACCAGATTTAATCTTTAAATCCAATGCCCTGAGATCCCCAAGTGACACTATAAATAAGACCCTAGACCTAGCTATTTTTCTCATTCAGATTTTCTCCATCTAGGTTCATTACCTGAGGTTGGACCCTAAATAGAATATTTTTCTAAGAAGAAGACCTTTTTAATTAAAATATTTTATACCCTAAAAGTGGATCCGAGAAGGCCAAGGAAAAGAGCTTAGGACCACAATTGAGTGTTTAAGTAATTATTTTAGATATTTAAGTAATTTAAAATAACAGGGTTCTTAATAGTTGTAGTTTTTCTGCGATTTTGAGACAATTTCTATATAAGTTATTTACAGCTAGTTTTTAAAGTTCTTTTTAGCCTATTTTATTCAGTTATTTTATTCAGTTTATTATAATTATTTGCAGTTATTTACAGTATTTGCAGTTATTTACTGTTACTTACATTTTATTTACATCTATTCTACGTTGAAATTTAGCCTGTAAATGTTGGTTTCTTTTTATTCCTTTTTACGCGAATAAAATAAATAAAATAGAATAATTCACTAATATGGACTAAAATATAAGAACACTAAATTTACAAAAATTGGATGTAAAATAAGAAGAAGTGTAATAAATTGGACATAGACTGAAATAAGCAAATTTAAGACATTTGCAAGCATAGTTATAACATGTGATTATAACTAAAAAGAGAAATAGAAGAAATAGCAGAAGAAACATAGTTTTAAACTTAGACCTTGGGTTAAGTTAATAAGAAAAATTATAACACACATGTCATAATTAGAGATAACAAAAAAGGCTTAGTTTAGAACTTATATTTAAGTTAATAAGCAAGCATAGCAGAGATAATAGAAGATGCTTGTTTAAAGACTTAGAGTTAAGTTAATAAGCAAATAGAGCAGAATTAACAGAAGAGACTTATTTTAAAGACTTACACCAAGTTAATAAGAAAATATAGCATAGATAACAGAAGAGGCTTATTTTAAAGACTTAGAATAAGTTAATAAGAAAATAGAGCAGAATTAATGGAAGAGGCTTATTTAAAAGACTTATACTAAGTGAATAAGCAAAGATAGAAGTAGGACCCGTACCGGCAGCATTCCCCTTTAGTCAGGAACTGATGGTCTCATAATAGATTAGGTGGGGCTGGAACACGCTTATGCTGTTTAGGATAGATAAGTGGTAACTAGATAGATGCCCAAATCATGGGATTTGGACAAGGGGCGCAACTATTTGTTTGTTAGGACCCGTGCCAGCAGCATTCCCCTTCAATCAGGAACTGATGGTCTCACAACACACTCAGGTGAGGTTGGGCACGCTTATGCTGTTTAGGGTAGGTAAGAGATCAAAAGAGGGAGCAACAGATAGTACGAGCCTAACGGTGGCCGAGCGTGCGGCCTCGGTGCAGGGATATAAGTTGCTTTTGAGTTCCAAAGCGCTAAACTTGTGTCTTTTGTTGTGGAACCCACAGGATGGACCTAGCTCACAGTGGCACAACAGAGATAGAAGGCCGATCAAAAGGGTAGAATTAAGACTTCGGCCTAATTAAACTAGGATTGGGATTTCAACCTAATTAAAGCAGTTATCTAAGACAAGTGCAAACAATCAAAATAATCAAAGGAAATAGTCGAACAGTATTTTATTCCAGCTTTATCTTTTCCTTTATTTCCTTTTATACTAGAACTGTTGCTAAGTCTATTATCTTTATCTTGCTTAAAAAGACTAGTAGTAACTTCCACTCATCAGGCTTATAGTCTGTCCCACTCCTCTATTTTCCCCTTTTCCCCTCATAGGCCAGCAGAGGCAAGGATAGTAGATTTCGGATTTTCTTAGAGATTCAGCCGTGGAATTTTCTTCATGTATTCTTCTTCTTCATTTTAGTTTTATTTTCATGTGAATTTTAGATGTACCAGTACTTGTTGAGAGGGATGATTTTATTTATGTACTCTGATATTGTGACTGAGATGGTATTCTTCATGAGACATATTTTGGTTATGACCTATTTATAAAGTTTAATTTTTAATGAAATGTTTCCGCTGTTTTATTTATTTGTCTTGTAAATCTTAGTCTTTATAAAGTTGTAGCTATACCTATAACGCACCATATCCTTTAGTGTGCCCTTTTGGGTATACTAAGGGGTGTGGGGTGTTTCAATAATGAACTTGAGATTTTTGCCAACACATTCAGTAGATTGTTAACTTTGATTAAATGTTGTATACACCTAAATCTGGAATATAAAGGTGAGAGTAGTCCCTAAAAGTTATGAGATAAGTTGTTAATAAGATTGTATGTTAATTTTAGATTTCATTATTTGAATGTTATAATTTGTTAAACTTGAATTGAAGATGTTTCAAATTTGATTGGGATTTAAGTTTATATTTTAATTCAATCAAATAAAGAACGTTTCTATGTGAATTTCTACAAATTATCTAACTTTACAATTATATATAAAAGTGTGTCATTGAAATAACAAGGAATAAGCCCAAAGGAAAGAAATGTGAAAAATAGAGATGTCCAATGTACATTTTACTGTTTGTTTCAGTAAACACAAAAAAGGTAATTCCTTATAATTCCAAATGCAACATAATTCCTCCTTTTAGATAATTTATAGGAAATTACAATGATAACATTTCCCTTTTGCGAAAGATATAGTTCCAACGCATTAAAATGTAGAAATCCTTAGATATTGAACTAGAAGGATTATAAATAGAATTAATAATAATTCCATCAACGATTAAATATATGTGATTAAATATAAGTTAAGAAATAAATACTTAGTGCTAAATATATATGAGATGATGAATTGAAGAGTTGAGGAGGTCATAGTAATCAAGTTAAAATGGGCATTGGTAGAAAAGAAGTAGTAAATTATACCTAAATGTATAATTTGAAAAGAAGCAGTAAATGATACTTAATTTTATTAATTTAAAAGAAGAATTAAATGATACTTAATTTCATTAATTGGAAAGAAGACATAAATGATACTTAATGACCGTTGTGAAATTGAAATAAGAAGTAAGTTAATGGTAAGTAAATGAACATTAATAATTAAATTTAAGAGGCATAATAATTTTCTACTTAAAATTATATGGTCTCAAGAATACGTTTATGAATGTGAATTATTGGGTTTAGCCCAATTTTTAAATTAATTATAAATGATGTGATTATTAGTATGGGTTGGGATGCAAGATCAGTAATATTACACAACGGAATTCAACCCTCCGCAAGGGGATACCAGTAGTTTTGTATACATTTACTAATGTGGGACATCTTCAACTGTAGGACCCATGGGGATATATGTTCGTATATAGGTTTAGGGAAAATAACAAAGTGGTTTCACCATGGATTTGAAGTCTTAGATGGCCAATTAGGGTCTGCTTCTATTCCAACACGAGGTACTAAGTAACCAGGTAGACATTTCCTTGATTTGCATTAGAAAATTTAAATTGGACGGTGGGCGAAAGCTCGGCGCTATGTCAGCATTTTTGGTACCATATATTTGAGGAGTAGAGTTGTATACATTAGGTTAAAAGTTTCATATGTCCTATAGCGGTATTTTGAAAGACTTGGGTTACACTTAAAGATGGACTACATTTTCTACTGTTGTAGGTTCCATATGGATATGCAATTGCCTTAAATTTTGTTTCTTGTTGTTTGGAGGTGGGCTAATTAACCCTTAGATAAGTCTTTGAGAAGAGTTAATAATACAACTAATTAGCTTTAATGTCGTAGTTGAGGCACCAATGGGAGGCTCCTCGGTGTACGCGGGCAATTCGGCCTAGACATGTTATGGACGCTCGATACAGTGTGCTATTGCGGATACTAACGGGGGATGTATCCTTATCCATGGAGGACGGCGATTCTTATATATGCACACATTTATATTTATTTCACAACTCGGGGTTGGTTAAACGTATCATACACCTATACGAAGTCGAAATGGCTAATGTATGAATAATAGACATAACACGTAATGGAAACCAATCTGCATAAATTAATTTTATAGATAAAGTTTGTAATTTACCAGTCACCAAAACGTTGTTCTGACCTCTCTCCTCGTTACATCCTATAGGATAAATTTAGAAGAACAATTACTGGTACAAGGTGGGAATGATGAGAAGGAAGATTCAAGCATTCATGATGTGCATTGACCGGGGCACTTGATATTCAAGGAATGATAATGGTTCCAAGGTATTAACGTTAGTCGGTATATGTATGTCTTATTATACTTTATTATTCCGTTGTGAGTTCTTATCGATATCTCTCTGATATACTGTAATTACCATAATTTTAGTAACATTATTTAGGATATTTAATTAGCTAAATTAAATTAAATAATGTGATGATTAGGGGATTGAGATTTGCGATTAATAAGAGGTAGTTGTGCCATGTCAACAAATGAACTAAAGATGAATTAAAATGAAATAGAGAAGGGGTAAAATAGGAATGAGACATAACCATATACCCTAAAACCTCATATATCTCATACTACACATTCATTTCATAATCCAAAATTTAAAATAGAGGTCGGCCACCATTAAAAGATAAAAGAGGACGAAAAGCTAAAGGAAGAAGCAAATCAACATTTAACCATTCAAATCTCAAACTCCTTAATCTCAAAACTAAGGTGAATAATGACTACATCTCATATTTTCTATAGTTTTCGGTTTTAAGGTTAATCCAAATCATTTTGCAAGGTTATGCCATGTTTCTGAATGATTAAATGTTTATATATGCTTTTTGATGATTTGTGCTTATTCATATAGTTTTTATGAGATGTTTTGATGTGGAAAACCCTATTAAATGACATCCAAATACCTTGCAATTTAGATTTAGATAAGAAATGATATTATAGATATGGATTTCAATTTTCATAATTTTCTGAACTAATGTGGATTTAATATTAATTTTCTAGTGAGGAAATTGATTATTTGGGTTTAAAAATTATTTACGGTTAAATAATATATGTTTTGGGTCTGAAATTATTATATGTTAGAAAACATATTAAAAATGATTTATAGGAATTTTTGTAGAATTTTCCTAAATGTTTCAATGAATATAAAAAATTATTTAAGGTATGGGACTTAAATGTTTCATATATTTATGAAAGGAGAAGCAGTATTTTGTAAATAAATTAAATTGTTTATTCCTGAAATATTGGCAGCACTTTTAGAAAAGAAATTACCAACCAATTATGTTTTGACAAACAAGGCAAGTTAGTTGAAAAGAATTTCTTAAAAAGGTTAAAAACCAGTTTAAACATGCTTTTAACATGTTACACCACTTTTAGCACTTAGCTTTTGACCCGGTACTTCCGCCTCCTCCTCAGTCGAAACCAATGCGCCCGGTATCAATACTTGGTACGTAGCGAATTGGACTAAGGCGGAAAGTACGATGTTGAGACAATGGGTTTCGATGGGGTTGAAGTGTTACTTTGCTTTTAAATGAAAATGCGCATGCTTTGCTTTCGACTTAATTAGCTTTTGACTTGGTTGGCTTCCGACTGGATCAAATTGTTTTAAAGGCAAGGTTTTGAAAGAGGTTGCGCCTTTTGTTTAAGTAAATGCTTCATCGGGGTCGAAACCCCTTTTGCTGCCGCTTTCTACCTTTCGAAGCGATGCCTTTGAAAGGGCTATTTTGTTTTATAAAACCCAAGCCACTTCTCCAATGCTTTCGAAGTGTTAGAACCATGTATTTTGATTTTTTGATCATGACAACTATATACGTATATATTATATGAACTAATCTTTTTGCAGGAGAAGATACTATTCTACTCGACAATAGATTGAAGACCAAGATTTCAAAGAGAATTTTCAATTTTACATATGGTTTGTCTATAGTCTAGTTAGTAGTTAATAATTGTTAAAATCTTTCCTAGGTGGTATATGCATGCACACATATTTTTAAATTATATTCAAAATCATATACACACTATGAAGAATTGTTTATATTATGTTGATAAACAAAAGGCTTTCAAAAAGAAGTGAATATGGCAGAAAACACCAATTTCAGTCGACTGATTATTCTTGTACACTTGAAAGTTTTCCAGATTTCAGTCGACTGGTACTTATATTAAGTCGACTGAATTTAGCAATTTCCAAGAAAAAACATAAGGGATGAAAAGTTGTGTAGAATAGTCGATTGGCCAGTGTTTTTCAGTCGACTGAATTATATATTTCTAGTTTTTTAAAATAAGAATGCACAATTCCCAATCCACTTTTTCAACCACCCTATATATTCAACTTTTTCATTTCAAAACCCTACCTAATTTCTGCAAGCAAACCCTAGCCCCCATTACTCTTCAATCCAATTTTTACTTCCTTAAATCAATTCAAATCCAATTGCATCTAGAACCAAAAGAGCTAGACAATCTTCCGCCGGACCATCCGAGAGCCAAATAAGATCACGGCTACATAATGAAACGACGGTTACCCGATTTAATGCCATGAAAAGCTCAAGGATCTTCGATGGATCCTTCATCAAATTCCCAGATTTCAATGCTTATACCATTCGCGAAACTGCGGAAGCAATTGGCCTTGAAAATTTGATCGGTTTTGATGCCAATAATGTCAAAATCTATCCTCTACTCATCAAGCTCTTCTTCACCAACATGAACTTGGATCACCAAGATCCAAGAAACGGGGATAACTGCATTTGGACATTGGTTTGCGGGCATTCGTACTTATCTACCTCTTGAACGGATCGGCCATATTCTCTGGTGTCCATCCGAAGGAGTCGACATCAACGACGTTGAGGTCGACATGGACAACCGAGATGAAATCTCTCATCTATTTCTCTCCGATGATATGACCGTTCTCAAATACATCACCTTGCGACCAAGGCACGCATTCTTCATCGTGCCCTCATCCGCTCCATTCAACCTCATACCGGGAGTTACGAGAAAGTCTACAAAAGAGACTTCCAAGCCCTTTATGCCATCTACTCCTCTCAACACGTGAATTGGGCCAAAGTAATTCTTGATGGGTTCTAACGGTCAACCATAAGAGGAGCTACAAAACCATCTTCTACAGAGCCTACATTATGCGGATTCTCATGAATTTCGGAGTGACCATCCTCGATGCCAATTTCATTACTGTAGGAGAGCTAAACTCTAAGACGTTAAGTCTTATGAGTTTGCCAAAACGGCCCCCACCTCAACAAACAATTAGCTTCCAACAATGGGTGGCTAATCGTGCACAAGGGATTCCACAACCCGATGGAACACATACCGGCTCCTTCTCCACTTAACTTTCCCATCACATCGAGGAAGAAGAAGAAGACGGTGAAATACAAGAGCTTCAAGGAGATTTCAATGTAAAGCAAGACCTTGTCACTCTCTCTCGAAATCAAAGTAAGCTAAATCGACGATTGGTCACCGTCGAGAAAAACATCGTCAAGACCAATAAGAAGCTCAACTCCATTAAGGGCTTCATTAATAAAATTTGGGAGAAAATTTCTTGCACCGGCTCTACTTCTACGAGTATTGCCGAAAAATCCCCTGCTCCTTTCACTTGGACAACATCCGAGGAGGAAGAAGAGGAAGAATCTTATAGCGAGGAAGTTTAGTTCTTTTTTATCCTATGCTTATGTCTTTTCTTTAATTTTGTTGTTTGTTATGTTGTCACAATGCACAATTATTTTTGTTAATGTTGTTTGTTTTAATGTTGAATCAATGTAGTTTTCTTGATGTTTGTTCAGTAATATGTTATTCAATTTCAGTTGTTATTGGTTTAAATGCAAGTTATCCATGTTATCTAATTTACTTGTTATTACTCAATGTTTACAATGTTATCATTGTTAAGTAATATTTGTATTCATATTATCATTATTTACCATTTTATCCGATTGTTATTCCTTTTTGTCGATGACAAAGGGAGAGAAAAATCCAGATATTCAGTAGGTAGATCATTTATTCAGGGGGAGTTACAATTATAGTTGCTTTTTATAAACTTTTATAAACTTTTAGACTTACATAGTTGTCATCATCAAAAAGGGGGAGAAAGTTAAAACCTTGTATTTTGATGTTTTGACCGTGACAACTATATAAGTATATATTATATGAACTAATCATGTTTGCAAGAGAAGATACTATTCTACTCGACAATAGATTGAAGACTATGATTTCAAAGAGAAATTTCAATTTTATATATGGTTTGTCTATAGTCTAGTTAGTAGTTAATGATTGTTAAAATCTCTCCTAGGTGGTATATGCATGCACACATATTTTAAATTATATTCAAAATCATATACACACTATAAAAATTGTTTATATTAAGTTGATAAACAAAAAGCTTTCAAAAAGAAGTGGATATGGCAGAAAACACCAGTTTCAGTCGACTGAATAGGTGTTGTTAGTCAACTAAAACATGCACAAGTGCACAAGTCTATTTGAAGGTTAAGTCGATTGAACCACCCTATTCAGTATACTGAACCAAGTGTCTTTTCAAAATTAAAGTTCAAATTCGAATTTTTAAAATATTCAGAAGACTGAAATTCTTTCCTCAATCGACTGAATATTCATAACGGCTATTTTTCTGAACGGTCACCTTCTTTTAACGAACAAAAATAATTTTTAGTCCAATAGTTGCTTCCATGTCATTTGGCCGAAACTTTTCACGAACAATTGCATCTTTTTAAACTCTATATATAGCATTGATTTCAATTGTTTTAATAACTTAATTTCTCTGATTCTATTCTAATATTCTTGCTATCTAAATTCTGCCATTTGCTTTCATAAACATATTCTAATCACTCGCACATTTAAGCATAAATTTATTTATGATTAAAATAACTTCCAATCTTCACAAACTACACTATATACCACAAAGGAGAAGATTATAGGAAGGGTGTACTCTAAAGACTTATCCGTGCTATCTACAGAGCATAATCAGTCAAGAAAACTTACTGTATTGTTGAAGTCCTGTTCGGTTGCTTAGGCGGTAGAAGTCCAATTCAGTTGTCTAGGCGATAGAAGTCTTGTTCGGTTGCTCGGGCGGTGTAATACCTATTCCTTCGGGTTAGTGAGGGCTCCAGAAGGAGTCTGAGACTGAACATAGAACGGGATTTCAAACCAGTATAAAATTCCTGGTGTCATTTACTTTACTGTTTACTTTTTATATTCTATTCCACACTAGTAGATAACTTAGATTATATTCCATATTACGATCCATAGCAGCACTTCCATGAAGGGTTAGTTTTGACACCATCACTTCCTTACTTAGGAATTGCTTTTGAAAGAGTGCTTTCGACTTAGAAGTTTTATGACCCTTTTGTTCCGTTGAAGGTAGAACCCAAAGGTTTTGAAGAAGATAGTTTTAAATGGTTTCGAAAGGATTTCCACATGTTATACTTGAACCCAAATGGTTTCAAAAGGTTTGATGTTTTAATGCTTTCGAAAGGTTTTAATGAAGGCTTCGAAGGGGTGGTTCCCCAATGGTTTTTAAAGGTTTGAATGGAAGGTTTTTCCAATGTTTTCGAAAGGCAATGTTTAAGTGTTTTAAAGATATGATATCAAAGGTTTTATAGCTTTTGAAGGAAAGGTTTTTCGATGGTTTCGAAAGGAATGTTTTGGCCTTTCGACCTTGGTTATAAGGGGTTTACTTGGTCTCGAAAGGGATACTTTCAATGGGATCGAAAGGGGTACTTTCAAAGGTTTTAAAATGATTTCATCAACAAAGATTTGTGTAAAGTATATATATAACATGGCAAGGAGATTTGAGTAAAGCATAGAATTTATTTTCCTTGTTTAAAGTATGATTTAAGATTTAAATCAATTTGAGAAGAAATGGTTTTCAAGAAAAATTTAAGGGAAGATTACCCTAAGTAAAACGGCTCAGATATTAGAATACCAGATGGGACTGGTATAGGGTCACACCCTAAACATTAGCTGTTAGCCCCTAGTTAATTTAGTCCAAAATTCCAGTGTCTAGGGCTTTGTCATAGGTAAGACTAAAATGATGTTACACACAGAAAGGAATATAAATGTATGGAGATAGGTTATTGATGAGCCTACAAAACCGTTAGGATCAGTTGACCTTGGAGAATTAAGTTAAGGACAGACCGTCCAAGAGAGGAGTATCTAATAGAAGTTAGATAATTTTATTATTTTGTCTGGTAGACCCGAGTCAGCCAAAGGTTGGTAGTTAGCCAAACAAAACTATAGTGTTCAGACATTTAGTCCATTTGTTACCTGATATGTAAGTTTACATGATAATTCTTTATAGTTTTAATCAGTTTTGGTTGCAGGATATGATTTGTGAAAGATATGTTTTAAAAGGATATTAGTGAGGGGAAACCTGTTCCGCTAAGCGGCATGGTCTCGCTTAATATCAAATAACCGGGATGTATAGTATTATTCACACCAGGCTTTATGTCTGACTCGAAGTTTATGTTTTTCCCCTTAATCTCTCGGGTGCTCAAAATTGATTTGAGTAGGCTGAGGGTTGAGGATTTTTAGGTTTTAGTAGGTGGACAAATAAAGCTTCTGAATGCGAGCAGGAGGCTGAAGTTAGTTATTTAGGAGTTGTTTTGTTTGTTTTATTCCGCTGTGTTGTATTAAGTTAGTTATGACTATTTATTACTCTGGTTATCTAAAGGGGCATCTTCATATATCGCTCTTGGTGTATTTTGTAATAATTATATTTGATCTGAACCTGGGGAACGACTGGTATTATGTAATGGAATATGAAACATGTTTTGTGAAATGTAATCAGAAAAGTTGTTTCTGAAATCTGTGATTTTGTTTCATATTCACGTGCTTCTGATATTATGAATACCATTAACATTACCGTATTTGGTCACTGGAAGTTAATACTATGGATGAATACAACATCTGTAACGCTTAGCTTCGGGCCTCCAGATAGGTGATGTTACAATTTGGTATCAGAGCATAGGTTTATGAAAAAAAATAAACCAAAATGGTATTTTAAAACATAATCCTAAGGAATTAGAGATAAGATCGGGGTATGGAATAATGCTATAGTAACGTGCTTGTATTTGCTATATATAAGTATTCGCTATATCTCTACTCTCATGTCTCTATTAGGCTATTCTTCTGTATCTCACAAGGCTTGAATACATGTATAGATGCTAGAAGTGGAAGAGTTAACCTTGGGGGAAACACCACAACAAATGGAAATGCCAGACAAAATACGAGAAGGAACCAAGGTCAGGCACAAGCCGAAAATGTGAGTGTTGGAGTCCCGCAGGTTGACATGGGAGCAATGTATCGGTTCTTTTTCAACATGATGCAGGCATGTGTTGCTGCTGGAGTGGTTGGAGGAAATGCTGGAGCAGGGAATCAGGAAGCTCCGGTGGTGAATAACTCCGCTATTCTGAGTAGGGATTATGCTCTATTGGGAGGAAAGCCATTTATTGGAACTAAAGACGCTATTGAAGTATAAAACTGGTTGCTGCATTGTGAGAGGATCTTTGCAGACTTGGGGCTAAATGATGAGCATAAAAGGAGGCTTGCATCGAGACAGCTTCAGGGAAAAGCTTTATTCTGGTGGAATAGTATGACAGTTGGAGTGAATGAAGAAGCGATGACATGGGCTGAGTTTAAGAGGAAGTTCGAGGAGAGGTTCATGTTTGTAATGGCGAAGTCTACCTTGATCAGAAAGTTTGTTGAGTTGGAACAAGGGGTGATGACTGTGTTGGAATATGCTAGGAGATTTGAGGAGTTGGCTAGGTATGGATATGCCACTATGGATACCGTGATAAAGATAAATGAGAAGCTCACAAGGGGGTCGGAGCCTGAGTTGGCAAGGGCTACATTACCTCATATTAGGGATCCTTGTGATGTTGTAGTAGAGATGGCGTTAAGACATGAGGAGATGCTTGGTTCTCTGGAGAAGAATAAGGCAAAGGAGGTCCGGGTGGGGTAGGGTCAGAAAAGGAAGTTCTTTCATAAGAAGGGTGCTCAGAATGGTGAAGCCATGAAGAAAGGAAAGTCGGAGGTTGTTTGCTTCAAGTGCGATAAGAAGGGACATTTTTCTAATGAACGTCGTACTGGAAAGGCGAAGGAAGTGATCGGGAAGAAGAATGTTAAATGCTTCAACTGTGATCAGATTGGTCATTACAAGAACCAGTGCAAAGAGCCTGCTAAAGATGGAAGAGGAAAAGTATTTTCATTGGAGCCAGCTACCTCGAGGCCAACAGCAGAGGAAAAAGAAAAGGCTATGTTGGGAGGTACGCTTCAGACCCATGGTATGTCAGTTAGCATTCTGTTTGATACTGGTGCATCGCATTCTTTTATATCTCATTGTTTGGTAGATAAGCTTAACCTAGAACCCTCATACTTAGTTACTTCCTTGAGGGTTGCAAATTCGATAGGAGGGTATGCAACACTTGGGATGAAGTGTGACCACCTAGAGTTTGTTTTGTTAGGTCATACCTTTGTTTGCAGTTTGCATGTGTTTGATTTCATAGGGTTCAGAATTATTTTGGGTATGGATTGGTTAAGTAAGTACGATGCTAGGATATTTTTCCATGATAGGAAAATATCCCTTAGACACCCTGACTATACTGATCGGATTATATACACCGTAGAAAACCCTAGGTGTAGGGTGAATGCTTTGTTGGGTGTTATGGAGGTGGAAGACGAGTTAAATCGAGTTTTCATTGTTAAAGAGTTTGTGGATGTTTTTGAACTTGTAGTAGGATTGCCACCGAATTGAGCCATTGAGTTTAGGATAGATTTGGTGCCTAGAGCAGAATTGGTGAGTAGACTGGCAAGAACGATGACACCTACTTAGATGAGGGAGTTAAAGGTGAAGTTGGTGGATTTGGAAAGAAAGAATTTTATTAGACCTAGTAGTTCGCCTTGGGGAGCAGCTGTATTGTTTGTTAAGAAGCCGGACGGATCGTTAAGGTTATGTATCGATTATCGTAAGTTGAATGAGAAGACGATAAAGAATAGATACCCGTTGCTTAGAATTGATGATTTGTTCGATCAGTTGAGTGGAGCCAAGGAATTTTCTCAGTTGGATTTAGCAGCAGGTTTCCATCAGCTTAGAGTAGCAGAGGATAGTATTCCTTTGACGACATTTAGAACTAGATATGGATCGTACGAATGGTTAGTGATGTCGTTTGGACTAACTAATGCGCCAGCATTCTTTGTAGATTTGATGAACCGAATTTTTTGAGAGAACTTGGATATGTTCGTTTTGGTTTTCATAGATGATATTTTGATATACTCTAAGGATGAAAGGGAGCATGAAGTTCATCTTAGAGTGGTGCTTGAGATGTTGAGACAACACCAGTTGAAGGCAAAGTTTTTGAAATGTCATTTCTGGAAGAAGGAAGTGAAGTTTCTTGGTCATGTAATCTTAGAGAAAGGGTTATCTGTAAACCCGACTAAGATCGAAGCAGTGACTAATTGGAAGAGACCCGAGACAGTGACTGAGATAAAGAGTTTTCTTGGATTAGCTTGATATTATAGGAGGTTCATTAAGGATTTCTCGCAGATAGCAGCACCTTTGACTAAGTTGACCATGAAGGATGTGAAGTTTGTCTGGTCTAATAAATGTGAGGAAGCATTCCATAAGTTAAAGCATTTGTTGAACAACGCCATGTGTTAGTAGTTCCAGACGGAAACCAAGGGTTGGTAGTGTATACAGATACGTGTAGAACTGGATTAGGAGTTGTGTTAATGCAAAGAGGTAGAGTGATTGTCTATGCTTCCCGATAGCTTAGACTGCATGAAGTGAGATATCCTACTCGTGATTTGGAGTTGGCTGCGGTGATCTTTGCATTGAAGATTTGGAGACATTATCTTTTAGGAGAGAGATTCGAGCTATATACGGATCATAAGTCTCTAAAGTATTTATTCTCTCAAAAGGAGCTGAATATGAGACAACAGAGATGGTTGGAATTTATAGCTGCCTAAGATTTGGGTATTGAATATACACCGAGAAAGGGCAACAAAGTCGCAGATGCAGTTAGCAGAAAGCATCAAAATGCAGTGCTGGCAGTGATAGTTGGGTGGAAGGATTTGGAAGCGTTGACAACTTGCAGAGTGTAGTGGAAATCTAAAGCTGAGTCCTGTAAAGAAATTGTTGTGTTGTCTTGTTTAGAAGTTTGACTGATGATGATCGAAAAGATTTATTCTAAACAAGAGGAGGATCCAGTATTAGTTGAAAGGATCAGAAGGTTAAGAGATGGAACGGAGAGCGATGACTTAAAGGACTTCAGTCTTGAACAGAATGGGTGGTTGAGAAAGAAAGGAAGATTATGTGTTCCGAGTGTGGGAAGCATAAGGAAAGAGGTTTTGGAGGAATGCCATCGTTCGAAGTTCACTATTCATCCGGGAGGAATTACGATGTATCATAATATGAAGAGGATTTTCTTATGGGAAGGAATGAAGAGGGATGTAGGCTTATGGGTGAAGCAGTGTATGAATTGTCAATAGGTAAAAGCTGAACATCAGAAGCCAAGTGGATTGCTTTAGCCATTAGATATTCCAGTTTGGAAGTGGGATTCTATCTCTATGGATTTCATAGATGGGTTGCCAAGATCTAACAGAAGAAATGACAGTATATGGGTCATAGTGGATAGGTTGACCAAGAGTGCCTATTTCATTCCAGTTAAGTCAACTAGGACGACACCTGTTTTAGCTAAGTTATTTATGAAGAATATAGTTAGACTGCACGGAGTTCCTATTAGTATCGTAAGTGATCGAGATTCCTTATTCACTAGTGAGTTCTATAAGAGTCTACAGGAGATTTTAGGTACCAAGCTCAAGATGAGTGCCGCTTACCATCCACAAACCGACGGGAAAACGGAAAGAGTTAAAAAAATCTTGGAGGATTTGTTACGAGCTGGTGTGTTAGATTTTGGGGGATCATAGGAAGACCATCTACACTTAGTCAAGTTTTCGTACAATAATAGTTATCAGGCTTGTATAGGGATGGCACCATTTGAAGCTTTATATGGAAGACCATGAAAATCTCCAGCATTTTGGTTAAAGACCGAGGATAGGTTGGTTTATGTTCCAGATTTAGTTAGAGAAGATGGTGAGAAGATTGAGTTGATAAGAGGGAGAATGAAGGAAGCTCAGTCTAGGCAGAAGAGCTATGCTGATAAGAGATGGAAAGACTTAGAGTTCTTTTTTGGAGACCATGTTTTCATTAAGGTATCACCGATGAAGGGTGTGATTCGATTCGGGAAATCTGAGAAGTTGGCACCAAGATTCGTTGGACCATTTCGTATTGTAGAAAAAATCGGGAAACTCGCATATAGAATAGAGTTACAGAATAGTCTGGCAGGAGTCCATGATGTTTTTCATGTTTCTCATCTAAGAAAGTGTATTAGAGACCCGGAGACTACTATAGCACCTACTGTGTTAGAAGACTTAGTAGTAGAGCCGAACTTGACTATATTTAGAAAACCAGTTCGTATAGTCGAGAGAGGTGAGAATAGGCTAAGGAACAAGACAGTCAGATTAGTTAAAGTCCAATGTAGCGACGATGAGAGAGACTGCACTTGAGAGACTGAGAACAGGATTAGAGACGCCTATCTTGATTTGTTTGATGGTATGTTTTACCTTTATGATTCATTTGTCGTGTACCTTATCGTAATTCGAGGACGAAATTCTTTAAGGAGGGGAGTATATAATGACCCTGATTTTTAGTAACATTATTTAGAATATTTAATTAGCTAAATTAGAAGATAAAAGAGGAAGAAAAGCTAAAGGAAGAAGCAAATCAACATTTAACCATTCAAATCTCAAACTCCTTAATCTCAAAGCTAAGGTGAATAATGACTACATCTCATATTTTCTATAGTTTTCGGTTTTAAGGTTAATCCCAAACATTTTGCAAGGTTATGATATGTTTTTGAATGATTAAATGTTTATATATGCTTGTTGATGATTTGTGCATATTTATATAGTTTTATGAGATGTTTTGATGTGAAAAGCCCTATTAAATGACATCCAAATACCTTGCGATTTAGATTTAGATCAGAATTGATACTTTTGAGATGGGTTTCAATTTTCATCATTTTCTGAATTAATGTGGATTTAATATTAATTTTCTAGTGAGGAAATTGATTATTTGGGTTTAAAAATTATTTACGGTTAAATAATATATGTTTTGGGTGTGCAATTATTATATGTTAGAAAACATATTAAAAACGATTTATGGGAATTTTGTAGAATTTTCTTAAGTGTTTTAATGAATATATAAAATTATTTAAGGTATGCGATTTAAATGTTTTATATATTTATGAAAGGAGAAGGGGTATTTTGTAAATAAATTAAATTGTTTATTTCTGAAATATTGGCAGCACTTTTAGAAAAGAAATTAGCAACCAATTATGTTTTGACAAACAAGGCAGGTTAGTTGAAGAGAATTTCTTAAAAAGGTTAAACCCGGTTTAAACATGCTTTTAACATGTTACACCACTTTTAGCACTTAGCTTTTGACCCGGTACTTCCGCCTCCTCCTCAGTCGAAACCAATGCGCCTGGTATCAATACTTGGTACGTAGCGAATTGGACTAAGGCGGAAGGTACGATGTTGAGACAATGGGTTCCGATGGGGTCGAAGTGTTACTTTGTTTTAAAATGAAAATGCACATGCTTTGCTTTCGACTTAATTAGCTTTTGACTTGGTTGGCTTCCGACTGGATCAAATTGTTTTAAAGGAAAGGTTTTGAAAGAGGTTGCACCTTTTGTTTAAGTAAATTCTTTCATCGGGGTTGAAACCCCTTTTGCTTCCGCTTTCTACCTTTCGAAGCGATGCCTTCGAAAGGGCTATTTTGTTTTATAAAACCCAAGCCACTTCTCTAATGCTTTCGAAGTGTTGGTTTCAACACCATCACTTCCTTACTTAGGAATTGCTTTCGAAAGAGTGCTTTCGACTTAGCTGTTTTATGACTCTTTTGTTCTGTTGAAGGTAGAACCCAAAGGTTTCAAAGAAGATAGTTTTAAATGGTTTCGAAAGGATTTCCACATGTTATACTTGGACCCAAATGGTTTCGAAAGGTTTGATGTTTTAATGATTTCGAATGGTTTTAATGAAGGCTTCGAAGGGGTGGTTCCCCAATGGTTTTGAAAGGTTTAAACGGAAAGGTTTTCCAATGTTTTCGAAAGGCAATGTTTTAAGTGTTTTAAAGATATGATGTCTATGTTTTATAGCTTTCAAAGGAAAGGTATTTCGAAAGCTATTTCAATGGTCTCGAAAGGTTTATATGAATGGTTTTGAAAGGAATGTTTTGTCCTTTCGGCCTAGGTTATAAAGGGTTTACTTGGTTTCGAAAGGGATACTTTCAATGGATCGAAAGGGGTACTTTCAAAGTTTAAAATGTTTTCATCAACAAAGATTTATGTAAAGTATATATATAACATGGCAAGGAGATTTGAGTAAAGCATAGAATTTATTTTCCTTGTTTAAAGTATAATTTAAGGTTTAAATCAATTTGTGAAGAAAAAGTTTTCAAGGAAAATTTGAGGGAAGATTACCCAAAGTAAAATGACTCAGATATTAGAATACCAGATAGGACTGGTATAGGGTCGCGCCCTATACATTGGTTATTATCTCGTTGCTAATTTAGTCCAAAATTTCAGTGTGTATGTCACAGGTAAGACCTAAATGATTTTACACACAAAAGGGAATATAAACGTACAGAGATAGGTTACTTGTGAGCCCGCAAAACCATTAGGATCAGTTGACCTTGGAAAATTAAGTTAGGCATGGACCGTCCAGAAGAGGAGTATCTAACAGAAGTTAGATTATTTTCTTATTTTCTCTGGTAGGCCCGAGTCAGCCAAAGGTTAGTAGTTAGCCAAACAAAACTATAATGTTTGGACAGATAGTCCATTTGTTACCTGATATGTAAGTTTACATGATAATGCTTTATAGTTTTAACCAGTTTTGGTTGCAGAATATGATTTGTAAAAGATATGTTTTAAAAGGATATTAGTGAGGGGAAACCCATTCCGCTAAGCGGCGTGGTCTCACTTAATATCAAATAAAGGGGATGTATATTATTATTCACACTAGGCTTTATGTCTGACTCGAAGTTTATGTTTTTCCCTTTAAACTCTCAGGTGCTCAAAGTTGATTTGAGTAGGCTGAGGGTTAAGGATTTTCAGTTTTTATTAGGTAGACGAATAAAGCTTCCAAAGACTAGCAGGAGGTCGAAGTTAGTTATTTAGGAGTTGTTTTGTTTTTTTATTGCGTTGTGTTGTATTAAGTCAGTTATGACTATTTAGTACTCTAGTCATCCAGGGGGCATCTTCATATGTCGCTCTTGGCATATTTTGTAATAATTATATTTGATCTGAACCTGGGGAACGATTGGGATTATGTTATGGAATATGAAACTTGTTTTGTGAAATGTAATCAGAAAAGTTTTTTGAAATCTATGATTTTGTTTCATATTCACATGCTTCTGATATTATGGATACCATTATCATTACCGTATTTGGTCACCGGAAGTTAATACTATGGATGACTGCAGCATCTGTAGCGCTTAGCTTCGGGCCTCTAGATAAGGGATGTTACATATACTTTTGTTTATTTCAAGATACCAACACCAATAATCCATACCTAATGAACTTTGGTTTTTCGATTTAGCAAAAAATCGGGCCCATTAAGGTGGAGGTTGTTTCATAGGTAATATTCGATAGTTAATGGTGATAGTAAAGGGACCAAAAGTGAAGGAGTAAGGCCTCGATGGCATTTTCAAATGGAAAATAAGGCGTAAGGTCTAGAGTGGTAGCTGAAACTGTGAGCTTTGGTGTAAGGTGTGAGGTGGCAACTACAACCAGAAGTGTTGGTGTAAGGCTTAAAGTGGCAATCGCATCTGAATGTTGGAGTATGGCCTAAAGTGGCATCAGAACTTAATTGTTGTAAAGCCTGGAATGGCAACTAGATATCTGGTAGGAGACATAAGGCCTGAGTGGATGTTAAGTACCAAATGCAACGTTTGTATATGGCATTTGTGGCATCCTAAAAAAATGCATGGGTGTAAGGCCTGAAGCGGCTACCAAAAATGAGGGTGTAGATGTAAGGAGGGTGTGGCAACTGAAATAGAAAGCAAAGTAGGATTAAGTCCTGGAGTGGCAAATGAAACTGACGTAGGTGGAAGGCTTGAAGTGAAAACCAAAAGCTAAATCTAAATCATTGTTAGGTATGAAGGCATAAGGCCTTAGTGGCAACCGAAAACTAGGATCAAAATCTTTCATCTATTGTAGGAGGCATATGGCCTTAGTAGCAACCTAAAATAGAGTATTTGGGTTTTTGTTAGATTGTGTATTATAACTAGTGGCAGATTGTGAGAAATGTCAATTTGGCTTAATTAAGATAAACTTGACCTTATAGTGAATGTTCTATTATAACATGGGGAATAATCATTCCTTGCTTTTGCAGAGTGGTCTCACTATGCTTAGTGTTTAGAGTAATATGTTGCTTATAGCAAATTTTATGTCTGACCCGTGTTTTTATCATTGTTTTCCCCACAAACTCATAGGTAATGGTTGGAGTAAGTTGAGTTTATAGGTTTCGGCAGAGTACATTTTGGAGGAGGACGATTGTTAACAAGAAAACTTGTCAATACCACAAAGTAATGTTTTAGATATTGACATCCGAATTAAACCACCTTTCGACTAGATAAGAATGGTTTGCACCTTTCTATTTCTTTTGATCTACCTTTCAAATGGTTTCTAGCAATTGGTATTTTTTAATTGTGACCTTTCGACTTGGTTGAAACACCTCAATCTTCTTTTTGACACCTTTCAAAGCAGGTGAACTGATTTAGGGTCTTATCGAAACCTTCCTTTCGAATTGGTTGTGGTAACTTAAAGGTTAGCTCTCATGTTTAAGGATGTGGGTTGAGTGGATGGGTTTCGACCGTGTCGAATGCTTACTTATTTGATAATTTTAGCTTGGATTGTTAAGCCTAAGGATTTTGACCAATTTATTGTTTCGACTCACTTAGAAGATAAGCTGTTGGAGATTTGTGGTTTGGGGCTAGATTCTAAGTGTTTCGGGCTAAGTAGGGGGTTTCGACTCAGTCCAAAGGGATCTTTTGACGAAGTCGGCATAGGCGTAACATAATCAAATCTAGTAGAAATTTCTGAACAGTAGCATAACCAAAAACATGAAAATCTCTTTCCTTTAACTAATGATGTACCCAATGATCAATTTTACCAATTATATTCCCAAATTAGGGTTACAAGTTTACAATTGTAAGAAAGTACAAGAGTAGAATGAATGAAATTCAGATCCCCTAAACCAGACCCCTAAGGTCTTATTTATAGATGCGGGTTGGCACCTTTTGACCCAAAGCCTTCGACCTAGTCGAAAGGTAGCTTTATATACCTTCCTCCTCCTTTAACACTTGCTCATCCCTCAGTAATGCTCCCGATTGGGTTCGAATGCTTCCATCTTCATCGAAAGGGTTGATGCACCTTTTCTTTTGTATTTCTTTGTTGTTGCAAGTTTGTAGGAGTAAGAGCTTTCTACTATGTCGACAGGTTCTTCTCTGGAGTTTTGAAGGTGTTGATGGTTTCGAAGCAATAGGTAGCTTCCGAATGTATGCTTGCGATTTGATATGGAACCTTCCCTAGATGTTAAAGGCTTCGACTAGTTTGAAAGGCTTGATCATGCTTTCGAAAGGGCTATTCTGATCAAGGCATCCTTCTGAGTAGTTTGAATGAAGGCGAAACCTTTGGTTTCGAAAGGTCTGGCGCGCATGCTGCCTTCGTAAGGTACTTCTCCTCTTATTCGAAATGTCTTCATGTAGGTGAAAGCATCTGTTTCAAAAGGTAGTTATTTGATGCGAAAGGGAGATTTTGACCATGTTGACCCCTTCGAAAGCTTATAACACATTTGGCTTTTGGTCGTAGCATCCCTTTGACTCCTTCAAAAGGTTTTGCTGGTGCTGTCATCTCTTGTTCACTTTTCCTTTAAACTATTTTGGTTTCGACAAGGTTGAAGTAGGGATTGGTGGTAACATTTGCCCCTCCACCTCACCCTACGAAGGGATGCTCATGACTTTCCAAGTCAACTCTCTCGAAACCTATCACACTTCCCGCCTTTTCATATTCAGGCGCAAATCCTTGCCATCCATTTAAATTTAATCGTATGGCTCGCCGTCCACACTGACTTTTCTTATAATGCAATTTCTCTTCTTCCCCTCTTTCACTTATCTGAAATCAAAGAAATTTACAGCAAGAATTAAAGTTTTCAAATTCTCAAATATTTTCCATTTCCAACTGCAGAAATCCAAATCCAAAGTAAGTTTTATTATCTTGTTTTTCAAGTTTAGTTTTCATGGTAAATTTTGATATATTATTTTTTTTAAACAATCCATCGTGTTTGGATCTATAATTCTGCTTTGATTTAACAAAAAACATCTAGATTCTTATTTGTTTGAAAGCATTCTACAATTTATTTTTATGACTTGCTTTGATTTATTTCCCCGTTAATTTTCATACTATACCTATCTGATTCGGATTTTGTTATTATTATTATTTTTTAAAGAATTTAATTTTTCATCTCAAAGATTTTGCAATTATAAATGGTAAATTCGCGCTTGAATCCATTTTGTTGTTGATTTTTTTTTCTAAGTTCAATTCGAATTTAGGGAAGAAGAAGATTTCTATTTACTTCGCAGAGAAGTTTTGAGCTGTACGAATCAAAATTTGGCGCTACAGTTTTACCTTTCTACCCCTTCGAAAGGGATTGAGGCGGCAACTTTTATTTCGCTTTCTCAACCTCTTTCGATGGAGTCAAAAGGTAGTCTAACACCTCATTCAATTAACCTCGTCGAAAGGTTGTGCAGTTAATAGGAGTGGACCTCTTTGAAAGCAGAATTGTACTTTAGTGTATTCAATTACCTTTCGAAGAATTTGCCTAATGTATCTTACTTAGCAATTATCTAATACACACTTTCGTAAGCATAGTCTTTGTTTTATAGGTTTCAAAACCTTTAGTATATACTTACTTTATATATTTTATAAATTGGATTGAAGAAAGCATAATTTGTATAAGTTGTAAATCAAATCAAACGCTTCGACTTAGTCGAAACTTTCTGTATTATTCAAATTTTGTTGTTGGTATGCTTTTGAAACCATGTATCCTGTTTCGACTCTGTTGAAACCTTTTGTAACTAATTAATATTCGATCATCATCTTTTCCCAATATTGTCAAAATGTCCCAAGTCCTTTTATTTTATAAATATGATCCAAGCTCAAAACCTTTTGACTTAATTGGCATGTAAGGTTTCGAAAGCATTCATATTCCTTCAGAAAAATTAAGTTCCTGGCTTTTGACACTGTCGAAAGGTTCTTTTGCCTTGTTTATTGAATGTTGGTAGCGTATATCTTATCCAAATTAGTTATGTAGGTTTCATTTACTTTCTTGTAATAACGAAATTATCTTTCAACCTTCGACATTGTTGAAGGAAACTTATTGGAAGTTAACTTCTATTTTCCCTTTCGACTCTGTCGAAAGCTTAATAAATTTTATTTTTCTAACTTAAACATTCCTTCAATAATACGTAATTTCATGTTTTTGTTTGATATTCTAATTATTGTAATAGGTTTCCAGTATCTTTGAAAGAATCTTAATTTCATAACAAACTATAATTTCTAAATGAAATGATCTCACCTGGCAGAATCATGAGTTCTCCAAAGAAGATTGAAGCAACCTCCAAAAATTCCTTAATATCCACCCAAGGGGAAGTAGATGTGATTCTCAATGACTTTGGCATTACAGGGGGGAAGCCATTCCCCTTATTGATAACGACACCATCCACAGCCCTCCTGAAGGGTCTTTACCTACACAGCGATCCATATTTAGCATAGAGGATTCCTTCCCTTCCTGGACTTCTTATCCAAGTTCCTGACCTTTCTGGGTGTTGCTTCTATACAACTATCCCCCAATGTGTATACCTACTTTCTATCCTTCGAGCTCATGGCATTAGAGTCCGGCATTCCTTCTCTTAATGCAAAGGTGCTAAATTATCTTGTTCGGTTTATTAAGCTTAGCAACTTGAAAAACCAAATCTTCAGATCCATCCCCCTAAGAAGCTAATATATGAGGGGGTAAATAAATTCAGGGACTGGGAGACACAGTTCTTCTTTGTCAAGTGTGTTCCCAACATTAGTGGGGTTTTCTCTTCTCCCTGTAAGTTGATCTCAAACATTATTTTTTCGTTTAGTTACTTTTCATTGATAATCTATGCTTCTTTGTCAGGTGCTTCTGTTAAAGAGCTAACTAAAGAAAATAGAAAAAGGTGAAGTTACTGATCGCCGCTTCAAGCAAGATTAGAAACAGACTAACTCTGCTAAACCCGTCCAATTTACAAAAGCATTCCCTTCTGTCAACTAGTCAGAGGGTACTTGGCCAACCTCCTGTCAACCAACATACATCTTGGAGCAAGCGCTACCTTTCTTTAGGAGATCTGAAGAACTTCTTTCCAATGTCACCAATTTGTCCCGATCACTCTGGTAAGCTTAAATGTAGTACTTTTCATTTATTGCTGCGTTACTTCTCAAATTACTTTACTGACTTATAATTTATTTGAATTTTCTGCAGCTGCTTCTCAAGTTGAACAACCTACAAGTGACCCAGCTCTCCTTACTTCTACTTCTCGTGTGCCATCTTTGTCCCAAGCTATTGCTAGATCGAAGATGGCCGCCAAAAGAAAACTAGAAAAAAACGGTCGTGGCGGAACCACCCCTAAAGAGAGCCAAGATTGTAGAAGTTCCTGATTCTCCACCGCGAGAAGTGGGGAGTTCGTAGACATTGATAAATTCTTGAAGAGTCCAACTATTGAAGCCCCTTTGATCCATCTAAGAAGTCTCCCTTAAAAATTGATCCTCTCTCTCGCATTGTCATCTCGAGCTATCCTAGTGTGATCGAGCAAATGCAGAAAGATTTGGGGACTTCGACCCATTCTCTAGAGCTGATCCCTTCTATATCACCATCTCATACGCCCTCGGGCTATTTTGAAAAGATAGTCCAATCTATCTTAAATTCTTCATCTTTTACCTCTATTCACCCGCCTTCCTTGTTTCTGATCTGGCAGGTCACTACTGGACCGTTATATAACAACAACTCTTGGTACATTTCACTTCACTTGACTTTATTATTACTGTTTTTCCTTAAGTTTTTGACTTATGTTGTATTTTTTCTTTCAGATTTCTAAGAGTTGGCTCTCATTGCATGAAAACGAAACAAAATCCATCATTGAATCATCTAAGCTCCGAGGAGAAATTTCACATTTAAATAGTCAAGTCTCTTCCCTGTCCATGGAGAAAAGTGAGGCTATGATAGAATTGGAGCGATTGAGGTCTTCTCTTGACCTTTCTGAATCCGTTATTTCTGAAGAGAGGAAAGTTCATCAACTCCTCGCTGACGAGAATTTGCCCTTGAAAACGGCCCTTAAAGAATCCAAGGACGAAAAAGCTCAGATGGAAGCAAAATAATCTTCTTTAAAGAAAAAGCTGAAAAAGAATATAGATTCTTTAAAATTGGCCATCAACACTATTTATGATGCAAAGCAGCGGGTATCTCAATTCCTTGATACTTCACTTGAAGACATCATTGTCAATTCTTTTGAAGACGCTGTGATGCTCGCTTATGCCGACAATGTCAATAAGTGTCCAGAATTGAGCTTTCCCTCACTCGACCTTGCTCTTGTTGATAGGGTTATAGACAAAATTAAGAAGCTGGAGCAGGGGGTTGAAGTTGCTGAAAGAGAGGAAATCATTGCCTCAAAAATTCTATCTTTCGAAGTCCCTTCCTTTGAAATAGATTTTGACTCCAAAGAGGAAGGTGACAAAAATGCAATTGCCATGGAAGAAGGCAATGACGATGATGATGATAATGATGACGACGACGATAATGATAATGACAACACAGATGGAGGTCAAGGATCAAGTGGGGACAGGGGTGGTCACACTGATGCACCTGAAAAAGATGGCGATGATAACGCAAGGACTTCTGAAAAAGTCAACCCTGATCCATCTTCTCATGTAGCAAGCCCATCAGAACTCACTGCGCCTTCTGGCCCTCAGGAGGATCCTACTCACATTAGTGTGGAAGAATCAAAGGAGAAAACGCATGCTTCTCAAGCGTCTATTCCCGTCTCTCAAGTATGGGAATGTTTGTTTAAACAGCTTTCAGTTCCCAGATAGTAATAGTTTAAATCCTTTATTTTAGATAAGGAGGAAACCCGTTCACCCCTATAAAACCAAGCTTGAAAGAAAACAAGTGGAAATAAATAGTTTGTATAGGGAGTTAGATAAACAACTGAAAGAACACAACATTCTTTCGGATAAATATCATAGGCATAACATGAGTACGACAGTGTTAGCATCCTTCAAACATCAAGAAGCTGCTCCACGACTAAGGAGGGCACGCCTTCGATAGATGGTCTTCTAAAAGAGAATCGGGAGTTGATCACACTCTTTTGGATGATGATTGAGGAGAGAAACATTTTGGTAGACTTCCTATACAAAGCTTATTGTAAACAACCAACTGTAGATTTCTCATACTTAAGTGATTTTAGTGGAGGTCTACTTAGGCGTTTACATAAGAGATACTTGGATGAATTTGGATCTAACCCCATCTTGGAGCATGTTGGAATTTACCATGAGTCAGATCAATTCCCCAAGAACTACCTCCTGATAAACTCAAATACTATAAGAACAAGTTTATTTCATAATTATTTACAAAGTCAATTTTGTATGAACTAGATGAACAACTATAATTGTGTAATAATGTTGATTTATGAATTTTTCTTTAATCTTCCTTTATGCTTAGCTGTCTTTTACTACGATATCACAGAATAAATGTCCCTCTTGCCACTTTGTTTCTAAAGATTATCTAAGCAAGTATGTTCAGCTAAGAAGAGATTATCTGAAAAGGTATCAATTTTAAAATCTTCAAAATTAGCCAGATATTGCTTTCTTAGAGAATTGCAAAAACTTTATATGGAACATCCTCATCTCCGTTTTGATTTTCTCGGTGAAGAGAAAGAAAAGCTTCTTAAGGAAATCCATACATATCATACCAAGTTAATATGCGGTCGTGATAGTCCTCCTACCGAGGAATGGGACTACAGCAAATATCCTCCGGTTATTACTCCGAAAGGACTTAATGCTCCTTTTGACTCAATAGTTATTCTTTCTGCTAATTCATTGAATAAAGTTAAAAATGCAGTTTCCCAACTTTAGGTGTAAAACAAATGTCTAATCGTACTTTTTGTTTCATCTTTACTTAAGTTGTAATCTTCTATTGTTATAATAAAGAGATGGATTACTCAAGTCTTGACTTTATTTCTTTTTCATTTTTTTTAAATAGGAACTACAGTTATCTGCAACGGTGCTTTCGTTAGATTCAGCATCATGCTTTATCAATATTAAAGATAGGTTGTTAGCAGATCTTCAAAAGAGGAAACTCCTTGACGATCCTTTATCCGCTCGTTTCTTGGACAACACTGAAGTGCTAAAATGGCATAGGAGATTTTTGCTTCAAAAAACAATTGTTGAAAATCTTAACGATCAGATTTCCAATCTAGAGGCGGATGACAAAAGCAAAAACGAAACGATTCTCTCATTAAAGCGTCAAATTAAATCAAATCCTTCGATCAATTTTGACCATAAGATGTATGAGCTCCTCCAACAAATCAGTGACTTAGAGATTAAGTTAAAGGATATTCAGGCTCAATGCGAATCGCTAGAATTCATTATGGGGAATAATATCTCAAGCATCGATTTACCTGTTTCTCCCGCTATTTCATCTATTGCAAAATCTACAAGGTCTACTTCCCTTGCTATTCAGAAGTTTTCCACGATGACTAATTCTCCTCCGGGCTTAGATGAGAAGGCAGTGGGAGAGTGGTGTAGGAAAGTTAAATTTGAGATGATGAAGTATTTTGATGAACAGCAAAAAGTAAAATACTAGCAAAACATAAATGAATATACGTCTAGGATTCAAAAGCTCGAACGTGACAAGTATCTCCTCTTGAAGCGCATCGCTGATTTGGAAAGGGGGAATAAAACCCTTAAAGGCACAAATAAAGCTTTCAATCGTGCTTTGAAAACCAGCATCGAGGCTATTAATGATGAAGACAAGATGAGGAAGAAAGAGAAGAAACTTAAAGCGGTTCTCCGAATTGCTATTCATCACATCGTGGATCCTTTAATTGCTGAGAATCTAAATCAAGCTGTTCAAGATTTATGGATAATTCATATTTATGAAATGTATATATTTGTTCTGTACACTTGTAAATGATTTCATAAATTATGTAAGTTATGAAAATTTTGTAAATATCACATGCTTTGTGATCCTTTCTTGTAATGTTGTTTTTGAACCATCTCTTTGATAAATTGTTCCATGATTTACGTATTTGCTGGATCATTCAATCCTTTTTACTGTTCTGCTTTCCTTGAAAAGCACAAAATAAACAATATTTCTTATCGTTAGCTTGAAATCTATATAAAATCCTATTCATGTCACTTGCAGAAATTAAATAAATCATCATATTATTATATGAAAAGTAATCCCATAATTGAATACGACCAGATGCTTTGAATCCCATCATTATGTGATTATCAGAAGTCCGATGATAGAAAACCATAGATTCAACCAAAGATTCAATTATAGATGTTTAGAAATCCAACTTTTGGATATAATAAATAGAAAGCCAATAATGGTTATGTAATAGAAGTCCATCGACCCTGATTCGGGCATTGACGAATGAAATTTGAAAGTTAGAAAATCCGAAATCCAGATTCGGGTATTTGTGGATGATAACCAGAAGTCCATAATAATAATCTTCTTAATAATGATCTTTTATCCCAGATTTAGGCATCAATGAGTGAAGTCCAGTAAACAGTTATAATTTCAATACCAAGATTCAAGTATGATGAAGACCTTGAATTGAAAGATCTGAAACCCAAATTTGGGTATTAATAAGTGAAGTCCCGAATCTCAATAATGAATGACCCGAAACCCAGATTCGGGTATTAATAAGTGAAGTTTGGAAATTCTTATTTGCTGATTAGTTGGAGGCTTCAGATTCTTATTTAAGCCTTGTTTCTAGTTGTTACTTGATCAACTGCTTCTTGAGCTTGGACTTTTTAGTCCATCATTTGATATGCTGCTTCTTGGGCTCGGACGTCTTAGCCCGTTGTCTGATACGCTGCTTCTCGAGCTTGGACATCTTAGTCCATAGTTTGATATGCCGCTTCTTGGGCTTGGACGTCTTAGTCCACTGTTTGATATGCCGCTTCTTGGGCTTGGACGTCTTAGTCCATGATTTGATATGCCGCTTCTTGGGCTTGGACATCTTAGTCCATTGTTGTATGGTGCGCTTGGTTAGCTTATTCTCAAGCTGAAACCAAGGACTTATCCAACCTCCCTCCAAAAAGCACCTTAACCTGGCCATAGTGTGGCGCGATTAAGGGCTTATTCGGTGCCTTGGCTAGGCCTTAGCATGGCGGGACCAAGGGCTTACTCCGTCCTCCCTCCAGGAGGTGCCTTGACCTGGCCATAACGTGGCGCGGTTAAGGGCTTGTTCGGTGCCTTAGCCAGGCCATAGCGTGGCGGGACTAATCGCTTACTCCGTCCTTCCTTCGGGAGGCACCTTAACATAGCCATAGCGTGGCACGGTCAAGGGCTTGACGATGCTTTATCCTGGCCATAACGTGGTGTGGATAAAGGCTTACACTCCTCCTTCTAGAAGCTGCTCTGCCCTGGCCAACTCGAAGCGGACAGAGGCTTTGATCGTTTAAGGTAATGTCCAAGTGAAATGAGTATTTCACTCCCAACCATGTAGATTCTCTTTAGTAAAGTAGTTCTTTATTGACTTCATTCAAGATCTCTTTACAAACCCATTAATTTTTCCTTGTCTGAAAAAGTTAATTATCATTCCTTCAAGCGCTCTGCAGTGATTGGTTTCATGTCCATTCATCATATGGTAATGGCAATAGGATCCACCCAAGTTCCTTTCATATTTAGGCTTTTTCTTTTAGGATGGCCAATAATTGAGTTCATCTTTGGTTAACAAGTAGACATTCTCAATAGATGTTGTTAAGTTGCATTCTTTTCGAAGTCTTCACTTGAAACTTGTTTCTTGAGGATAGTTTCTAGTTCTTTTATTACTTAGCTCTGGAGTTCCACCTTTGTCAACTAGTTTTCTCTTTAAAATTCTTTGTAATTCTGGTGTAGGTAACATCCCACTTGTTACTTGAACCCATTTGTGTGCAAAGGCGTTGTAATTAGCTATTATTCCTTCTTCAAAGATTATGCCTTTGGTATAATATTGAATTGCTTTCCTCATTTGATCAAACAAGTTATCACTTCCATTTTCCTTTTCTCCTAAGGCAAAGATTGGGGTAGGGCCAATATAAAAAGGGTTTAAACTCCATTTAAGTGGATCATAAGCTTCAACTTTCTTTTTATTTATGATCCATAAAGCCTTCATTCTTAAAAGTTGTTCTTCTTGTAGATTCCTATAGTTAATCGTTACATATGAGATTCAAATTAGATGTGGCTCCGAGGAATCTTGCTTGGATCTTTTAAATTTACCAATCATGATGAAGTAAGGTCCAAAGTGGGTAAGCTTGGAATAGGATTGGGTTAAAGGAAAATGGTGTGGAAGTTCAACAAGATCGGAGGTTCGAGCCTTCCTTCTAACGGCAAAATATTAACAAGAAAACTTGTCAACACCCCAAAGTAGTGTTTTAGATATTGATATCCCAATTAAACCACCTTTCGACTAGACAATAATGGTTTGCACCTTTCTATTTCTTTTGGTCTACCTTTCGAATGGGTTCTAGTAGTTGCAATTTCTTAATGGTGACCTTTCGACTTGGTTGAAACACCTCAATCATCTTTTTGACACCTTTCAAAGTAGGTGAACTGATTTAGGGTCTTATCGAAACCTTCCTTTCGAATTGGTTGTGATAACTTAAAGGTTAGCTCTCATGTTTAAGGATATGGGTTGAGTGGATGGGTTTCAACCTTGTCGAAAGCTTACTTATTTGATAATTTTGGATTGGATTGTTAAGCCAAGGATTTTGACCAAGTTATGGTTTTGACTCACTTAGAAGATAAGCTTTTGGAGATTTGTGGTTTGGGGCTAGATTCTAAGTGTTTCGGGCTAAGTAAAGGGTTCTGATTCAGTCAGAAGGGACCTATTGTCGAAGTCGGTACAGGCGTAACGTAATCAAATCCAGTAGAAATTTCTAAACAGTAGCGTGACCAAAAACATGAAAATCTCTTTCCTTTAACTAATGATATACCCAATGATCAATTTTCCAAATTTTATTCCCAAATTAGGGTTACAAGTTTACAATTGTAAGAAAGAACAAGAGTAGAGTGAATGAAATTCGGATCCCCTAAACCAGAACCCTAGGGTCTTATTTATAGATGTGGGTTGGCACCTTTCGACCCAAAGCCTTCGACCTGGTCAAAAGGTGGCTTTATATACCTTCCGCCTCCTTTAACACTTTCGCATCCCTCACAATGCTCTCGATTGGGTTTGAATGCTTCCGTCTTCATCGAAAGGGTTGACGCGCCTTTTCTTTTGTATTGATTTGTTATTGAAAATGTGTAGGAGTAAAAGCTTTTGACTATGTCGATAGGTTCTTCTCTGGAGTTTTGATGGTTCGACCTAGTAGGTAGCTTCCGAATGTATGCTTGCGATTTGATACGGAACCTTCCCTGGATGTTAAAGGCTTCGACCGGTTTCGAAAGGCTTGATTATGCTTTTGAAAGGGTTGTTCCGGTCAAGGCATCCTTTTGAGTAGTTTTAATGAAGGCGAAACCTTTGGTTTTCAAAAGGTTTGACGCGTATGCTGCCTTCGAAAGGTACTTCTCCTCTTATTCGAAATTTCTTCATGTAGGCGAAAGCATCTGTTTCAAAAGGTAATCATTGTACGCGAAGGGGAGTTTTCGACCACGTTGACCCCTTTGAAAGCCAGTAACACATCTGGCTTTTAGCTGTAGCATCCCTTCGACTCCTTCGAAAGGTTTTGCCGGTGCTGTCATCTCTTGTTCATTTTTTATTTAAACTATTTTGGTTTCGACAAGGTTGAAGTAGGAATTGGTGGTAACAACGATTAAAGGAGCCAAAGACGAAGTAGAAGGCTTAGGAGTACTATTTGTTAATTTGTTTCAACCGTACTAAGTGTTTATGTCAACATCTTCATATGGTGGGCATAAAACTATTATTTATATTGTATTATATTTTTACCTTTGCATGGGCACAAATTTAGGAACTAAATTGTTGAATTTGAATTGTAATGATATGTTTCTTGATTTTAGTACGTATCTGCTCTGTGTACTTAAGACTATTTAAAAATAATTGATTTCATCTCTGTCATCAAAAGATAATTCCAATGTGACTAAAGATCATAGGAGTTCTATCTTTGGGTTTTAAAATGAATAATGTTATAGGTAATGTCTAATGATGGTGATTTTGACAGTGTAGGCATTATGGTACACTTTTCAGAGGAAATGAGTTCTTAATGTGACCAAGGACATCTAGCGATAACCGGTTGAGACTTGTAGTTCTCTGTTGTCGGTCTTATACAATTGGGTGATAACGGGTTAACACATGTAGTTCCCAATAACGAGCCACATGCGATTTTGATGACAATGATTTGGGGCCTTACCCAATCATGTTGTGATGCCTTTGGTATTGAATTCCTAAGTTGTTAATATGATCCTCGATAAGGCATGCTTGAAGTTGTATATGGGCATCGGTTAGTTTTGTAGTAGAACTCTAACACACTATGTTACTATTACACCCATTATACTATATTTTGTTTAGCTGACTTGTTATATTCAGGCGACAAAGGTAAAGGTGCGATTTTCGAGCTTAAATGTTGTTTTAGTATCTTATTAGTATTATATGCTTATATGATGTGTTTTACTTAACAGACATATGTCTCACCCCTACTATCATTTTGGTTTTTTAGCTATAGTATTATAGTTTAATAGAGAGGATTGGTGATTGGTCGAAGGTGCTATGGTGCAACAAAGCATGCATTTCTTTATCTATTAGCTATCTACCATTAATTTTAGTTATTCGCAAAAATTAGACTATTTCCGTTAACACCATAAAGAGATAATGTAGTTGGAGTCTATTTGATATTCAATTGTTTTATTTGTTTGGGATTTTATTACTGATTAGTATTTTATTCCTACCACTATAAGTTTCAAAAAGTGTAGATTTTTGTAGACATCTCTGTGATCTATT
The DNA here is from genome assembly GCA_030737815.1 of Allium fistulosum. Lineage (NCBI taxonomy): Eukaryota > Viridiplantae > Streptophyta > Magnoliopsida > Asparagales > Amaryllidaceae > Allium > Allium fistulosum. The sequence continues at coordinate 189,308,938 of CM060902.1, read as the reverse complement.
TTATAATTTACTCAAAAACATATTACCATCAACGATATCCATGATGTTGGTACCACTTTTAAGGGAGGATCGAGGTGATGTGGATGGCAAGTTGTTTTAGATAAGACTATATCTTAAAGTTTTAGGATTTGTGAATCAAACAAATGTGGCTATGAGATGTTTCATGCTAGAAAACGTGTAAAAGGTGTAATTATATGTCTTTATGACGACGGAATGTAAATATTTGGACCGATACTTCAAGTATCAAAGAAATAAAAGGGTTTTTAACTTCATGTTTTGGCATGTAGGACATGGGGGTCGTAGAAATGATTCTAGGAGTAAGAACCGTAAGAATGAAAGAATGGTTGGCCATTACCCAATCTCATTACAAATAGAAATCATGAAAATGTTCAATCACTTTGATTGCAAATAAGTATCCATCTCGGTTGATCGAATAATGTAGTTATCTTCTAAAATTGGTAGATCGCCTAGAATATGTTAGAAGTATTGGGAGTTTGATTTATGCCATGACATGCGCCAAATCGGATATCGCTAATGTTGTTGGCAAGACAATCAGACATACTAGTAGCCCTAATCCTCAGTGGATTGTTGTATAAATTATTTTAAAATAATCAAAGGGAACCATGAACTATGGTATTATGTATAGCGAGTATCCAAGTGCAATAGAAAGATACACGGACTGTAGTTGGAACAGTAGTAGTGATCAAAAATCAACTAGACGATGGTTATTTGGTCTTGGTGAGGGAGTGATATCCTAAGTCTCTCAAAGCAATGGCTACTTATAGCAACGAAGAAAAATGGTTAAGGAATTTATTACTAAAATTTAATGTATGGCCAAAATCGATGCCTCCCATATATGTGTATTGAACTAGTCAAGCAACATTATCACGAGCCAATAGTCAGTTTTATAATTGCAACCTAGGCACATTGGCCTAAGGCACAATGCGGTTAGGCAACCACTCACTGAGGGGGTGGTTACCATAAATTTTGTAAGGTCTTGTCCAAACATGACAGATCCATTTACTAAAAAACTTGCAAAGGACTTGGTGTTGAAGTCATTAATGAGAATGGATGTAAAGCCAATAGAAGACGATTTTCAATGATGGAAACTCAACATAATAAAATTCATTATCATGAGTTGAATGTGCAAAAGTACATCATAAGATGTGATTGGATGCACTATACTATTAGTATGAACAACTAACATTATACTCCATTCAAACGTAAAGTGCTTGATACTTATAATGCAATGGTGAATGTTTTCCACTTAGTACATGGTAGGTTTACAACATGGACAATGTTAAAGTGCATGTTATAGAGCACTTCCTATAAACGTACCTACATGGATGCGTGAAGGTGGTGCCGTCTTATGCGAAAATATGGCTTAGCCTCTATGGGCATTTCATAACACTGAGATACAGACAAAATGACATACATGTGTCGACATATTCATACTATCTTAGAACACGAGGGTGTGAAACACATTCGATACGTGACATATGATCGATGGTACAATGCTCAGTCAACTAGTCCATCCTGATATGCTTTGATGGTTTATCCTTATATATATATATATATATACATATATATATATATATATTCAAATCCACGAGACATCTATAATTGTGTACAAGTTTTCCTGTAACAACTGATAAGAGATATATTATTAAAATTTGTTGGAAGATTGTTGTAATATTTAAATAATTTTTATGTGAATTATTTTGCGTGGGAGAACGAGAGAAAGAAAAAGTCTGGGAAATGTGAATAGTCCAACTTCTCTATATTTTCATAATTTTATTTGTTTAAATACAAAGCTCATAAGGGAATGAGCTTTGACCTTTTGGGCGCTCAAATATTTTCTTTTATGTTACGGAGGGCGACCATGCAATTTTAAACACATGCGTGAGCCAGCCGCCGCCATCATGTTAAGCCTGGTTTAGGCTTGGGTTTGAGGTCCAAATAATATATTTTTTGGACAGAATTCATAAATTAAAACAGGATTTTATAGCCTAATAAAAGGACCGAGAAATAATACGAATTTGATATTCTAATGAGTGTTTAAGTGCAGGAAAAACTTAAACGGACGTGATTATAAATGAAAAGTCGTTGTAGCAAACAATTATGGCCTTTGTAGTGAATAGATATGACCATTGGACATAACTTTTCATTTCTTGTAAATATGCCTACTATCCAAAAAAAATGGAAATTATATCCTTAATAAATTATTATTTTTTGATATTCCTTTTTCTACTCGTTTTATTTGGTTTATAAAAATTATATCAAGTTCCTAGTACTACATGATCTTCATATTCTTGTCATTACAGTGATTCAGAAGATAGTCAGGATCAAACTTCAATTGTGCGACCGCCGCCATTCAAAGAGTTTCACCATTATATCTTGGAAGATGGTTTGTCTAAACTCTATGCATCAATTTATTTTATCGGCCGTGGAGATGGAAAATTGTATCCTAAGGAGAGCAACATTTTGCGCGTCTAGGAGCGACAATCATCAAATTTGAAAGTGCAGACGTTGAAACCATATTTTGACATTAATTTTACAATTATTTTGGGAATTAAGAATGAAATTGTATCCTTTTTGAAAAAATAAGAAGAAATATCAAATTTGACTTAAATGTTACATTCTATGCAATAGGTCTTACATAAGATTTATGTTTTTTGAACCTCCGTTTTTTGAACCTCCATGTTTGATCGAATTTGTTGTTTCAACCGGCTGATAAATGAACAAGCTCAACAAGGGTGAAATCTAGAATGCGAAATCAGCTTGGCTCCGGTGATATCTACATTTGAATCTGCACTTGTGCCTTCTGTATGCTCTAAAGATGGTTGATGTAGCACTTTTCTTTATTAATTGCAAATGTACCACCATGGTAGCTTAGTGAAACCAGTTATCATGGTGGTCGGATCGATCACTGTGTTCAATGGCAACACTTTAGTTCCCCTCTTCCATATATAATCAAACATACATATTACTAGTTAGATTTTATTTATATAACAATTATCACTGCATATACTTGTAGCCTTGTAGCATTACAATGATTTTATTTTTTATTTTTTTTGAAATAGGTAAACGTTTGGCCCAAGGCCCAGAAATAAACAGGTAGGGTTAACAAAACCCTACCCGAAACAAAGTCCTTACAAACCCACGCCACAACTTATCTTGCACACACAAACGAATAGCATTACAACGTTGAAAAACAGAAACAGATTAAAACCAAACATTTCTGGGACCCTCAAAAAGTTTAGTTTAGCTTCACTCCCAACATTCAAAGTGCAGAAAATATGGCCCGAGCCGGATACCTACTTTCATCATCCATCTCCTTACCGTCACCAGCAGTCAATTTCTCCATCTCCTCCGCAAACTTAGCCATAGCAAACCCAGGCAAGCAAACCGGCACCACAATCCCATCCTTAAACGGAATACAAAAGCTAGCCACACCGGGAACCACACCCACCCCACCCTTGGCCGGCCCACCATAAACTGCCTTTCCCCACCCAAAATCCACGTCCCCGAAACCAACCTTTGTCACATCCGACACCAAGTACGACCTCACCGCCGTAAAATGCGGCCTTCCCTTCATCACCATCAAATCCGCGACAGACTTCAAGTACTCCCCATCCACCTCCCTCTTCGCCTTCTTTACCAGACCCACTGCGTACCCTAATGGGTTCTTCATCAGTTTAACCCCATTCGCCACAGCTACCGAAAACGCAAAAGCATTCCCATAATACCCTTCTGGTAATGCCATCTTGTTCCTAACAGTCACAATGCATATGATCCTCACCTCCTCCTCCGGGCCTGGCCCAAGAGCAATCGTCCGGCACCTCCACAAACACGCTGTCAAAATCTCAAACGTTGTTGTTTTGCCACGAAGTTTAACAGGGATGTGATTCTTGAGGTTAGCAAATTCCTTGGGGCCGAAAAAGAAGGATCTGTGTACCATGTCATTGAGGGGAATGATGGTGTTGGTGTCAGGGACATCATCGTATTCGTGGTGCACGAACGTCGGGTTTGGTGGGTTACGAGCGTTCAGCACTTCACGGTTCCAGACCGGATTAACGGTCGGGTGTCTGAATCCTCGTGCCATTTGTGCTACAGCTTCCATGAACTGGACCAGGCCCGGTGCGTCCGACATGGTGTGGTTGAGTCGGAGTGCGAAAATAAAACCACCACAAGCCAGGCGAGTCACCTGAATCAGCAGCAAGGGGCACCCGAGAACACCATCAGAGCCTTCAACGTTGAACAACAGTTCTTCTAGACATGGAAAAGGTGGCTGCAGGTCAGACCCGAATTGATCGAGTCGGACATCCGCGTCTGCTTCAACGAACAGGACGCCTTCACCAGTGCATTCCACGTATAGTTTTCTTCCTGTGCACTCCTTCAGTCTACCTGCGAAGGGGTAGTAGAAGACGAGGGCTTTGGCAATGGCTTCCTTTATGACTTTTGCGGGGTCAAGAACGGAGGCTTTGTTGTTACCGTAGAATTGTATGACAGGGATCTGGAAACGGAGGCCGTCTTGATCGTCGATGTCAGAGAGGGGTTTGTGTTCATAAGGGGTTGGTTCTGCAGGGGTTATGAGTACTGGAGATTGTCTGTGGACTGTGAATTTCAAGTTGTCTGATGCCATTCTTTACAGGTTTGTAAGGTTTGGCTGCTTTAGATTTTGTAGGATGAGTGAGTTGCAAGGTCATGGGATGGTGAACATTTATAAGCTGAGATCTTGGGACCACATATACGATTCAAGCAAGTTTATAGGTAACTTAAATTCGAATCAATGAAATAAAAAAAGTACAAATTTTCAGATCGACAAAACAGTATCCGGATAAGATAACTTAAGTGACAAAAGAGCATCATGCATTGCTGTGAAGGCCGATATCAGACCGGATGTTTTCATAACCGGACCGTAAATCAAACCGTGAGGACTCAGGGTTTGAGGTTTCAAGGGTTCGACCGGTCGAACCGTCAAGAACCGCATATACTCTTTTTTGGAAATTAATACATTTAGATGCAATGTATCAATCTTAAGTACACAATAAACCAACATCTTCAATAAAAATATACGATATTAATTCATAATCCATACATTAATTCTAATATGAAAAATTAAACAAAATTTGTTACACTAGCTGCACTAATTATGAGTATAAAATGGGTGAAGATTCGAAAACATATTTTGGAGCGAAGAAATTGCGCATACGGGAGGGTTCAACCGGGTTCAAATGAATGGTTAAACCGCAAATTCAAAGGTCGAACCGAGGTTCTTGCATGAAGGAGGTTTGATTGAGTTCCCGGCCTTTGACCCCCATGGCTCGGGGTTATTCGTGGTTCAACCGCAACCGGGTCGGGTTATGAAAACTATGCCTTCCAGTGATTTAACCGGTTAGATCGTAAGAACCGCGTCGATCATTAAATTTTATTTTGTTTATTTAAAGATAAATTATTTTAGTTAATATTAAAATTTAATCAATTATAATTAATATATTAAAATCTAAAATGATTAATTTTAAACATTTCATAATAAATATTAATTGAAATAATTCTGTAATACATTTTTAGCGTAAAATTGTAAATCTCCTTATTTTTTAAGATAAAAAGGTTCAGTTCAATAATAATTCGTAAAATTTACTTTAATAATGTATTATGTCTTTCAAAATTGATAAAATAATCTAATAATTTGAAGATTAGGGTTATGAAATTATTTATTAAATTAATTTTGTGAAAATATGAAAAATGATGCTATAATTTTTTCTTAAATTTGAAGAACCGTAAGATTTAAAGAGATTTTTTTTCATGTTTAAACCGCAGGATGTTAAATTTTGGTGATACAAAATCACAATAGAAGGAAACAAATATGCAAAAGGGAAAGTAATCACGTTTGTTTATTATGGAAATGCATTAATAATTGGATTGCATTTGAATGAGATGGCAAGGAAATTTATGCATGCGCACGTTATGGAATAATATATATGCAAAAGATATGCATATTATTTCTTTCTTCGTAATCGCATTGCTTTGGGATTATTTTCTTCCATCTTTGGAACGAGTGAATTACTTGCTATGTTTGCGTGATTTGTTACCGTTGTAATTTGCCTACATTATCTTCTTACCATATTTTGGTAATTTGATTGATGACTCACATGAATTTATATTGGCTATATATTGAGGGTAGACTTCATTGTAAACCCATCCTGGTATTCAGCCAGTGATCTCCAGATAAAGTGTCTCTTTTTTATCCCTAATTGGGGCTTTGGTATGTAAACTCTTATCTTGTAATCTCTTGTAATTCTCTCATGTGGAATAAAATCTCTCTCCTTTGGACTGGACGTACACTATCTAGATGATAATGGAACCAGTATAAATATTGTGTCTACTTTTTCTTTATAGTTATTTGCTATTTATTTGGAGTATAGAATAATTGCTGCTAGTTAAGTGGTGTTCAAATTGGCAAATCTAGATCCTGTTTATTGTCTTTCCGCATTGGTGCAATTTTCTGCACAACAGATTGGTATCAGAGCTAGGCGATTTGTTCAGATTTGTGCATCAATGGCTTCTAGAAAGAGCGGTAGATCTGGTGGTGATTATGCTATTACTCATTTGGATGGAAAAAGGAGATTTTGTGCAATATGGAGTGGAGAAGATTATGTTGAGAGAGAAGAGTGTTCCAGTCTTGGAAATTTGATGATAAGGAGTTTACTGTGTTGAAGAGACATCTGGATTTGGAAACTTGTATCTGCTTTATGGCTCGATGTTGATGTGAGAGTCTTAAGTTGATTTCCATGGAAAATTTGTTGTTTGGCAGATAAGTGGATTTGGAAACTTGTATCTGCTTTATGGCTCGATGTTGATGTGAGAGTCTTATGTTGATTTTCATGGAAAAATTGTTGTTTGGCAGATAAAGTATGTGGAAGGAGAGAGATTTGTTGTATACAGAGATTTGGATTAGCCTTGTCTATTGGCTTTTGTTTTTTGGCTCTGTATTTAGATTGGTCTTTACAACACCGGTACTAGCTAAGGGGACCAATTGTTTAAATAATATATACGTAGTAAGTTGAATAAATTTGAATAGCTGTAACCTTAACTGTGACTTTTCTACTAAGAATAGTCATAAGGATCGGCAGTCAGTCAATTAATATATGCAGTTTTAATTCAAAGGCGTTGCGAAATCGAAATGCATTGGCTGTAGCCTGTGGTTGTGGGACAATTACCGAGAAAGAAAACTGAACATAATTCATACATTAACAATTTGCATTTGAATTTGTGACTGGTTGCTATTCATTTTCGTCGATATGATTGAATATTGGCTTAGCTATTTTTGATCATTGTATTTCATACTCAGTCTCTAGGTTGACTTGGACCGGTACTTGGTTAGTTCATATTAATTTCATACCAAGAATCTTATGTTTAAAAAATAAACGATACTGAAATATAAAGAGCAAAAATTTGTTTACGAATTCAGTTCACATGTACAATGACAAGCAAACTCAGGATAATTTCAAATATACTACTGTACTTTCTTCTAAGCAGTTGGGCAATGATCTCGATAGTTTAGTGCACCATGACAATTTCAATACCATACAATAATATCCCCGAGTGATTTATGAATAACCAACTATACTTCGGATAAGATTCTGGTCCATTTATCAATGAAGCTCCTTGAATACTTACGATAATTAAGCTTCTAGGTTGTGTGTTTATATCAAGGTTCAAGGTTCAAGATTCCACGACGGGTTTTCGGCCATTCCTGCCCGGTTCTAACATTGACCGGAATGAAATCTCAACAAAAACCTGATTTCAACCGAAAAGTTCAAAACAGCAAGGCAAATCGGATTTTCAACAAGAACAGATGGAAACCCTAAAGCTTTGAAGCCAAAAGAAGGAATTTGTTACCTACCTCGAATATGAACAATGATTTCTATGTTGAAATTACTGAAATAAAATAAATATAATTTAGAGAAGAAGAAAAGGAAAAGAAGAAGAGATGAATTAAAGACTACATCTTTATTAATGACTTGATTCATAATTTAACGATACATAACTGATATTTATAGCTATATTGTTTGGAGGCTAAGTAATTATATAGTAGGAAAACAACTGTAATATTCGAAAGTATAGATATTGAAATAATCCTTAATCTATTCGTTAAATATAACAATGATCTATTAGCATTCCCCTCAAACTCATGGTGCGCAGCAACTGGAGTTTGCCAATTAAAGAAACAATCAGAGAATAACCACTAAGAAATAATATCATCTGAGCCAATGCAAAATCATTTATCAAATACTGCTATAGTGCAACATCAAATATCAGTTTAGATTTGATTAATAGGTAGTTGTCTACAAAGATGACAACAATAAATCAAAAGTCTAAAGTTGAAATTCGAGAAGTGAGTAAACAGAAACACGAAAGGAAATTCCTATGGGTTTGAAGTGGAATTCCAATTGGGATTGAAAAAGTAATTTCAATTAGAAATCTTGAAAAGGAGAAAATATGAATAAGGAGTTACTGTGGAATTGGAAGAGTTATTTCAATCAGGATTCACTACTGTCATTGTCGGAAGACTAACGCCAATCAGAGAAGACCTGAAAACTTGTAATGACCCGTAAATTAATCACTTTGTATTTGAATATTTAAATCATTTTTAAATATTTCAATAGTGGATTTTAATAATCAAATAAACATATTTTAAATATTAATTAATGATATTAAAATCATTTTCAAATATTGTCTATCAAAACAATTAGGTCAAATAAAAATAGAAAATGTGATTGAAAAACATTTTCCGAAATTTCGACTTTTCGGCATCGGAAAGTCGTCGAAAATGTTGTGCACATTTTGTATAACTCATATACACATGCACACATATGCATATATGTCATGTGATAAGTTAATTATAGTGTTAAGTTAATAACAATGTTTAGTTTAAAATAAAACATGATTTGACTAAATATGCATATAAAAACCTAAATAAACCTAAGGTTACCATCCATCACCTAAAACACCCTAGGTTAGTACAAACCATGGCTAAGAAGGGGAGGGGGGCTGCTATGGACGTGGGAAAAAAGGTATGGAGGGAGGTATGGTGTTTTGTATTCATGACAACTTTATGTTATTTTAATACTTAAGTCATTTTACTAAAATACCCTTCTCATTTGCCTATAAATAAATGCCTCCTGTAACGACCTTGAAATTCAGACCCAGTTTAAAATTTTAAAATCGTTATTTGATGTGAAAATTCAAATTTTCACAAAAAATTTCCGTTACTATCCAAACTTCACATTTGGAATACGTCTTGTTAGACATAGGCGTACACCAAATTTCGTTGAGAAATATTGAAGTAAGATTTGTTCGCGTTTAATTACATATCAGTTCATTTTAAACGCGGAAAATTTTATCTTCTGAACCGAAATATTTTTACATAGAAAAATTCTAAACCATCTTCTGATCAAGTCGTCATTTTTCGTTTTTCCAATTTCGGACATCTTCAGCTCCGTCGATCTTATTCTTCGGTGATTTTGCTGCATTTTTCACAATGGGAAAATTTCGAATTTTATAATTTAATCATACCACTGATATTTTTATACCATTGCGTTCGCCCCGTCACGCTGATCAAAATGGTATATTCAATTGTGCAAATCTGAGTCTGACGGAAATCGTCACGTTAATTAAACCGTTCCGGACGAACCGATTAAACCATTTCAGTCCAAATTTTATTAGCCCATTCCCATTCCATTGGCTTGTGTCTCTTGGCTTAATTGAAGCAATTATAACGGTGGGTGGTAAATTTCATGGGCATGAAAAGTTGAACAGATTTATGATATGAAGAAGATAAAGCAGCACTTTGAAACCACAAAATTATTAATATAACTCTGCCCGTCAGTCTACTGTCTGTCTATTCATATAGCCTTTTGTCTATAAAAACTTTGCCCATTCCTACGTCCTTCCATTTACTTGCAATACTGTCACTGCCAGGTAATAAAACTTTCTCCTCTAACAATCTTCTCTTCCCTTCTCTCTTTATTTTCTTTTATATTTTTCATGATTGTATGAAACCTGGAGCATTATATTTCGCCTCAGCCCATCCTCGCCTCCAACCAGCTCTGCAACCCCACGCGCCTCTGCCCCAGTCCGTCTCCCACCTTCCCCTGCCCAGTCCGCCTTCCCGCCTTCCAACCACCTACCCACTGCCCCACTAACCATCGCCTGCCCACTGCCTCCCACCAGCCACCGACTGACCCACCGCCTTCCACCTCGTCCACACCCAACAACCAACCCGTCACCCTCCAGCCCATGTTATGCCACCACCACGTCCATGCCTCCACCCTGACGTGCTGCCACCCAACCCCATCGTCCATTCCACCGCCGCGCACACCACCCTCCAACGCACTGCCCTCGCTTCCAGCCACGTCCCAGACCCCCACAACGCCTCCAGACCCCACAAACCCCTCCAGCCGTACCTGCTTGCCTCCGCTCCCATGGACCCACCAGCAACTCCAAGTCCCAGACCACTCGACCCACGCCTGCACCATACCCTGCCTGACCGGGACGCCACCCCAGCCTCAGCCTCCACCCAAACACGCCCGAGCCCGGCCTACCAGCAAGCCCAGCTCTTCCAGACCAACGCCCAGCCAGCCGAACCACCAACAGCCCACTGCCGAACCCATTACCCAACTGGCCACACGCGTTGATTCAACAAACGTTGGTCATCGCCTTGTCTGGAGATAGTGTTTGTTGTTATATATTGCGTATAGCGATGTTTATATTTTGTCTAGTTATTAATATACAGCGTTGTCTTGAATTCTCAGCTGCTGATCCGGAATCTCAAGCCTAGGCCTCGTCTGTTTTGTCATCATACCCTGCTTCTTTGATTGGTATGAATATATATGTACAATCTATACATATGTCTTGTATTGAACAAATTGTAATTGAATTATTATTCGCTTGCAGTTTGTTGTTCGTTAGTGTTGTGCTTGTTCGTGCCTCTTATCTATCATCTTCGTGCTTCGTCGTCAAACTTCTTACCACGCAAGGTGAATGTTTTCTATTCACGACTCAAAAATCTATTATACTATGATAATTAGATGTTGGATGTTATGAATGTTAATTTGGACGTTAAATTGATTGAATGTTAAAATTGTATTGAAGTTAGTATGTTAAATAGTTATGACGCCAAATTTGCTATGTGATATTAAATTTGTTGTTATTGTAATTGATAATAAATTTGAAACTGAATTTGATATAGAATAGATAATAATTTCTGAATGACATATGTTGAACTTGACCCCTTTGTATGTTAAATGAATTGACACGTAGAATTAATGATAGTGACATTTTGAACCCTTGAACACCTGAAGTCGATTGAAACAAAAGCCAAGTGAATTTTATTGTAATAATCTTTAGTCCGCATGAAATGATAGTGTGGATTCTAGAGACAATTTCATTAATTTGCATTAATAACCAATGTAAATTAATACAATCGTTTCAGGATTATTTAATAAAATGATGGAATTGATATGTATGTTTGCTGTTGATTGTTTATTTACTTTGACACCATCCCAGTACTGTATACCTTGTGTTGTTAATGTCATCGGGTTGAAATGATAAATACCCAATTGAATGAATTGGCCTAGGATAGATAATTAAAATAAGAAACCGAACGGTCAACAAAGAACGTTTTGAAATTGAGACTTATTTGGAATTATGGAATGAACTTAGAAAACTGTATTGTAATTTGGTAACGTAAATATAAATAAATTTGTTTTGAAATAAATAAAATGATTTTATTGAATTGAATAAATGAATTTGTTTTGAAATAAATAAAATGATTTTATTGAATCGAATAAATGAATTTGTTTTGAAATAAATAAAATGATTTTATTGAATGAAATAAATGAACTTGTTTGAAATAAATAATATGGATTTTATCGAATTAAATAAATTAGGTTGTTGGAATAAAGAAATGAATTTAATTGAAATAAATGAGAACGAATTAATATAATGAATTGAAGCGGATTTGTAAATTTATTTAGTTAAACAAAGTGTTCTGACAAAGTTAATCGAAATGAGATTTAAGAAGTAAATAGGTTAGAAGATAAAGTGATTAAATTTCGAGTTTTGATAAATGAATAAACGAAGTTTTGACAAAGTGAATGTAGTAAATGAAATTGATATAGTAATGAACCTAGGAATGTAAATACGGATTTAAAGAATAAAACTTGATTTAATGAGTTGAACTAAGATTGACTATTTCATGTAATACATGAATTTGAATTTGATTTAATAAGTGAAATATTGATTTAACGTGAATACTTAAAATTTGATAACTAAAGGGCTCGAACTAGAATTTCTTTTCGAAATATGATTTTAGTAATTGAAACGAATCGAATTATGAAATATCAAATTTGGAAGTCAAATTTGCAACTTGACCTTTGGATTTGATTTGTTTTAACTTTAATAAAAAGTTGACTGTTGGGTAATTAATACGTAGTTATTAAAGAGACCGGGATCGGATTATGGACATACTCTCTGTCGATACCGAAAACCACTTTAATAACTAATATACGCGAAGTGTTGATCCAGAATGAAGTGGATGGTTTTGATGAACGTGTTGACTGAAGAAAGAGAACGATTTGGATGACCCCTGACATGACTAAAACATGAGCCGCGCTGGGCCATTGAGGATCGCCATCTCTAGCGGACACACTTCCTCGATACCTTATCTATTACTTATGTGATTCGATTTGGGTGCACCCCTTGATTTGGAAGTGTTGTTTCGCGGTGTTGGGGTGGTAGCTGCTATGCCCAACATCAGTCCGGATCAGGCAACTACTAGTATCCTAGTTGGTATCGCCTCATGTACCTTGTCATACTAATTATCCTATCGCGACAACTACGAATTTGTTTTGTGTTATACCTATGGGGTATCCTCTGATAACCACCGGTTTTGGTGGGGCTTACGGTGCTGTATAGACTATGGCATTATAAACAGGTTAAGAGGTGCATGGGCCCTACTTAACCCTACTTTGATATCTTACTTTATGGATTAGACATTATCTATTTAGCGTATTCTGTAGATAGTTTATCGATCCCTTAATGATGTTTCTATTCACCTTTGAGTTATGGACTTTATTATATGCATTTGATTATCCTGTATAAGATTTTGAGTCCTGACTCGAGTGTTTCTTTTGCATATGCTCGGGTCAGTCTGAAGCTATTCCGTTGCTGGTCAAGGTTGGTCGAAGATGCTGAAGGCTTAGCTTTTATCTATATCATTTTATTTCCAGTATTTGATGTACTTATGTATTGGACATCTTGTATCTCTTTTCAGTCGTTTTATGTTGAGACATTGTTGTATTCTCTGTAGTAGCTTCATGAACTACTATTATGACGATGTATTTTCCGCTGCATTATTCTGTGACTGTTCTGAGTCTGTGATGTTGTATTGATTCTCATTTACATTTATGTATTTATAATCCCATAATGTTCTGTGTTTTGTATAATTTAAGTTGACAAGTGTGGATTATTGTCAATTTAAATGGTCCAAATATACGGAATGTTACAGTTGGTATCAGAGCTCTGGTTTTCCCAAAAACCTTAGTTCGGGATTATAAAGAAACTCATTAGAGATAGGGTAGCAATACTCTAGAATGAGGAGAATCGATTCAATATCCAAATCCTTTCAAAAATTCAAGCTCCTTTGATTCGTTGATTAGTTTTCTTAGCATTCTATTATCTTATCTTTGGTTCTAAATCTCTTTTGGTATTTCAGGATGAGTACCAGAAGAAATGTTAGAGGTGGAAGAGGCAATGGTCCTGCCCAGGCTGCACCTGCCGCTCCAGCTCTTGTCAAATTCACTACTCTTAGCAAGGAGTATTCGCAACTGGGAGGTACTAAGTTTTCTGGATCCGAGAACATCATAGAGGCTCAGCAATGGCTTAAGGGTTTGGAGAAGATATTTACTGGATTGGAGATTACTGATGCTCAGAAGCGTCAGCTTGCTGCTTGGCAACTCCAAGATGCCGCACAGGATTGGTGGGAATCCGTTACTTCTCGTATCGAGGAGGACACCATCACTTGGGCCCAGTTTAGGTATGAATGGTTTGGATTCTAGTGGTTTAAATTCTTCCTCCTATCTTTGAAACGATTGTTCATCTAGTCTATCTTTTGGATTAGGGATACTTTCTCGGCACAATGGATGCCAACTGCTGGGAAGGCCCAACTTTATAGAGCTTTCATGGATCTTAAGCAGGGCAATATGACTTTTTCTGAGTATGAGAGAAAGTTCAACGAACTCTCCAAGTTCGGACTTGGCTTGATTGATACACCACTTCTGAAGAACGAGAAATTCATTATGGAAGCTAGAGCAGAGTATTATGACTTACTTACCGGCCACATCCATTGCACCTTCACAGAGCTTGTTGACTATGCCCTTAGATATGAGGCGAAGCCTAAGGGATCCACTGCCAAGGCTGCCCCTACTCAGCCCTCTTCTAGCCAGCCCGGGAAGAGGAGGATGAACTTTGATCAGCAAAAGAAAGCTTGGCAGAAGACTACAGGATTGGGATATGCTCAGAAAAGCCCTATCGACCTTGCTAATATCACATGCTTCAAGTGCGATAAGAAGGGCCATTATGCTAATAGCTGTCCATCTACCGGAGCTGCTATTCCACCACCTTCTACTGGTAGGAGAGATTTATGCCATGTATGCCTACAGCCAGGTCATTTCAAGAAAGACTGCCCACTATACAAGCGTGGTACACCCTCTGGAGTATTTGCTATCACCACACCTGCACCGTCTGCACCACCCGCTCAGGATGACCAAGGTACCTTGCGTAGTATATTTCATTTACATGCTACACCTATTAGAGTATTATTCGATACTGGTGCTTCTCATAGCTTTATATCTGTTGACATTTGCAATAAGCTCAAGTTAGAGCCCACTCTTGCCACTACTTCTTTATGTGTCTCAAATCCCATCGGAGGACATGCTGACCTCCGATGTATTTGCAAAGATGTTGCATTGATATATGATTTTTCTCGATTTACTTGGGATTTCTATGTGCTTGGATTTCAAGCATTCGACCTTCTTCTTAGAGCTGATTGGTTAAGAAAATGCGATGCTGTCATCTCTTGCAAATCCCGATCAGTTTCTTTAGTAAGCGACCAAGGCTTACCACTTGTCATTAAATGCAAATCACCTCAGAAATAAGCCGGAAGCTTCATATTCTCTCTTGATGCTTCTCCAGATGATCTTGACACCACGCCTATAGTTCAGTCATTTCCCGATGTATTTGGCGAAGTTAGCTCTCTCCCGCCTAAACGGGAAATAGATTTCCGTATTGATCTAATTCCTGGAGCTACGCCCGTGGTTCTCCCACACCGAAGGATGGCTCCTAAAGAAAAGGCCGAACTAAAAACTCAAATTGAGGATCTATTTGCTAAGGGCTTGATTAGAAGAAGCTGTTCCGAATGGGGCGCTGTAGTTGTATTTGTCACCAAATCAGATGGATCTCTTCGCATGTGTGTTGATTATAGAGAGCTCAACAAGCGCACTCTCAAGAATCGTTATCTGATGTCTCGCATCAACGATTTATTCGACCAGCTTCATGGAGCTAAAGTTTTCTCACAACTTGATCTAGCCACTGGATTCCACCAACTCAGAATAGCGGAAGATAGTATCCATAAGACAACTTTCCGGACCGAGAATGGATTCTATGAATGGTTGGTTATGCCATTCGGTTTGACCAACGCACCGGCTTACTTCGTCGACTTGATGAATCGAGTCTTCCATGATGTCCTTAACAAGTTTGTTCTTGTATTCATTGATGATATTCTTGTCTTCTCTAAGGACAAGGAAGAGCATGAGACACATCTTCGTTATGTTCTTGAAACTATCAGAAAGCACCAGCTTAAAGCCAAGTTTTTTAAATGCCATTTCTGGCGAGACGAAGTGAGATTCCTTGGCCATATTGTTTCTGAGAATGGCATTTCGGTCGATCCAGCTAAAATTGCCATAATTAATGTAAGTTCTATCATATTCGAAATTCTATTCAAACAATCTTATCTCTTGCTAATTTATATCAATTAATCTACAGGATTGGGAGACCCCCAAAACTCCTACAGATATCCGTAGTTTCTTGGGCCTAGCTGGATATTATCGCAGATTTATTGAGCACTTTGCCCGGATTTCTGCTCCTCTTACTGCTTTGACTCGGAAGGACGTAAAGTTCATTTGGAGTGAGAAGTGCGAATCAGCTTTTAATGAGTTAAAGCACAGGTTAACTTCAGCCCCAGTTCTTACAGTCATCGATGGAAGTGAAGGATTGACCGTTTATACAGATGCTTGCCGAGAAGGTTTAGGCGCTGTTCTTATGCAAAATGGGAAAGTTATTGCTTATGGCGGTCGTCAGTTGAAGACCCATGAATTGAATTATGCCACTCATGATCTTGAGCTTCTTGCTGTTGTATTTGCTTTGAAACTTTGGAGGCATCATCTTTTGGGAACAAAGTTCGAACTATTCACTGATCATAAGTCCTTGAGGTATATCTTTTCTCAGAAGGATTTGAACCAGAGGCAAGTCCGATGGCTTGAATTCTTAGTTGCATATGACCTCGACATCACTTATACACCGGGGAAAGCAAATGTTGTAGCAGATGCTTTGAGCCGCAGCAAAGCATTGTCTTGTTGCAATATTATCGAAGGCATGTTATTCCAGCTTAGTATCTCTCCATCTCTTATGGATCGCATCAAAGCTAAGAAATATGAAGACACTTTGCTCTATCGTATGAAGGAGTTAGTTATGGGTAGAGTAAGTAATGCCGACAGCAAAGTGGGAGCACAAGTTGATAGTGATGGAGTTTTGAGGATCGACAATCGTATTTGTGTTCCTAATGTCGATGGATTGAGGCAAGAAGTGCTTAAGGAGAATCACCAGTCATCACTTTCATTCCATCCAGGTGTCACTAAGATGTATCGCAATATGAAGCATTTATATTGGTGGAGTGGGATGAAGAGGGATATTTCTACATATGTTAGTAGATGCACCACTTGCCAACAAGTCAAGGCAGATCACCAGAAGACTGCTGGATTGCTCCAACCCCTAGAGATTCCGAGTTGGAAATGGGACCAGATTTCTATGGATTTTATTGATGGGTTACCGAGGACCAGAAAGGGTAACGAGAGTATATGGGTGATTGTTGATAGATTGACCAAGTCTGCCCACTTTATTCCGGTCAAGACCACCCGTACTGCTTCGAGTTTGGATGAGATTTATATGAGAGAGGTGGTTAGACTTCATGGGGTTCCGTCTAGTATTGTATGCGATCGAGACCCTATATTCACCAGTAAACTCTGGAAGGCATTTCAGGACGTCTTAGGCACTAAACTGAATCTGAGCACAGCCTATCATCCTCAGACAGACGGCCAAACTGAGAGGGTGAATCAGATTTTGGAGGATCTGCTTCGTGCTTGCATCATTGATTTTGGTGGATCTTGGGAAGACCATCTTCATTTGGTTGAATTCACTTATAATAACAGTTACCAGGTACGTCTAGTTGTCAATTTGAATAAGAAAATTTTAAATTGGCATTTAACCGTCTTTATAATCAGGCAAGTATCGACATGGCACCGTTCGAAGCTTTATATGGACGGCCATGCAAATCGCCGGCCTGTTGGATTGAGTCGGGAGACCGCCTAGTTCTTGGCCCAGAAATGATTATGGAGGCATCTGAGAAGGTGAATGATATCCGGAAGAAGATAAAGACCGCACAAGATAGACAGAAGAGCTATGCCGATAAGCGTAGAAGAGATTTGGAATTCCAGGTTGGGGATGAAGTATTTCTGAAGGTATCACCTTTGAGGAATGTTATTCGTTTTGGTCGAAGAGGGAAGCTTGCTCCTAGATTTGTTGGACCATTCACTATCACCGAGAGGATTGGTACACTTGCTTATAGGGTTGCCTTACCAGAGAAATTTGAGGGCGTGCATAACGTTTTCCATGTTTCACATCTTAGGAAAGTCATGCACGATCCATCTATGACTATTCCTACTACTCAGTTAGAAGAGGTAAATATTCAGCCAGATTTGACTATCGAAAGGAGACCACTTCGTATAGTCGATAGAAGTACTAGGCAGCTCAGAAGGAAGTCCGTTAACCTAGTCAAAGTCCAGTGGAGTCCCGATGACCGAGACTGCACTTGGGAAACAGAGGAGAGTATCCGGGATTCTAATCCAGAATTATTTGTTGGAGGTAAATTCTATTTTCAATCTATCTTTATTGACAACCTATCCTATATCCATCATATGTTTTCTATCTATTCTTCTACTCAGTACCTCGTTCCTTTTCGAGGACGAAAAGTTTTGAGTGGGGGAGAATGTAACGACCCTGAAATTCAGACCCAGTTTAAAATTTTAAAATCGTTATTTGATGTGAAAATTCAAATTTTCACAAACAATTTCCGTTGCTATCCAAACTTCACATTTGGAATACGTCTTGTTAGACATAGGCGTACACCAAATTTCGTTGAGAAATATTGAAGTAAGATTTGTTCGCGTTTAATTACATATCAGTTCATTTTAAACGCGGAAAATTTTATCTTCTGAACCGAAATATTTTTACATAGAAAAATTCTAAACCATCTTCTGATCAAGTCGTCATTTTTCGTTTTTCCAATTTCGGACATCTTCAGCTCCGTCGATCTTATTCTTCGGTGATTTTGCTGCATTTTTCACAATGGGAAAATTTCGAATTTTATAATTTAATCATACCACTGATATCTTTATACCATTGCGTTCGCCCCGTCACGCTGATCAAAATGGTATATTCAATTGTGCAAATCTGAGTCTGACGGAAATCGTCACGTTAATTAAACCGTTCCGGACGAACCGATTAAGCCATTTCAGTCCAAATTTTATTAGCCCATTCCCATTCCATTGGCTTGTGTCTCTTGGCTTAATTGAAGCAATTATAACGGTGGGTGGTAAATTTCATGGGCATGAAAATTTGAACAGATTTATGATATGAAGAAGATAAAGCAGCACTTTGAAACCCCAAAATTATTAATATAACTCTGCCCGTCAGTCTACTGTCTGTCTATTCATATAGCCTTTTGTCTATAAAAACTTTGCCCATTCCTACGTCCTTCCATTTACTTGCAATACTGTCACTGCCAGGTAATAAAACTTTCTCCTCTAACAATCTTCTCTTCCCTTCTCTCTTTATTTTCTTTTATATTTTTCATGATTGTATGAAACCTGGAGCATTATATTTCGCCTCAGCCCATCCTCGCCTCCAACCAGCTCTGCAACCCCACGCGCCTCTGCCCCAGTCCGTCTCCCACCTTCCCCTGCCCAGTCCGCCTTCCCGCCTTCCAACCACCTACCCACTGCCCCACTAACCATCGCCTGCCCACTGCCTCCCACCATCCACCGACTGACCCACCGCCTTCCACCTCGTCCACACCCAACAACCAACCCGTCACCCTCCAGCCCATGTTATGCCACCACCACGTCCATGCCTCCACCCTGACGTGCTGCCACCCAACCCCATCGTCCATTCCACCGCCGCGCACACCACCCTCCAACGCACTGCCCTCGCTTCCAACCACGTCCCAGACCCCCACAACGCCTCCAGACCCCACAAACCCCTCCAGCCGTACCTGCTTGCCTCCGCTCCCATGGACCCACCAGCAACTCCAAGTCCCAGACCACTCGACCCACGCCTGCACCATACCCTGCCTGACCGGGACGCCACCCCAGCCTCAGCCTCCACCCAAACACGCCCGAGCCCGGCCTACCAGCAAGCCCAGCTCTTCCAGACCAACGCCCAGCCAGCCGAACCACCAACAGCCCACTGCCGAACCCATTACCCAACTGGCCACACGCGTTGATTCAACAAACGTTGGTCATCGCCTTGTCTGGAGATAGTGTTTGTTGTTATATATTGCGTATAGCGATGTTTATATTTTGTCTAGTTATTAATATACAGCGTTGTCTTGAATTCTCAGCTGCTGATCCGGAATCTCAAGCCTAGGCCTCGTCTGTTTTGTCATCATACCCTGCTTCTTTGATTGGTATGAATATATATGTACAATCTATACATATGTCTTGTATTGAACAAATTGTAATTGAATTATTATTCGCTTGCAGTTTGTTGTTCGTTAGTGTTGTGCTTGTTCGTGCCTCTTATCTATCATCTTCGTGCTTCGTCGTCAAACTTCTTACCACGCAAGGTGAATATTTTCTATTCACGACTCAAAAATCTATTATACTATGATAATTAGATGTTGGATGTTATGAATGTTAATTTGGACGTTAAATTGATTGAATGTTAAAATTGTATTGAAGTTAGTATGTTAAATAGTTATGACGCCAAATTTGCTATGTGATATTAAATTTGTTGTTATTGTAATTGATAATAAATTTGAAACTGAATTTGATATAGAATAGATAATAATTTCTGAATGACATATGTTGAACTTGACCCCTTTGTATGTTAAATGAATTGACACGTAGAATTAATGATAGTGAAATTTTGAACCCTTGAACACCTGAAGTCGATTGAAACAAATGCCAAGTGAATTTTATTGTAATAATCTTTAGTCCGCATGAAATGATAGTGTGGATTCTAGAGACAATTTCATTAATTTGCATTAATAACCAATGTAAATTAATACAATCGTTTCGGGATTATTTAATAAAATGATGGAATTGATATGTATGTTTGCTGTTGATTGTTTATTTACTTTGACACCATCCCAGTACTGTATACCTTGTGTTGTTAATGTAATCGGGTTGAAATGATAAATACCCAATTGAATGAATTGGCCTAGGATAGATAATTAAAATAAGAAACCGAACGGTCAACAAAGAACGTTTTGAAATTGAGACTTATTTGGAATTATGGAATGAACTTAGAAAACTGTATTGTAATTTGGTAACGTAAATATAAATAAATTTGTTTTGAAATAAATAAAATGATTTTATTGAATTGAATAAATGAATTTGTTTTGAAATAAATAAAATGATTTTATTGAATCGAATAAATGAATTTGTTTTGAAATAAATAAAATGATTTTATTGAATGAAATAAATGAACTTGTTTGAAATAAATAATATGGATTTTATCGAATTAAATAAATTAGGTTGTTGGAATAAAGAAATGAATTTAATTGAAATAAATGAGAACGAATTAATATAATGAATTGAAGCGGATTTGTAAATTTATTTAGTTAAACAAAGTATTCTGACAAAGTTAATCGAAATGAGATTTAAGAAGTAAATAGGTTAGAAGATAAAGTGATTAAATTTCGAGTTTTGATAAATGAATAAACGAAGTTTTGACAAAGTGAATGTAGTAAATGAAATTGATATAGTAATGAACCTAGGAATGTAAATACGGATTTAAAGAATAAAACTTGATTTAATGAGTTGAACTAAGATTGACTATTTCATGTAATACATGAATTTGAATTTGATTTAATAAGTGAAATATTGATTTAACGTGAATACTTAAAATTTGATAACTAAAGGGCTTGGACTAGAATTTCTTTTCGAAATATGATTTTAGTAATTGAAACGAATCGAATTATGAAATATCAAATTTGGAAGTCAAATTTGCAACTTGACCTTTGGATTTGATTTGTTTTAACTTTAATAAAAAGTTGACTGTTGGGTAATTAATACGTAGTTATTAAAGAGACCGGGATTGGATTATGGACATACTCTCTGTCGATACCGAAAACCACTTTAATAACTAATATACGCGAAGTGTTGATCCAGAATGAAGTGGATGGTTTTGATGAACGTGTTGACTGAAGAAAGAGAACGATTTGGATGACCCCTGACATGACTAAAACAGGAGCCGCGCCGGGCCATTGAGGATCGCCATCTCTAGCGGACACACTTCCTCGATACCTTATCTATTACTTATGTGATTCGATTTGGGTGCACCCCTTGATTTGGAAGTGTTGTTTCGCGGTGTTGGGGTGGTAGCTGCTATGCCCAACATCAGTCCGGATCAGGCAACTACTAGTATCCTAGTTGGTATCGCCTCATGTACCTTGTCATACTAATTATCCTATCGCGACAACTACGAATTTGTTTTGTGTTATACCTATGGGGTATCCTCTGATAACCACCGGTTTTGGTGGGGCTTACGGTGCTGTATAGACTATGGCATTATAAACAGGTTAAGAGGTGCATGGGCCCTACTTAACCCTACTTTGATATCTTACTTTATGGATTAGACATTATCTATTTAGCGTATTCTGTAGATAGTTTATCGATCCCTTAATGATGTTTCTATTCACCTTTGAGTTATGGACTTTATTATATGCATTTGATTATCCTGTATAAGATTTTGAGTCCTGACTCGAGTGTTTCTTTTGCATATGCTCGGGTCAGTCTGAAGCTATTCCGTTGCTGGTCAAGGTTGGTCGAAGATGCTGAAGGCTTAGCTTTTATCTATATCATTTTATTTCCAGTATTTGATGTACTTATGTATTGGACATCTTGTATCTCTTTTCAGTCGTTTTATGTTGAGACATTGTTGTATTCTCTGTAGTAGCTTCATGAACTACTATTATGACGATGTATTTTCCGCTGCATTATTCTGTGACTGTTCTGAGTCTGTGATGTTGTATTGATTCTCATTTACATTTATGTATTCATAATCCTATAATGTTCTGTGTTTTGTATTATTTAAGTTGACAAGTGTGGATTATTGTCAATTTAAATGGTCCAAATATACGGAATGTTACACCTCCTCTCACCATTCTTCACTTTACATCTTCATTTCCATATTTTTTTCCATTCTCTTCATATATTCATAAATTTCCATGGCTTCCATTTGTATGTTCATGGCTTAAAACTATGTTTTTCCACTTCCATCCACTTAAACCTAGCTTATACCTTCTCTACATCACTCAACTTACCAAAACAACACCCTAACTCCCCATTTCAACCAGGGCCGAGCCAATAACAGCCCATGATCGAACCCAAATAGCCCATTTAAGGGCCGAAAGGTCCGAGCTTGAGTGGAGTGATGTATAGTTCGTGTGTCGACAAGTTGTTGTAGGAGTTCCGCTTAATTCGGTTGTATTTTTGTAAGCAAAGCTTTCACTTTGAACCATAAAGTTTAAACTACATTTGTGCTTATATTTGTAGCTATTGAACGCTTATTGTGTAGTTGTAATAATGGTTTGGTTGTTGGATTGGTTTGTTGCTTGAAAGTTAGTCGCTTTGAAAAGTTTGTAAATGAATCATAAGGCATATGAAATTTTATTAGTTAAATTTAGATCTTTGGTAATAAATTCTTGATATATGTTGTATTATTGTAAATGAGCATGTATATATGCTCATACCCTTGCTATGTGATGTGTGGTTGTATTGCAAATGACATAAATTTGAATTCCGAACTATTTGTATAGCGATAGTCGCTATATCGGCACTTTCAGAAAATCACATTTTATCGAAACCGTTTGGTTTCATTATCGTGCCTGGAATTATTTTACAAGTTAAGCAAGTTATTGATTAATGATCTTTTCAAAAATAACTAATTATTTTAATAATGATTATTTAATTTAATTAATTATTTAATTAATGAGGATTAAGGTTAACCAATTAACTTATTAATGTTGTGTTTTAAATTTAAGAAATTACTTAGTTAATGATTTTTTAAAACTAATTAATCATTTTATTTAATGATGTTTAAAGGTAATTAATCATTTAATAATGATGAACTAAAGTTAATTAATCAATTTTCTAATGATGCTTTTAAATTAATTAATCTTTTTAATTAATGATTTTTAAAATAAATCTATTTGTTTTAACTTTAATTAATCTTTCCTTTAATGATGTTTTAAAGTTGTTAATCATTTTAAATAATGATGTTTAATTAATTAATTATTTATTTATATTTAAATATTACTAATTAATTGAATTAATGATGTTTTAAAGGTGATTTACCCTTTTCAATTAAAGGCATTTGAAGTTAATTTATCAACTTAATTAATGAAGTTTCAAAGCGAATTTATCAAAGCAACAATGATGGTTTGAATTTGTTATTTATTTTAATTAATGATAATAAATTATTTATTTAATTTAATTAATTACTATTAATTTTTAATTTAAACTAGTGGTGTTTAAAAGTGATTAAGTTCTTTTGGATTAAAGGCTAGTAAAGTAAATACATAAACTGAATTAATGAACTTTTAAAGTTAATTGATTAATATCATAAGGATGTGTTTAAGTTATTAAATCCTTTTTATAATGATGTTACAAAGTTAGTAAACTCTTTTAACAAAGTGTTTTAAAGCTAATACTTGTAATGTGAAGCCAAGCACATATTCGGGTTTTTAAAAGAAAAAGTTTGATTCATTTATGGAAATGAATTAATTTCCGTAAAGCGATTCACTTATATGGAATGATTTATTTGTATAATTAGCACTAAACATCGAAGAAGTAGACTTATCGCTATTTCGAAAGTTAAGAATAATCGTGAGACATGGCTTTGAGGTAACACTGCTTTGACCTGTCCAGTAATATTGTTAACCAAGAAATAGTACAAGTTTCGATGGGTGGCGATAAGTATACAAGACTTAATTTCCATATACGATTGTTTTATATCCTCGATAGTTGGTTTCTCAGCTATCGGTTACTTCTGCTTCTTTATTATCATCATTCTAAGATGATGTGTGGCTCCGTTGAGCTTTGTTATCCTTTATCGGAAATGACTAAATCCAAAGCGCGAGATGAAGCTAAGATATATGGGGTTGCTCCCATTAGGGTACTTTCACATCTCATCTAGATTTCGATTCGATTGAGCTGTTAGATGTGAAATATTCGAATACTCGGTAATGTTTTGCGATGTCCGGCTTGGTATTGTCCAAGAAGTGTCACGGAGTATATGTGCTTCTCAAAATTATATTACTAGAGGTACACTTCAAGGGTGGTGCATCTTCCTAGTTATTTGTTGGAAAATTTTCCTTTCCTTATTTGATACGAACCTTCGAATTGTTTTTCTGTAATTGCAATGGGAAGATTCAACCACTCTTCATGATGTTTAATTATAGGTTTTGTCCATTTTATCAAGTTTGGACTATTATCTATTTTTTTCCATTCTGTCCACTTTGGATTTTGTTCAGACAATTTCCATTCTTTCAAGTCTAGGTCTTTATACTATTTTTGCCCATCATCTATGTCGGGATTTGTTTGATATTTTTTCTTTTCCATTCTTATGTTTGGTTGTTGTATATGTAGGAGAAAACCCATTCCGCATTAGCGTCGTGGTCCTATATATTATTATTAAATACATTCCTTTTTATTTCGGAGTTTTACTCATACCAGACATATTGCCTGACCCGAGTTGTTTATTTTTCCTAAACTCTCGGGTGCTCAATTATATTTGAGTAGTCCGAGAATAGCAGGTTTCTCTTTGGAGCTCTTTGAAGACGATGATTGAGCAGGCAGCTCCTTAGTTATCTAGTTATTCATTTCCGCTGTATGATTATGAAGATGTATTTTGTATCCAAAAACGACGAGTCAAAATGTATAACTACAAATCTGTTAGATGTAGTACTTTTGTTTAACTTAGATAGCTCCATGTAAGGAGTAACCTTTTGTACTATATCATTTTGTATTATATGTAACATGTTAGCGCCAAAATTGGTCACTAACACCCAAATCCAGATGAAAGCACCAAATACCAGTCACAGCTCAGAGATAGAGTGTATGTAGAGAGTAATAATGTGAAGAACGGTTAAAACTAAAATGAAAGCAGTAAAGAACAACAGATTTTATAGTGGTTCGGCTAACTCCGGCCTATGTCCACTCCATAAGTTTTCCTTTTTATTTATATGAGAATCAATTACCGTTACAAAATGGCAGAGTAACCTTGGCCTTAGAAAATAGAAAGTCAGAGAGTAGAGAGAAGATCCCTCATCTGGAGACCCACATGCTGTATTTATAGGCAAAACCAGGCTATTGGGCCTCCTGAGTAGTTTGGACCCACCAAGGCCATAGCCGAACCCTACTTCATCATGCCGACCGAGGGGAGGTGTGCCGAGCGAAGCTTCATGCCGAACGAGGGGAGGTGTGCCGAACGAGGCTTCATGCCGAACGAGGGGAGGTATGCCAACCGAGGGGAGGTGTGCCGAACGAGGCTTCACGCCGACCGAGGGGAGGTATGCCATCCGAGGGGAGGTGTGCCGAGCGAGGCTTCACATCGACCGAGGGGAGGTATGCCGTCTGAGGTAAGGTGTGCCGAATGAGGCTTCATGCCGAACGAGGGGAGGTGTGCCGACCGAGGGGAGGTGTGCCGAACGAGGCTTCATGCCGAACGAAGGGTGGTGTGCCGACCGAGGGGAGGTGTGCCGTCCGAGGGGAGGTGTGCCGAACGAGGGGAGGTGTGCCGAATGAGGTATGCCGAGCGGCATATGCTGAGTGAGGTTGATTCCTGAAATTGTATCGATCATAACTTAAGCATACGAACTCCGATCGACTTGAAATTTGGAATGTTGGCTTCCGCCTCTTTGATTGTTGTGTCATATCAATTCTAGCTTGATCTGGACTCAGACAAAATGCATCGATGTCCATAGTGAACCAGTGTATATCCGATCTTTGGGATGCACTGTCTTTGATTTCCAGTCAATTTTTTGGTGTCATGGCCTTGCCAAAAGGCAGGTTAACACTTGCCCCCCAAAACATGCCTTGCTATTGGAAGGTGTGTTTTGAATAACCTCAAATTCAACATCCAAAGTCCATGTTTCATCCATATCCAATAACCCATAATTGAATTCAGGACCTCTCCGGGTCGATATCCAAATCCTTTGCCGTCCATAGCCGATATTCATATCGTAACCTCTTCGGGTTCTTGTCAAGCGTAATCCACACCTGACGACCGTGGTCTAGTGTCCCTGAACATTGAGTAATGCCATGACTTAAGTCCTAAGCTAAATCCTGGTCGCTCCGGACCCTTGCCTAGCATAGTCAATACTCGATGACCTGAAATAGTAACCGATAGTATGGGGCCTAAGTCCTAGGCCGAATCCTGGTTTCATCGTACCCTTGCCGAGCATAGTCCATACTTGACGGCCTGAATAAGTCGATTTGCCATGCTTGGACCAATTGACTTACCCCTTGCCAGGTATAATCCATACCTGACGACCATTTACCAAAAGCTAGATAAAAATCCAATCAAAAGCCAATCCGAAATCCAGATCAAATCAGGAAACAAAAAATCCATATCAAAAATCCAAACCAATATCCAAACCAGAAAACAATCATCCAAATAAAAGTCCAAACCAAAAGAAAAAATCAAAAGACAAACAAAACAAGGAGTTCAAACCAAACCGGGAAAAAGCAAATGTCCAAACCAAAAAAGAAAAGGCAAATTTTACAAACTAGAGCGTCGCGGTTTGTCATCATCTCAGAGCATGCCTAGGGGCTATCTCTGTCCCCGTACATGTGTAAGTGACTTGGCCATTTTCTCAGAGTTTGCTACTTATTTCATTTTACCCCTGTCAATTGATAACCAATCGACCATCATTCCTGGGCCTCGCGCCATAGTTGTTTGAGGTAGACGGTGGTCGCTCCTGTTCCACCGCTGCATTCCGAGCTCCAACATATTGTCGCAACTGTCCATTCCTTACATGCTCCTTAATTATGTCCTTCAGATGCCTGCAGCTGTTGGTATCATGCCCGTCCAAGTCGTGAAAAAGATAGTGCCTTCCTGATGCCCTTTCACGTTCCGAGGGTTCCCTCCTTGCTGGCCTTCGGTAGGGAAGGCGATTCTGTGTCTCCATGAATATCCGTTCCAACGACTCGTTTAATACCATGTAGGTGGAAAATTTTGGCTCTCTCCACCGCTTCCTAGCTTTTCCTGACTCATCATTCAGCTTCCTTTTTCCTTTATCTTTATCCAAGCCTCCGTTGGATGGCCCTCCATCCTCAGCCATGTTCACCTCCTTTAATTTCATATCTGGGCGTGCATCTTCCTATCGAAGGAATCTCTCAGCTTCATGAAAGAATTCCCTGAGATCCATTGGTGGGTCCCGTATTAAAGATACCTTGAAATCTGAATTCTCTCTGACCCCTGACACGGCTGCCATTAAGACCATCGATGGATCCGGTCGATCTACCGAAGCGACCTCCGCATTAAACCGAGTTAATAAAGCCCTGAGTGATTCCTCTGTCCTTTGCTTTACCGATGTCAGCGTCATTACATTCTTCGGCCTCTTGATATAAACCCGAAATTGCTTCCAAAAACTGTCCACCAATTCTGTCCATGTCCCGATAGATCCTTTTTCCAGCTGTCTGAACCACATAGCAGCTATATCCGTTAAGTACAATGGGAAACATCAGGCCATAACTTCCTCCGATGCCCCCCAGCACTTCCATGTGTCTTGTGTATCTCATCAAGTGATCAGTTGGATCAGCCTTGCCATTGTATACCTCCATGTTAGGTAGCTTAAACTCTGGTGGATTCCGAGC
The DNA here is from genome assembly GCA_030737815.1 of Allium fistulosum. NCBI lineage: Eukaryota > Viridiplantae > Streptophyta > Magnoliopsida > Asparagales > Amaryllidaceae > Allium > Allium fistulosum. The sequence continues at coordinate 189,280,433 of CM060902.1, read as the reverse complement.
TATTCTGACTTCACGAGTAAACGGACTCTTGTTTAATCCTTCTAGATCTCTATTGGTCAAACCTCCACGCATAGTTCTCCTGATGATCTCAGCCAATCCAGCGTTGTCCGTCAAGGGTTGCCCCTCGAGTCCCCGAGGGAATTCTGGCACGTATTCCTCATCACGTGCTCTTGCATTCCTGCCAGCATCTTGTTGTATGGTGTTAACTGGAGTTCCTCCATGAACTGGTCCATCGTCACCGGGTGGTGTGCCCCCATGTCCGGATCCATCCATGTTGATAGCCGTCTGCCGATTGGGGGTTGCCCCCTGTTGAGTCACTCCATTAGCCTGCTGGTTGAGTTCCTCTGGTCCAGCTCTAAGACCTTGAGCACCTGCAGTTCCCGATTGTCCAAATTGCCTAAGAAGAGCCTGCATCATCTCCTCTCGCCGTTTCATCATCGCTTCCATCTCCTCTCTGGTGATGTAGATGGATGCTCGACCTGCTCCATTTCCAGAGGAAGCCTCTTGACTTCCCATCTGATTTCTCCTTTCTGTCACTTGCTTCTTCGGTAATGGTCTAACCATTACTTCCTAGAATCCAAGTTCCTAGCTTCAAAATTCCTGAGTTCGGTTCTCAGTGAAAGCACCAAAGTGTTAGCGCCAAAATTGGTCACTAACACCCAAATCTAGATGAAAGCACCAAATACCAGTCACAGCTCAGAGATAGAGTGTATGTAGAGAGTAATAATGTGAAGAACAGTTAAAACTAAAATGAAAGCAGTAAAGAACAACAGATTTTATAGTGGTTCGGCTAACTCCGGCCTACGTCCACTCCAGAAGTTTTCCTTTTTATTTATATGAGAATCGATTACCGTTACAAAATGGCAGAGTAACCTCGGCCTTAGAAAATAGAAAGTCAGAGAGTAGAGAGAAGATCCCCCATTTGGAGACCCACATGCTGTATTTATAGGAAAAACCAGGCTGTTGGGCCTCCTGAGTAGTTTGGGCCCACCAAGGCCATAGCCGAACCCTACTTCATCATGCCGACCGAGGGGAGGTGTGCCGAGTGAGGCTTCATGCCGAACGAGGGGAGGTGTGCCGAATGAGGCTTCATGCCGAACGAGGCGAGGTATGCCGAACGAGGGGAGGTATGCCGACTGAGGGGAGGTGTGCCGAACGAGGCTTCACACTGACCGAGGGGAGGTATGCCGTTCGAGGGGAGGTGTGCCGAACGAGGCTTCATGCCAAACGAGGGGAGGTGTACCAACCGAGGGGAGGTGTGCTGAACGAGGGGAGGTGTGCCAAACGAGGGGAGGTATGCCGAATGAGGTATGCCGAGCGGCATATGCTGAGTGAGGTTGATTCCTGAAATTGTATCGATCATAACTTGAGCATACGAACTCCGATCGACTTGAAATTTGGAATGTTGGCTTTCGCCTCTTTGATTGTTGTGTCATATCAATTCTAGATTGATCTGGACTCGGACTAAATTCATCGATGTCCATAGTGAACCAGTGTATATCCGATCTTTGGGATGCACTGTCTTTGATTTCCAGTCAATTTCTTGGTGTCACGGCCTTGCCAAAAGGCGAGTTAACATAACCATTTTGTTGTGAGGTTTTTCTATTCTGCCTTGTTATGTTCTTTATTTTACCCAATGATGATTCATCTTTCTAATGCTTGGGCAATGGAACAGGAACACCGAGGATGTTTTATGTATCATTCCTAGGGGTTAGAAAGGTGTGTCATTACAGTTGGTATCAGAGCTTAGGTTTAACGAACCCCTAAGCCCTTGTTGGTAAACTCTCTAAGGATAGGGTTAGTAATGTCCTAGGATAAATCTGGGAATATAAATATATATATTGAGTGCATATTTTTTAGTGTTATAAAAATGTTTTATATTGTGTAGTTTGATTTGTTGAGTGGTATATGAATTCCAATCGATGCATCTGATCAATGTTATCGATAGAGATTCGTAAACACTTGAACAGACCTACACATACAGTATTGTTTTAAAATGGTAAAAGAAATAATTTTAAGTACGGATATATATTATATATATATATATATAAAAGAATGATTTTCAAAAATAATAATTAATATAGTGGTATTGATGAGTTGATTAGTAGGAGATGATAATATTTTATTATTATCATTTAGGATTTGTTTAGTTATGCTCGTCCAGATTGAGCATTTACTATTGTTGAATAAGTTAATAAGAGATTTTCCTTAGTAAGATATAGGTTAGGTAAATATGAATTAGGGAACCTTGAGAACGAGCCCCTTGTAAATTAAGTTTCACGGTTTGATTATAAGGTGTTCAGTAAAAGGGCTAAGTTAAAAGGCATCTTTTAATAATGTTAAGCTTAAAGTAAACTTTTAATAAATTTTTTTTAATAAAATCTAAATAAGGATGGATATTTGAGAAATTTAATTATAATAAAGGAGAATCACTTAAATATGAGTTTAATTCACATTCAATTTTACTATATCATATCTATGATATTATAAACTATTATTGATTTCTTAGATGATAGTTAGATTTGTTTGATTTATTGTTTGATTGAAATTAATCTGGATATTCCATTTAAACTGATTAATTATCGTTATAGCAATTTCCGTTATACCGTAATTTGTTAAATATCATCCCCTAAAACCATGTGTGTGTGTCTGAGCTTGAGCTTGTGTTTTCATAAAAGTAGATGTTTAAAATTCATTAATCACTTTGATTGATCATATTTTAAATTAATTAATCATTTTAACTAATGATGTTTAAAATTAATCAATCTTTTTGATTAATCAGATTTGAATTTAATCAGATCAATTTAATTATTGATGTTGAACTTTAATTAATCATTTTAATTATTGATTAGTTAAATTAAATAATTGTTTTAAATAATAGAGCTTTGAAATTTCATTAATCATCTTAATTAAAATCATTTTAATCAATTATATTCGAAATGTAATTAATAATTTTAACTAATGATCATTTTGAATCTGGTCAATTTTTTTAAATTAATAGCCTGTAAGTTTTATAAATCATTTTAGTTAATGATAGTTGAGATTAATTATTCATTTTAATTAATGATTATTTGAATTTAATAAATCATTTGATAAATGATATTTTAAGTTGTTTAATTGATTTAGTAAATGAGTTTAAAGTAAATTAATTAATTTGATGAAAGTGTTTTGGAAGTAATTAACTATTTTATTAAATATAATTGATTTGTTTATTTAAAATAGATTATAAATGTGATTAATTATCTTTTAGGATAATTAATATTATTTTAAATTTATAAATAAATTTAAATTGTTTTATTAGCTTTTGGGATAATAAATATTATGTTAAATTTATAAATAATGGTTTATAAATGAGAAAATCCTTTAAAAGGAATTATTTATAAATAAAGCTAAGTATAAATTATTTTGGGTTTATAGTAAACAATGTTTTAATGATATTTGATTTTGACCCTTGTTTTAATACACTTATTATTATAAATTTGACTTTCAACATAACATTGAAAGAGTTTTTGGAAAATTTAAATCCCGGATTTATTCGAAATGATTTCAAATTTTTTTTTGAGAAAAAGGTAATAGTGGCATTAGTTGAAAATATTTCTAAAATGTAAATATTTCGGAAAAGAAATTTTGAATGGAATGAATTTTTTTAGGATAATTCGAGGAAAAAATTTCAGTTATTTGTGGTCGTCTGAATAATCTTCTAAGTGACGATCAGATGTTTGCTTAGGCGAATGTTGTAGAGTACTTAGTAAATTATTCTCTTTATCATTGTGCGATCAAAATGAGTCCAAATCCGAACGAACCCAAAGTGAGTTTTAGTAAATAAACTTGTTTAAGTTATTTCATAAAAGAAATATATATATTATATTTATGTAGAATTTAAGTTCCCTCGAAAGGAATTTGTAACACCCCTAATTTTATTGACATTATTCAGGAGATTTAATTTGAATAAATTAAATAGAATAATGTGGATAAGGAGATTGAGGTTGATTAATAAACTAGGTGGTCGTGTTTATTTAAAATCTAATGAACTTATATAAATGGTTAGGATATTAAACATAAGGGCATTGGGGGTAAATAACCATACTTCCCACCCTTATACTATTCTCATTAGGTCATGCACGTTCATTTTAAAACAAAATTTTATAACCATGAGAAGCAAGGCCGGCCATTTGAAAGAAGAAAAGAGAAAATCAACTTAAAGCTTAGGATTCAAGTTAGAAGGAATCAATCTCAACCAAACTTCAATTTTCTTATCCAATCTAAGGTGAATAATAATTTCTACATCTCTATTTTAGTTTTATGATAATATGGTTTTGGATTTTAGTGTAAAATCTGTTTTTATGATATATTGAATGATGATATGCTTGAATTATGATTTATATGGATTAAACAAGTTTGTTAAAAAGGAGATATACACGGTTTTAGGGTCAAACTGAGAGGAAATGATTTTTAAATGCCATGGGAAAATTATATGTTGTAGAAAACATGATTCTAGAGATGGGTTCCAATGTTCATAATTTTCAAAATTTATGTGGATTTTATATTAATTTTCTAATGGAAAAAATGATTTATTGGGTTATAAATTGTTTACGGCTAAATAAATAATTATTTTGGTTTGAAATTTTTATATGTTGGAAAACATATTAAAATAGATTATCTAGGATTTTTTTTCAGATTTTTCCTAGGTGATTTGATGAATATATAAAATTATTTAAGGTATGGGACTTAAATGATTTATATATTAAATTAAGGAGAAGGGGCGTTTTATAAAATAAAATTATTATTTAATTCAGAAATTAGTGGCAGCACTTTTCTGAAAAGTATATGTTAACCAATAGGAATTTGACTAACCAAGGCAAGTTAGTTGGAAAATTATCCTTTTTAAGTTAAAAACAAGAAAATCATGCTTTTAGCATGTTTCGGCCATTTTTAGGCATCAAACCTTCCGACCTAGACCTTCCGACAAAGTCAAAAGGTTATAGCTTTCGAGAAGGCCAAAGTTCAATGCATATGGTATCAAGTTACTTGGTACGTAATGAATTGAACAAGGTCGAAGGGTACTTAGTCGAAAGGTTGGTTGTCAAAGAGGTTGGGGTATGTTTGTTTTATAAACCAAAAACTTACATCTGCTTGCTTTCGGAAAGGAGCTTTCGACTTAGTTGCTTTCGACCAGGTCAATTATTTAAAATAAAGGTTTAAACCTTTCGACACAGTCGAAAGGTTACTGCCGCTTTATCATTGTTTTGATTTGAACCTTCTGGCACAGTCGAAAGGTTATTGCCATGTTTTCCAACCTTTCGAAGTTGTTGCTTTCGATAGGGTCGAAAGGTTTACTTGTTTTAAAACCAACCACTTCTTCATTTCTTTCGAAAGGTATCAAATCTTTCGACTTTGATGATTTACCCTTGCTTTATAATTCAAGTATAACCCAAAGCTTTCGAAGGAGTTGATTTAAAAGGCAGAGGCCTCTTGTTTTAAACGATATGTTTTAAAGCTTTCGAAGCAGAGCTTTCGACAAAGTCGAAAGGTTGCTTCTAATGAAGTCGGAAGGTTTTCAAAGAAGGTTCTCCAAATGTTTTAAATTGAACCCAGTGAGTTTTTGAAAGATTTACCTTCCATTGCTTTCGAAAGGTTTGTGTTTTGGTCGTTTCAAATGGTTTTTCAATACTTACGAAAGGTTTGAATTTCATTGGGATCGAAGGGTTTGGAAAGAAGTGTTTTAAGGTTTAAAGTGGGTTGGAGCCTATTATTTCAAAAATATATGATTGAAACCCTTCGAAGTGGTTGAAAATAGTAGCTTTTGACAATGCCGAAAGATTTTAAGCCTCATACTCTAATTTTAAAGGAAAAACCCACGACTTATATAAAGGAGTTTGTAATGTCTATAAGTATGAAATTTTGAAGGAGTTTTGGCTCGATAAAAATACGAGTTAGAGGTGTTAACTATGTTTTATGAAATATATTTCAAGGACCTTAAACCCACATTAGTGGTATAGTTAAAATTGTTGTTTTGCTTCTTCAAATAGGAATATATTCACATAATGACCCATAACTGTATTTTGGGGAAAAAAGGTGTAGAAGAACTAGCTAGGTTAACTAAATAGTGAATATAAATTGATTAAACTTTTGAATGATTAGAATTGCATCCAATGAGTTAGGGTACCATAAATATAGGATACCTAAACTTTGTAGTTATTGGAGGTAACCAAAAGGTTCATAGTAAACCCATGAAAATTATGATAAAGTAGTTATTGGTGTAACCCAAAAGGTTCACAGTAAACCCATGAAAACTATGATTAAGTAGTTATTGGAGGAAAACAACAAGTTCATTGTTAATCCATGAAAACTAAGTATTAAAGACAGTTGGCAGGGGCTAATTGGTTTATAGTGAACCCATGAAAACTATACCTGGATTAAGAACTGACACCAGTCAATAGGTTCCTAGTAAACCCATGAAAACTAGGATAAGAAAGTGGCTAATGGAAGTATTAGTAGGTTCCTAGTCAACCCATGAAAACTAGGATGTGAAGTGAGTTACTGGATAAGTCCATAGGTTCCTAGTCAATCCATGAAAATTAGGATAAGGTGATTAGTTATTGGATGGACTAATAGGTTCAGGAGGACCTATGAATTAATTAAGTTAACTGGCAGGAGCCTATAGGTTCTTAGTGATCCCATGAAAACTTTGAATAGGACAGGGTATCTATTAGGTATAACAAGGTTATTAGTAAACCCATGAAAACTAAAAAGGTTAATAATGACCCTATAAACTATAATTATGACAGGGCTTTTAACAAAACTAGGAATGGGAATCCTAATTATTTTCAAGTATGCATATCATTATAATATTTTGAAAATGTATGTTTTAACCATTATTTATGCAGGAGCATAGTATATGGCTTTATAAAGGTTTTAGGACACTAGTGAGGGGAAAACTCGTTTCTCTAAGCGGCATGGTCTCACTAGATATTTAAAAGAATTGAGATGTTTGATTATTATTCATACCAGGCTTTATCTCTGACTCGAAATTTTTGTTTTCCCATTAAACTCTCGGGTGTTCAATTAATTTTGAGTAGTTTGAGAGTTAAGGTTCTCAGGTTTTTTTCTTTGACGAATAAAGCTTCCGGAGGCGTGCAGGAGACAGATAGATTTTTAGAGTTTTCTTTCCGCTGTGTGTTTTGTTTGTAAAGGCAGATTTATTAACCTTACTATATACTCTGATCAACCAGGGGGCATCTTCATATGAGAAAGACCGTACTTGGGAGACAGAGGATAGGATTCGAGAGGCTTATCCTAATCTGCTTTGATGGTATGTCTATCATGGATTTATATATATCGATTGCCAAACAGATAGGCTAGTATGGTTGTTAGGATATGTTACAGATGATTGTTATGTTTGCTAGTTAGTCCTTACTTAATTTCGAGAATGAAATTCTTTAAGGAGGAGAGCCTGTAACACCCCTAATTTTATCTACATTATTCAGGAGATTTAATTATAACAAATTAAATAGAATAATGTAGATAAGGAGATTGAGGTTGATTAATAAACTAGGTGGCCGTGCTTATTTAAAATCTAATAAACTTATATAAATGGTTAGGATATTAAACAGAAGGGCATTATGGTAAATAACCATACTTCCCACCTTTATACTATTCTCATTAGGTCATACATGTTCATTTTACTTAAAAAAATTTTTTATAACCATGAGAAGCAAGGTCGGCCATTAGAAAGAAGAAAAGAGAAAATCAACTTAAAGCTTAGGATTCAAGTCAGAAGGAATCAATCTCAACCAAACTTCAATTTCCTTATCCAATCTAAGGTGAATAATAATTTCTACATCTCTATTTTAGTTTTATGATCATATAGTTTCGGATTTTAGTGTAAAATCTGTTTTTATGATATATTGAACGATGATATGCTTGAATTATGATTTTTATGGATTTAACAAGTTTGTTAAAAAGAAGATATACACGGTTTTAGGGTCAAACCAAGAGGAAATTATTTTTAAATGCCATTGGAAAATTATATGTTGTAGAAATCATGATTCTAGAGATGGGTTCAAATTTTCATAATCTTTGAATTTATGTGAATTTTATATCAATTTTCTAGTGAAGAAAATGATTTATTGGGTTATAAATTGTTTACGGCTTAATAAATAATTATTTGGGTTTGAAATTTTTATATGTTGGAAAACATATTAAAATAGATTTTTTAGGATTTTTTCTAGATTTTTCCAAAGTGATTTGATGAATATATAAAATTAAGGTATGGGACTTAAATATTTTATATATTTAATCAAGGAGAAGGGACATTTTATAAAATAAAATTATTATTTAATTTTAAAATTAGTGGCAGCACTTTTCTAAAAAGTATATGTTAACCAATAGGAATTTGAAAAACCAAGGCAGGTTAGTTGGAAAATTATTCTTTTTAAGTTAAAAACAAGAAAATCACGCTTTTAGCATGTTTCAGCCATTTTTAGGCATCAAACCATCCGACCCAGACCTTCCGACAAAGTCAAAAGGTTATAGCCTTCGACAAGGTCAAAGTTCAATGCATATGGTATTCAGTTACTTGGTACGTAATGAATTGAACAAGGTCGAAGGGTACTTAGATGAAAGGTTGGTTGCCAAAGAGGTTGGGGTATGTTTGTTTTATAAACCAAAAGCTTACACATGCTTGCTTTCAAAAAGGAGCTTTTAACTTGGTTGGTTTCGACCAGGTCAATTATTTAAAATATAAGTTTCAAACCTTTTGACACGGTCGAAAGGTTACTGCCGCTTTATCATTGCTTTGTTTTGAACCTTCCGACGCAGTCGAAAGGTTATTGCCGCTTTTTCCAACCATTCGAAGTCGTTGCTTTCGACAAAGTAGAAAGGTTTACTTGTTTTAAAGCCATCCACTTCTCCAATGCTTTCGAAAGGTATCAAAGCTTTCGACTTAGATGATTTACCCTTGTTTTATAGTTGAAGTATAACCCAAGGCTTTCGATGGAGTTTTTTTAAAAGGCAAAGGCCTCTTGTTTTAAATGATATGTTTTAAAGCTTTCAAAGCAGAGCTTTCGACAAAGTCGAAAGGTTGCTTCTAATGAAGTTGAAAAGTTTTCAAAGAAGGTTCTCCATATGTTTTAAGTTGAACACAGTGAGTTTTCGAAAGGTTTATTTTCCATTGCTTTCGAAAGGTTTGTGTTTTAATGGTTTCAAATGGTTTTCCAATACTTGCGAAAGGTTTGAGTTTCAATGGGGTCGAAGTGTTTGGAAAGAAGTGTTTTAGAGTATAAAGAGGGCTGGAGCCTATTATTTTAAAAAGATATGATTGAAACCCTTCGAAGGGGTTTAAAATAGTAGCTTTCGACATTGTCTAAAGGTTTTAAGACCCATACTCTAATTTTAAAGGAAAAACCCACGGCTTATATAAAGGAGTTTGTAATGGCTTTAAGTATGAAATTTTGAAGATGTATTGGTTTGATAAAAATATAAGTTAGAGATGCTAACTATGTTTTATGAAATATATTTCAAGGACCTTAAACCCACAGGATTGGTATAGTTAAAATTGTTGTTTTGCTTCTTTAAATAGGAATATATTCATATAATGATCCATAACTGTATTTTGTGGAAAAAAGGGGTAGAAGAACCAGCTAGGTTAACTAAATAGTGAATATAAATTGCTTAAACTTTTGAATGAGTAGAATTGCATCCAAGGAGTCAGGGTGACCATAAATATAGGATACCTAAACTTTGTAGTTATTGGAGGTAACCAAAAGGTTCATAGTAAACCCATGAAAACTATGATAAAGTAATTGGTGTAACCCAAAAGGTTCATAGCAAACCCATGAAAACTATGATTAAGTAGTTATTGGAGGAAAACAACAGGTTCATAGTTAACCCATGAAAACTATGCATTAAGGACAGTTTGCAGGGGCGAATTGGTTTGTAGTGAACCCATGGAAACTATATCCGGATTAAGAATTGACACCAGTCAATAGGTTCCTAGTAAACCCATGAAAACTAGGATAAGAAAGTGGCTAATGGAAGTATCAGTAGATTCCTAGTCAACCCATGAAAACTAGGATGTGATGTGAGTTACTAGATAAGTCCATAGGTTCCTAGTCAACTCATGAAAACTAGGATAAGGTGATTAGTTATTGGAAGGACTAATAGGTTAAGGCGGACCCATGAATTAATTAAGTTAACTGGCAATTGCCCATAGGTTCTTAGTGATCCCATGAAAACTTTGAATAGGACAGGGTGTCTATTAGGTATAATAAGGTTATTGGTAAACCCATGAAAACTAAAAAGATCAATAGTGACCCTAGAAACTATAATTATGACAAGGTGTATGAATAAAATGGGAATGAGAATTCCTAATTGTTTTCAAGTATGCATATCATTATAATATTTTGAAAATGTATGTTTTGACCATTATGGATGCAGGAGCACAGTATATGGCTTTATAAAGGTTTTAGGATACTAGTGAGGGGAAAACCCATTCTGCTAAGCGGCATGGTCTCACTAGATATCTAAAAGAATTGAGATGTTAGATTATTATTCATACCAAGCTTTATGTCCGACTCGAAGTTTTTGTTTTGCCCTTAAACTCTCGGGTGCTCAATTAATTTTTTAGTAGTTTGAGAGTTAAGGTTCTCAGGTTTTCTTCTTTGATGAATAAAGCTTCCGGAGGCGTGCATGAGGCAGATAAATATTTAGAGTTTTCTTTCCACTGTGTGTTTTGTTGTAAAGGCAGATTTATTAGCCTTACTATATACTCTGACCAATCAAGGGGGCATCTTCATATGTCGCTCTTGGCGTATTTGTAATAATTATATTTTGCTGAACGTGGGTAACGCAAGTGGAATTATGTAATGAACATGAATTTTTTTGAATGGAATGTGGAAATGTGTTTTGAATTGTTAATTTTTTTTCCATATTCTTATGATATGTGTATTAATGAATATAGCACCGCCGTATTTGGTCTTTGAAGATTAATGACCATGGATGACTGCAGCATCCGTAGCCGTTAGTTTTGGGCCTCCAAATAGGAGGATGTTACAGAATTGATTTCTAATTAAATAGTATTTTTGATAAAAGATTGGTTTAGATAAATGAATTTTTACCCTTAGAGAAGATAAGAGATAATTTAACACTGATTTAATTGGGTTATATTGGATAGGAAGGTTTTGATAACTTTGTTTATCAAAACCTATTTAAGTATCTAAGTAGTGTAAACTAATTGGTGTTATTGGGCCAGTCCATAAACATAATCCGTTATAACACCTTAGGGTGTAAAGGGTAGGAAGGTTTTATTATACATTATTTTATTAAAACCATAGCTTCCGTTTAAAACATGAAAGTGGTGTAAATTATTTACTGCTTTGGATCAACCCATGAACATCGTCCATTTTAACACTCTAAGTTAAAGAGGTAAAAAGGTTGACCTAGTTTTAAAGACCCAAATTTTAATTAGATCTTCACCTAAATTGTGAAAGGTAAAATAAAATTTGTATTTGTAAGTACTCTTAGGATATATAGAAGAGTATTATACAAGTTAAATGGGTGGAATAAGTTATCATTTGGTGTTTTATAAAGAAATGACTTTATAAAGTATTTTTAATCTTAGGTGAAAATTTATGAAATAATTCATAAACAATTTGGGTATTGAATAAAATACTAAATGAAAATTTAAGTGATTCAGAAATATTGGTATAATTAAGAAACCAATAATTTTAGAAAGTGACTTTCAATTTTGTCTGAAGGAGCATAGGTAATCCTTTAAGCAATAACCAAAGGCTGATGAGAAAAATAATTCGTCCAGGAAATTATTTATATTATTAGGCAATCAAGAGAGTTTTAAACCTAAGTTAAGATTTCTTTGTTAGTCATTTGACATTTAAGTAATGTTAAGTATAAGATTTTATTTTATGGATTATTATTGGTTTGATTGAATTTATTGATTGATTGGGTGATCTTATATACCATAATTTATAGAGTTAAAATTTATAAACCAAGGTTTTTGAATTGTTATTATTAGGACCTAAATCTCGGTGATTTTGAAAAGTGATTTTTGGGAAAATTTGATAAATAAATATATTTTTTGGTATAGTTATTGTTTTAGGAGGAACCAGAATACCACTAGAAGCTCCATATTGTTTTAGTTCTAGAGCTTAACATGTTTTGTTAGGAAGATCCCCTCCTTGACACTTTTTATTTTGGTTTTTGATTTACTTCTCTTTTTGAGGAATTCGAAAACAAAATTTGAAAATATTCTGTTTAGTTTGAGATTTTGGAAGTATTTTGGAAAATGTTGGATGCATATCATTTATTATAGAATATTCTCTTTAATTTGTTGTATATTTAGTTACATTACTTTTGGTTGCATCATGTTACCTGATTGCATATGCTTGTTATAATGTTTATATTGCATATGTTTATGGTAGGAAAAATATAATTAATCAGGTTTACTAACAACCAAATAAATTAATTTTCTTAGGATGGTTATTCTTCTTTCGCTCCTTAATAATTTCGGAGATGAAATTCTTTTAAAGAGGGAGTGTAACGACCGGTAAATTAATCGCTTTGTATTTGAATATTTAAATCATTATTAAATATTTAAATAATGGATTTTAATAACCAAATAAACATATTTTAAATATTAATGAATGATATTAAAATCATTTTCAAATTTTGTTTACCAAAATAATTAGTTCAAATAAAAATAGAAAATACGACCGAAAAACGTTTTCTGAAATTTCGACTTTTCGGCATCAGAAAGTCATCGAAAACACTGTGCATATTTTGTACAACTCATATACACATGCACACACATGCATATATGTCATGTGATAAGTTAATTAATAATAACCATGCTTAGTTTAAAATAAAACAAGATTTGACTAAATATGCATATAAAAACCTAAGTAAACCTAAGGAAGTATGCCATCCATCACCTAAAACACACTAGGTTAGTATAAAGCATGGCTAAGAAGGGGGGGCTTCTATGGATGTGGGAAACAAGGTATGGAGGGAGGTATGGTATTGTGTATTCATGACAAATTTACGTTATTTTAATACTTAAGTCATTTTACTGAAACGCCCTTCTCATTTGCCTATAAATACATGCCTCCTCTCTCCATTCTTCACTTTATATCTTCACTTCCATATTCATTTCCATTCTCTTCATGTGATCATAAATTTCCACGGCTTCCATTTGTATGTTCATGGCTTAAAACTATAGTTTTTCCACTTCCATTCACTTAAAGCTAGCTTATACATTCTCTACATCACTCTACTTACAAAAACAACATCTTAACTACCCATTTCTACCATGGACGACCCATAACAGCCCATGGCCAAAGCCAGACATCCCATTTAAGGGCCCAAAGGTCCGAGCTTGAGTGGAGTGAAGTATAGTTCGTGTGTCGGCAAGTTGTTGTAGGAGTTCGATTTAGTTCGGTTACATTTTTACGAGTAAAGCTTCCACCTTTGAACCGTAAAATTTAAAATACATTCATGCTCATATTTGTAGCTATTGAACGCTTATTGTATAGTTGTAATGTTGTTGGATTGGTTTGTTGCTTAAAAGTTAGTCGCTTTGAAAAGTTAGCAAGCGAATCATAAGACATATGAAATTTTATTAATTAAATTTATGTCTTTGTTAATAAATGTTTGATATATGTTGTATTATTGTAAATCACCATGTATATATGCTCATACTCTTGCTATGTGATGTGTGGTTGTATTGCAAATGACATAAACTTGAATTCCGAACTGCCCGTATAGCGATAGTCGCTGTATTAGCACTTTTAGAAAATTACCTTTTATCGAAACCGTTTGGTTTCATTATCGTGCTTGGAATTAGTTTATAATTTAAGAAAGTTTTTAATTAATGATTTTTTCAAAAATAATTAATTATTTTAATAATGATTATTTAATTTAATTAATTATTAAATTAACAAGGATTAAGGTTAACCAATTAACTTATTAATGTTGTGTTTTAAATTTAACTAATTACTTAGTTAATGATATTTAAAAATTAATTAATTATTTTTTTTAATGACTTTTAAAGATAATTAACCATTTAATAATGATGGATTAAAGTTAATTAATCAATTTTCTAATTAATTTTTTAAATTAAATAATCTTTTTAATTAGTGATTTTTAAAATAAATCAATTTGTTTTAACTTTAAGTAATCTTTCCTTTAATGATGTTTTAAAATTGTTAATCATTTTAAATAATGATATTTAATTATTTATTAATTAATTTAATTAATTATAAATATTACAAATTAATTGAATTCATGATGTTTTAAAGGTGATTAACACTTTTCAATTAAAGCCATTTGAAGTTAATTTATCAACTTAATTAATGAAGTTTCAAAGTGAATTTATCAATGCAACTAGAATGGTTTGACTTTGTTATTCATTTAGTTAATGATAATAATTTATTTATTTATTTATTTTAGTTAATTATAATTACTTTTTAATTTAAGTTAATGATGTTTAAAAGTGATTAACGTATTTTGGATTAAAGGTCAATGAAGTAAATTCATTAATTGAATTAATGAACTTTTAAAGTAAATTAATCAATACCATAAGGATGTGTTTAAGTTATTAAATCCATTTTATAATGATGTTTCAAAGTTAGTAAACACTTTTCATAGAGTGTTTTAAAGCTAATACTTATAATGTGAAGCCAAGCATGTATTCGGGTTTTTAAAAGAAAAAGTTTGATTCGTTTATGGAAATGAATAAATTTCCAGAAAGCGATTCACTTATATGGAAACGATTTATTTGTATAATTTGCACTAAACATCGAAGAAGTAGACTTGTCCCTATTTTGAAAGTTAAGAATAATCATGAGACATGACTTTGAGGTAACACTACCTTGACTTGTCCGTTATTATTGTTAACCAAGAAATAGTACAGGTTTGAATTCGATGAGTGGTGGTAAGTATAAAAGACTTAATTTCCATATACTTTCGTTTTATATCCAATTAGTTTCTCAACTATCAGTTGCTTTAGCTTCTTTATTATCGTCATTCTAAGATGATGTGCAGCTCCGTTGAGCTTTGTTATCCTTTGTTGGAAATGACTAAACCCAAAGTGTGAGAGGAAGCCAAGCTATGTGGGGTTTCTTCCATTATGTTACTTTCACACCTCATCTAGATTTGGGTTCAATGGCGCCATTAGATGTGGAATTTTTTGATACTTGATAAGGCTTGGCGGGGTCTGGCTTGATATTGTCCGAAAAGTGTCATGGAGTATATGAGCTTCTCAGAAGTATATTACTAGAGGTATACTTCAAGGGTGGTACACCTTCCTAGTCATTTGTTGGAAAAATTTCCTTTCCTTATTTGTTTCAGACCTTTCAATTATTTTTCTGTGATCACAATGGGAAGAGTCAACCACCCTACATGATGTTTAATTATAGGTTTTGCCCTTGCTATCAAGTTTGACTGTTATCTTGTTTTATCCATTCTGTCCAGTTTGGATTTTTTTCAAACAGTTTCCATTCTTTCAAGTCTGGATCTTTATACTATTTTTGCCCATCATCTATGTTTGGATTTGTTTCCTATTTGTTCTTTTCCATTCTTATGTTTGGTTGTTGTTTACGTAGGAGAAAACCCGTTCAGCGTTAGCGGCGTGGTCCCACATATTATTGTTAAATACATTCCCTTTTGTTTCAGAGTTTTACTCATACCAGACATATTGTCTAACCCAATTTTTTATTTTCCCTAAACTCTCGGGTACTCTATTATATTTGAGTAGTCCAAGAATAGTAGGTTTCTCTTTGGGACTCTTTGAAGATGATGATCGAGCAGATGACTCCTTAGTTATCTAGTTATTTCTTTCCGCTTAATGATTATGAAGATGTATTTTTTATACAAAAATGACAAGTCAGAATGTATAGCTGAAAATTTGTTAGATGTAGTACTTTTGTTTAATTTTGATAGCTCTATGTAAGGAGTAACCTTTTTTACTATATCATTTTTACTACATGTAACCATTCCGTTGTGAGGTTTTTCTATTCTACCTTGTTCTATTCTTTATTTTATCCCACGGCGATTCATCATTCCGATGCTTGGGCAACGACACACGAACATCGAGGATGTGTTAAGTGTCGTTCCTAGAGGTCAGAAAGGTGGGCTGTTACCAAACCGAAATCTAGAATGAGAACAACAGCCATAAATTGTTTTGCAAGGAAGTTTAGTAAATAAATTCTGGAAGTTGAATAGCTCAGATCTAAATGTTTTGTATCCAAATTGAGGCATGCATGATGAAGATAAGGTTTATGGAGATATGAGTAAGGAGATGCTTTGATAAATCAAGTCACATAATTTCTAGTAGGATTGAACCATGCTCTTATACCATGTTTATATTATTGAAATATAACAAAATATAATTTAGAGAAGAAGAAGAGACGAATAAACATTAAAGGCTACACCTTTATTAATGACTTGATTCATAATTCAAAAATAAATAGTTGATATTTATAGCTACATTGTTTAGAGGCTAAGTAATTATATAGTAGAAAAATAACTGTAATATTGGAAAGTGTAGATATTGAAATATTATTGATTTTTTCGTTGACATATAATAATGATCTCTTAACACTCTAAAGCATTTTAAATTCTCTGCATTCATTTCCTCTACGTTCATTTTAATTTCTAGGGCATTTTGATTTCTAAGGCACAACTAACGAGTAGAAGAAAGAAACACGTGATTTAATCTGTGTGGTTGTAACTTGTTTAGTTCTTTTCTTCCTTTTATTTTGGCTGGGTTTTGATTGGGTTTGGACAGGATAAAATATATTACTTTATTATTCTTTTTATTTATATGCAACTTAAATTGATTATAAGATAATATGTAAAATATATTTGTATGATATAATAAACAGTTTTTATTATTAAAGTTATATATGTTTCATATTTTTGTTTTATATAAGAAAAAGTGTTGGAATTCGTAAATAGAATTTAAACAAAATTTCCAAAATTTCCAAAATGGAAGCAAAATTTTGAAAGTTTCATATAACCGGAACAGAATCTAAAACGAGAACCTTGAACCTTAGTTTATATGCACGATTCTCACGTATGTGTTCCTTCATGATATAGTTTCCTTAGCCGTACATGATTTAACGCTCACTGCAACATGAAATCTTACTATGTAACAACACGTTTTATGAACCACTCATGAATTGATTGTCACATGCATGTATAACATTTGTCCAACTGGTTGTCATTTCCTAATTTACCTGCAAAATCTAGGTAGTAAGGTTTCAATTGTACTACTATGTGATGCTTTCTTTCGACCAGTCTCTTTGTATGTAAAAGTGAGGGCGTGCCTCATGTTTTTGCCTATTCCATTTTCACCGAATCCTTATATAGTCCTTCATTACAATTTTCTTCTCCTTGCAAAATCTAGGTAGTAAGGTTTCAATTGTACTACTATGTGATGCTTTCTTTCGATTAGTCTCTCTGTACGTAAAAATGAGGGTGTGCCTCGTGTCTTTGCCCATTCCATTTTTACCGAATCCTTATATAGTCCTTCATTACAATCTTCTTCTCCCTTTTCACACACTTTCTCTTCTTACACGTCAATGTTAGATAAAGATTCCAATAATAAAAGGCAATCTGACATTATCTAAACGAGTTTTAAAATTAAAGAAAACACAGAAATATTCACACTTCAACTTACATAAATATTCATTAGTTTACACTGTCATGATATCAGAAGGGTTTTCAATGAAACTTTCATATGTAAAGATTTTGCATCATTACATTGTGTGATCATCTACAAACTTACAATTTGTTGTGCAATGTTTTATACATTATAGCTTTGTCACCCCGCTGCATCGCGATAATGTTTCAGAGATAAGTAGCACCATTTATGTTTATTTTCATGTTATATTATTAGTGTCAAAAAATATAATTAAATCAGACAATTTACAATTTACCATTTATTGGATTAGGCACATAAGACAATGGACTAAAAGGAGTGAATTTTAAAAAAATCCTTATTTAGTTCATTATGCATTAGATCTTTTATAGTCTTATTTTTTTTATAGTGTTATCATGAATAATTGTTCTTTTATACTAAATCATATTTAGTGTTGTTAATATGGATGGATTTGAATTCTTATTTTAATTTTCACTTAATCAAAAAAGGGATTTGTAGCACATTATATTTTTGGTACAAAAATGAATGTTATTTTTTAGAGAAATGTTTTGTTTCCAATGGCAAAACATAGATCCTATTTTTTCTCTCTGATTTTTTGCATGATCCAACGATCTCTCACAACTTAGGGATATAGTCTTTCTTTCTGTTGGAAATATTTATTGTGTATTTTTCATTAATAAATTGACAGGAGTTGTAATGACCTAGGTTTTTACATATCGGTGGATCGTAAAATAATATTTGCATAACCAAATTGGGTCCAAATTAAATATAACTTTGAGGAATGTTGAGTGCTGAAATATTTGTCCTCAATAAAAAATTGTTGATGGATTTGTTACTGAAATCTTGTAATACCTATAATTTTTGGCAGAGTCGAAGTATGGTTTGAAACCACCTTCAAATGGAAGATTTGGTGGTAGTCGTTTTGTAAAGTGGTCCTAATAGATTTTGGCCTTATGGTTTTGGAGCTATAGCTTTTTGAAGTTTGAAAAGTTTTTAGGCAGGTTAAAGAGTAATTAACTCAGCCCATAATTAAGCCGACTAATTATTTCAAGAATATGGTTAATTACAACATCCCTAATAGCCAATAATCACTTTTTTATCTATTACAAATAACTCCTAACCTCCATTAATCCATTTCTTGGCAAATTCCACCAAATTACCACTACTTAAGCACAATTAAGCAATTAAGAGAGGATTAGCATAGAGATTAGTAAAGAGCTTTGGGATATTGAAAATTATTGCCTTGGGATTCGTGTAGCTACTAGTTGAATCAAATCTATGCCTATTTAGGTGGTTTTAGTAGATTCTACACCATAGGTGAGTGTTTTATGATCTCACAAAACTCTTTTCTACTATCGTATATCTTAAAACGGTTTTTTCAAAAGGATTTTAAACCTAAAAATATGATTTTTGAACCGATCTATATTTACAATGATTTATGGACGAATTTCATGGGTTTTAAAATTATTTTATCCCATAGATCAATTCTTAGAATGGAGATACATATTCTAGATTAGGATTTGTTTCATATATGGACTGTATTATGTGGATGTATTGGTGTTGGTTGTTTGAATGTATGTTTGTATGGTTATATTATTTGGAAACACTTATCGATGGAAAATTTTGGATGGATTGTTCCATACAAAGGGATCTTGGGCATATGATTGATCAAGATGATGGGTCATTCAAGATGGTTGCACAAACGATGAAGATAAAAATTAATGGAACAAAACTTGAATGAATTGGTTTTAGAGAAACAAAAGACGTATTGATGGAGGATAGAAGATTTCCTTCACAAATAAAGCTAGATTTAATAAGGTGATTGATGTAGGAAGTCAAAGATTGACTTTGCCAAAAGTTTAGGCTAAGTTCTATCGATCGACACTGATACATTCAGGTTGGTACCAACCGTTAATGTAGGGGTAAAGTGCAAATTTGCACTTGGGTGAAGAAGCTAGGGTGGTCCAAAGCTTACTCGAAGCATACATGATGTTGAATTTAGGATTTTTTACAGGAAATGAGGAGAAAACTTTATCACCGATCCAGGTGGCCATTGATCAATGAAATCTAAAGCAAATACAGGAGTTTTTGAATCAGACTATAGCTAGGAGGTTGGTTACAAAAGAGAGGCTTTGCGGAGTGCAAAGGTAAAGATAAAGAGTTTGTGCTTGGCTAATTTTTGGCTAAGTACAACACTAAACAGGTCGATAAGCATTGTTCGATGCATTTTTATCAAATTGGAGGGCTTGACTTGGGTTGTGTATGATAGATTGCACAAAGTTTTGATGGGTGGTTTGAGACATGCGACCACTACCGATTGAACTAGCTATCATACAGAGGATGTTAGCAAACGGTGGAGCTACATGGGGCTATTTTTTGGCTTAGCACATAGAAATTTCAAGGTCTACATGTAGGTAACTTCGGGGGTCTTATGAGGCAACCAAAAGAAGTTTTTAGAACTTTGACAACCTGACAACATGAATGATTGGATAAAATGCTTTAAGTGGAAAATGTTCGTATCATTTAGGTCATCGTCCATAGAGGAAAGTTTGATGAAGGAAGAACTTATGGTGTATAACATTCAGGGGTTTCTACTATCGGGACATATGCCAAAGGGATCGTTGATAACTCATAGGTCTTGATGTACACTCAAGGAGAATGGGTTGGAGAGGATGCTCATTGTAGATTGAGATGGGGCGATCTCTTTAACCCTTGACCCTTATGGGATGGTATATTTTCCTAGCCTTACGGAGTGTTATGGATTTGAACATTGATGTGACCACGATATTGAGTAGTCGCTGATCAATATAGTGTGATCATATGAGTTATCTTATATCCAATGGCAATTGAGTAGAGAGATGCAAGATTGTTTGATGTTTTCCATGTTTACTGTGTTTGATATGAATGCCACCAATGTAGGTACTATTAAGTAGTACACCTAGGCACCCCATACTAGTATACCCATATGATGATGGTAGTAGATTAACATATATCAAATTATATACTAACTCTATGGATGCAGGGATATGTCAAGTATGATTCATCATACCGTATATTTACATTAATGATATCGACTTACATATCTATTTTTGAGATTGTAGAATGCTCATAAAACATACTTTTGCCTGGCTTAAGGTTATTTTATTTGCTTTTTATCTTCTCAAGCACTCTTAAATGTGTAGACTAGGGATATCAAGTATGAAATTGCGCATGGAGTTGTATGGAGGAATAGTAGGTGGCTCGCATTTTCATATATCTATATTTTGGAGCTTTTATTGTTATATTCTACCATGCAGTGCTGTGGAGCTATTATTAGTACTATTTATCTATTAGATTAGTTTTCTATATGGATTTTAATATTTGATGTATAAACTCTATTTCCACTTGTTTCATACAACCAATTAGGACCGATGCACTCTCATTTATTATTGGTAATTTAGTTATATTATTGTCTTGCTGTGTTATATCTATGTTGCTAATTATATTTTAGCGAATGTGTTATGAGATATATGAAATGTTCTACTTTTTCTTATTATTACTTTACCCTGACTACCATCCTATATCAATCTTATACCGCAACAACACACTATTTATGGTATTTGGGTAACAATGGTGTATGGTGGTTGTCGCACTTGAAGTCAAAACTTAGGTTAAGATATAAGCTAAGTTGATATTGGGATCCATTGGAGATAAGGAAGGAGTTATCACCTTAGAATGGATCAAGTGATATATGAAAGAGCGTACATGTTTGACTAAAATTTGGTTTCAACCTATGTGCTTTAATCGAAGAGTATCAATTATACCGGAGTCAGGTAAGTTAATTAGTCAAGTATGCTTAGCTTAAGTCCAAGTGAAGTCATCTATGCAAATAGAGATTTATTCAAGTCCTTGTTCATGAAATCATGATTTCAATTTGACCTAATGGCCATTAAAGCCCCAATTTTAAGCTTTTTGGAATGCACAAGATAAAATAAAAAATGAGAGAGGAGTAAAATTCAAAATTCATCCCTTTTTATTCGGGGGTACATTCTTATTTATAGAAATATTGAATCTCTAGATTCTTAACATGTGGCATTTGTGGAGATGGACGGGTGTGATTTGCTAATGTGGCACATGGCTTCTTTGACATATAGCATGACTCTCTTCACCGATCCATTTATAATGACGTGCAATAATAAACCAGTTGGAAAGTGCCTCATGGCTAGAGAATACATCATAGTTAGCAGATTTATCATCATGCGATAGCTACTTCATTCTCAACTACGATAGATATGTGGCATTTATCATTCAACAACTCCACTTTGTTTTCTTTTCAACATATGATGACTCTTTATCTTCCACAAACAGTAGCCCATCAACTTTAATTGTATTTTGTCTCTACTACTTTAATTCGTGGTTGCTTTACTAATATTAGCTTACGACAGCTTCTTGTTTCCTCAATATAGGATAGCCTCAATGATATTAACATACGACATCCTCTCGTTATTATCTTGTGAATGTCTTTGATTTGTGATGGCTTCATATTATGAACTTGCGAAAACATCCATTATTATGTGATAGCCTTCAATTTATGATAGCTTTACATTATTAACACATGATTGCCTAGCTTTCAACATGCGAAAGTTCTTAACTTATGACAGCTTTCACCTTGCCATAGCCTTTAATATGCAATGGCTTTTAACTTGTGATAGCTTCTCTATTTGCCTTAACATCCAATATATTTGTTTATACCTATACCTACGGTAGCCTCCATACATTAACTTGTAATAGCTTTCTTTATTCTCTTTTTGCAATAGCTCTATGAAATCACCTTGCAATAGCTTTGTCCACATAAATTTTTTATAGCTTTATGATGTCAACTTACGATGGACTTAACCATATCAACTTCAGTAAGCCAGTTTCTTTAACTCGCAATAGCTCATTGCTATTAACATAAGATGGTTTTGATGTTGTCAACTATTGATGGTTTCATACTTTATTTATTCATGAAAATTTGTGGAGTAACACTTGCCCCCTCCCATAAGATGTAGTTTTTATGCTTTAGCTCTAGTAAACTTTTGTTCTTTCTTTGCTTCTTCTCTTCTCAAGTTGCCATGCTTTTTTTATTGATTTCTTGTTCTCCTAGACTTTTAATAACTTTTGATCTTAAAAATTTTGGTACGTAACATAATTTTCCTATAAACTATTTTATTGAAACTGTTTCTCGAAACGTAAGGGTATTTGCAATCTTCTAAATATGTTGACATTTCAAATAATCACTTTTTATTGGAAATGCTCTTTTTGGGGAAAGTTATCATAAATTTATTTGAGTATATTCTTTTGAAATATGAAAGATTCTTGTTACTTTATTTGGAAATCATCTAATACAAAGGCTGAATACATATCTACTAAAGAGTCATTTTAAAAAAAAATTAATTTTTGCAATTATGGAAATCCTTTTAAACCCTTTTGAAAATAGTTTTCATTAAAACTAATTGATTTCATTATAAGGTGGAGACTTCCCGCAGTCTTATGGGAGAATTCTTTACTCTTGGTTGCCCTTTAATTAAATGTTTTGGTTAGCTTTTTTATGATTCTTTTGTTATCCATACTCTTTCCCTTGGACAATTGTGCGTATTGGTTTAGCTGTTTCTTGCATAAGGAATTTAGTTGATTATCCTCCCTTAAATGGTTACTTTTAAAGACCTTATTTGATCACCGAAGGCTCCATGACTACCTTCCTTTGATGAGTGCTTTAGTCGGGCCTTGAGGTGGGACCAAATGTTTAATTGGTCACCATTCCTTGGGTGGTTGCTTTAGCAGGCCCCTGAGGTGGGACCAAATGCTTAATTGGTCACCGTTCCTTGGGTGGTTGTTTTGGCTGGGCCTTGAGATGGGACCAAAGGTTTATTGATCATTTCCCTTGGACGAGCGCTTTAGTCAGGTCTTGAGGCGAGACCAAAGGCTTAATTTACCACCACTCTTTGGATGGGATGGGTGCTTTGGCTGGGTACCGAGGCAGGTTTAAATGCTTTATTAACCATCTCTATTGGATAGGTGCTTTGGTCGGACCTTGAGGTGGGACCAAAGGTTTTATTGACTATCTCCCTCTGGTAGGTGCATTGATTCAGCCCTGAGATGAGACCAAAGGCTTTAATAACAATCACTCTTTGGATGGGTGTTTTTGCTGGGCCTTGAGGTAAGACAAAAGGCTTTATTGGCCATCTCCTTTGGATGGGTGCTTTGCCCAAGCATTGAGGCAAGACCTGAGGCTTAATTGTCATCTTCTAGATTTAGGATGTTCTTCTGCTTAATAAATCTAGCAGACCTCGTCAGGTTAGGAGTTCTATTAAACATAATACATCCCATTCTAGGGGTTATTATTTGAATAGAATCTTTTGGTAATCCACTTTATTCATCCAATGTTGTGAAATATGGACTTCAATGCTTGGCTTTCCATGTTCTTGCATCACATTTCCATATGTCAACTTAATCGGTAAGTTCCTAGTGAGACTACTTCATGAATGACTAATATACCTTCTAAATTTGGTCCTAGTCGTCCATCTGCTAGTTCCTTTGTGTTTGCTATTATCCTTCTAAGCACTAAATCTTTAATACCCTTCCCTTTACTTTTGAATTGTAATTTTTGGAAATCCCTCATTGGTACTCAGATGTCCATAAGGCTGCTTGGTCCCTTGGTTCGTTAATTAAGTCGAGCGGTTCTTTTTTAATTTCTTGTTTTGATTCGTAAGTGTATGCAATCCTTCGGCATGAACATCAACCTCGATTTTTAGCATTGCTTTAAATCCATATTTTAAACAATATGGGGTATCTCCAGTGACTGTCCTTGTGGAGGTTTTATATGACCATAAGATGATGGAAAGTTCCTCTATCTAGTTTCCCTTTGCTTGGCCTAGTCCTTTCTTTAAAATGTTCTTTATGGTCTTATTTTCTGCTTCTAATGCTCCATTAGCTTTAAAGTGAGCTATTGACAAAAAGCATTTTACCATTCCATTTTTCTCACAAAAGCTGGTGAATTTTTCTCTTTCGAATTGAGTTCCATTATCAAAAATGATCTTATTTGGAAGTCTGAACCGGATTATTATATTTTTGACGACAAACTTCAAGACTAGTCCAGGGGTTATATTTGATAGAGGTTCTACTTCTACCCACTTAATAAAGTAATCAATTGATACTACGATAAACTTTTCCACTGTCTTTGAGAATGGGAGTGGTCCTATCAAGTCGATTCCCCATACGTCAAATGACATGGGCTTGCAATAAGTGTTAGCTTGTTCAAGGGCAATCATGGGATTCTAGAAAACTTTTGGAAATTAACACACCTTTTCATGTAGTTCAATGCATCTTCAATCATACGAGGAAATAATAACTTTATCTCATTATCTTCTTTGCTAATTTCAATCCATTAGAGTGATCCCCACAGAATTCTTCATGGGCTTCATTTAACATTTTTTCCCTTACCTCTAAGGTAATGCATCGCAGATAAGTGCTGAATAACCCTATTTATATAGTATCCCATCGATCATGGTGTATGAAGGGGCTTAGTATCTCAATTTCCTAGACTCACTCTTTCATTTGGGCAGTATTCCTTTCTTTAAGTATTTGATTATGGGTGTCATACAACTATTGGCACATTGATCCTTGTAAATGTTCATTCTTGTTCTTTTAGAAGTTCTTTTATGATTATTTTCTTTTTGAGGATTTTCGATGTCATATTGCAACTGTCGAGCTTATGAATAAGTTAAAAACAAAGCTTCTTTATCTGGTTCTTCTTTCCTTAATTCGATATTAGAATTTTGTAGGAACCCGAAGTAAATAATTTTAACATTTGGCACTCATCATGAACTTCCTAATTTTTCCATAGAGTCCATTTGTGTATTCATTTCCCTCAGTGTTTGATGAATAGAAAAGTCTTCAAATTGGACTAACATTTTGTGAATCTTCTTCACATATTGGGTTGATCGAGTATCCTTAGTCTAATACTCATTTTTCAATTGATTTACCATTAGTAATGAATCGCTATATATTTGGATCCTTGGAACTTTTAGTAATTGAGCCATAGTCGACCCGTCTATTTGCATAAAAAAAGGGACAAACACCTCTAATCTATTTATTATAGAGCTATGAATATGGGGTGTATAACACAACTATTATATTTGTATTATGATTAATTTTCAGAGAGCGGATCACATATACATTATGCAAAAAGTAAATTGCAGTAAAGTAAAGAACACAAGGATTTATAGTGATTCGGTCAGAATGTGCCTACATCTACTACCCATTTTCATTATTCTTCCTATAAATCTTTGATACAATGTCTAGGATATAAAATACAATGGGCTAAGGCTTAATAGAAAGTATGATATAGCCCAAGGAAGTCTGTTCGGCTATTTCTTATTGGCTATTCTTGGCTTAATAGAAAGTATTCTAAGCTATTTCTGCTAGGCAATTCTTATTAGGTTATTCCTGCTATGATGTTCCTACTAGACAGTTCATGCTAGGCTATTCTAACGAGGCTGTTCCTAGCTTTCTCTGATTTTTCTGCCATTACTGTTGTAAGCTTGGCTCTATCGAATTCTCCCCCAACCATTGTTGGAAGCTTTGGTATTTATAGGTGTGAAGAGGTATGGTGGTCACTCCGGTAAATTGGGCAATTTCCATTTATAACTTACTCAGTTCGGATGTTTCTACATATACATGATATAATCAGAAGGTTTGTTATGTACTCAAATTTCATTCCATTCATAGCATGTTTTGGTTTGGCTAGAGAAGCTTTGTTTGATGTCTATTGGTTCGGTGAATTCATGTGGACACCATGCTAGACAGATTCCATCCTAATCTTTCTTGGTTCGACTTTGCTTGAGTGTACCTTGGTTCAGTCATCACTCTCTACCGAACACGATCTCCTGTTCGGTGCCACACCTACCGAAAAGAATACTCTGTTTGATGTCAAGACTACCGAATAGGATTTCCTGTTCAGTGTTAAAACTACCAAAGAGGATATCTAGTTAGGTGTTAAGACTGTTAAGACCGTCGAACAACATTTCCTATTTGGTGCCAAGCCTATCAAGCAAGAAATGTTATTCGGTATTGATATTACCAAAAAAAAGGGTATGCTCTTCTAACTCCTTTGCTTTTTTCATCTCCTCGTGTCTTGCCTTCTCTCTTTCCTTCCTTATGTTGGAAATGGTTAGACACTTAGTAGTTAGATTCACTACCGGACCATTCTTCATATTCCATAAAAATAATATGGTTACTAGGAATCGAACTCCTGACCTCTCCATTTGAATCTTGGTGCTCAACCACTTGAGCTACGCATGATTTTTATGCTATAACTACATCACTTAAAGTCAGAATTAAATGAAACTTTGACCAATAGCTTTATGTGATTGAGTAGAGCATTCCAATGTCTTTGAATGTTCCATTTTCCTGAAGTATGTAGTAGCTCTCCAAGGTGGGGTCCGAGTCGGTTAGGTGGTGGACAAATTTTAAATTAATCATATTTTCCAATCCTTAGCTCGGATTAAGATGTGGTTTCGACCTAGGTGCATGAACTGACCTTTGGAACATTTTACAAGTGTTTTAAATATATTTTAGGACTATGCCAAATTTTCCTCTAGCGCTTTGCCTTGCCTTTGTGGTTACATGATGGTGTCTTTATTATGCACCTTCTGGCTATTTATATGCTCCTTAACATCTTTTCGTATTCACCATGCCATGGGTAAATATGCTCATAACACTTGCCCCCTAAAGCATACTTTCGCAGAATATTAAGTGTGCTTTATTTCATCCAAACTCGTCCTTCTTTCTCATATGATGGTTATCTTGAATCTCAAATATTTATCTCATTCCCATCCTTTCGGTAAGTTTTCCACTACTAATATATTGTAGAGCCTTATTCACTTAGGGAAAGCTTATTGACCATTCTTAGAGTGGTAGTTGCAATGATTGTAGTTTGGCCAATTAAAACTGGTGGTTGCGATGTAGGTTTCATACATGATTGCTAAGTTATTCCACTATTAGTTCCTTCATCACCACCATGCGTACTTGTATAGATCAATCAGTGGTAAGTGGTTTCTGCTGAAGTTTTGAATGTGGGTTTATTATGTGCTTGTGCTGTGATGCTGATCTTCTTTTGTTGTTTATGCTTTGTTGCGTTTGATATTTATTCATGTCCACATTCTATTTTTCCTAGCTAGTAATCGTGATATGTTTGTTCCATATGATTGCTTTGTTCTCTTGTTCCATTAGCAACCTTTCTTACCACTATCGTGCATACTTGTATGAGATCAATAACCAACAAGTTCGGTAGGGTATGAAGTTTCAATGATTGATGCTTCCTTTGGCACATACTTTATATTTCCTTTATAAACACTTGCATAAGTGTATATGTATCTTATAGAAATTATAAATGAAATTATAATACCTGATCAAGATTAGTTATTGTTATTGCATTGTGTTTGTATAGTATTCTTGCTTAGTCATTAGCTTGTTAGTAATATTTTTTTGCTTCCTCACATACTTGTACAGGGCGAGTTCGATACGGTAAGCATACTAGTGAAGTAGCTACAAGTTATATTGTTAGCTCTTCCACCAGCTCTTCTTTTTCCCTCGACGTATTTGCGAAGGGCCAATCACTGGAAAGTTCGCTAAGGTGAGTGATATCTTGTGGAGTAATCTAGTCCAATTGTCCTTTTCGTTTAAATGCATATATTCCACATGCACTTTATACAAGCTTGTCCTAGTGTCATTCTGTTAGTTGCCCTTATCTGCAATTCTACAATCGACTTCTTGCACTGAATTGGCAGACCGATAGTTACGTTTTACGATGGGAAAGCTTAGCGATCCCCATTGATTGAAATCTAGGGCCGATTGTTGGGGGTGAACAAACTAGGTGGCTGTCATGTCTTGATCGCCAGTAAGTCGAGTTCTCCATATTTATCACAATAGCTTATAGACAATCGTTAATTGTGGACACCCATTTAGGGTCACTCTGGCCTACCATAGCCGGAAAGAAGCTTGAGCTGATTGTCAATGATGGACACACGATTAGGGATCACTCTAGTCCATTACTATCGGCGAGAAGTTTGGGCCGATCGTCAATGATGGACACCTGCTTAGGGATCCCTCTGGTCCATTACTACTGGTGAGAAGTTTGAGACGATTTTCAGTAATGAACACCCGATAAGGGATCACTCTGGTTAATCTCTTCCTATGAGAAGTTTGAGCTGGTCATCAATGATGGACACCAGATTAGGGGTCACTTTGATCCATCACTACAGGCGAGAAGTTTGATCTAATTGTCAATGATGGATACCCGGTGATGGATCAGTTTGGTCCATCACTACCAGTAGGAAGTTTAAGGCGATTTTCAATAATGGATATCCAGTTAGGGATCACTCTGGTCTACCACTGCCGACGAGATGTTTAAGCCGATCGCCAATGATGGACACCTAGCTAGGGATCAATCTAGTCCATTACTACCGACGAGAAGTTTGAGCCAATCGTCAATGATGAACATCCGGTTAGGGATCACTCTTGTCCATCATTGATGGCGAGAAGTTTGAGCCGATCGTTACTGATGGACTCCCATATAGGGATCACTCTAGTCCATCACTACCGGCAAGAGATTTGAGCCGATCATCAATGATGGACACCAGTTAGGGATCACTTTGGTTCATCACTGCCAACGATAAGTTTTAGGGCTGATTGACAACATTAAACTACCCATTCTACGATCTGTCTTGATCATGGGTAAATCTATTTCACTTTTGTCGGCCAAAGGTCTATCCAAGCTTTCCATGATTAGCCACAGTTAGGTGCCGCTAATATGCAGTGGCCTTGCCTATACAATCCTAGAAATCAAGGACTTTTCTTGCATGATGTAACATCCCCTATTTTGAGGCTCGAAGCTAAGTGCTACATATGCTACAGTCATCCATAGTATTAACTTCCGAAGACAAAATACGATAATGTTAATGGTATTCATAATATCAGAAGCACAAAATATGAAATAAAATCATTATAGATTAAAACAACTTTTCTGATTACATTTCAAAGTAATATTTCATATTCAATTTACAAAATCCGATAATCGATTCCCAGGCTTTAATCAAATAGATATTACAAAATACGCCAAGAGCGACATATGAAGATGCCCCCTTGGTGATCAGAGTACTAAATAGACACATAAGTCTTAATACATTATAGTGGAAATAAAACTATATAACAACTCGTAAATAGCTAACATTGCCTCCTGCACGTCTTCGGAAGCTTTATTCGTCCACCTACTGAACATGAAAAACCTTAACTTCCAACCTACTCAAATTAATTTTGAACACAAGAGAGTTTAAGGGGAAAACATAAACTTCGAGTCAGACATAAAGCCTGGTATAAATAATACTAATACATCATGGTTTACTGATATTATGTGAGACTGCGCCACTTAGTGGAACTAGTTTCTCCTCACTAATATTTCTTTAAAACATATCTTTTGCAAATCAGAATCCTGTAATCAAACTGATTAAAACAATAATAGCAATATCATATATGCTAAAGCAGGTAATAAATGGACCATCTATCCGAACAATATAGTTCTTGTTTGGCTGACTACTAACCTTTGGCTGACTCGAGCCTACCAGACAAAATAACTAATCTAACACCTGTTAGACAAACTTCTGGATGGTCTGTCCTTAACTTACTTCTCCTTAGGTCACCTGATCCAAATGGTTTTGCGGGCTCACAAATAACCTATCCTCCTTCTCTGTATATATTCCTTTCTGTATGTAACATCATTTAAGTCTTACTTGTGACTAAGCCATACGCACTGGAATTTTGGACTAAATTAGCTAGGGGCTATAGCTAATGTATAGGGCGCGACCCTATACCAGTCCCATTTGGTATTCACATATCCGAGTCATTTACTTAGGGTTAACTACCTTACAAAATTTTTCTTGAAAAGCTTTTAAATCGATTTAACTCTTTAAATCATATTTAAACAACGAAAACATACTATTTTCTTTACTCAAATCTCTTAACCATGATATATGCCTTATTCAAAACATTGTTGATGAAAACATTCAAAACCATTGTTTAAAATCTTTAAACAATCTTTTTCGAAACCTTTAAAAGTATCCCTTTTGAAACCACTGAAAGCACCCCTTTCGATACAAGTGAACTACTTTACTTTATAACCTTAGGTCGAAAGGCCAAAACATACCTTTCGATACCATTTACAATAGACCTTTCGAAAACAATGAAAGTATCCTTTCAGAAGCTTTATAAAACCATAGACGTCCTCTTTTCAAAACACTTTAAACATGCCTTTCGAAAACATTGGAAACCCTCCATTTAAACACTAAGGTAAACCTTTCGAAAATTTTAGGGAACCACACCTTCAAAGCCTTTATCATATACCTTTCGAAAGCATTACGTAATTTTCATAAATCAAACCTTTCAAAAGTATTGGGTTCAAGTAAAAATACGTGAAACATAGTTTCGAAACCATTTAAAACCTTCCTTCCGAAACCTTTGGTTTTAACCTTCAAAATATAAATAGGGTCTTAAAAGAACTATGTCTAAGCAACTCTTTCGAAAGCAATTTCCTAAGTAAAAGAAGTTGATGGTGTCGAAACCAACCCCTTCGAAATTATTGAAGAAGCGGCTCTAATTTTAAAGCAGAAGATCCCTTTCAAAAGCACTGCTTCGAAAGGTAGGACGCGGCAGCAGAGGTTTCAACCCCTTCGAAAGCATTTTCTTAAAGCTAAGACGACAACCTCTTTCGAAACCTTTCTTTAAAACAATTGACCAAGTCGAAAGTTATCTCATTCGAAAGCATTCTTTTCGAAAGCAAAGTAAGCGGCATTTCCTTTTAAAAGTAAAGCAAGGTCTCGACCGCTTCGAAAGCTCTGTTTTGACTATATAACTTTCGCATATGTCCAATCCACCATGTATCAAGTCTTTGATACCATGTGTATTGGTTTCGAACTGGTTGGAGGTGGAAGTTTGTAGTCGAAAGGTAGCTGCCGAAAGTGGCGAAACAGCAAAACCTTGTAAAACAGATTTTTAACTTTAAAAAGCAATTTCTTTCCAACTAACTTCCTTATTTGTCATCATATAATTTGTTGCCAGTTTATTTTCCAAAATCTTTTCAAAAGTGGTGCTGAATTTTAGAGATTAATAATTTAAAACATTTACAAATCGCCCCTTCTCCTTTTATAAACATATAAAACATTTAAGTCTCATACCTTAAATAATTTTATACACTTATTAAAACAAATAGGAAAATTCTCCAATAATTCCTATAAATCACTTTTAATATGTTTTCCAACATATATAAATATCTGACCCAAAGCTAATATATAATAGCCGTAATTAATTTTAAACCCAATTTTACCATTTTCTTCATTAGAAAATTCCTAATAAATCCACATTAATTCATAAAATTATGAAACTTGAAACCCAACCCTATAATATCATTTTTGACCTTATATCAAAATCGCAAGGCATTTGGACATCATTTGATAGGTTTTCAAATCAAAAATTGTCATAAAAATCTATATGAACAAACATAATTCATCAACAAGCATATATATATATATATATCATTCAAAACATGGCAATAAACTTTGCAAATCATATACGGATTTGATCTAGAACCAAAAACAAGAAAATATGAGATGTAACCTATTATTCACCTTTAACTTGTGATTAAGGAGTTTGAGATTTGCTTCTTGAATTAGATTGATTAACCTTCCTTCCTCTTGATTTTTGTTTATCTTTCTCTTGCTTTCTCCTAATGGTTGCCGGCCTCTTCTTGGTTTAGTTTTAGTTACGTGTAAAATGAAAGAGGTATGTGGGTTTAGGTTATAAGAATATTACTTATTCCTATTTTTCCCTTATCTGTTAGCCTTACTTATTCCATTTTAATTCCTTTTAGTTCATTGTTTAACTAGGCATGACTACCCATTATTATTGAAATCTCAATTCCCTTAATCATTTACATTATTTCATTTGATTTAACTAATTAAATATCCTAAATAATATTAATCAAAATTAGGGTCGTTACAGACTCCCTTCCTTTAAGAATTTCATCCTTGAAATTACGATAAGGCACACATCAGATCAATCATAAAGATAAAACATACCATGAAACAAGTCAGGATAAGCGTCTCTGATCCTGCTCTTTGTTTCTCAAGTACAGTCTCTCGTCATCGCTCCACTGGACCTTAACTAATCTGACTGTCTTGTTCCTTAGCCTCTTCTCATCCCTTGTGACTATACAAATTGGCTATCTAACTATAGTCAAATTCGGTTCCACTACCTCTAACATAGTTGGTGCTATAGTAGTCTCTAGATCTCGAATACACTTCCTTAGATGATAAATATGAAAAACATCGTGGATTCCTGCCAAACTGTTCGGTAACTCTACTCTATATACGAGTTTACCGATCCTTTTTACAATAGGAAATGGTCCAACGAATCTCGGTGCCAATTTCTCTAATTTCCCAAATCGGATTACACCCTTCATTGGTGATACCTTAACGAAAACGTGATCTCTAATTGAGAACCTAAGTCTTTCCATCTCTTATAAGCATAACTCTTCTACCTTGACCGAGCTTCCTCCATTCTAGCTCTAATTAACTCAATCTTTCTGCAGCTTCTCTAACCAATTCTAGACCAAGAACTAACCTATCATCGGTTTCTGACCAACAAATGGGAGATTTCCATGGCCTTCCATAAAATGTTTCAAATGATGCCATTCCTATACTAGCCTGATAACTGTTGTTATGCAAAAATTTGACTAAGTGTAGATGGTCTTCCCATGATCCTCCAAAATCTAGCACACAAGATAGTAACAAATCTTCTTAGACTTTGTTAATCCTTTAAGTTTGCGCATCTGTCTGCGGATGGTAAGGGGTACTCATTTTGAGCTTGGTACCTAATGTCTCCTGTAGACTCTTTCAGAACTCGCTAGTGAATAAGGAATCTCTATTGCTTACTATACTACTAGGAATTCCATGCAGTCTAACTACATTCTTCACAAATAACTTAGCTAGAAAAGCTGCCGTTCTGGTTGACTTGACTGGTATGAAATGGGCACTCTTGGTCAACCGTCCACTACAACCCATATACATTCATTTCCTCGATTTGACCTAGGCAACCCGTCATAAAATCCATTGAGATAGATCCTACTTTCCGATTGGAACATCCAAAGGCTGAAGTAACCCATTTGGTTTTTGATGTTTGGCTTTTATCTTTTGACAGTTCAAACACTGTTTCACCCGCAAGCCTACATCTCTCTTCATACCTTTCCAAAAGAAACTATTTTTCATGTCCTGGTACATCTTAGTTCCTCCCGGATGAATAGTGAACTTCGAACATTGGTATTCTTCAACGGAACACATAGTCTTCCTTTCTTTCTTAACCACCCATTCTGGTCAAGAC
Organism: Allium fistulosum; assembly: GCA_030737815.1. Lineage (NCBI taxonomy): Eukaryota > Viridiplantae > Streptophyta > Magnoliopsida > Asparagales > Amaryllidaceae > Allium > Allium fistulosum. Next base: position 189,246,310 of record CM060902.1, on the reverse strand, counting down.
TGAAATCTTTCAAGTCATCGCTTCCTGTTCCATCCCTTAACTTTATGAACCACTCAACTAATAATGGATCCTTTCCTTGCTTAGAAGAAATCCTTTAGATCATCACTGGTCGAGCTTCTAAACATGACAACATAGCAATTTCTATACTAGAACTACTCTTAGATCTCCACTGTACTCTTCACGCAGTCAACGCTTCTAAATCTTTCCACTCAGCTATCATTACTAACACTACATTCTGATGTTTTCTGCTAAGTGCATCCGCAACCTTGTTGCCATTTCCTGGTGTGTACTCAATCCCAGAGTCATAAGCAGCTAAAAACTCTAACTACCTTGGTCATCTTATATTCAACTCCTTTTGAGAGAATAAATACTTCAGCAACTTATGATCCGTATAAAGATCAAATCTCTCTCCCATAAGGTAATGTCTCCATACCTTCAATGCAAAAACTACCGTAGCTAATTCCAAATTATGAGTCGGGTACCTAATCTCATATGCGGTCTAAGCTGTCGAGATGCATAGGCAATCACTTTATCCCTTTGCATTAACACAGCTCCTAACCCAGTTCCACATGCATTTGTATCACTACTAAATCCCGATTCCCTTTTGGAACTACAAACAAAGGTGCATTCGTTAATAAGTGTTTCAGCTTCTGGAATGCTTCCTCATACTTATCAGTCCAGACAAACTTCACATCCTTTCGCGTTAGCTTGGTCATCGGTGCCGCTATCAGTGAAAAATCCGTAATGAATCTCCGATAATACCCAGCTAATCCAAGAAAACCCTTTATCTCAGTCACTGTCTCGGGTCTCTTTCAATTATTCACCGCTTCGATTTTAGTCGGATCCACAGACAACCCTTTCTCTGAGACTACATGACCAAAAAAGTTAACGTCTTTCTTCCAGAAATGACACTTCAAAAATTTTTCTTTCATCTGATGCTGCCTCAACATCTCAAGCACCACTCTAAGATGAACTTCATGCTCTCTTTCATCTTTACAGTATACCAAAATGTCATCTATGAATACCAACATGAACCTATCTAAGTGCTCTCGGAAAACTCGATTCATCAAATCTACGAAGAATGCTGGCGCATTAGTTAGTCCGAATGACATTACTAACCGTTCTATGATCCATATCCGGTTCTAAATGCCATCAAAGGAATACTATCCTCTGCCATTCTAAGCTGATGGAACCCAGTTGCTAAATCCAACTGGGGAAATACTATGGCTCCACTTAACTGGTCAAACAAATCGTCAATTCTAGGTAACGGATATCGATTCCTTATCATCTTCTCATTAAACTTATGATAATCGATACATAACCTTAACGATCCGTCCGGCTTCCTGGCAAACACCGTGGCTACTCCTCAAGGTGAACCGCATAGTTTGATAAAGTTTTTGCCCTCTAAATCCACCAACTGCAATTTAACTCCTTATCTTGGTAGGTGCATTATGCTTGGCAGTCTACTCACCGGTTCTGCTCCTAGTACTAAATCTATCTGAAACTCAATAGCTCGTTTCGGCGGCAATCATACTACAGGTTCAAAAACATCCGCAAATTCTCTAACAACGAAAACTCAATTCAACTCGTCTTCTACCTCCACAACACCCAACAAATCGTTATCCTCAAACAAGGGTTTTCTATGGAGTATATAATCCGATCTCTATAGTCAGGGTGTCTAAGCGATATTTTCCTATCATGGCAAAATATCCTAGCATCGTATTTACTTCACCAATCTATACCCAAAATAATTCCAAACCCTACGAAATCAAACACATGCAAACTGCAAATAAATGTATGACCTAACAATTCAAACTCTAGGTGGTCGCATCTCATCCCAAGAGTCGCATGACCTCCTATCGGATTTACAGCCCTTAAGTAGGTAACTAGGATGAGAGTTCTAAGTTAAGCTTATCTACCAAATAACGAGATATAAAAGAATGCGATGTACCGGTATCAAATAGAACTCTGATTGATACACCATGAGTCAAAAGCGTACCTCCCAACACAATTGTTCCCTTCTCCTCTACAGTTGGTCTCGAGGTAGCTGGTTCTAATGCAAACATCTTGCCTTTCCCATCTTTAGCTGGCTCCTTGCACTAGTTCTTATATTGTCCAATCAGATCGCAGTTGAAACATCTCACCCATTTCTTCTTAGCAGCTTTCTCTCCTTTGTCTGTCCGGCATTCGTGAGCATAGTGTCCTTTCTTATCAGACTTATAACAGACAACTTCTGCCTTCCCTTTGTTAGCAGCTCCACCCTTCGTAGCTCATTTCTTATAGAAAAACTTCCTTTTCTGACTCCACCCTCATTGAGCTTCCTTTGCCTTATTTCCTTCAAGAAAAGCAAGCATCTCTTCATGCCTCAGGGCCATCTCAACAACAACATCACATGGATCCCTATTATGCGGTAATGTGGCCTTAGCAAGCTCAGGCTTCAACCCACGAATGGAATTTTCATTTCTCTTAATCACAGTATCAACCGTAGCATAGCCATATCTTGCTACCTCCACATACCTGGTCGCATACTCAAGTACCGTCATGTCTCCATGCTCCAACTCAGCAAACTTCCTGAGCAAAGTAGACTTAGTAATCTCCAACATAAACCTTTCTTCAAACCTCCTCCTAAACTCAGCCCAAGTCATAGTCTCCTCATTGACTCTAACAGTAACACTGTTCCACCAATGCAGTGCTGTTCCTTATAGCTTTCTAGAAGCGAGTCTCCTCTTCTTCTCATCATTGAGCCCCAAATCAGCAAAAATCCTCTCACAATGAAGTAACCAATTCTCCACTTCAATTGTGTCCTCGGTACCAATAAATGGCTTTCTTCCTAGCCAAGCATAATCTCTACTCAAAACAGCATAGTTATTCAATATCGGAGCTTCTTGATTTCCTCCTCTAGCATTTCCTCGAACTCTCCAGCGGCAACTCCTGCTTGCATCATGTTTACGAAGAACTGATACATTGCTCCCATGTTGACTTGCGGGACTCTAGCACCCATATTTGCAGCTTGTGCTTGAACTTAATTTCTCCTGGTATTTGGTCTGACATTTCCATTAGTTATGGTGCTTCCCCCACCAAGGTTAACTCTTCCACTTCTAGCTTCCATATCTGCATTTGATTCATCGTAAGATACAGAAGAATAGCCTAAGAGAGATGGGAGAATAGAGATAACGCGCATACTTATATATAGCAAATACAAGTACGTTACTATAACGTTATCCCATACCCCGATCTTTTCTCTAATTCCTTAAGATTATGTTTTCAAAATCATTTTAAGTTTAAAGTTTTTCATAAGCCAATGCTCTGATACTAAGTGCTACAGATGCTGTAATCATCCATAGTTTTAACTTTCGGTGATAAAATATGGTAATGTTAATGGTATCCATAATATCAGAAGAATAAGAATACAAAATAAAATCATCACAGATTAAAAAACTTTTTTATTTACATTTCAAAGCAATATTTCATATTCATTTTACATAATCCCATAATCGATTCCCAGGTTTTGATCAAAGACAATTATTACAAAATATGCCAAGAGCGACATATGAAGATGCCTCCTTGGATGACCGGAGTACTAAATAGACACATAAGTCTTAATACATCACAGCGGAAATAAAACTATATAGCTAACGTTCCCTCTTGCACTTCTTCAAAAGCTTTATTCGTCCACCTACTAAACCTGGAAAACCTTAACTCTCAATCTACTTAATTTAATTTTGAGCACCTGAGAGTTTAAGGAAAAAACATAAACTTGGAGTTAGACATAAAGCCTAGTGTGAATACTATTACATCTCGGTTTACTGATATTAAGTGAGAGCACACCACTTAGTGGAACGGGTTTCCCCTCACTAATATTCCTTTAAAACATATCTTTTACAAATCAGAATCCTACAATCAAACTAATTAAAACAATAATAGCAATATCAGATATGCTCAAAATTAGGTAATAAATGGACCATCGGTCCGAACAAACCTTTGGCTGCCTTGGGCCTACCAGACAAAATAACTAATCTAACACCCGTTAGACAAACTTTTGGATGGTTCGTTCTTAACTTACTTCTCCTAGAGTCACCTGATCCTAATGGTTTTGGGGGCTCACTAATAACCTATCCTCCGACTCTGTATATATTCCTTTCTATGTGTAACATCATTTAAGTCTTACCCATGATTAAGCCCTACACACTAGAATTTTGAACTAAATTAGCTAGGGGCTATAGCTAATGTATAGGGCGCGACCCTATACCAGTCCCATCTAGTATTCAAATATATAAGCCATTTACTTAAGGTTAGCTACCCATCAAAATTTTCCTTGAAAAACTTTCAAATTGATTTAACCCTTTAAATCATAAATAAACAAGGAAAACTTACTATTTGCTTTACTCAAATCTCTTTGCCATGATATATGCTTTACTCAAAACATTGTTGATGAAAGCATTCAAAACCTTTGTTTAAACCTTTAAATAATATTTTTCGAAACCTTTGAAGGAACCCCTTTTGAAACCATTGAAACACCACTTTGATACAAGTAAACTACTTCACTTTTTAGCCTTAGGCCGAAAGGTCAAAACATACCTTTCTAAACCATTTACAATAGACCTTCCGAAAACATTGAAAGTATCATCTCGAAAGCTTTATAAAGCCTTAGAAATCCTCTTTTCAAAACACTGTTGATGAAAGCATTCAAAACCTTTGTTTAAAACCTTTAAATAATATTTTTCGAAACCTTTGAAAGAACCCCTTTTGAAACCATTGAAACACCACTTTGATACAAGTAAACTACTTCACTTTTTAGCCTTAGGCTGAAAGGTCAAAACATACCTTTCTAAACCATTTACAATAGACCTTCCGAAAACATTGAAAGTATCATCTTGAAAGCTTTATAAAGCCTTAGAAATCCTCTTTTCAAAACACTTAAAATATGCCTTTCGAAAACATTGGAAACCCTCCATTTAAACACTAAGGTAAACCTTTCGAAAACATTGGGGAACCAACCGTTCAAAGACTTTATCATATACCTTTCGAAAGCATTAAGTCCTTTTCATAAATAAAACCTTTCGAAGCATTAGGTTCAAGTAAAATACGTGGAACATAGTTTCGAAATCATTTAAAACCTTCCTTTCGAAACCTTTGGGTTTAACCTTCAAAATATAAAAAGGGTCTTAAAAGAACTAAATCGAAAGCAACTCTTTCAAAAGCAATTTCCTAAGTAAAAGAAGTGGATGGTGTCAAAACCAACCCATTCGAAAGCATTGGAGAAGCGGCTCTAATTTTAAAGCAGAAGATACCTTTCGAAAGCATTACTTCGAAAGGTAGAATGCGGCAGTAGAGGTTTCGACCACTTCGAAAGCATTTTCTTAAAACAAAGATGGTGACCTCTTTCGAAACCTTTCTTTAAAACAATTGACCAAGTCGAAAGCTATCTCATTCGAAAGCATTTTTTTTCGAAAGCAAAGCAAGTGACATTTCCTTTTGAAAGTAAAACAAGGTCTCGACCACTTCGAAAGTCCTGTTTTGACTCTATACATTCCGCCTATGTTCAAGCCACTATGTACCATGTTTTTGATACCATGTGTATTGGTTTCGAACTGGTTGGAAGCGAAAGTATGTAGTCGAAAGGTAGCTGCCGAAAGTGGCGGAACAGAAAAACCTTGTAAAATAGATTTTTAACTTTAAAAAGCAATGTTGCTTATTTTCCATCATATAATTGGTTGTCGGTTTCTTTTCCAAAATCTTTCTAAAAGTGCTGCAGAATTTCAGTGATTGATAATTTAAAACATTTACAAATTACCTCTTCTCTTTTATAAACATATAAAACATTTAAGTCTCATACCTTAAATAATTTTATATACTTATTAAAATACTTTTAAAAATTCTCCAAAAATTCCTATAAATCACTTTTAATTTGTTTTCCAACACATATAAATTTCTGACCCAAATCTAATATATAATAGTCGTAATCAATTTAAAACCCAATTTTACCATTTTATTCGTTAGAAAATTCATAATAAATCCACATTAATTCATAAAATTATGAAAATTGAAACCCATCCCTATAATATCATTTCTGACCTTATATAAAAATCGCAAGGCAATTGGATGTCATTTAATAGGTTTTTCAAATCAAAGCTTGTCATAAAAATCTATATAAATAAACATAATTCATCAACAAACATATATATCTATTTATCATTCAAAACATGGCAATAAACTTTGCAAACCATATATGGATCTGGTCTAGAACCAAAAACAAGAAAATATGAGATGTAACTTATTATTCACCTTTAGCTTGTGATTAAGGAGTTTGAGATTTGCTTCTTGAATTAGATTGATTAAGCTTCATTCCTCTTGATTTTTGCTTATCTTTCTCTTTCTTTCTCCTAATGGTTGCCGGCCTCTTCTTGGTTTAGTTTTAGTTTGTGAACGTGTAAAATGAAAGAGGCATGAGAGTTTAGGGTATAATAATCTTACTTATTCCTATTTTTCCCTTATCTATTAGCCTTACTTAATCCATTTTAATTCCTTTTAGTTCATTGTTTAACTAGGCATGGCTACCCATTACTATTCAAATCTCAATTCCCTTAATCATTTACATTATTTCATTTAAATTAACTAATTAAATGTCCTAAATAATGTTAATCAAAATTAGAATCATTACACATGAGATTGTTGTTCTTGTGGTGGTTTGGTAGCATTAGTCATCAATCATGGTTTCACACACTCCATTCGTGGGCTTTGGTAAGACCATAACGATCGACTAATCCATGTAGCTGCCAGATTCAGTATGCAAGCTAAAATAGAGTTTCTAAGCATTCCATGTTTTCCTAGATGCTACTCCATCCATGATGATGAGAATGTTGGCTCCATTCCCTGGATCCCTATTGATAAAATATCATCCTTCCTAGATGGTTCAGGTGCCCCCAGCCAAGGGAAATTCACTCTAAGATGTTTTCTTTCTTGAGGGGTGATGCTCTGTCTTAGAGTTATAATGTTTCACCGCTTTCTGCTAGAGCATCGCGGTTTTCAAAATAGCCTCATCCGCTTCTCCTTAATCAAATCCAGGGACATGTTTAGCGATTCCTCATTCTCCTCTAAGTCATAGTGGATTCTCCTATGAGATAAGGCTATAGTTTCGATGGGAAGCATAACCTATAATTTGTAAGCCAAAACAAAAGGAATATGTCCCATTGTAGTTTCGTAGGAAGTGCAATGCGTATAAAGTAACAATGGAAGCTCATCCATCCAAGCTTTCTTATCATTTTCCAAACGTTCCTTTATTAGCGTTTTGAGAACCTTGTTGACTTCTTCAACCTATCCATTGCTCTATGGGTAAGGCACCGTAGAAACGCTTTTTTGATTTCGTATTGCTTATAGAAGTTGGTGAATTCTTTATAATCAACTACCATCCATTGCCTGGGATCATCTAGAGCGAAACTCCATCCTCGTTAAGGTAATCCACAGCTAAGTAGTGCATACTCTGCTCCACCCATCGCTATTAGGAGTTCTCTTATCGGATTGATTCCCATGAGATTTCCTCTTCTAGGATCTGTCCCCAATGTGGTCTCCTTGATTGCCTTAATTTACATTGTCCAATATTTCCTTAGCTTCTCTTGCAGCCATGTACCTTAATAGTGTGTTAGGGAAAACTCTTATGTATAAGATGACATCTTGTATGGTGCATCGAGTTGCCTTGCACATAAGCTTCCTTGCTTCATTCCAATTTAAGGATGCACTATGGAAAAAAACACATCGGACGATGGATATGCTCCATTGTCTAATTGCATATCCATCTATCGTTAAATCCCGTGCCATCTCATTGCAAATCAGACCACGGATATGCCCCATCGTCTGATATGCACTAACACAACAACAAAAAGCCATTTGTTGTATAATGGTATAGTATCATTTCTAGAATTTCCTATTAGACAACATATATATATATATTGATATGCATACCAATTACACTTATATTATATTTGCAGAACAAAATAAATGAATCATAATTTTATTTAAACAAATATTTTATTTCAAATCAAATTCAAATACAATACAACTTTCACTATACTTACATTTTCAAATACAATACAACTTTCACTATCCCTCTCATATATACAACTTTTCTCTACATTCCCATATATAACATTTTTTTAACTTGCGCTCGCTCACACTCACTCGACTTTATTTTTAATGTTGATCTTGATTTACTTGCTCCAGCTTATGTCCAGCCTTCTTATATACCTGTTAAATAAATAACGCAGTAAAATGGAAAAGTAAACAAACCTAAATTGAAAAAATAAAATTGAATTGAATATTAATATTGCCTCATTTTATGGGTTTTTTCTCTCTTCATGTTTTAGACAGGGACAAATATATGCATGGAAAGCTTACGATATGCACAATGTATCACTATGAATATCACAAGGTCGGACATTGATTAAATATCATAGGCTGTTGCAAAGGTCAAGCCCAAAGGCTCTAGTGCATATGTGCACAAGGTCAAGAAAATGTATAAACTAGTGCAAATTCACATGTATAAACCAGATGTGCACATGTATAAACCAAACAAAAACATTGAAGTAACAGATAGTGTAAACCAAATGTGCATAGATGTATACATGTACAAACCAGTTGCAAATTCACATGTATAAACCAAAAAAATGGTAATATTTCACACATATATACTTACATATGTATGCGTGTATAGACATGGAAGTAACAAGCAAGAAGACTGCAAATAGCAGTAATTCAAAATCAAACAATGATGTGAACGTGGAAAGCAACTCGAAATCGAACAATGACGTGAACTGTTCAAGTTCATATGCCACAAATAAGCGCACAAATAAGTACAGTGTGCACTGCCTTGAACAACCAATTCAACAACCAAACTGTGCCTTGAGAAGGAAGTTCAAACCATTGAGAATACAACAGGAAGTACAAATGAGTAGCATTTCAACCACAAACTTCCTTGACAAGGCAGTGTACACACTGCCTTGTTCATAGCAGTGCACACTATCTACCATGAACAAGGCAGTGTATGCACTGCCATGAATAAGGTAGTGTGTGCACTACCTCGTCAAAAAACACAAAATACCTATAGAAAATTAATTATCAGAAACCTTAAATGAACCAAGTGTACATATGTAAGAACAAGAAAAGCATTTTATAAATTATCAAAAAACTCAAACTCAAGTGTACATATGAAATCGCAGTGCATATAAACAAGCTCAGGCAAAACAAAAAGGGTTGAAGCAAGTATATACAAGCTCGAGTGTACATATGAACATACGAGTATATACAAGTATATACAAGCGTACACTTGTATATATAAGAACATTCAAGTATATACAAGCACGTATAAGTATATATAAGTGTATACAAGAACTGAATTGAAACAAGATTTGCAATTGAAAGTATAAAAAGAAATTACATGGACCAGATTTGAAAATATATATTCAAACAATAATCAACTCAAGTTTCAGATAATAAAATATATTATCAAATATATACCAGAGGATGCATAATATATATCAACTATATATATTCGAAGAATTAGTTCATCGAGCAAAAATTCAACATGGACCAACATTTAACATAGACCAGCATTCAACATGGACCAGCAATTCAACATGGACCAGCAATCAACATGGACTAACAATTTAGATATTTCACAAGTGTAGTGTGTGCACTAATATAATTGAAGTGGCTAACAAGTGCAATACTGAAGTACACCAAACATAACTTCAGCTATGTGCACATACAAGTGCAATACTGAAGTGCACCAAATATAACTTCAGTAATGTGCACATATATACATATATGTATATACATGTATGCATGTGCACAGTGGCACCAAACATAACTCAGCCATGTGCACATATATGTATGTACATGTATACATGTGCATAGTGGTGCTAATGAAGTGGCCGACAAAACAAGGCAGGGATGTATACATGTATATATGTTTACATAACTTATGTTGTAAATCTGACCAACAAGACAAGGCAAGGATGTATACATGTAAAACCAGTGCATACATGCATGAATATTTGTTTACTAGGGATCAGTGAGTAGAAAGGAAACTCGACAACATGTATGGATAATCCAAGATAGCAAAATAAGGGTTCGAATGTACGGAAATCAGTTTCAGGCAACAATGCAACAAGATGGAATCACATAACTAGATGCACACAGGTACAAACCAATTCAACAATACAGTCTCTAAGTGCATAATTGCAAGTGTCAAGCCAAAAGATGGAAATTAGTTTCAGGCAACAAGTATGAATCAAACCAGTCTAAGTGAATAAGTGCAAGTGTCTAACATCAATCAAATGATCAGACCAGTCTAAGTGCACAAGTGCAAGCGTTAAGCCACAAGTGCAACACTCAGAAATCGGACTAGTAAAAAAATGATCAATTCAGATATCACCCAAAATTTGACAACCCGCAGTAGTGAAATTGACTAAGGCAATAAAATAGAAGATTGCAGTGGTGCATACATATACAACTGCTACTAAATCAACAAAACTTCCGATTACTTGAAAATTGCAGTACCAACTACAGTACCAAAGCAGAAACCAAAGTAGAAACCAAACGATGGACAAATTATGTTTGAAATATATTAAAGAATCTCAAATATATATTAATGAACAAGTCAGAATGCTAATCAAACTTTGAAAGTTTCAAACCAAAAGTATATAGGAATATATATAGAAAATTAATTCCTATATAAAAACTCAAATTATGATAGGCAAATCAAGTCGAAATCAATATAAAATCAAAAAGGGGCAGAAATCATACCATACATCAATTGAAGAATACTCGACAAATTACAACCCGCATCAATTTAGTGAAACCCTAATTACAAGATGCGGTCATCAAAGCAAATATTACAAGTGGTGGCCATCAAACCCTAATGTAATTACAACAAAATCCTAATTTCCAAGAGGAAGTCGAGTTTAGATCGCTACCGATTTGATTTTGAGAGGGAGAGACTTCATTTAGGAGATGGGTAAAAATTAGAGTGAAAGAGGGTGGAAAGGGAAACAACTAAGGAACGAAGGCAGCAAACGCCATTTTTTTCTTTTACAAACCAAAGAAAGAGATAGTGAACTAACTGAACGAACGCAGCCACAAAATAACTTAGGTAATATTGAGAGGGAAAATTTTTTGATAAGGAGACAAAACCAACTTAATGATAATTTCAATCAAACAAAAAATAAATATTGTCGAAAAACAAATGTTGTCTGATCATTGTTGTGCCATACAACGGATGATTTTTCCTTGTGTTGTGTGAAAATGTGGGATAACAGAAATTCTATCATTGTGTGATCGATGTTGTCTGATTCGCTTTGTGGCATAGTGATGAGGTTTTTACTAGGACCAATCCAAAGGCGATCCATTTCCTTAGCAAGCCAATTTTTTCAAATTGTCAACATCTCAATTTTCCACCCGTGGGATGCGCTTAACCATGTAGCATTCTCGCACATTAAGAAAAGCCTTTACCTTTTTATATTTTAAGTAGTATACCAACCATTCTCCTTTAACTTAGAACTCGCAGAATGCTTGATTCACAACTAGTTGTAGGTCACTATGGATACATAGAGTCCTAATTACTAATTATTTTGCTACTTCCATCCTGCTATTTGTGTATCGTACTCTGTCGTTCTATCTAACCTACAAGGTAAGAGGTCTATCCGACCTATAGGGGTCAAGAACATTCGTTTTTGCCCAGCCATTAGTATTTCTCTCACTTCGGCGGGTGTCACATAGTCATATGGCACGGTATTATTATGCCTTAAGCATTCCTATTAAATATCATTTGAAATTTATTCATTAAATTAAGTCATACCTTTGCAGCATTATCCCCGCACTCCATGGAGGTATTTAGTCTCTATAGTATCATGTTTCCATATTCATATAAAGCTTACTCTATCTCTAGGGCTTTTTAAAAAGATTACGCTCCACCATCATTAGAGATGTCTCGTCCCACCTATAGAATGGGTCAGAATTACACTCCTCTATCTTTGGAGGAGTTGAACCTAGTCACTAATTGTCTCCGGGACTAGGAAACTTATGCTACACCGTCTGATTACTCTAGTCTTCATAATTTTCAAGCACTACCATCTCATGATATCTTGTATGAGGATCTGCTCAAATGTCCATGGCGGGATCTATAATGACCCAAACATATCGAAAGATTGTAAAATATTATTTTTAAATTCTTATGAGGTCGTATGACTCTAACTCTAGGAAATGCTCACTAGTGACATTTCTCATATTTTGAATTTTTCCGGAAGATTTTACCCCTAAAACTTATAATGGCTATAACTTTTGATAGATGCCGAATTAGCTTCCGAAAATGCTTTCAGTGGAAAGATATGATGGTTATTCTTTCCATACGATGGTCATAATAGTGATTTGGACTATCGACCTAGGAAATATGGCTGTTTGAAGATTGGTAGTTTTTAGAGCAGCTTAGTGGGTAATTAGTGAGTTTGAGGGCAAGCCCATTAGCTCATTTTTTGTTTGGAGGCTTTATTAAGCTGAACCGTTATCCCTAAATTACTTTTACCTCTTCTCAAATAGATCTAAGCTCCCATTAACTCGTTATCCACCCAAAACCTTATTTGTTCTCCTCTAAACTATGTCTAAATCATAGATTAAGTGTAGGTTAGCAAGGGATTCAATAGAGATCTTCAAATCTACATTTTTGTGGAGGAATAATTACAATTTATTGATTTATCTCGATTTTCTTGCAAAACTTGGATTTTGAAGTTTTTGGTGAGTGATTTATCATCTCTCACCTTATATATATATATAAATATGTATGTGTGTGTGTGCATAAATATAGGTTTTAACATGTTTTAAACTCATTTTTAAAGTCAAAATCATGTTTTGGACTATTTTAAAGTGAAATCTGAAGTAAAAATGAATTTAAAATGTTTTAAAGTGTTCTAATCATGTTCATTTAGTGTACGGTTACCTTGATGTGTGTTAGGCTATACTAGAGACATAATATAGGATGTTTTTCCATGGATTGTTGTATGTTTGAACATTTGAATATTGTTTGGTGTTTATTTGTATGCTCGTATGGTTGAAAATGCTAATTAGAGTAAACTAAAGGTAGGAGCCATGAAACTTGACTTCGATGGATAGGCTCTAGAGCGCTTGGAGTCGTATCATTGCATGGTTGATGCATGAGGGTCTAAGCTTTGAGTGTAGCGATAAAATTAGTGTGATGTTGATGTGCTGAATTACATGTTTCAGTTCGGTGAAGGTTGGTCTGGGTGATCCAATGAGTGGCTTCAGGAAAGAGGAGTACTATTCTAATATGGGCCGGCTCGGCTAGTGAGGGACCGAATAGGAAATCCAATTCGATGGGAACTTGGTTTGGCTGGTGAAGGACCGTATAGGAAATCCTATTCAGTAGGAGTTTAGTTCAGCAGGTGAAGGACTGGACAAGAAATCATGTTTGATAGTTGTGGTTTGATGTTGAGGGAAGCCGAACAGGAAATGTTGTTCGATGTTGCTTTTGTTAGGTGGGAGCATGGTTTCTGGCCAAATAGAAGGATGCCGAACAGAAAATTGAGTAAGGCTTTTAGGGTGTTGGCTTCAGGGAAAGAATTGGTGTTGCTTGGTGGTTTGGGGAGTTGGCTCGGGGCAAGGATAGAGGACCCAGGATGGATCTAGATGACTTTGGGATAGCAACCAATGAAATGCAACGATTTTGACGATTCGATGTGTCGAGTGACTATAACATCCGGTGGTGGACCGAAAGGACAATTTCTACATGATAGCTCATAGAGTAGAACATGATGTTGTGATGCTTATGATAGGACTGGGTAGTCTATGTGTACCCAAGGTAGTCTGCGTGTACCCATATGTTTGGACGTCTGCATGTGTCCAGCCCTTAGCCATCTGCGTAGGAATGAGTTGAACATCTGTGAGGTATTTCTACTATCGGAATGTGTGCTAAGGGATAGACGGATGACTCTGTTGTTGTGATACTCATTATTGGGATAAAGTAGCCTGCGTGTACCCAGGGTAGTCTGCGTATACCCATATTTTGGACGTTTACGCATGTCCAGTCCTTTGCCATCTACATAGGTAATGAGTCAAGCATTTGAAAGAGTTACCTTACATCTGAATCACTTGAGTGAGAGGTGCAAGGTTGTGTGACGGATGCTATGGTTATTGTGTGCTTGATATATTGTGTGATACTACCGTACTCCTTATATTTCACATTTGACAGTAGTTTAGCATATATTGGTTTATGTGCTAACTCTATAGATGCACAGACATGTTAGGTATAGTTGTTCATACCATATACCCTATTTACTATATATGGTTTTTATAGTACTTTGAGATGATGTATCACTCACACCACACTGTTGTCTGACCTAAAGTTTTATGCTTTATTTCTTATTATCTTGGGTACTCTTAAATGAGTAGATTAGGGATGATAGGTCTGAATAGCGCATGGAGCTATACATAGTATAAGCAGAAGGCTGCGCTTTCATATATCATACTTTGGAGCTTGCTATTGCTTATATTCCACTATGCAGTACTATGGAGCTATACTAGTACTTATATTACCTTAGAGATAGTAGTAGAGTTTATTTTAGGGATTTGGGATATATAAACTCTATCATTTCAGTTTTTTTAAAGTCGTGAACCTATTACACTTTAATGTTCTTATTTATGATTCATTTGATTATATCACTATCTCACTTGGTTTACGTTCTATGTTATTATATTATATTTTTTCTATGCACAGTGATATATTCAACGGGTTATGTACTTGGAGTTTTATTACCTTACACCTTCGGCTACCATCATACATCGGTCAGGTACCGCCATAGTGCATTATATTGGTACATTGGGTATCGGAGGTGTAGGGCGGTCATTACAGGATCCAACACTATGCCCCGAAGCGTGGTGTATACACTTCCCCCACAAGGACTCAGTTCCGTCGAGGTACTATAGTCTTTATGTCACTCTTACTGGAGTTACCTTAGGTTTTAACCCATAGCACACGAGTTTTCTTTAAAACTCCATTTTCTCGTTAATTCCTAAAACAACAACCAAAGTGATAATTTGTTCACTAATTTGATTTATAATGGGTGCTATAGTGTTAAACCATGCAAGATTGTTTCATAAGTTTTATACATCCTTTTGCTTGATACCCAAGTTTAGCGGATTAGTGTTCCAAACGACTAAACCAAATAGTCTCTAAGTATAACATGGATAGAGGAGAGCAATGATATTATCTTCCTTCATAGCTCTAACTACTTCCATATGCTAAATATAGCATCTTAAATGTATTCAAGGGTTGGTTTTTCCAACGCATTACTCCATGACTAGTGTCTTAAAGTACTAGGGTTGGCTGCACATCTAATGTTTGAAGTGAACTGACTATGGTTCATCTTGTCGATTTCTGGTCTCCTTCTATGCTTGCCTAACACTTGACGCATTAGCCTAACGAGTCACTCCTCTACCAATGGAAGGCTTGCTTAGGTTATTTGGTGGGCCACGTCATGCCCTTCTGTAATGGATCAACCACCTATGTACCGGTTGGTATGAAATTAGGCGGTCCCAATTTGGCAGCTAAGTGTGTGGTATCAACTTCCAACATCAGCATTAAGTTTTTGTGAGACATACTCCCCTGATCCGATATGGGCTACACCATTGGTCTGGTATTGATTAGTTCCGCATTAGTCCGATTTGGTTTAAGCCCTAGCCAATTCGATTTGTGGTGTCCATACTTTCATGGCTCCTTCATGCCTTACCTACTTCCTTGCAATTGTTTAGAAACATAATTCCAGACTCGATCTCTCTAGACCTGCATTGGTGCTACTCACTCCATAAGTCTAAGGAATGCTCCATTATTTCCAAATAGTTATCTAAGAAAGAAGCTACCATATTTTCCTTTATCATCTGCAGTCACTACCAGACTCTTCTCTAGTAGCTATACTAGACCGCCTTCCTAATGCAACACATTCCATCCTCATGTACTTTACCAGCTCATAAACGAACTCTTCTAATGTAGCTTATTTCTCCATTGTCGATCTCTTAGTAAACTTCGTTCTAGGATTCACTCCACTATACAAGTCATCAAGGCGAACCTTACATCCATTTTCTAAATTCCACAGTTGTGGCATTAAATTTGGATAGGTAGTGTCATAGTGGCTTGTCTTCCCTTTGCTTCATATTAAATGATAAGTATCCATCTTTTAGTTATTTAATATGCACCTAGAATTGACTAATAAACTTCTTCTTTGACATTGCATAAGAATGAATTAACCATTGGGGTTGTTTATGCCAAAAATGGTACAAACACCCCAATATCAAATGAAATCACCAAAATGTAGAGATCCAAATCAAACAAGCAAAAATAATAGGAAAGTAAAAGAAGACACAAGAATTTTATAGTGGTTCGGCGTAATCTCTGGCCAATGTAACTTTAATCTTTGTTATTAGTTGTTTTCTCTCTAGATTACAACTATTTATATCAGACCTGACCATAATTTAGTGGATCTCATATTTACAATGAAGTTTCTGGATTATTTGAGAGTCACTAGTACCAGCGATTTATTGATCTAAGTCCTAGAACAACAAATTGTAGTATACTAGGTGACATTAAGGGAGGAGAGGTTAGAGGTGAAGAGGCAAAAGAAGTCTTTTAAGTTAGAGAATCCGATCCGAAGAAGAAGAAGATCCCCTTTTGTTGCCATAGTCCGGGTATTTATAGAAAAACTGGTGAACAGGTTAAGAAGCCCACTTGCAGTATATCCAGATGCTAGCCCGATGTTGTACAAGTGAACTCAAGGGCTCATGAGCCAAAAGAATAACTCAGTACCGAGTCATTTGACTCGTCACAAACCTATTTTCATTGGTGAAAAAGCTAGCTTGTTCATTTTCTTGCTTTTCTATCTCTTCTTGAGTTGTTCCAGACACTTCCATCAACTTGTAGTTAATTCTACCGATCATTCTGATAACTGCTTTCTTTGTTTTCTTCTCATTAATCCTTGGAATTTCTTGTCTAAACTCTAAAAAAACCACTTGAGTATGAGTTGTTGGAGTAGTATAAGAGATGTATGGTACTTATGAGGCACAAAATGGAGAGTAAATAGGTCAGTGCCGACTTAAACAACTTGACATCGAGTTGTGTCCTTAACTAAAGTTTCGCTCAAACTTCTTGAGTTTAATTTTCTAGTCCTTCATAGTGTGTTTCCAAGTCTGCTAACCATTCTATCCATGTTTTGATCCTCTAAGTCCAAATGAAATCTGCTTGGCCAAGAAGCGGGTTAACTCTTGCCCCTAAAGTACAACTTTTGAATGTATAGTGTGCTTTGCTAATGAACAAGTTCTGATAATCAGCCTTCGATAATTGTGCTCTCCGGCCATCCAATGTCTCAGTCTCGGTGATTCGTCCAATTACTTCAGATTTTTTCTACGAATCAGAGGTCATCTCGGACCCGGTTTAGCTAAGGATCCATCCTTTGCTTAAATGTCTACTGTGAATTATGATCAAGATGTCTTCATCTGGGGGTATCATTTCACATCCAACATGTCCCGTGTTCGCCCAGGATTTATTATTCTTCCTATGATTGTAAGGCATCTAAACATTTTATCAAATTTTCATCCGCTCTTGGGCTTGGTCTCGCAGGGCTGTTCATCTTCCAATCTAGGGTTTGATCTCTTCAGATCGTTTATCGCCTAATCTAAGGTTTCGATCTCTCCAGATCCTTGCTAAGCCTAATCTGTTCGCTCTTCGGCGAGGGGACCTAACGACCTAGTAAGCCCATTCACTCACTCTCTGGTAATGGGACTTACTTTTTATACATGTCCATTCACTCGCTCTCCGGTAAGGGAACTTGCACCCTGCACTCTGGCGCCAATCTCTTACTGGGACTTGAAGTGATCAATATCGTATAAGTCCATTCACTTGCTTCCAGCAAGAGAACTTGCACCCTGCACTCTGGTACCAACTCTTCGACCAGGACTTAACATGATTAATATTGTACAAGTCCATCCACTTGTTTCCAGTAAGAGAACTTACATCCTGCACTTTAGTCCTGACTCTCTGGTCGGGACTTAACACAATCAATATCACTCATCATATTCAAGTAGATTTTTCAAAAATCAAGTATTCAAATCAAAGCGGACAAAAAAGTATCCTAATTATTCATCCTAGACATCCAACTCAGAGCATGCCTAGAGACTAATCCAGGCCTCATACACGTGTCATCTGTCTGAGGTTATTATCAACCAAATTATTCAACGCAAAAAGAAAAGCATATGAAGTGAACCTACCTCCCATCCATCCCGATTATTGGATTTTAAAATCTTTACCAAATTCTCCGATTGTTTCTTGATGCATTTGCTATAGATAGTGGCTGCTCCGACTACACCATCGCAGTTCTATTTATTACATACTGTTGCAGTTGGTTGCTCCAAAACAGTTCCTCTATCAGATCATGAAGGTGTCGATACTTGTTCGTTTCATATCCATCCAACTCTTGGAAGATGCATTACTTTCCAGACCTTCGCTTCCAATCAATAGATTCCCTTCTAGCCATCTTTTGGTAGGGGATCTACCATTAGTATCTAAGTATATCCTCTACGGGGTCTTAGTTTGATCAGTGTAAGTAGAGGACTTCGTTTCCCTCCTCAGCCGTTTTGGTTCTCCAACATTATCATCAGCTCTTTGCTTTCCTTTATCCTTGTCAAATCCTACTTCAGAGAGTCCTCCATCATCCACAACATTAATTTTGGCATCCTTAACTTCAGCGTCTTCTTAACGCAACCATCTCTTACCTTCATGATAGAATTCCATAAGGTTCATTGGCGGATCCCTTTCCACATCAATTTTAAAGTTAGTATTGCTTGCAACTTCTGAAACCACCACTATCAGAATCATGGATGAATCTAGCTTATCTTCTGCAGCAGCTGACACATTAAACCTAGTCAAGTAGCTCCTCAAGCTCTCTCTGACCTTTTGCTTCATGCGCGATAGCGTCATCACCTTCTTTGGTTATGAGATATGAACTCTGAACTACTTTATAAACTTATTCACCAAATCGATCTATGTGCTTATGGACCTATTTTCCAGCAGTCTAAACCACATCGCTGCTAAATCTATCAAGTATAATGGAAAGCACCGCTCCTTTACCTCCTCAGAAGCAACCAATACCTCCATATGTCTGATGTATCTCATCGGGTGAAATGTTTGATCCATTTTCCCATCGTACATTTCAAACACCAAAAGCTTGAAATCGGGAGGATTCCTCGCATTATGGATGTTATATGTAAATGGATTCCTATTCACTGTTAGTCCATAGGATAGTGGTTTTGATGACAACAACTATAGAAGTGTTATAAAATATATATGTGCAGGAAATCTATATGCAGGTATCAACAAAAGAAGACTGTACAGTAAAGAAGACAAAATTGATGAAGACAAAGATCAAGAGTTCAAGATTGAAGACTCATGAGATTCAAGATATTCAAGAGTTCAAGACAAATAATATAGTTAGGTTAGATATTTGTTAAAACTCCTTGAAAGCACTATCATTCTTTTTTATCCAATTTACTCGTGGAATGGAATCCACTTCGTTCTTGTTAAAGGGATGGAACCCTAGTGAGATGGAACTCACGAAATATCTAGTGGAACGGATAGTAGCCCTATTTTGTTATCCACTAATTTTGATTCAAAATGATTTTCAAAATTATCTCTTGTTTTATAAAATGATTTTCAAATATTCCTTTTCAAAAGAAAAACCTTCGTTCACATTTCCAAAAATGTTTTAGCCTCAAAATCATATTTATCATTTTGTTATATTTTGATTTCAAAATTGTCCTTGATATTTTAGCCTCAAAATCTATTTTAATATTATATTTACTTTAGTTTATTTACTTTGATTTTAAATATATTTTAGTATATATACATATATACATTCATAAGTATTTCTACTTCTAAATACCTTTTACAAATACATAGAGTCCATTTGAATAAAGTTGCATATGTTTTAAATCATCATTTTCAAAGTAAAGCAAATCATCATTTTTACTAGACCATGTCGACATCCTATTTACTCATCATGTCGACATGCTTCCTGTTATAGCAAAGGTTGTTTTCAAAAGAAGTGTCTATTCGCTTAAACCTCTTCGAATGGACACATCCATTCATTCTCTATAAATAGAGACTGTTATGGACGTTTTCCAGTAACTACTTCTTCATTTTTCTCTCCTCTTTATTCTCTTATCTTATTCTCTAATCATCCTAACCATATTCTGCCGAAATCTTAAGTGAATCAAACCAGAATATCTCTAGTTTGATTCTCTGCCACTCTCTTCAAAGAATCTCAGTGCTTATCAGAGTTATAGATACATTTGTACTCAACGAAACTTGTGTAGGGTTATAAAGGTGTGATCGTGTCCTTGGAAATCGATCGGGTGAACTTGTGTCCTGTGAATCAAGTGGTTCTACCCAGAGACCTGAGAATCTGGAGGGTGTACCTCGTTGCCTTGGAATCGAGGGATTGTAATCTAGATTATTATTGAATAGAAAGCCGTACGAGTTGTGCGGGACTGGATGTAGGGTAACACCGAACCAGTATAAAATTCCTGGTGTGTTCTTTCCTTTACTTGCTTTTTATTTATATTTGCATCTGTTTGTAATTCTGTGATTTGATCTGTGATTGTGTATTTGCATTAAGTTAGTTGAATCAATTTAAATCAAAGAAGTTTTAAAGAAAGCCTTAAAACACTATTCACCCCCCCTCTAGTGTTAAATAGCCTTAAGATCATCTTCCGCGTCCCTTTCATTTGGTATCAGAGCAAGTTTTTCAAAGTATTCATAACCTGATTTTTGAAAAGTAACAATGGCTACCAACACTGGTATTTCTAGTTCATTTGTAGAGGGTCAGTCCACTGCCAGACCACCACTTTTCAATGGCAGTAACTATGCATATTGGGCATGTAGAATGAAGATATATTTACAATCCATTAGTTTAGAAACATGGAATATGACACAAACTGAATACACTGAGCCCACAACTGATTTTGCTCAATGGACGACCGTTCAAAGAGAAGTGGCTCAAAACAATTCAAAAGCCATGAATATTTTATTTTGTTCACTAGATAGAAATGAATTTAATAGGGTATCTGTTTGTAAAACTGCATATGAAATCTGGAAAACTCTGCAAGTTACTCATGAAGGAACAAGCAAAGTTAAACAGACCAAAATTTCTATTCTTACTAATCAATTTCAATTATTTAAGATGTTGCCTAGTGAATATATTCCAGATATGTATAGTCGTTTTCAGGATATTGTTCATTCACTAGTATCTCTGGGAAAAGCAATCTCCGAAGAAGATCAAGTCAGGAAAATTCTGAATTCACTCACTCCAGAATGGGATTTGAAGACACTGGCGATTGAAGAAGCAAATAACATCAGTACTTTGAAGATTGATGAATTAATTGGAAATCTGATGTCATATGAAGTTCAAATTCAGGAAAGAAGGGAGAATAAGTCATCAGAAAAAAAGTCCATTGCCTTTAATGTACTAACTGGTGAATCAGACTCTAGTGATGATGATGAAGAAATAACCTTCATGACAAGAAACTTTCGAAAATTCTTGAAGTATAGAAAAATGAATAATCACAAGAGAAAAAGTTTTGGAAATAACACTGAATCACTCAACAACATCAAATGCTTCAATTGCAATGAGTTTGGTCATTATCAAAGAGACTGTCCACATCAAGAAAAGCAAACTCCTCAATCAAACAAAGAATATTCAAAGAAAAGAAAGAAAGCATTTGCAGCAACACTGGATGATTCAAATATGTCCTCAGTGATGATGAACAGAAAACAGAATTGGCAAATATGTGTTTTATGACAACTAAGAATTCAGATAATCAGGATGATATGGAACTCAAACAAGGTACACGTTTACTATTTTAATTGGTTGAAAATTGGTTGCTTAGAATAGTTTATTAATTAAGTATATAATTGATTTTATTAACTTAAAATTTTTCAAATATCTTTTAAAAATTTATAAAATATTATTTTTATATATTTTCTGTATAATATATTTTCAAAATATATTCAGACAATAATCATAATATATATAAGTATATATATATATAAATCTTGTACATGCTTGAAATCATTTTTGCAAAATCTGATGTGCATGTCGACATGGCACTTATTGGTAATGTCGACATACCTGTAGCAAATCAGATTTCTAAATTTGAATTCAAAATTCAAATTTCCCTCCACCTTTTCACTAACTCCTATGTTCTGAATAGTTATGACTCCTTGACCAGAGAATCCACCTATTCAACCTCTTTATATCTATCTTCTGTAAACACTTATCTCCATCTTCAATTCAAATTCAAAACAACTTTTATCTTCAAACACTCTTATCTCTTCAAAAATGGCATCCACTAGCAACGTAGCCGGAATGAGGCTGTCAAAAGCCACCAAAGATCATCTCTACAATAATAGAGATGCCATACTTGCATACATTAATTATGCAACTTATGGAAAAGTTCATTCGGGTAGTTTTGCTATTTTTAATGACTTTGCTTCTTATGAAATTGATGCTCTCTTTCAAAACAATGGTATTCTAAGCTTGGTTGACAATAACCAAAATGATTTTGTTTGCTATCCAAACCTTGTCAAAATGTTTTATGCAAATTTAAATCGTGGTTTTTATAATGGAAGGGATGATGAAGTGTGGAGTAGTGTCAAGGGGACACAAATTGTTTTGGATACCGATGTTTTAGGAACCATACTTGAGTGTAAAAGTACCGGTTCCAATCTTTCTTCTTTTGAAATCGAGGAAACCGATCGTGAAACTTTTCACAATATTTTTGAGGAAGAAATGGATTTCAAAAACAAATTTTTTCGACCAAAAGCTCGTATTGTTAATCTTCTCCTTCAACGCACTATTACTCCGAGATCGGGAAATTACAATAACCCGACTCAAAAAGTGTGTAAGGCTCTTTTTGCAATTTTTGGAAATTATGATATTAATTGGGCACAAGTTATCTTGGATGAATTTCGACACAAAAACTTGGATTCGGGAGAGAATGCATTATATCATGGAATATACCTCACTAGAATTTTTAATTACTTTGGAGTGGATATGAGAGGTGAAGAATTCTTTCCACGAAAGGTTTTTAATCATTCCAATATTTCACTTATGAAAATTCCGCACGTGTTTCAACCATACGAAACACTAACAGAAAAAGAAGCACGATTGGGGTATGAGGAAATGCAAGAAGATGAGGAGGAAGAAGAAGAAGAGGAAGAGGAGGAAGAAGAAGGTGAGGAAGAAGAAGGTGAGGAAGAAGAAGAAGAGGAAGAAAGTGAAGAAACCTCCTTAGAGAGTATTGATTTTCCCACACGACCATCAAACAAGACTCTCCTTCACAATCAACGAGTGATTGTGAAAAATCAAAAAGCTCTCAAACACTCCGTAAACAAAAAATTGGACAAAATGTCCAATACTATGAACAAGTTCTTCTCCAAAGTCAACAAGAAGCTCAATATCTCATCATCTTCATCCTCATCTACTAGTTTCTAGAAGTTTACTTTTTGTATATCAATGAAATTTGGTATATTGAAAGTTGTATCTTTATGTTTTCTCTATGAGATTCATGTACTTCTCTGTTCTAGTATGAAATGAAGCTTATTCTCTGTTTATCTTACTGTTACTCTTATTTATATCAAGTAATATATATATAAATCATATGTATATACACTGAAAATTCAAAAATAAGATGCGCAAAATCTGCTATGTATGTCGACATACTGTATAGAGGTCATGTCGACATATACTGGTAATATTCTGAATGGACATTTCAATTTGAAATTCAAAATAACTCCTTATGTCTATTCATTTCAAACGACTTTCCTGTCTATTTAAGTCCTATTTTCTTCCAGAAAACTTCTCATAACTTCTCTCTACTCTTATCTACTTATTTCCTTCTTACTTATCGTCAAAATGGCGTCATCCTCTTCAAATCTAAGTGATAATCTTGAAGAGACTCTCAAATCCTTCAAAGACATTCTTACTTTTATTCTGCGAAATCAGAGGCACTTAGAACTGAGTCAAATGTAGATGATAAAGGAACAAGAAAGGCATTTCGATGCACTACGTTGGATGATCTCCGCTCTCAACAAAGAGGATCTCCAAGTAAATCCACCGAAGACATTGCTCCAGGACGATGAAGATTGGGAAGTAATCAAAGCGGATCCCATCTTTGGAAAAGAGGGATGGGTTGAAGTTCCACGTAGCATTTAACTTGTTTGATTTGGTTTAAAATTGATTTGATTTAAAATACTTGATTTGGTTTTAAACATGGTTGATTTATGATAACTTACTATATTGATTATGTAATAAGACATAAATAGGTGTGCTTATGTTTGATTGATTTGTCTACTTATTGTATGCATTTTCTTTTCATTTAACAGTTATGTATATAGTGATATGAATAAAATAATTTGTGGTTACAATTATTATTCTCATTCTTATATTACTCATATATCATTCTGAGAATACAATATTTAGCATTGTTATATCTAGTTTCAGTATTATTAATGATAACACTATCATTAATATCATAGATTTAGGGGGAGTTAGTGTCATTTTTTTGTTGATGACAAAGGGGGAGAAGTATAAAATAGGTTAGTTAGGCATAGATTAAGGGGGAGTTATTAGATTTAGGGGGAGTTATAAGGAGAATAAAAATATTTTATAAACAAAGGTTGTCATCATCAAAAAGGGGGAGAATGTTAGTCCATAGGATAGTGGTTTTGATGACAACAACTATAGAAGTGTTATAAAATATATATGTGCAGGAAATCTATATGCAGGTATCAACAAAAGAAGACTGTACAGTAAAGAAGACAAAATTGATGAAGACAAAGATCAAGAGTTCAAGATTGAAGACTCATGAGATTCAAGATATTCAAGAGTTCAAGACAAATAATATAGTTAGGTTAGATATTTGTTAAAACTCCTTGAAAGCACTATCATTCTTTTTTATCCAATTTACTCGTGGAATGGAATCCACTTCGTTCTTGTTAAAGGGATGGAACCCTAGTGAGATGGAACTCACGAAATATCTAGTGGAACGGATAGTAGCCCTATTTTGTTATCCACTAATTTTGATTCAAAATGATTTTCAAAATTATCTCTTGTTTTATAAAATGATTTTCAAATATTCCTTTTCAAAAGAAAAACCTTCGTTCACATTTCCAAAAATGTTTTAGCCTCAAAATCATATTTATCATTTTGTTATATTTTGATTTCAAAATTGTCCTTGATATTTTAGCCTCAAAATCTATTTTAATATTATATTTACTTTAGTTTATTTACTTTGATTTTAAATATATTTTAGTATATATACATATATACATTCATAAGTATTTCTACTTCTAAATACCTTCTACAAATACATAGAGTCCATTTGAATAAAGTTGCATATGTTTTAAATCATCATTTTCAAAGTAAAGCAAATCATCATTTTTACTAGACCATGTCGACATCCTATTTACTCGTCATGTCGACATGCTTCCCGTTATAGCAAAGGTTGTTTTCAAAAGAAGTGTCTATTCGCTTAAACCTCTTCGAATGGACACATCCATTCATTCTCTATAAATAGAGACTGTTATGGACGTTTTCCAGTAATTACTTCTTCATTTTTCTCTCCTCTTTATTCTCTTATCTTATTCTCTAATCATCCTATCCATATTCTGCCGAAATCTTAAGTGAATCAAACTAGAATATCTCTAGTTTGATTCTCTGCCACTCTCTTCAAAGAATCTCAGTGCTTATCAGAGTTATAGATACATTTGTACTCAAAGAAACTTGTGTAGGGTTATAAAGGTGTGATCGTGTCCTTGGAAATCGATCGGGTGAACTTGTGTCCTGTGAATCAAGTGGTTCTACCCAGAGACCTGAGAATCTGGAGGGTGTACCTCGTTGCCTTGGAATCGAGGGATTGTAATCTAGATTATTATTGAATAGAAAGCCGTACGAGTTGTGCGGGACTGGATGTAGGGTAACACCGAACCAGTATAAAATTCCTGGTGTGTTCTTTCATTTACTTGCTTTTTATTTATATTTGCATCTGTTTGTGATTCTGTGATTTGATCTGTGATTGTGTATTTGCATTAAGTTAGTTGAATCAATTTAAATCAAAGAAGTTTTAAAGAAAGCCTTAAAACACTATTCACCCCCCCTCTAGTGTTATATAGCCTTAAGATCATCTTCCGCGTCCCTTTCATTCACGTCTTCCAAACTTTGGTCTGGGGTCCATCTCCAACTATTCTTCTGATCATCTCAGCCATTCGGTTGTTTTCATTCAACGGAAATCTTAGACCACTAGCTACATTTTGCCTCCTGCTCCTATGGGAGAACTCCGACACATACTCCTCTGGCTACACATTTGCACTCTGATCTGCTCCTCTGATTTTATTTTGTCCTCCATTCCTATAGGGAAGCTCTGGCACATACTCCTTCGGTCGTCGCTTATTCATATTTTGATTTGCGTTTCTAGGTCCAACATCATTTGCTCCTGATATTCCAGCATGTCCCAAGCTCACACCAATGTTTCCCCTTCATATAATTTTGTAGGTGCCGAGAGGATTTGGGTCGGTACCAAGTGGTACTATTCTTGGGCATATCATTCCAGTTTGCTATGCTCCAACTCCAAATGTTCCAACATTAGTTCCTGGTCCTTGGTTCTGAATACTTATTGTCCTAGCTATTCTTTGTTGTCTCATCCTTTAGAGAAATCCATCAGGCATTTCATGTTGTCTAATTATCATTCCATCTTGCATCTCCTTCATTATTATTTCCATCTCTTCTTTGGTCATGTAGATAGATAGATGCTTCTAGGCTTTTGTTGGCTTCCTCCAGCCTTAGATCTAGTGTTAGGCCTCTTCATCTTGTTCAAATCTCATATTCAAGCTTCAAGTCTTCAGATCTAGTTCTTTATCAGTGAAAGCACCAAAATGTGTATGCCAAAAATGGAATAAACTCCCAAATATCAGAGGAATGCACCAAAATGTAAAGATCAAAATCAACAAGCAAAAACAATAGGAAAGTAAAGGATATACAAGAATTTTTATAGTGGTTCAACATAATCTCTGGCCTACATCCACCATAATCTTTGTTATTAGTTGTTTGTCTCTTTGGATTACAACTAACTATATCAAATCTGACTACAGTCTAGGGGATCTCAGATTTACAATGGAGTTTCTAGATTGTTTGAGAGTTACTAGTACCAGGGAATTGTTGATCTATGTCCTACCATAGCAAATAGTAGTATCCAAGGTGATTTAATGGAAGAGAGGTCGAAAGTGAAGAAGAAAAGGAAGTCTCTTAAGTCAGAGAATCTGATCTGGAGAAGAAGAAGAAGATCCCCCTTTGGTTGCCATAAGGATGGTATTTATAGAGAAACAGGTGAACATGTTCAGATGCCCGCTTGTAGTGAAGTCCAAAAGCTAGCCTAGTGTTGTACAGGTGAACCCGGGAGCCCATGAGCCAAAAGAACAATTCAATACCAAGTCATTTGACTCATCACCAACCTATTTTCTGTAACAACCCCCTACTTGGAGGCCAAAAACTAACGGCTACAGATGCTCCAGTCATCCATAGTTATTAATCCTCGGCGACCAAATACGACGGTGTTAGATTTATTGTTACACAGAAATATGTGAATATGGAAAAAATTAAACTTCAAACGAAATCACATTTCATCTAAAAATATTTCCAATTCATTACATAATCCCATATTCTCAAATCATGTTCAAAGAAAATATGTTTGTTACAACATACGCCAAGAGTGACATATGAAGATGCCCCCTTGGTAAATCAGAGTATATACAGGCAATATAACAACTTTGCCATTACAAACAACACAGCGGAATCAAAAGAAAGAAAACTCTAAATATCTATCATGCCTCCTACACATTTCCGTAAGCTTACTCGTCTTAAGAGGTACCTGAAAACCTCAACTCTGAAACTACTCAAAAACAATTGAGTACCCGAGAGTTTAAAGGGAAAACATAAACTTCGAGTCAGACATAAAGTCTAGTATACATAATAATCTACCATCTCAAATCATTTAGATATCTAGTGAGACCATGCCACTTAGCAGAATGGGTTTCTCCTCACTAGAATCTCAAAACCTTTATAAAACCATATACTATGCTCCTACATCTACAATGGTTAACACAATTCCAAACAGTATAATATGATGATATGAAAAAAAATGAATCAATTCTGGATTACCCATCTCAATTCATTTTAGACTATCTGTCACAATTATAGTTTCTAGGATTACTATTAACCTATTAGTTTTCATGGGCTGACTAATAACCTGTTAAACATTTAAGGACTCCCTATCCAATTACATAGTATTCATGGGATCACTACGAACCTATTGGTAACTCCAATATCTTAGCCTTATCCTAGTTTTCATGGGTTGACTAGGAACCTATTGGTAATCCCAATATCTTACTCTTATCCTAGTTTTCATGAGTTGACTAGTAACCTATTGGTAACCCCAATATCCTTTCTTCTTACCCTAGTTTTCATGGGTTGACTAGGAACCTATTGACATCTATCAATATTTCACTCGGATATAGTTTTCATGGGCTAACTACAAACCTACTGGCCCTGCCATTATCCAATCATAGTTTTCATGTGCTTACTATGAACCTGTTCATCTGACATCTTCCTTTACACATAGTTTTCATAGGCTAACTTTGAACCTGTCTATCTGACATCTTTCTTTATACATAGTTTTCATGGGCTAACTATGGACCTATTGGGCCCCGCTAATATCTTTCCCCTTTCACTATTTTCATGGGCTGATTGAGAACCTATTGGCCCCTGCCAATATCTTTCTTTTATATTTTAGCATCATATATTCTGGTCTTCCTAACCTCCTGGATGTAATTCTACTCATTTAGGATTTTATCAATTTATATTCACTACTCAGTTAACCTAACTGGTTCTTTTACCCTTTATTCCAAAATGCAATTATGGGTCAATTTAAAAGTGAATATATTCATATTTGAAGAAGCAACATAACAACATAGCAATACCACTCATGTGGGTTTAAATTTATCAAAGGTAGCTTCTTAAAACCATTATTAAAACTCCTTTAAAATACAGCCTTGGGTTTTTCCTTTAAAAGTAGAGTTTGGGTCATAAAACCTTTCAATACCTTCGAAACCTAGCTTTTGACTTCATAGGATGACCTCCTTCGAAAGCTCTCAAAAACATTAGGCTCCCACCTTATAGTACTTTAAAACCAACCTATCGAAACCTTTCGAATACATTAAAGTATTAATATTTAACCTTTAGAAGTTTAGCTTCGAAAAAAGTGAACCTACCCCTTTCGACACTCTTGGAAGTAACTCTTCCGAAATCATTGAAAGTACCCCTTTCGACACCAATGGAAGTAACCCTTCCGAAAACATTGAAAGTACCCCTTTCGAAAGCATTGGGTTTATACTTAAAATATAATTTGGGTTAAAGTGAATATAGGCGAAAGCATCTGTTTCGAAACTATCCTTTATTATATAAAACACTGGGGAAAACTCGATGGCGTCGGCACCATCTCTTTCGAAAGCATAAAATATCTGGGTAAAAAGATTAGAAGGTTGGTGTCGAAACCCCTTCCGAAACCATCACCTTCGAATACCCTAAACCCTTTCGAAAGCTTTAAGAAGTGGCTTTAGCTTATAAAACAAAATACCCTTTTAACAACATTGATATATTCAACTCCATCAAAAGGATAAAGAACGGTAGCAGGGTATCGACTAAGTCAGAACCCCTTCTTTTAAAACCTTCTTTCATAAGTAAAGGAACCCAGTCAAAAGCAATCTTAAGTTAATGGCAACCCTTTCGAAACCCTTTTAAAACCTCTTTCGAAACCTTATGCTTCGACTCTGTCGAAGGCTTAAAACAAAACATAGGCATGTGCTTTCCTTTTAAAAACAAACCAAGGTTTTGACCCCTTCAGAAGCTATGCTTTCGACACCTTACCTTCTGCCTATCTCCAATCCACTACGTATAATCATAGTGATACCTTGTGTATTGGTTTTAGTATAGTTGCTTTCGACAAGGATGAAGGCGGAAGCTATTGTGTCGAAAGGTGCTTTCCTAAGTAGGCGGAACCAATTTCTAAGCAAATCTGGTTTAGTTCGTTATAAAGTAAACTTTTCTCTAACTAATCTGCCACGTGTCAACACCAAATTGGTTGCCTTAACTTTTTCAAATTTTTTTCAATAATTAACTGCCGCTAATCAGATCTAAACTATGGTTAAGTTAATCAATTAAGCCCTTCCTATAGACAAAACCAATTTTGCAAAGAAGTCCCTCTTTTAAAAAAATTTATTTTGCATAGCAAATCACATTGGAAAAATCCCAAAAATTCTAGAAATTCACTTTAATCATGTTGTCTAACATATAAAAATTCCAGACCCAAATTCTCAATATATTTTCTAAAATAAATTTATAAACCCAAATAACCATATTTTTCTTTGAAAATTCATAATAATCTTTCCATGGCGTCGAAAATTCTAAAAATTGAAACCTAACTCCAAAATCATGTTTCTCAAAATATAAAATTTTCTCATGGCATTTAAATATCAATATATCTCGGTTTTGACCTAAAACTGTGCAAAACACTTTTAAACAATCTTGTTTAAATCAAATAATCATGAATTAAGCATATCATCATTAAATCCATCTTAAAAACGAATTTATCCCTTAAATTCGGAACATAAGATTCAAACCAAAAATAGAGATGGAATTGTTACTCACCTTGATCTAGATAAGGAGATTGGATTGAGATTTATTCCCCTAAGCTTGAATTCTTTAGCTTTAATTTGAATCTCCTCTTCTTTAATGGCCGGTCGTTCCTTCTGTTTTGATTTACATTTTAGTTTTAAAATGACGTGAATGGGAAGAAATGGTGGGAACGAAAATAGATATAAGCGTATGAACCATTAGGCGGCAATTTCCAATAATACCCTTATGTAATTTGTTTAACCTAAAAACCCTTCTTTAGCCCATTAGTTAGTCTATTAGGCACGACCTTAATTAATTATTTCAAGTCCTAATCCCCTTATCTCTTACATTTTACATTATTCTATATAATTTATCTAATAAAATTTCTTGAATAATGTTATAAAAAATTAGGGGTGTTATAGGCTCCTCTCCTTAAAGAATTTCGTTCTCGAAATTCAGTAAGGACTAAGTATTATACATAGCAATCATTTATAACAAATCGTAACAATCATACTAGTCTACCTGACTAGGAATTATCAATATAAATCTAATATAGACAAACCCTCAAAGCAGATCAGGATAAGTATCTCGAATCTTGTCCTCTATCTCCCAAGTACATTCTTTCTCGTTGCCGCTCCATTGAACTTTCACCAACTTGACTGTCTTGTTCCTCAATCTTTTCTCATCTCTCGCAACAACCCGAACTGGTTGCCTAACTAAAGTCAAATCATGCTCTACTACCAAGTCCTCCAACTCTGTCTGAGGAATGGTAGCCTCTAGATCATGAACATACTTGCGAAGATGAGACACATGAAACACATTATGCACACCTGCCATACTGCTTGGCAACTCAACTCCGTACGTGAGCTTTCTAATCCTCTCTATAATCTAGAATTGACCAACATATCTCGGTGCTTGTTTCCCTGACTTCCCGAACCGTACCATACCCTTCATTGGTGATACGTTAATGAAGACCTTGTCTCCCATTGAGAACTCTAGGTCATTATGCCTTTTATCTGTGTAACTCTTCTATCTGGATTGAGCTTCCTTCATCCATTCTTGGATTAACTCAATCTTCTCTGACATCTCCCTTACCAAATCTGGACCCAAGACCAATCCGTCTCTCGTCTCCAACTAACATGCAGGGGATTTGCATGCCTTCCATACAAAGCTTCAAAAGGCACCATTCCTATACTAGTTCGATAACTATTATTATAGGAATACTCAACCAAATGCAGGTGATCCTCCTAAGATCCACTAAAATCCAACACACAAGCTCTCAACAAATCCTCGAGCACCTTATTGACTCTCTCTATCTGCCCATCTGTCTGTGGGTGATATGCAGTACTCATCTTGAGCTTAGTGCCTAACACATTCTGTGGACTCTTCTAAAATTCGCTAGTGAATAAAGCATCTCTGTCACTGACTATGCTACTAGGAACTGCATTAAGTCTAACTATGTTCTTCATGAACAACCTCGCCAAAACTGGTGTCGTCCTAGTCGACTTTATTGGATATAAATGGGCACTCTTGGTCAACAGTCCACAAAAACCCATATTCTTTCATTTCCTCTCCTTGACCTTGGCAACCCATCTATAAAATCCATGGATATCGAATCCTATTTCCATACTGGAATCTCTAGAGGCTGAAGTAACCCACTCGGCTTCTGATGTTCGGCCTTCGCTTGTTGACAGTTTACATACTGCCTAACCTACAAGCCAATATCCCTCTTTATGCCTTCCCAATAGAAGCTCCTCTTCGTATCTTGATACATCTTGGTTCCTCCAGGATGAATCGTAAACTTGGATCGATGACATTCCTCAAGAACTTCTTTTCTCAAGTTCTCCACATCTGGAACACATAACCATTCCTTCTTTCTCAATCATCTTCTCTGGTCAAGACAAAAATCTTTTGAATAATTGACCTCAGTTCCAACCTCAAGCCTTCTGATCCTCTCAGCTAATACTGGATCCTTCTTCTATTTAGAAGCAATTCTTTTGATCAATACTGGTCGAACTTCTAAATAGGACATCATGGCAATACTCTAACTAGTACTAGCAGTTGATCTTAACTGCACACCACAATTGGCCAAAGCTTCTAGATCTTTCCACTCTATTAACATAGCCAACACCACATTCTGATGTCTTCTGCTGAGAGCATCCACTACTTTATTACATTTTCCAGGTGTATACTCTATACCAATATCAGAAGCAGCCAAAAATTCCAACCACCTCTGCTGTTGCATATTCAACTCCTTTTGAGAGAATAAGTATCTTAATGACTTATGATCGGTATACAACTCAAATCTCTCCCTTAAGAGATAATGCCTCCAAATCTTCAAGGAAAAAATCACCGCAGCCAACTCCAAGTCATGAGTAGGATATCTTACTTCGTGCGGTCTAAGCCGCCTAGATGCGTAAGCAATTACTTTGCCCTTCTGCATCAACACTGCTCCTAATCCAGTCCCACACGCATCTATGTATACCACCAACCCTTGGTTTCCATTTGGAACTACTAACACTGGAGCATTGGTCAACAAATGTTTAAACTTAAGGAATGCTTCCTCATATTTGCCGGACTAAATAAACTTCACTTCCTTTCTGGTAAGATTAGTCAAAGGCGCTACTATCTACGAGAAATCCTTGATGAATCTCCAGTAATAGCCAGCAAGTCCAAGAAAACTTCTGATCTCGATCACCGTCTCTGGTCCCTTCCAATTGTTAACAGCTACGATCTAATCTGGATCAACTGACAATCCTTTCTCTAAAACCACATGATCAAGAAACTTAACCACTTTCTTCCAAAAGTGATACTTGAAAAACTTCGCCTTTAGCTGATTCTGCCTCAGCGTCTCTAGCACAACTCTAAGATGTTCTTCATGCTCTCTCTCATCCTTGGAGTATACCAAAATGTCATCTATTAACACCAACATGAATCTGTCCAAATACTCTTGAAAGACTGGGTTCATCAAATCCACAAAGAAAGCAGGTGCATTCGTCAATCCGAATGGCATCACTAACCACTTATACGAACCATATCTAGTCCGAAATGCATTCAAAGGAATACTGCCCTCTGCCACTCTTAACTGATGGAACGTTGTCGCCAAATCCAACTGGGAAAACACTCTGGCTCCACTCAACTGATCAAATAGATCATCAATTCTCGGCAAAGAATACTTATTCTTTATCGTCCTTTCATTTAGCTTATGATAGTCCATACACATCCTCAACGACCCATCTGGTTTCTTCACGAATACCGCAGTCGCTCCCCAAGGTGAACTTCTTGGTCTAATAAAATTCCTTCCTTCTAGATCCACTAGTTGCACCTTCAATTCCTTCTTCTCTGTCGGTGTCATCCAACTAGGTGGTAAACTTATAGGTTCAGCTCCTGGCACAAGATCTATCTAAAACTCAACAGCTCGTTTCCGTTGTAGTCCAGTGACTGGCTCAAACACATCTGCAAACTCTATTGCAATATAAACCTGACTTAGCTCTTCTCCCACTTCCATTGCACTTAACAAAGCACAACAACTCTGGTCAGAATTCTCTAATAAGAATATAATTCGGTTATGACTATCAGGGTGTCTCAAAGATATCTCCCTATCTTGGCAAAATATCCTGGTCTCATACCTCCTCAATCAATCCACACCCAAAATGATTCTGAAATCTACGAAATCATAAACATACAAACTGAATATAAACATATGACCTAACAAATCAAGTTCTAACTGGTCATATCTTATCCCCAGAGTTGCATACCCTCTTATTGGATTCACAACTCTTAAGGAAGTAACAAGGAATGTGGGTTCTAAGCATAACCTATCAACCAAACACTGGGATATAAATGAATGTGATGCACCGATATCAAAAAGTATCCTAATTGGTATACTCTGAATCAAAAACGTACCTTCCATCATAGTTTTTCCCTTATCAGCTGCAGTAGGCTTAGCTGATGATCCAATAGCAAAAACTTTCCCCTTGTCTGCCCTGACTAGCTTTGGACACTGGTCCTTGTAATGCCCAACTTGATCACAGTTAAAGAATTTCACATTCTTCTTGTCCGCAGCCTTCTTTCCCTTGCTTGACCGACACTCATTTGCTAATGACCCTTCTTGTCACATTTATAGCATACCAAATCAGCCTTTGCCTTCTTAGTAGCATCCCCCTTCTGGGCTCCCTTCTTCTTAAAGAATTTCCTCTTCTTTCCATGAGGACCCTACGATTCAATTGGCTTCTCTCTAGCTGAAATAGCAAGCATCTCTTCATGGAGAATGGATATCTCCACCACCACATTAGAAGGTTCTCGGATATGGGTCATGGTTATTCTAGCAAGCTCAGGTCTCAACCCTCGAATGAATCTTTCATTCTTCTAACATCAGTGTCAACCAAAGCATAATCATATCGAGATAGCTCATCAAACTTAGCAGCATACTCGACCACTGACATCTCTCCTTGAACTAGATCCATGAACTTCTCATCAATGCCGACTTAGTAACCTCCGACAGAAACCTCTGCTCAAACCTTCTTCTGAAATTAGTCCATGTCAACTCTTCCTTTGGTACCCCGACGGTCACACTATTCCACCAATGAAGCGCTGCCCCTTGCAACTATCTAGAGGCTAGCCTTCTCTTTTGCCCATCATCCAAGCCTAGATCAGCACAAATCATGTCATAACTCGGTATCCAATTCTCAACTTCAATAGCATTCTCTATTCCAACAAACGGCTTTCCACCCAAACTGGTGTAGTCTCTGCTTAGCTTAGCATAATTATTCCCAATTGGAGCCACAGGATTAGCTACTCCAACATTACCAGCTACTCCAGCTTGCAACAGATTGGCCAACAACTGATACACCATTCCCGCATCTACCGACGAATTTCCAGCACATATACTAGCTTCAACATTTGGATTAGCATTAGCCTGTCGACCCTGATTCCTTATGGTATTAGGTCGAGCATTTCTGTTGGTTGTGGTGCTTCCTCCACCTAGGTTTCCTCTTCTGTTTCCTCCTTCCATATCTTCTTTCTCGTAAACCTACATAAGAGCCTTAGTATACAGAAGAACGGTCTTAGAGAGAAGGGAATACGTACTTATATATATATATATCAAATACAAGTACGTTACTATAGCATTAACCCAAACCTCGATCATGTTTTCAAATTCATTGGATTAGGTTTGAAAAAGCTTTTAGGTTTAACTTTGTTTTAAAGTTTCATAAACCTATGCTCTGATACCAACTTGTAACATCCCTCTACTTGGATGCCCAAAACTAACAACTACAGATGCTGCAGTCATCCATAGTTGTTAATCCTCGGCGACCAAATACAGTGGTGTTAGATTCATTGATACATAGAAACACATGTATGTGGAAACATTTTAAACTTCAAATGGAATCACATTTCATCTCAAAACATTTCCAATTCATTACATAATCCCAAATTCGCAAATCACTTTCAAAGAAAATATGTTTATTACAACATACGCCAAGAGCGACATATGAAAATGCTCCCTTGGTAAATCAGAGTATATACAGGAAACATATCAACTTTGCCATTACAAACAGCACAGCGGAATCAAAAGAAAGAGAATTCTAAATATCTATCATGCCTCCTGCACGTCTCCGAAGCTTATTCGTCTTAAGAGGTACCTGAAAACCTCAACTCTCAAACTACTCAAAATCAATCGAGTACCCTAGAGTTTAAGGGAAAACATAAACTTCAAGTCAGACATAAATCCTGGTATGAATAATAATCTACCATCTTAAATCATTTAGATATCTAGTGAGACCATGTCCCTTAGCGGAATGGGTTTCCCTTCACTAGTATCTCAAAACCTTTATAAAACCATATAATGTGCTCCTGCATCCACAATGGTTAACACAATTAAAAACAGTATAATATGATGATATGCCAAGACAATTGGATCAATTCTGGATTACCCATCACCATTCATTTTAGGCTATCTGTCTCAATTATAGTTTCTAGGATTACTATTAACCTATTAGTTTTCATGGGCTGACTAATAACCTGTTAAACATTTAAGGACTCCCTGTCTAATTACATAGTTTTCATGGGATCACTATGAACCTATTGGTAACTCCAATATGTT
Organism: Allium fistulosum; assembly: GCA_030737815.1. Classification (NCBI taxonomy): domain Eukaryota; kingdom Viridiplantae; phylum Streptophyta; class Magnoliopsida; order Asparagales; family Amaryllidaceae; genus Allium; species Allium fistulosum. The sequence goes on along the minus strand of CM060902.1, from coordinate 189,209,374 downwards.
ACTCTTACTCTAGTTTTCATGGGTTGACTAGGAACCTATTGCTAACCCTAATATATTAATCTTATCCTAGTTTTCATGGGTTGACTAGGAACCTATTGGTAACCCCAACATCCTTTCTTCTTACCCTAGTTTTTGTGGGTTAACTAGGAACCTATTGACATCTGTCAATATTTCATCCAGATATAGTTTTCATGGGCTAACTACAAACCTATTGCCCATGTCAGTATCCAATCATAGTTTTCATGGGCTTACTATGAACCTATCTATCTGACATCTTCCTTTACACATAGTTTTCATTGGCTAACTATGAACCTGTCTATTTGACATCTTTTTTTATACATAGTTTTCACGGGCTAACTATGAACCTATTGGGCCCCGCTAATATCTTTCCCTTTTCACAGTTTTCATGAGTTTACCGAGAACCTATTGACCCCTCCCTATAGCTTTCTTTTATATTTTAGCATCCTATATTCTGGTCTTCTTAACCTCTTGGATGCAATTCTACTCATTCAGGAGTTTTATCAATTTATATTCACTATTGAGTTAACCTAACTGGTTCTTCTACCCTTTATCCCAAAATGTAGTTATGGGTCCTTTAAAAGTGAATATATTCATATTTGAAGAAGCAACATAAAAACATAGCAATAACACTCCTGTGGGTTTAAATTTATCAAAGAAAGCTTCTTCTTAAAACCATTATAAAAACTCCTTTAAAATATAGCTATAGGTTTTTCCTTTAAAATAGAGTTTGGGTTATAAAACCTTTTGATACCTTTGAATCTAGCTTTCGACTTCATCGGACGACCTCCTTCAGAAGCTCTTAAAAACATTAGGCTCCTGCCTTATAATACTTTAAAACCAACCTATCGAAACCTTTCGAATACATTAAAGTATTAATATTTAACCTTTAGAAGCTTAGCTTCAAAACTAGTGAAAGTGCCCTTTTCGAAACTCTTGGAAGTGACCCTTCCAAAATCATTGAAAGTACCTCTTTGGACACCAATGGAAGTAACCCTTTCGAAAACATTGAAAGTACCTATTTCGAAAGCATTGGGTTTATACTTAAAACTTTATTTGGATCAAAGTGAATATAGGCGAAAGCATCTGTTTAGAAACCATCCTTTATCAGATAAAACATTAGGGAAAACTCGATTGCGTCGGCACCATCTCTTTCTAAAGCATAAAACATCTGGGTAAAAACATTAGAAGGTTGGTGTCGAAACCCCTTCCGTAACCATCACCTTCGAAACCCTTAACCCCTTTCGAAAGCTTTAGGAAGTGGCTTTAGCTTATTAAACCAAATACCCATTCGACAGCGTTGATATCTTCAACTCCATCGAAAGGTTAAAGAATGGTAGCAGGTTATCGAGTAGGTCGGAACCCCTTCTTTTAAAACCTTCTTTCATAAGTAAAGGAACCCAATCAAAAGAAATCTTAAGTCAATAGCAACCCTTTCGAAACCCTTTTAAAACCTCTTTGAAAACCTTATGCTTTGACTCTGTCGAAGGCTTAAAACAAAACATAGGCTGGCGCTTTCCTTTTAAAAACAAACCAAGGTTTCGACCCCTTCGGAAGCTATGCTTTCGACACCTTACCTTCCGCCTATCTCCAATCCTCTGCGTACTATCATAATGATACCCGGTGTATTGGTTTCGGTATATTTGGTTACGACAAGGATGAAGGTGGAAGCTGCTATGTTGAATAGCGCTTTCCTAAGTAGGCAGAACACATTTCTTAGCAAACCTGGTTTAGTTCTTTATATAGTAAACTTTTCTATAACTAACCTGCCACGTGTCAACACCAGATTGGTTGCCTTAACTTTTTCAAATTATTTTCAAAAATTAACTACCGCTAATCAGATCTAAACCATTGTTAAGCTAATCAATTAAGCCTTCCCTTTAGACAAAACTAATTTTGCAAAGAAGTCCCTCTTCTAAAACAATTAATTTTGCATAGCAAATCACTTTGGAAAAATCCCAAAAAATTCCAGAAATTCACTTTAATCATGTTATCTAACATATCAAAATTCTAGACCCAAATTTTCGATATATCTTCCAATATAAATTTATAAACTCAAATAACCATATTTTCCTTTGAAAATTCATAATAATCTTTCCATAGCTTGGAAAATTCTCAAAATTGAAACCCAACTCCAAAATCATGTTTCTTATAATATAAAATTTTCCCATGACATTTAAACATCAGTATCTTGGTTTTAACCTAAAACTGTGCAAAAACACTTTAAAACAATCTTGTTTAAATCAAATAAATCATGAATTAAGCATATCATCATTAAATCCATTTTAAAAATGAATTTATCCGTTAAATTTGGACATAAGATTCAAACCAAAAATAGAGATGGGAATTATTATTCACCTTGATCTAGATAAGGAGATTGGATTAAAATTGATTCCCCTAAGCTTGAATTCTCTAGCTTTAATTTGGATTCCCTCTTCTTTAATGGTCGGCCATTCCTTCTCTTTTTATTTGCATTTTGGTTTTAAAATGACGTGAATGGGAAGAAACGGTGGGAACGAAAATATATATATAAGGGTATGAACCATTGGGCGGCAATTTCCAATAATACCCTTATGTAATTTGTTTACATAAAACCCTTCTTTAGCCCATTAGTTAGTCTATTAGGCACGACCTTAATTAATTATTTCAAGTCCCAATCCCCTTATCACTTACATTTTACATTATTCTATTTAATTTATCTAGTTAAATATCCTGAATAATGTTATCAAAAATTAGGAGCATTACATTTTCATTGCTGAAAAAGCTATCTCCTTTATTTGCTTGTTTTCTATCTCCTTCTTGAGTTGTTCCATACTCTTTTCCATTAAATTGTATTTAATTCTAGCAATCTTTCTGATAACTGCTTTCTTTGCTTTCTTCTCATCAATCCTCGAAATTACTCGTCCAAACTCTAGAAAAACTACTTGACCATGAGTTGTTGGAGTAGTATAAGAGGTGTATAGTATTTAAGAGGCAAAAAATAGGGATGAAACACGTCGGTGCCGACCTAAACAAGTTAGCACCAAGTTGTATCCTTAGCCCAATTTCCACTCAAACTTCTTAAGTTTAACTTTCTTGTCCTTAGTGTGTTTCTATATCCATGAATCATTTCGTCCTTGTTTTGTTCTTATAAGTTCAGTTGAAATCTGCTTGGCTAACAAGTGGGTTAATAGGGGTCAACCACAAAACTACATAATAGCTAAGTCCGGCAAGAATAGAGGAAAGCACTGCACAAGGCTTCTTCCATAGCTCCGCTTACCAGTATTTGCTAGGTACACCGTTGTAAATGCACTATAGTGTCATATATGGTTCCATAGTAGGCATCCTTAGGGTCCCTGGTAGTCCTTTCTCTAGGGAGAAGGTACTGCTAAGCTAAGATCCAATTCCTTACTCCACTTGTTCATGTTTGAACGAATTGTCTATTGATTAGAGCCATCTTATCCTCCAGTTTGGGTGATTGTCAATTATTGCTCGATCGTTCCATCCTAGGGGAAAGATTTCTTTCAACTTCCTTATGATAATTTGATCTTTAGTTACGGGCATGGTCATAGCTCCTACACTAATCGCAATATAATTTTTTCCTTTATTGACCATAATTTCAATTTGGAAATGAGAAGTATTTGTTGCAATTGCCCTTGGTTCAGCATAATTCTGTCTGGTTTGATGCCAGCCATTTCCCGGTCTATCTTCATGTTGTACTCTTGCTTCTCTTTATCCCTTCAACATCCCTTCTTCTAGCTCTTAAACCTTCTTGATCAGATTCTTTATCAAGGTGTGACCCCTATCGTCTTTTGGATCGCTAGACTAGGATCGCCCTTGTGTTCAAGTGTTGCAACCAATAGTTTATGGCTGCCTAAGCGTGTCATAAGTTGGTCAACTATTGCTTGATGTTGGGTAGTGAAATATTAGTTTAGATCGGTTACAACTCTATCCAGGTTACCTTTGGTAATTACATCCACTAGCATTAGAGTGCTTGCTAAATGGTCATCCTGATTGGCAGTTGCTTGATTGGGTGCGTAGGTGTTCCTTGCATTCTCGCTGGTAACACAAACCTTATTATTTGATCTTAAAGGCATATTAAGAATAACTCTTAATGAAAGCACAAAAAACGTTTGCATAAAAAATAGGAAAACACCTCCAATCTATTTACTGTAGAGCTATGAATACGAGGTGTATAACATAGCTGTTAAATTTGTAATATAATTGATTTTCAAAGAGCAAATCACATATAGGTTATGCAAAAAGTAAATTGTAGTGAAGTAAAGAACACAAAGATTTATAGTGGTTTGGCCAGAATGTGCCTACATCCACTGTCCATTTTAATTATTCTTCTTATAGATCTTTGACACAATGTATAAGATATAAAATATAATGATATGAGGCACAATAAAAAGTAAGATATAGTCTAAGGAAATCGATTCGGATATTCCTATTTGGCTATTCTTGGCTGCATATTCCTATTCGACTGCCTTTGTTAGGCAGTTCCTGTTAGGAAGTTTTTGTTAAGCTGTTCCTACTAGACTGTTTTTGCTAGGCTATTCCTAGCTTTCTTTGACTTGTCCACCATTACCGTTGTAGGATTGGCTCTCTCAAATTCCCCTCATTATTGTTGGAAGCTTTGGTATTTATGGAATTGGAGAGGTATGGTGGTCACTCTGGTAAATCAGGCAATTTCCATCTATAACTCGCTTAGTTGTGATATTTCCACATATACACCAATCAGAAGTTTCCATATGTACTTGGATTTCACTCCATAAATAGCTTGTTTTGGTTCGGCTGGAGAAGATCTATTCGGGGTCTGTTGGTTCGATGGATGCAAGTGGACACCATGCTAGCCAGACTCCTTCCTAACACCTTGTTTCAGCTTCGCTTGACTTTACCCTGGTTTGGTCTTTACAGTCTACCGAACAGGATCTCCTATTCGATGCCAAACCTACTTAAAAGAAAAATCTTTTTGGTGTCAAAACTATCAAATAGGATTTCTTATTTGGTGTTAAGACTTGTTCACGATGGAAATTATATCGATTAGAAAATCACCGAATTATATCGCAATAAAAACCGAAAGCGCATGGCGTATAATCATAGTACGTACGCGAATCTGGGTCGATCCCACAAGCAAAGAGAGAAATTTCTAAATCACACAATCAAATTATCATAAAAGTTGAGAGAATTTTTAATCAAAAAGTTTAGAGAAATGAGAGTAAAAACTAGAGGAAAAAATGGAATAAAACTATGAGATTAGAAGTCAACTTAGAGGCAAATCCCTCCTTATGATCATACAAATTAACACAAAATGAATTTATGATCTCTCTTTTTAAATCACTTGTGAATTATTTGATGTATCTATTATAATTATAGCCTAATTGTGATATTGACCAACACAACTTCCATCAAATTTTAATACACCCTCTAAATCCACTTGTCCAATCTAATGAAAATGATTATGAAATCAAAAATAAAATTTGTTCTAAGCATGATGTATTTACTATGAATTAGTAACATAGAGCATCAAATTTTGATTCTAGTTTCACTTTCATTACAAAAATAATATTTAGATGAAAGGGTAACTTGTGTTAATATTTGATTAAGCATGGCCTATTTAATATGAACAACATAGGCTATCAAATTCACTAATAAACAACAAAATTTCATTAACATCAAAATTTCCAGTAAGCACAAAACAAGAGATCATAGATGAAATCATTATGTTAATTTTATATGATTCATGAGAGCTTAATTACCCATAAATTGAAGAGGTTTAGCTTCTCATATTTGAATACATATTACATTAAATTGATTTAAACATAAACAAAAAGGAAAGGTAAATTAAGTAAAGAGAAAACGAGCTAACTAACTTGCACAAAATAAAACTAAGATACTTGCATGAAAATAAATCTAATCTACTAACATGAAATAAAAGAGAGCATGAAATAAAGTAAACAAATAAAACATTGAAAGAAAGTTGCATAAAAAGAAGATGGCTAAGAAGCCATTAAAGAGAAGCTTTTATTTCTGTTTGTGACTACACTACATATCAAAGTAACTAAAGAAAATTAGAGACCATTACATGAAACATAAGGGGTATTTATACATGCCTAAAACCCTAATCGACTTTTTAGGGGACTACCAAAAATGTCCTTGAGTTTGTGTAACCTCCAAGTAACCATTAAGGAATTAATTAATCTCAATTAACATGTGCTTTTGATTTTGATCTCCACTTACATGTGCATTTGCTTTTAATTGTGGTCCATTATTTATTGAGTAGGTGGGCTCCTCCATGTTACATAAATTCATTCATTTCCTTCATCCTTTTGCTTTCAACATATGTGCATGCATACATCCATGAACACTCCTCATATTTGCACTCCATTTCCTACAAATTAAAATTAAAATGTGTAGATAAATGTTCTCAAAATTAATTCATATACAAAATGACCATTTTTCCTAGATGTAGATGAGTGAATGACGGTTTTAAAATATTTTGTTATTTTTCTTTAAAACATGTAAAAACACCCTAATATGCCATTTATTTAGGTAAAAAGAGATTAAATATTAGAGTAAAAATATACATTTTTACGGCACATAAAATACCCCCACATTTATCTTTTTATTCATCCTCGAATAAATTAAAACTAGGATAAAACCACTTTCGAGCGAGGGTTGTTTGTTTTTTGGGAGTCGTATTGTGATTTTCATTGTTTTGGGGATTTTTAGTGGTTTGTGATGTTGTCGTACTTTGTGTTGTTTCATCTTGTTTGTTGAGGTTGCAGGTGCGGATGTAGAAGTTTTTCAGTTGGTCGCTGCTCCTTTGGTGTCGCTTTAGGCCTTGGTATTTGGTTGATTTTGTCACTTTAGGGTTGTTTTTTTAGTTTCTTAGGAGTTTGGGAGGGTTTTATTTTTCTTTTGTATGAGGGGGTCTTTAGCTACCTGCCAGGCTTGTTGGCAGCTCCTTTGCTTTTGTTGTTATATATATGTGCATGTGTGCTCTCCTCTCTTGTAGAGGATCACACATTTTTCTCAAAAAAAACTAGGATAAAACCACTTTCGTAGGAAGCACGATTGCATTGAACGTATGCTACAAGCCTTTAAACCTCTAGATGTCCTAGTATGACGAGTGTTGTTTCTTGAGGGTTTTCAGTGGATACTACCCACAAAATCCAAATGCAATATGCAGGGTTCCTAATGCAAGTTTTATTTACAAAGGCCTTAATGCAAGTTGTATTTACAAAATGATGAATTTACTTTTTAAATTGACACAAAATAGTAATATACAAGTCTTGGTCATTTTCAAGAAATTTCATTCTTTTACTAATCAAAACTTCCAACAAAAATTAAGTTCTCATCACAATTGGACTCTTTTGGCTTGTTGTTCGGTCGATGACATAGTGCAACTATGAAATAAGTTCTTTAATTGATTTTCAAAGTTTGCAAAGTGGTATTTTCATTTCTTTTTGTAAACAAGTCAAATCAGTAAAGTCAGGATAATGCTTAGGTTTTAATTGCTTACTATCTCTTTATTTGAAAAAAAAATTCAACATTACTATTATTTACATACACCTAACCCGATGAACCGAGGCCGGTTGTACCATCCATGCACTGCTTTGTAGATTTACATGAGAAAAGTACAAAGCGTGGCGAGTGCACATACTTACGTGTGAACGCTCGACTCTAGGTGATTATTATTATTATTTAAATAAACATACACCTAACTCAGAAACTGATGCTAAATACACCGTTCATGCGTATATGAGAAGAGTACAGAGCGTGGAGGGTGTACACACTTATGTGTGTACACTGACTCTAGGTGTATTATTTTTCTTTTTTTTAATTTTTTTGTTTTTTGGTTTTTTAAATTTTTATAAAGAGAAGACATAGTTATGCAAAATCATCTTAGCATCACTTAACTTTGACGATTAAAAATGTTAATGCATGTACTTTAAATTAACCACTCTTTTAAACGAACATTACAATTTAGAAAACACTTCATAATCATCACCTATGGGTCTCCCTATATACTAGTTACACCATAGTTGCTTGTAATTTAAACTTTACTTTTTATTATTCATTTAGGTAAGTAATTTTCCGAAAATTTCAATTTAATGACCAAACTGTATGCTTACTTTATCATGCCTATTCAAAGGTAAATTAATATCCAATTTTTCATTTCAATTTTTTTTTGAAAGAAAGGAAAGAAAATGCATAAGTCACACCATTAAAATTAAAATGAAAATGAGACTTCCCCGCACACTTGATTTTGACTGTGTCCCCACAGTCAACCAAAGTGAAAGGAGAAAGATAGAAATATGACCCATATTTACATGAAAATGAAACAATTATTATTCACACTACATCAGAAAATATACTGTCAAGGAGTAAATGAAACGGTCTTACAAAGACCAATTCATTTGCCTCATCGAGTACGAGAGACATAGCTTAAGCCCAAAAAACCAAACGACAAAATATTTCCAAATTAAATGTTGATTTAGTAAAACGAATATCGTTCTATTAAATATCATATGAGTTGTTTTCTTTTCTATGATTTTTGGGGTAGAAAGAATAATTGGTTGAAGTTTGTGTTTATTTTCACCAATTTTAAATTTAAGCTGTAACGACCCGGAATTTTGGACCATTCGCGTCCATTATAAGTGTATAGGTAGACACTCATGCCGGAGTTGAATTGCTCAAAATACCGCGTTGTTAATTTATATTTGGCAAAACTGAACATATACAGTAAATAGATATAATCACAGATCACAGACACAGAGTAATAAATGCAGCGGAAATAAAAGAGATAGTAGTTCATGAAGCTACTATATGAATATATAAAATACATCAGAGTTTACAACAGAAGAGTAATACGCTACATCAGATACAAATCAGAATACATCACTGGAATCATCGAATATTTGAAAGCTGGATAGATTGCTGGATCTCCAAGCGAAGCTCCAACTCCAAAGGTGAGTCTCGAAAACTGGTACACTCAGTCTGACCCGAGCGTAAAGCAAAAACACAAGACACTCGAGTCAGGATTAACATTCTTATATTAATAAATCCAACTCAAGTGAAATAGCAATTGAAATACAAGTAACTCAAAGGATGTTTGGAATAACCATCCTTTAAGGATCCGTTAAACTATCTACTAGGTAGTAATGTACGCTAAGTAGATAATGTCTATCAGTAATATAAAGATATCAAAGTAGGGTTAAGTAGGGCCCATACACCTCTTAACCTGTTTATTCCCAAAAGCATATACAAGACCGTAGTTTCCCCAAAACCGGAAGTCACCAGAGGGCAATCCATATACTAAAGGTACAAATCAAAATCGTAGTGGTCGCGAATAGGATAATCAGTATGACAAGGTACATGAGGCGATACCAACTAGGATACTAGTAGTTGCCTGATCCGGACTGATGTTGGGCATAGCAGCTACTACCCCAACACCGCGAAACAACACTCCCAAATCGAGGGGTGCACCCAAATCGAATCACAAAAGTAATAGATATGGTATCGAAGAAGTGTGTCCGCTAGAGATGGCGATCCTCAATGGCCCGGCGCGGCTCCTGTTTTAGTCATGTCAAGGGTCATCCAAAATCGTTCTCTTTCTTCAGTCAACGCGTTCATCAAAACCATCCACTTCGTTCTGGATCAACACTCCGCGTATAGTTATTAAAGTGGTTTCGGTTCAGATAGAGAGTATATCCATTACCGATCCCGGTCTCTTTAATAACTTTCGTAATTATTACACCGATTGGTCGTTTATATATTTCAAAAACCAAATCAATTTCAATTTCAAATAGAATTCGTAAATCAACATTTCATTTGTCTTTCTAAAACAATTTCCAAATTTTCGTTTCAAAACTTCCAATTTTCCATTTCAAAATCTTATAATTCAATTTCAATTTCTATTTAAAACAATTCAAATATTGATTCAAGTTCGTATATAAGTTTCATTCCGAAATCATTTAAACAAATTTAATTGAACATTCAAATCAATTTAAATTCATTAATCGATTTCATTCAATATTCGTTAAGTAAATTTATCATTCAAAACAATTCCTTTTTAACTTTCCACATCATTAAATCAATTTCTTAAGTTCAACTTATAAATTTAATTAAATTAAATTCATCAAATCCAATTCTTTAAATTTCAAGTCTTACATTAATTTCAATAAATCACAATTTTATTTCTTGTTAAAGAAATTCAATTTCAGTTATTTACTTCCTTAAATAATTTTCCAAAACTTAATTAATAAAGAAACTCAATTTCAATTATTTACGAAGTAGAATTCACATATTCAAAAGTTTATTTTTTCTTATTAAAGAACTTCAATTCAATTTAATCATTAAATAATTTAATCTTATTTAAGTATTAAATAATTCAAAACTTAATTATTAAATAATTTCAAAGTTTAATAATTTCAACTTAATTATCATTTCAAACTTAATTATTAAATCATTTCAAAGTTTAATAATTTCAAACTTAATTCAATCATTTCTCAAATTAAACAACATTCTTTCATCAATTACATTGTTAATATTTTATTTCAGATTATAAAATATTACATTTTCCTTTCATTAAAATTCAAATTTCAACTTCATTTCAAAACCATATTATTTATTCAAATAAAATCTTCATTTTATTTTTAAATCAAATTATTGACCAATCGGGTTTTATTTAATTTTCTATCCTAGGTCAAAGTTCAATTTGGGTATTTATCATTTCAACCCGATTCCAATTAAATTCCAAAATCAAAGCATAGTAAAGGGAACTTGCAGTGTGATAACAGGGATGGTGTCAAAGTAAATAAACAAGCAATAACAACAACCAATATCATCCAATAATCAATTCAAATAATCCCGAAATAACCGTATTAATTCGCATTGTTATTTGTACGAATTAATATAATTATTTCTAGAATCTACACTATCATTTCATGTAGATTAAAGATTATTCCACAAATTATTTATACGGTTTTTCACTTGTCATTCAATCATCAATTTAACAACGTACATTCAGTGGTTCAAAATGTAATTAAACAAATCCTACGTGTCAATAAATTCAACAGTAAAAAGGGGTCATATTATACAAATGTCAGTTAATCAAATTTAACATTTAATTATCCTATATCAAGTTCAATTTCATACTATTTATCATTTTAACATTAACAATTTATCGTCCAATATAAACATCAACAATCAATCAATTATCAGCCAAACTGTATTATCATCGCATAAATAATTAACAGATAATGGTGTCAGATGTCATAGGTGAACTGATACAGGTAATAACATATATAACAGTGTCATTAACTAATAGCAGCATATTTCAATTGTCGTTTCAATTGAAATCAAATCTAATAAATAAAAGAACGTTAATCGTGAGTGAGTGCTCACCTTTCGAGGCTAGAGAGAACAGACGATGACACAGATACGCACACTGATACAGACACTGAAATATCCAAGCACGAATTCCAAACAAAGCTAGATGGGTAAGAATTTGACTGGGAGAGCTGATAATGGAAATAGATGAAATCAAATCAGAATTCGATCGATAGATATAATTGGTATAAGAGAACTTACATGCAACAGTATATATATAAATCATAATTTAAATTCAACTAATATTAAATTAAACATATACATATATATGGTTTTCAAAAATCATAGTTTAAATTAAGACGAATATATATAAAATCAACATATACATTTTTATTCCTTTATATATATATAGCGCTAAAACAAAAGCAAACAAAATCTTTTATAAACTATAAATACTTCTAATATCCAATGGAATATAGCCAATACTTATAACCGGTACATATATATCCACAAAAAGTTAATACTTTAATCATACATATTCAACTAAAGTTTGAAGTATAAAATCGAAAACATCAACAGTTAAAAATAGATGTTACTTTATAATATACGTTGTACATTCAAACTACAAATATATATATATCATATGTAGATCCTAATACCACTATATAGTAATGAACTACCAAACATCAGGTCAATGTCACATAACGGATTTGTACATGATATTATTATTATTATTATAAAGATCAATACAACAATATTAAAATAAGATATATATTAGTACTTTATATGTAAGCTTTACATAACCAAATTTTATGTAAAAGTATATATATACCTACTCTAACAAAATATGCAGACCTAAACAAAAAAAAATGCAGACCCATATCTATGAAACCGGTACTTACTTGTTACATCAAATAAATATATACATAGACCATATATACAATGCATAAACCAACAAGACGTAAGCTATTATATATAGCTAGCAAAGTATAATTATAAGCTTATGTAAACATGTTAAAATATTACTGTAAAGATATGATTTTTTTTTCACAAACATTACATACACATTCGTTCACTCTACTACCAGAGAAAGAAGAAAGAAAAAAAAAATACTATCATGAAATATTTATTTAAACCTGTGACCATAAGATTACACTAACATAACTTATAGCTTGTATACCTTCCTTTCCATAAAACGAACAGGAAACCCAAAACTCATGTATGCCTAAAACTACTAGAACAAAGCCTATATATCTTACTTTTTTTTTTCTACAAAATTATAAATAACGCAATTGTTCATGAATGTGGCCAATACATGTATGAAATCTAAATTAGTAGTGTTTATGAAGTCGACAAACACGCAAAGTAAAGACATTGAACTCCAATAAAGTAAAGGAATCACTGCAAAGTATCATCTAAATGCAGAGTGGATATTCAATACAACTGCACTGTCATCTAAGCCGTCCTAGTTGCTTATTCATTTGTACCAACCAGCAATTGCGTATCTCAACCCAAAACAGAAAAGACATGACAAAGCCTGTATATCTTACTACAGCAAAACCAACATATAAAATAAATATTTTATAAGCTTTACAAGCTCTATCCAAAATAGACTAGATATAGTATAACATATAAATTCTTCTCTGACGTTCTTCCTAAAAGCAAACAACTCAGGCCACTTTATACTTTACATATCCAAAATAACTAGCAACTTAAGTATAAACTCAATACAAACAACTATATATAATTACATAATATAACTCACAAATAAAGAAACTCACGGCAAGATAGAGGGAGGCAGACCGTGTTGAAAGCGGAGCACGCGAAGGAGAGGCACTGGCGAGTTGCATCGGTCGAGGTTGTTTGACGACAGAGCGCGCTCGAGTTGGTTGGGAAAGAGAAATATTTTGCGGTCGGAGGGACAAAGGCGAGAGGAAGGTTAGGGCCATTGTGGCGAACTGTGATGGTGGCATGGTGGTGTCGGGACGAGGGAAGCTGCTGTGTGGTGGTGGTGGCTGCCGGCGCTTGGATGGAGGAAGGCGGAAGAGTGCGTGAGAGGTGACGTGAAAGGTAGCGGGTGAAGGAGATGGTCGCTCAGGCGGGATGGTGGAGATAGTTGTTCGGCTGGCCATGGTGAAGGGAAGGTGGCTGGCGGTTGTGGTGCTTGCTACAAGTGGATGCTTCGGTAGGCGGTGAGAGCTCGGATCTCGGTGATGGGAAGATGGTACTGAGTTCGGGAAGTTGTGGCCGAAGTCCGGGAGGGTGGATGGTCATGGAGCGGGCTGCATGATGGTGGCACGAGTTTGAGAGGCGCTGGGTCTCGGTTGCTTGACAGGGAGGAGTTTGGCATGCTATTATGGATCTAGTAGGCTGTTATGTGAAAGGTGGAGATGTGAGAAAATGGGGAAGGAAAAGAGCATGTGAACGTAAGTTTACAAATAGAAAAGTGAACAGCTGCAAAAAGAAGTGAGCGCAATATGAACCAGCAAAATAAATTTGTCATTGGAAACCAAAAGGCCAAAAGTTGTAATTACAACAGCTTGATATTTATTATCTCGGAATACGAAATGCAAATGACCATTGGTTTAAACGGTGGAATTTGAATGGGAAAAGAGGACCAAACAAAACTCAATACGGTTACCGATACGGTAGGCGTTACGCAAAGTGCAACGTACACCGGAACTCCGAATTTGACAATCGAATATACCGTAGAGATCGGCACGACGAGACGATCAAAACGGTATATAGAAATCAGTGGTACGATCATCCGATAAAAATCGATATCGGTACCAGAATGCTGCATTTTGCAGAAAATAAGAACGACGGAGCCAAAGATGTCCGGATTTGGAAAAACGACAAACTGACATCTTGCTCAGAAGATGGTTTAGAATTTTTCTATGTAAAAATATTTTGGTTTTGAAAACATTTTATTTTTATCGCTTTTTAACTGATTAAATTGAAGTGAATTTACGCGCGAAATAAACTTTCGTATTTTCGGACGAAAATTTACCAGTTGCTATGTTTAACTAGACGTATTCCAAATATTAAATTTTTATTTCAAAATTTTATCGTTTAAAATTTCACAAAATTTCAACTAATTACGTTATTAAAACAGTTGAAATTTATGGGTCGTTACATAAGCTCATCGTTGAAAAATTCTTCAAGATTATTGATTTTCAAATCAAAATGGTGATTTAAATCTACTCCTTTAGAATTCAACAACTCATCTTCAAAAAGTGTGAAAAAAATTTGTTCACTAAATTCATCTTATTTTATTGAATTATTCACAACTTCATCATTTTCAAATTGTAAAGTTGTTGCTTGAAATTCGTTATGGTCAAAAAAAGAAGATCGAATTTAAAATCGAGTTTCTCACCCTCAAAAGATTTATAATCCAAATCAATTACCGCATTTTCAACAACTTCATTAAGACTGTCATTTTCAATTTTCAAATGTTTTTATTTGATATCGTCAATTTTGGTAAAAGGTGGATTATCATTTGACTCGTCACATGTTGGGATTAGCTTTTGTTGCTCATGTTGTTTTATGTACGTTTCAAACAACAAATCCATGTGAGTTTTTTTTATTTTCTTCCATTTGCTCAACTAAATCAAATTCATGATTATTAATTTGAGAACATTCAATTTAAAATTGTTGAGAATGAAGCCTGTCAGTCACATCATAATTAAAACCATTCCCATTGCCAAAATCATTTAAACAGTGTGTCGCATTTCCATTTTGATTTTGAAATTCATTTTGGAGTTTGAAATTGTATTGACATGGGTTATAATCAAAATCATTAGAATTTTGAGGTGAATTAAAAATTTTATTATTTTGAAATCGTTGACTTGAGTTATTGCACAGACATGAATTACACAAATTATTTATCATTTGATTTTGTTGTGTAGAAATTTCAAGTAAAGATACAATAGTTTCAATACTCTTTTCAAGTATAGAGAGTTGACCATTATTATGAAAACTTTATGATGCAAAATTTGAATTGTTTGTATAATAGCTGTTAACAAAATATCCATAAGAATTTGATGTGAAACTATATTGATTGTATTGATTTAACAACTATTGTAAAATCCTTGTGAGTAAGAAAATTCAAACATTTTCAAAAATGTTTTTTTTTGGAATTTAAAATTTTTATTTTTTCTATATGCATGTGACTAATGCAAGTAAATGATTAAAAAGGACTAAATTAGAAATTTTGTAACGACGGGTATTTTTTTTACTATTTTAAATTATAGAATTGATATAATTATTGAATATAATTGGTTGGAGATAAAAAAATTAATGATCTATTGAAATGACTCACTTGAATTTTTTTTTATATATACAGTGGCCATTTAATCAAGAAAACATTGCATTCCAATTTGTCTTCTATCCAGGACCTTTTTGTCAATATAAAAATATTGGTTTACTCATTTCATCTTAACTTACATATATGAAGATATGTAAGTCATTTTCTACTTAAATCAGAGTACAGAAATTTGTAAGTAGAAATCTGTTTGGGTATCACTTAAAGGTAATACTCTTTACATAGCAATAGTGTATCTAAAAACCTGATTTTCAAAGTATACTTGGGTTATTGCATAGCTATTGATTTCATGTCTCAAGACTTATCATTTTGCATGAATTTCCATAATTTTATTACTGTATGAACAGTGCTTTTGCTTGTGCATGTGTGTGCGCATGTTCCGGTGCATGTGTGTGTCAGAAGAAGTTTCAAGTGTTTAGTTTTCTATTTCTTCTTGTTATCCAAAGTGACTGAGTTTCTCCTATATCTAGGTTCTAAAATAACATGACTAAAAATTTAGTTTAAAAGTTCTTGAGTACTGGCTTAACCCAGACTCAATAAAATGGCTATGTTAGCCATATTCAGTTTGCACTATTTCTCAACAAAACACATCTTATTTTGTTTTCTTCTCTAAGGCAACTCAAAACCTTTCGGCCAGATTTTTTTTGACTTAAACATGGATTTTCTTATGTCAATTCTTTGGATATACATTCAAACCACAAATCCTTTCAATCTCAGATTCTCAACTATTTAAACTAACTGTTCTTTCTAAAAGTTTTAGAGTTTCATTTCATAGCAAAGCATTTTGCAAAACAAAGCACATAGTTTCAGCTGATACATATAGTTCAACACTTACAAAACAGTAAATAACAATACATTGGTTTTTCTAAGCAACTTAAACAAAATATCTTAACATAGTTTAACATGAATATCTAATTTAACTTCAGCAAAGTCTTTAAAAATAACATCCAATTCCTTAGCAGTTAACTCATCCAAAGCCTGATCCCCAAAATTCCTATTTTCCTGCATAATCACCATGAACTGCCTCACACAAATATGAGACACCCAATGGTGCATAAGCACAAAATGGTCAGACTAATGTATGGTATGAGTAATCTACTTGAAAGCAAGATTTTATATGACTTTTATTTATATTCAAATACTTTGAATTAATTAAGAAACTCAGAATCATTTTTGTGCATACATATCAGTACTAAACAAATTATATATGATCACAGTGATTCAGTTCAGAGAAAACCATCATAAGATTCACCAATAAAAACATCATAAAACAACCAATTCAATCATCAATTCAATCATCATGCCCCTTTACAATTTTTACTGGCCATTAGGGATTTTGCCCAAGCCTCTCCTGAACCTATTTCTATAGTTCACTATCAAATATAATAGGGTCTTTAGCTACTTTCTCTTTTTAAACACACATTGCCTGGGACATCTCTCTGTTAACCCAGCACACTCAGGCCCCTGGGTATAAACATACCATGTGTGAGCTTGCAATGTTCCCCTTGCCAAGCTATATTTTGTAGCCCTAAGGTCCAAAATCCTTAGTTAAATTACTAAGTGTTAATTTTTCCCTTTTTCACGATTGTGCTAATCCCCTCTGCATATCACAGTCTAATCAGAGAAAAATAAACAATTCAACCAACATGTACTTATTCAAGGGTTGGTAAGTCATGTTCTCATGCATTTAATTAAACAAGCAGATGTGAGTTCTCAGTATACATGTTATTTTGTTCATGGGTTTCAATGGATCATGTTATAAATATATGGTCATAGATAGTTTCTTTGGTTGCCTCCTTTTTACCTCTGGTTTAATCAGATACTCATCAATTTATAATATCTGGCTAAACCACAAGTATATGCTCTGATCTGGATTATTTGTAAAACATAGAAGCTCAGCACATGTATAACATTGCACTCCTACATTTTTACTTGTTCAATTAATATGAGACATAAGCAACAACACTATGTTGCAGTCCTATTATATATATTTTTTTCATTTTTCCTTTGAACCATAGATTTACAACATAAACCCTGGGATTTAAATAAATAACTGTATGGAGGAAACACATAAAAGAAAACATTTCATCTCAAGGTTAATCCATAGCACAGATAAACATTTTAAACATGAAATCCATGACTCTTATTTTTGGGTAAATCACTATAAATCATTAACAAACCAAAGTCATCAAATCATAAAATGAACATAACTTGCTAAAGTGAATTATTAATTCAAATAGGCTGCCTCAATATTCAGGACTTAATGCCAAAGTTTTCAGTGAGGTTACTCACATTAATTCCTTTTTCCTAAGCCCTTCTTTTCTTTTGATCCTCTTCCTTCCTCTAACTCTAATGGCCGGTGCTCCTTATTTTCTCTGGCTTATTTTTTTTTCTATTTTTCCTTTTGGTTACGAAGAGCAAATGTGTATGATCTCACCACACTAAGCCTCTTTATATAAATCCTGACTGTTACTAGGGTTTATGGAATTTACCCAATGTCAGTTCTACCCCATACAAAACATAGTCTGCCTCTTATTTGATTCAAGAAAATAAGAGGGTATGTGGTCCTTGTCTTCATTTTCAGAAATAGGCCTCATTCTTTTAATCTTTCCCCAGGTCATGTCATATGCATGACTTTAATTTTTCCTAAGCAAAAAGAATTGCTGGAAATGGATAAAGTTTTTATTTAGGGGTTCATACCATTTCCATGCAAGCTTTATTTCTTTCTTCCCTTTTTTTTCTGCAATGTTTGCCTATGTACATGTATAACATAGGTATGCCTATTTTTTTGCCTAAATCTTTTAAAATAATTTTTAACTATCCTATACTCTCTGTATTTACTGTTTCTGCCTATATATATATATATATATGTATGTATATTTGTTTCCTTTAGGCCAAACCTTTTAAAGACCCGATCATATCTGCCTACATATGTATTTGTAATTTATTTATCCTAACATATATCAACTGTTGCCTATTTTATCACACACAAAAATGTGTGCATGTGTGTGCACTGTCTTGTGCACATGTACATGCTTAAGCTATACATTTGCAATCAGTTTTCATTTTCTATCTTTTCAATACAATTTTTAAACAAATATAAACTAAATTAAATCATGGATCTGCTCATAAAATCAGGGTTATCACATATACCCCTCCTTTTAGGAATTGTGTCCCATAATTCTTTCATACTTAACTTAAGTATCATTATCCCAGAAAAATCAATTTTCTGACCTCAAACCATTCTCAAGCCAATCACTTGATTAAACACTATGCATAAAAAAAAATCATAATGCATATTCAATCGAAACATTCATCAATATATATAAATTTACCTTTCTCTTAATTAAACAGTTGTGGATAATCATTTCTGATTTTATCCTCCACTTCCCATGTGCAATCATTTGGGTCAAGACTCCATTGCACTTTCACTAATTTAATTTCTTTGTTTCTCAATTTCTTGATTTCTCTAGAAACTATGCCCACTGGCTCCTTTTCATATATCATTCTGGGATCAATCTGCACATCCTTAGAGGATTTTAGGATTGCCTCCTTATCATGAACCCATCTTCTTAGTTGAGACACATGAAAAACATCATGCATTTCTCTCATTTCTTCTGGCAACTCTAGCTTATAGGCTACAGTTCCTATTCTTTCTAAAATTTTATATGGCCTTATATACCTAGGAATCAACTTTCCTTGTTTCCCAAACCTTAGAACCTTTTTCATGGGTGATATCTTGATAAATACATAATTTCCAACATCATATTGTACTGCCTTTCTTCTTTGATCTGCATATTTCTTTTGCCTATCTTGGGCAGAAGCAATTCTTTTTCTGATCAAAGCTATCTTTTCAGAAGTTTCCTTCACATTTTCTGGTCCTAAGACCACTTTCTCCCCAGATTCAAGCCAACTTGAGGGTGATAAACATGGTCTCCCATAGAGAGCTTCAAAGGGTGCCATGCCTATGCTACTATGGTGGCTATTGTTGTATGCAAATTCAGCTAAAAAGATATGATCCTCCCAACTTCCTCCCCAATCCAATACACAAGCTCTTAACATGTCTTCAAGCAATTTGTTCACAATTTCTATTTGGCCATCAGATTGAGGATGGTATGCTGTGCTTAAGCATAAATCAGTCCCCATTGCCTTGTGAAAACTCTGCCAAAACTTTAAAGTGAAGATGGTATCTCTATCACTTACTATAGTCTTTGGTATACCATGCAGTTTGACTACTTCCTTAATAAACAACTGGGCTAATGTACTTGCATTTCTTTCTGATCTTACTGGTATAAAGTGGGCTGACTTGGTTAACCTATCAACCACTACCCAAATACTATCATTTCCCCTCCTAGTTCTAGGCAAACCATCAATGAAATCCATTGATATGTCTTCCCATTTCCACTGTGGTGCTTGCAAAGGTTGAAGCATCCCTGAGGGTTTTTGATACTCAGCCTTCACTTGTTGGCAAACCATACACTTAGATACATAGGTTGCCACTGCACTCTTCATACCACTCCACCAGTAATCCCTCTTGAGGTTGTGATACATTCTTGTGCTCCCTGGGTGTATAGTGTATTTTCTTTTGTGGTAAGCATCAAAGATTTCTTGCTTCAACTCATCCATTGCTGGAACACATATTCTTTTTCCTTTCTTCAAATAGCCTTGATCATTCAACTGAAAACCCTCTACTGTCTCACCATTTAATATCTGAGTCTTCTTTTCAATTGAAAATGGGTCTTGGTCTTGTAGCATTACAACCTTATTCTTCAATTCTGACCCCAGAGTAATAAAACTTAATTTTCCCATTTCTACATTCTCACTGCATAGGCTCATGTTTTCTATATTATCACTTTCTATTTCTGAATCAATTAACAATGCTAAAGTGTTAAACTCTTTTACCATCAATCTAGCCATTTTAGCATGTTGTCTACTTAGGGCATCTGCTACTTTATTAGCCTTACCAGGTGTGTACAATATTTCAAAGTCATATGAGGCTAAGAGTTCAATCCATCTTTGCTTCCTCATATTTAATTCTTTTTGTGAAAACAAATATTTAAGTGATTTATGGTCTGTATAAACTTCAAATTTTGCTCCTAACAAGTAGTGTCTCCATAACTTAAGAGCATACACTATAGTATCCAATTCAAGGTCATGAGTAGCATACCTTATCTCACTTGGTTTCAACTGCCTAGAAGCATAAGCTATCACTTGTTGTTGTTGCATCAATACTGCCCTAAGCCCTTGTCCACTTGCATCAGTATACACTACCAAGTTTTCATTTCCTTCAGGCACTTTAAGAATTGGAGCTTGCAATAGTGCTTCCTTTAATTTCCCAAAAGCTTTCTCACACTCTTCTGTCCAAGTAAACACTTGATTTTTCCTAGTCAATCTGGTTAATGGAATTGAGATTTTTGAAAAATCTTTTATAAATCTCCTATAGTAACCAGCCATTCCCATGAATGATCTGACTTCAGTGACATTAGTAGGCCTTTTCCAAGCTTGCACTGCAATGACTTTATTGGAGTCCACAGATATTCCTTTTTCTGATATAATATGGCCTAGAAAATTCACTTCATTTTGCCAAAAAGTGCATTTTGAAAATTTGGCTTTCAAGTCTTCCTGTCTCAATTTCTCAAATACCATATGTAAATGATTTTCATGCTCTCTGATTGACTTAGAATAAATTAGTATATCATCAATAAATATCAATACAAACTTATCCAAGTATTCTCTAAAAACCTATTCATCAAATCAACAAAATAGGAAGGAGCATTTGTCAAGCCAAATGGCATTACTAAAAATTCATAAAGTCCATATCTTGTGTTAAAGGATGTATACTTGATGCTTTCCTCTTCTACTTTCATCTGATGAAAGCCTGAAGCTAAATCAAGCCTAGAAAATATTTTTGCACCACTCAATTGATCAAAAAGATCATCAATTCTTGGTAAGGGATATTTATTTTTGACTGTGACTTTATTTAATTCCCTATAGTCAATACATAACCTAAGGGATCCATCTTGTTTCTTAACAAAGACTACTGGTGCTACCCATGATGAGCTACTGGGTCTAATAAAACCTTTTTCTTCTAGTTCAACCAATTGCTTTTTCAGCTCCATCAACTCCTTAGGCCCCATTCTGGTTGGTCTTTTAACCACTGGGCTAGCTCCTGGAATAATTTTAACTGAGAACTCAACTGGCCTGTGGCTTGGAATTCCCCTAACTTCACCAAACACATCAACATATTGATTCACTATGGGGATTTCTTCTAATGCAGGCATGGGTTTTTCATTAGACAATGTAAAAAGGTTGGCTATACTTCTATTCTTGTTTGCCTCACAAAGAACAACTATTCTTTGTCCATCAGAAACTTTCAATGATATGGTGGATGTCTCCATATTTATGATAGCCTTATATCTACTCAACCAATCAACTCCTAAAATAATTCCTATGCCCGGATATTGCAACACATACAGGTCTGACTCAAACACATGTCCCCCTATATTTAACCCTAGTTGCATACATATCATACCCAGAACACATGAACTACCTATAGGGCTTCTAATTAACAGTGGCTTATCAACAATTATACAATTCAATTTTAATTGTTGTGCAATATCATGGGAGATCAATGAGCGTGTAGCCCCAGTATCATACACTACTACAAAAGGTATTGAGTGAATAAGCAAAGTACCTTCAACTTGACCATGCTTTTCAACACTTGATCCCTCAGCTGCCTTGCCTTTCCCTTCCAAAGCCCCTAATTTTCCTTGCTTGAAATATGGATAATTCCACTTTATGTGACCTTCCCTCCCACAATGGTGACATTTGAAGGATGCAGACCTAACATTTGTGCATCTATTTTTCATATGTTCTTCTTGGCCACAGTTATAACAAGTAATCTTCTTCTTAATTTCAGCAGCACTTACTTCTTCTGGTTTCTTGGTGGAAGCCATGTCTGTTTTCTTCTTATCATAAGGATGAAATTTACCCCTTCCCTTCTTGTTTTGGTTATTCTTGAATGCTCTGAAATTCTCTCTAGCTTTATCATGTTGTTCAATGCTCAAAGTCAAATCCAAAACTTGATCAAAAGTCCTGTCCTTGTACGGTAGCATGGCTCTACTAAGGCTAGGGTTCAGCCCTTGAATATATCTGCCATTCTTAACCTCCTCAATGGTAATGAGTACCGCACCATATTTTGCCAATGATTCAAACTTCTGAGTGTACTCAGTGACACTCATAGTCCCTTGCCTTAATTTGATAAATTCCTCTAGCAAAGATTCCTTGGCTGATGCAGGGACAAATCTACCTTCCAGCATTGCTTTAAATTGATCCCATGTCACTTCTCCTTCAGGTCTTCCAGCTATGATAACCTCCCACCAATACAAAGCTGCTCCTCTTAATTGCCTGGATGCAATTTGCCTCTTCCTTTGGTCTTCAACTTGCATGTCTGCAAAGATTCTTTCCAAAATTCTAAGCTAATTTTGAACTCCCATAACTCCTTCTGTGCCATCAAAAGTTTTGCCTCCAAGATTGGTAAAAGTCTTGAGTAGTTTGGAAAGCTCCTCATGTGGATTTTCCTGCCTGTTGCCTACTCCATCCCTTATGGCTCTCATGAATTCTTGCACAACCACCATGGGTGGTTCACTTGTTCCTACATTTTGATGTCTGGGTCCTACCATAGCTCTATGGATATATACTTAGGTTAGTCTGTTTTGCCTAATACTCTATAGATTAATTCATTTTAATCTATCACTTATTCTATTATAATAGATATTAATAGTGTAAACATTAACAAACAAAGCATCCAAAGCAGTCAACACTTCCATACATCCAATGCAAACAAGTTCATACAAAATTTTGCTATGTTATCTTACAACATAGCTCTGATACCAAATGAAATGACCCACTTGATTTTTTTTTATATATATACAGTGGACATTTAATCAAGAAAACATTGCATTCCAATTTTTTCTTCTATCCAGGACCTTTTTGTCAATATAAAAATATTGGTTTACTCATTTCATCTTAACTTACATATATGAAGACATATAAGTCATTTTCTACTTAAATCAGAGTACAGAAATTTGTAAGTAGAAATCTGTTTGGGTATCACTTAAAGGTAATACTCTTTACATAGCAATAGTGTATCTAAAAACCTGATTTTCAAAGTATACTTGGGTTATTGCATAGCTATTGATTTCATGTCTCAAGACTTATCATTTTGCATGAATTTCCATAATTTTATTACTGTATGAACAGTGCTTTTGCTTGTGCATGTGTGTGTGCCTGTTCCTGTGCATGTGTGTGTCAGAAGAAGTTTCAAGTGTTTAGTTTCCTATTTCTTCTTGTTATCCAAAGTGACTGAGTTTCTCCTATATCTGGGTTCTAAAATAACATGACTAAAAATTTAGTTTAAAATTTCTTGAGTACTGGCTTAACCCAGACTCAATAAAATGGCTATGTTAGCCATATTTAGTTTGCACTATTTCTCAACAAAACACATGTTATTTTGTTTTCTTTTCTAAGGCAACTCAAAACCTTTCTGCCAGATTTTTTTTGACTTAAACATGGATTTTCTTATGTCAATTCTTTGGATATACATTCAAACCACAAATCCTTTCAATCTCAGATTCTCAACTATTTAAACTAACTGTTCTTTCTAAAAGTTTTAGAGTTTCATTTCTTAGCAAAGCATTTTGCAAAACAAAGAACATAGTTTCAACTGATACATATAGTTCAACACTTACAAAACAGTAAATAACAATATATTGGTTTTTCTAAGCAACTTAAACAAAATATCTTAACATAGTTCAACATGAATATCTAATTTAACTTCAGCAAAGTCTTTAAAAATAGCATCCAATTCCTTAGCAGTTAACTCATCCAAAGCCTGATCCCCAAAATTCCTATTTTCCTGCATAATCACCATGAACTACCTCACACAAATATGAGACACCCAATGGTGCATAAGCACAAAAGGGTCAGACTAATGTCTGGTATCAGTAATCTACCTGAAAGCATGATTTTATATGACTTTTATTTATATTCAAATACTTTGAATTAATTAAGAAACTCATAATCATTTTTGTGCATACATATCAGTACTAAACAAATTATATATGATCACAGTGATTCAGTTCAGAGAAAACCATCATAAGATTCACCAATAAAAACATCATAAACCAACCAATGCAATCATCAATTCAATCATCATGCCCCCTTTACAATTTTTACTGGCCATCAGGGATTTTGCCCAAGCCTCTCCTGAACCTATTTCTATAGTTCACTATCAAATATAATAGGGTCTTTAGCTACTTTCTCTTTTTAAACACACACTGCCTGGGACATCTCTTTGTTAACCCAGCACACTCAGGCCCCGGGGTATAAACATACCATGTGTGAGCTTGCAATGTTCCCCTTGCCAAGCTATATTTTGTAGCCCTAAGATCCAAAATCCTTAGTTAAATTACTAAGTGTTAATTTTTCCCTTTTTCACAATTGTGCTAATCCCCTCTACATATCATAATCTAATCAGAGAAAAATAAACAATTCAACCAACATGTACTTATTCAAGGGTTGGTAAGTCATGTTCTCATGCATTTAATTAAACAAGCAGATGTGAGTTCTCAGTATACATGTTATTTTGTTCATGGGTTTCAATGGAATGTTATAAATATATGGTCATAGATAGTTTCTTTGGTTGCCTCCTTTTTACCTCTGGTTTAATCAGATACTCATCAATTTATAAGATCTGGCTAAACCACAAGTATATGCTCTGATCTAGATCATTTGTAAAACATAGAAGCTCAGCACATGTATAACATTGCACCCCTACATTTTTACTTGTTCAATTAATATGAGACATAAGCAACAACACTATGCTGCAGTCCTATTATATATATTTTTTCCATTTTTCCTTTGAACCATAGATTTACAACATAAACCCTGGGATTTAAATAAATAACTGTATGGAGAAAACACATAAAAGAAAACATTTCATCTCAAAGTTAATCCATAGCACAAATAAACATTTTAAACATGAAATCCATGACTCTTATTTTTGGGTAAATCACTATAAATCATTAACAAACCAAAGTCATCAAATCATAAAATGAACATAACTTTCTAAAGTGAATTATTAATTCAAATAGGCTGCCTTAATATTCATGACTTAATGCCAAAGTTTTCAGTGAGGTTACTCACATTAATTCCTTTTTCCTAAGCCCTTCTTTTCTTTTGATCCTTTGCCATCCTCTAACTCTAATGGCCGATGCTCCTTATTTTCTCTGGCTTATATTTTTTTTCTATTTTTCCTTTTGGTTACGAAGAGCAAATGTGTATGATCTTACCACACTAAGCCTCTTTATATAAATTCTGGCTGTTACTAGGGTTTATGGAATTTACCCAATGTCAGTTCTACCCCATACAAAACACAGTCTGCCTCTTATTTGATTCAAGAAAATAAGAGGGTATGTGGTCCTTGTCTTCATTTTCAGAAATAAGCCTCATTCTTTTAATCTTTCCTCGGGTCATGACATATGCATGACTTTAATTTTTCCTAAGCAAAAAGAATTGCTGGAAATGGATAAAGTTTTTATTAGGGGTTCATACCATTTCCATGCAAGCTTTATTTCTTTCTTCTCTCTCTTTTTTTTTCTGCAATGTTTGCCTATGTACATGTATAACATAGGTATGCCTATTTTTTTGCCTAAGTCTTTTTAAATAATTTTTAACTATCCTATACTCTCTGTATTTACTGTTTCTACCTATATATATATATATATATATTTGTTTCCTTTAGGCCAAACCTTTTAAAGACCTGATCATATCTGCCTACATATGTATTTGTAATTTATTTATCCTAACATATATTAACTGTTGCCTATTTTATCACACAGAAAAATGTGTGCATGTGTGTGCACTGTCTTATGCACATGTACATGCTTAAGCCATACATTTGCAATCAGTTTCCATTTTCTATCTTTTCAATATAATTTTTAAACAAATATAAACTAAATTAAATCATGGATCTGCTCATAAAATCAGGGTTATCACATCTATAATTGTAATTTATCGGATAATTAAATTGTTTAAATTTAATATTGGAAATTATTTGGATAATTGAATGCTTGATTTAATGTGAATGAAATTGGTATCGAAAATTGATTTAAATTATATTTTAACAAGGATGAAGATCGTTTACTTTTAAAATTGAATTTAAAAGTGAATAATTAGAAGTTGGAAATTTTATAATATAATTAACGAGTAAAAATATCCATTTTTGCTACTGTCTCGGACTTCGACGAAACTAGTTTCATTGGATCCGTAATAGTGAATTATTGTAGGATTTTAAGTTTCGTAGTGATCAAACTTGTCCTTTGGCCATGTGAGCTTGAAATGCGTAGAAATTTAATTAAAATAATTCGATTTGAAAAGCTATCTTCTGCATACGATCAAACTAGGCCTCGAGACTAGTTCCGTTGTGTTCAGAATGAGAGTAAAACATTAGGAATGCCATGCGGCACGCTTCGTTTGGAGTTTGGGATTTCACGGTCGTTTAGGCAAGATATTTACCAATTAAATAATAGATATTTCTATTTTCCCTCAATAACCTTTTCGTACGTGGCCGCATATATCTCCCTTTACCCCTTTCTTCTCCTTTTATTCAGATTGTACGAACGAATACATCTATAAAAAAATTGTGACGGCTAAATAAAAAAAAGGATCGAACAAGAAGGTCGAGCTCCGATGGTCATCAGGTGAGAGCGGAAAACGCTGGCGGAGGGCGTGGTCGTGGCGTCTGGAAAGTGCGGCGTGTTGAGGTGGGGTATGCGTTCATTCACTGCTTGGGTTTTATGCTTCAACACATCGCGTTCGCATGTGGAAAATGGAGGCGGCGGCTGCTGGCACTCGGTGGAGGGGCACGGTAGTTTGCCAGGATGCGGAGGGTTCTGGCGATTCTTCGATCGCCTAAGGTTGCGTTTGCGTGAATAGTTTCGAGATGTTTTGGTTTCTTGCGTGCGTAGATTTTTGTCAATCTTGAATGAAGGGCTGAAAAGGAAGGGTAACGCATTTGTTTTATTTTATTTTATTTAATTATTGTTAGTTAGGTTTAATTATATCGATATTCATAAAATCGTAACTCTCTCGTACGAGGTCCATTCGCGTGAAACGAGTTGCTGAGAATTCGTATCGATGCCGTCTATGACATGGGATCGAGCTGGAATTTATTTGAGGCTGAGAAAATTTTCATTTCAAATCAAAGGTGAGTGTTTATACGCTGACAAGTGACTGAAATAATTTTTATGTAGTTAAATTTATATCGTGAAGTTATTGAAATTTATTAATTGTTGTTTGATAAATTTAATTGGCATTTAAATTGACATCTGAAATAATTGATAGAAGTTGAATTCATAGTTAAATTGAATTAGAATTAAACTATTAATAAAATTCCCGATTATTGAAAATTGGTTGATTGTTGTGATTTATTGACTGTTTGGATGTTGATTTTCATGGATGCTATTGATTGATACTTTGGATGATTTGGATGTTTATTTATTTTTCATGTGTCATGTTACCATCCTGTATATTATTTACAGTATGTAAAACTGTAAATCGAATTATTTCAAATAAATTAAGAAATAGGTTGAAATGATATATACCTGTGGCATTTATTTTGGATTGAAATTATATATATCCATCCCTAGAATTAAATTGAAATGACTGATTCACTTGGCCATGTGATAGAGAATTATATACGAACAGCAGATTTGTTAAATTAAATGATTTTTAATTTTTTTGTTTTGAAATTTATTTAAATGTTTTGATTTTAAGAAATAAAAATCGAATTTATGGAAATTGTATTATTTTCGAACTTGAGCTCAGAATGTTGGAATTTAAAATTGATAACAGGAGTTGTTTAAATAATCGAAGTTGATATTTTTAAATTATAATCGAAATATGATTTGATTTTCAGAAACTGATTTGTTTTAAGTATTGGACTTTTATTCGAGCTTTGAATGTTGCTAAGTAAAGGTGATATAAAACGATATTTCGAAATTGAGTTCGAAATTTAATTATATTTGAAGATTTGGTTTTTAAATTGGATATCGAAGGAAAATTTGATTTAAGTGTTTTGAATCAATATTTTGGAAATCGAACTTAGAATTGATATAAATCGAAAGGGTTTAAATTTAGAATATAAATTAATTTGGAATTGGGGTTTAAATTAATTTGGAATTGGAATTTAAATCAATTTGGAATTGGAGTTGAAATTAATTTGGAATTGGAGTTGAAATTAATTTGGAATTGGAGTTGAAATTAATTTGGAATTGGAGTTGAAATAAATTTGGAATCGAAGTAAAATTCGACTTGAAATCGGAATTGAATCGATTAAATCAAAATGGAAATTGAAACTGATTTGAATTGGAAAATTTGGAAAGTGAACCGGTTTGACATTGAAACTTTTTTTAAATGAATTATTTTAGTATAAACAGTTTAAAATCTATATTCTTTAAATATTCAAATTATTTTGATTTTCCAAACTATTTTACTATATAAACCATTTTTATTACTCAAACTAATTTCTATTAAACTATTTAAACTATTTTCTAAAAATCCAAACTGGTCAAAAGGGTGAAATGTTTATATTTGAATCTTGGATTTAAATGTGAATTGAGTTGAAGTGAAGTATAACCAAAATTGTAATTCGAATCAAATTTTGAAGTGAAGTCGATATATCGAACTGAATTGACATTTTGAAGTAAAATATGATTTTTGAAATGAATACGATGATTTCGTAATGGATTTGATTTTGAAGCGAGTATGATGATTTCGAAATGGATTTGAATTTGAAGCAAATATGATGATTTAGAAATGGATTTAATTTTGAAGCGAATATTATATTTTGATATCAAGTACGAATTGTTTTCGAAATGTAAAAGTACCAAACCGGTATGAAAAACGACGTTTGGTTGTTAAAGACACCGGGGCCTCTTATTAGCATACCCAATATTGGAAACACTTTGACAACTGTGTACGCGTTGGATGATATCCAGAATGTAGTGGTTGAATTGGCGAACGTTTACTAGAATGAAGTAAGAGAACGATGATGGATAACCTTGACACTTGTGTCATAATTAAAATGACTAAAACAGGAGCCTATGTCTAGCCAATGAGGTTAGCTACCTCTAGCGACGTTGATCACTCGTATTACTATCATGATTTTGTACTCGATGGGTGCACCCATTTTGTTCGGATTGATTGTCGCGGTCGACCACGGATGGGTTACAACCAGCCAGAAAGGGTAAATTGGTAGAATTCTACCTTGGGCATTGCCTCACATACCTTATCTTATTTATCCTTATGCGAGCCCATTAAGATTTTGGTTTACCTATAAAACATGTTAAGGTGGATCAATGTAAACCATTAATGCTATTTTGATATTTATTTTACTGATAGACATTACCTACTATAGCGTATGCTATTATATATAAATAGTTTAACGGATCCTTAGGAGATGGAAAATCCCGTAATATCTCTTAAGTTATTGCATGAACGTATACAGTGGATAGGAGATGTAAAACCCCGTAAACATCTCTGATGCTGTTACACTCATATTTGGTGATATTGTGTAACAACCCAAAAAATTAAACTATAATAATTAATTAACGAATTAATTAAATAATAAATTAAGTTTGTGAAAGTTTTAGAATTGAGCCATGGAAGTTGCACCATTGTGTCCGTGGTAATTCTCTAGTCAATTTTCATTTATAGTTTGTCAAAATCCGAGTTAATATGAAGAAGATACGAAGTAAACAAGAATTGAAGGAAACGAAAAAAATAAACAATGGGTCAGGTCGACCCAGAACTAGGCCAGGTCAACCCTAGGGTCGAACCTCACCACAGTTAGGTCGACCTGCATGTCGACCCTCACAGAAGCATGGTCGACCCGCTTTTTTTAACTTGTACCTAGTTTTGTCTAGATTCAAGCGTGACGTGTTTTTCAATTCTCTTCCAATCCTGTGCGTTCGTGCTTCCATCTGACACTTCCAAGCGAGCCTATGACGTAGTTGCACCAGATTTAATCTTCAAATCCAACCGTCTAAGATCCCTAAACTACTCTATAAATAAGACCCTAGGCCTAGCTATTTTTCTCATTCAGATTTTCTCCTATTTGGGTTCATTACCAGAGGCTGGACCCTAAATTGAAAAAATTTCTAAGGAGGAAATCTTTTTGAAAAAATTATTCTATGCTCAAGAAGTGGATCAAGGAAGACCATGGAATAGAGCTAACGACCACATGTGAGTCTTTAGTAATTATTTTAGATTTTTAAGTAATTTAAAATAATAGGGTTCTCAATAGTTGTAGTTTTTCTGTAATTTTGAGACAATTTTTATATAAGTTATTTACAACTAGTTTTTAAAGTTTTTTTCAGTTATTTACAGCTATTTACATTTTTTTTACATCTATTCTATGTTAGAATTTAGCCTATAAATGTTAGTTTTTTTTACTCCTTTTTATGCGAATAGAATATTAAAAAGAGAATTATTCGCAAATATGGATCAAAATAGAAAATGGTAAATTTACAGAAATTAGATGTAAAAAAAGAAGAATTGTAATAAAAAGAAGATAGGCTAAAATAGGCAAATTTGAGACATTTGCAAGCATGTTTATAACTAGTGGTTATAACTAAAAAGATAGAAAAGAAGACCAACAATTATAACGTAGGTTATAATTAAGCAGAAAGAACAGAAAGGCTTATTTTAAAACTTAGAGTTAAGTTAATAAGCAAATATAGCAGAGATAACAGAAAAGGCATTTTTTAAGACTTAGATTAAGTTAATAAGAAAATATAGCAGAAATAACATAAGAGGCCTATTTTAAGAATTTGCACTAAGTTAATAAGCAAAACATACAGGGCCCATACCAACAACATTTCCTTTCAGACTAGGACTGATTGTCTTACAACATATTAGGTAAGGCTGGGCAAGACCCTTTCAGACTAGGACTGATGGTCTCACAATAGTTAGGTGAGGCTGGGACACGCTTATGCTAACTAGGGTAAATAAGGGGCCAATAGATAGAAACTCAAATCGGAGGATTGGGACAAGGGGTGCAACTAGATTTTGTTTATAAGGACCAGTACCGGCAGCATTCCCTTTCAGGCTAGGACAGATGGTCTCAAAAAACACATAGATGAGGCTGGGCAGGACCCTTTTAGACTAGGACTGATGGTCTCACAACAGATCAGGTGAGGCTGGGCACATTTATGCTGATTAGGGTAAATAAGAGGTCACAAAAGGGGGCGACAGTTAGCGTGTACCGGCGATGACCGAGCCTGCGGCATTGATTAGGGTAGATAAGTCGCTAATGCGTTCCAAGCACTAAACAGATGTCTTTTGCTGTGGGACCAACAAGATTGCACTAGCTCACAGTGGCACAACAGAGATAGAAGGCCGATCAACGGGTAGAATTAGGATTTCAACCTAATTAAAATAGGATTAGGGTTTCAGCCTAATCAAAGTAGTAATCTAAGACAAGTGCAAACAATCACAAGCAAAGCGAACAGTTAAACAGTATTTTATCCCTAGTTTTATCTTTCCTTTATTTCCTTTATACTAGAACTGTTGCTAAATCTATTATCTTTATCTTACTTAAAAATACTAATAGTTACTTTCACTCACCAGACTTATAGTCTGACCCACTCTTCTATTTCCCCTTTTTCCTCCATTGGCCAACAGAGGCAAGAACAATAGATTCAGATTTCTTGGAGATTCAGTTGCGGAGTTTTTCTTCATGTATTCTTCTTCTTTTCAGTTTTCTTTTCATTTGGCTTTTGATGTACTAGTACTTATGAGAGGGATGATTATTTTATTGTACTTTGATTTTATGAGACTGAGATCTATTTTTCATAAAACATGCATATTTGATATTTGAGACATGTGAGGTTTTTCAGACTTATTTATGAAGTTTTATTTTGAATAACGAAATACCATTTAAATGTTTCCGCTGTTTTTATTTATTTGTCTTGTGAATCTTAGTCTCTATGATGCTTTAGCTATACCTACAACGCGCCACATCTTTTAGTGTGCCCTTTTTGGGTATACTAAGGGGTGTGGGGTGTTTCATATTGATTTGACTTATGTAAGAGTATTTTAGTCTTGACTCGAGTGTTTTGTCTTTTAATTACACTCGAGCCAATCCTGAGTTTTTCAGCGTATTGAAGATTATTCCTTGGAGGACGAGGATAAAGATTTGGTATATTGCTATTATTATTATCCCCTGCATCATGCTATTCTGCTGTATTGATTATTTATTCTTGATGTATATATATAGCTCTGATAAAATGTGTATAAATTATAATTAAATGTTTAATAAATAGATTCATGAACTATTTATTTAACTATTATATTTTATCATTCCGCTGTGAGATTCTGTGTTTGTTTTCTTCTTCTTTTCTTATTTTTTTAATTAATCCCATTGATTATATACGTTCCAGATTGTTTAAGTTTGATATATGTGGATTATTGTCAATTTAAACCTTCCGAAATATGGGTCGTCACAGTTGGTATCAGAGCAAGGTTTAGCGATAACCTTGGCTTTGTGAGGTTTGACTCATTAGAGATATGGTAGTAATACCCTAGAATGAGTCTATTTGAGCATATATGTATGAGAGAGCATACTTGTTAGTGTTATAAAATGTTTTATGTTGTGTTTACTTATCCGTTGAGTTGTTTATAAATTCCGGTCGATGCGTGGGATGCCGTGTTATCGATAGGGGTTTCTAAACACTTAAACGAGGCAAGTCGACATAATATTATTTTAAAATAAGGTAAATGGAATAATTTTACCTGAATTATATTTTATATATATAAAATGATTTTTTTAATGAAATTGTTGTTAGGCGATGATAATATTTAATTATCATCGATTATTGGTTGAATTAAAAATAAAATGAATATTTATGAATTTTATTTTATGAAGCATTTGATAATTAAATTGAATTGTAATCTAATTAAAATAAAAGAATTGTTTGAAATAACAAATTTGTAAATTAACGTAATATTTTCATAATGAAGCAATGAAATTATATAAGTATATTAATAATACAGCTTATATATAGAAATGATTTTGAAAATTGAGAATTTTAGAATTTAAAATCCTTTTGTTTTCAGATTTGTTTTCAAAGCCCCCAAAAATAAATAATAATATTATTTGAAATTGTTTTGACTAGAAAATATTTTGAAAGAATTTTTAAAATAAATAAAGTATTGAACTCGTTTGGTCGCTGGAAAATAATTCTGGGGATAATTACAGCATCGCCAGTATTCATTTTCGAATTTCTAAGTGAGAATTGCTACTAAAAGAAAATTAATTTCAGTCAAACAAGTTTTGTTGTGAAAAATATTCTACGTATAATTTGATAAATATACGAATATAGTTTTGAACTTATAATTGAAAATAGTGTAGATTAAGGTAAGTTTATAACTTATAAATTTGAACTGGAAAAACTGTTGAATATATTTGATTAAGTAAATAAAAGGAATTTGAATTCGAGGAATGAAATAAAATAATTAACTTAAGAAAGGTTAAATAAATTGAATAGTCAAATAAATTAAATAAAATATAGTTTAACTCATAAAAGCTTAAATAAAATACGAAATGTAATTATAATGAACTAGATAAAATAACAAAATGGAATTTTAAATGAATAAATTGTATAATTCATAGATTTGAGAATATTAAGCTAAAAACAAATTTAAATTTGTAAAATGTGAATGATAAGAGAATTTAACTTGAATAAAATTTAAATAAAATGAGTAATGGATTAAAAATGAAATGAAGTTTAACTTAATATTAAATAAATTGAATTGGATATTAAATGAAACTAGATAAATTAGTAAAGTGAATTAATTCCACTTAAGCTATAAAATAAATTAATAAATGAATACGAACTTAAATTTTAAAATGAAATGTAATTTAAGTGTGAAAGAAATTATATAAAATAAATGAGTGTAAGTAAAATTAATATGAGAAATTGAATTTAATTTAAATTGGATGTAAATAAATTAAATGCAAATAGAATGAGTTTCAATAAAATTGAATGGTAACTAATTGAATATGAAATAAGTTAATGAAATAAATTAAAAGATGAAGTTAACTTAATAAGTTGAATGAAACTGATTGTGAGAAAAGAAAATTTATTAATATGAATTGGAATTATAAAATAAAATTTACTTAAGTAAATTTATTATATGAGTTTGAATCAAAGAATAAACAAATTAAGTGAATCAATGGATTAATATGAATTTAGGTTATAGAATGATAATAAAAAAATGAGTTGCAATTTCATAAAATGTTTATAACAAACTTAAATGGTTTATAAATAATATTAGTATTAAAATACTAAGTGATAATGAAATGAATTTAACTTAACAAGGTTAAATGGAATGATTTTCTAAAATGGTTCATAAATGACGCATTGATATGAAAAAGAAATATGAACATTATAATTTAAATGTTTTGTGAAGCATAAAGGCTAAAGTTTTATATGACTTATAGATTTGATAAGTATGAATGATACGAAGAAAAAATGGAATGTGGAATGGAATCAAATTTCTTAAATGTAGTTAATTATATGAATTACTGAAATGAGATAATGGAAGTGAGAAAAATGAATGTAACTATAAATGAATGCAAATTAATAGATTGTGAATTCATTAATGTTGATAAGTGCATGTCAATCAATTGGAAGTAAATAAATTGAATGAAAATCAATTAGACATGAATCTAATTGAATGAAAGTTGGTTGAATGCAAATAAATTGAAATGAGTTAATTAAATGTTAATAAAAATTGGACGTTAAAAGAAATGGAAGTGTATAGATTAAATGTTGATATTGAAATGTTAATCAATTGAACATGAATAAATTCAAGGTGAACTAATTAAATTCGAAAGAAATCCATGTGAATAAATTGAAAGCAAACAAATTTTATATAGATGAAATAAATGTCAATGAATTAAAAGTATATCAATTTAATATTGATAGGAAATGAAAGTAAATAAACTGAATATTGACATTTGGAAGTGTGAATTGTATTGTTGTGAATAAGATTGGATGGATATTTTTTGTTGGATGTTTGTTTTATTGCATTTGCTATATTCGTTTATGGTTATTGCATAATCCATGTTATATATCAATTTTACTCTTTATATATATGTTCTCATTTGGTTATTGAGTGTTTAGTAGGTATGTATGGCGTATGCTAGCTTTTGGAGCTCGTTTACGCATTATGTTGCTTTTGCTTGCTTAATATGAGTGAACTCGCTCGTATTATTAATAATAAGGTACATATCTTGGATTAAATACTACGCTTTTATATTTTTTTCCCTTCGGGATGCCTCATCATTGAGATGAGATGTATATTTGATATATATTGGGTATATTTGTGTTATATATTATATTGTAAATTTTTCTGATCAAGCCGCGCAAAGGAGACTTTGCCGAAATTTTTCGTAAATCCGGGAGTTAGAAAAAATTTTGAAGTTTTAAAATTTTTTAGCTTGTTTTATATATAAGTTATATTTTCCACAAAACCGATATCGGAGGGGCGTAGCGAGAGCGTAGTAAAAGTTTTGTAAATAAGATTTTAACGTTTTATAGGTTGATGGTATTGAATAAAATATATCAAGTATTAAATTCGGTACTTAGCCCTTTTCGAGGACGAAAAGTTTTGAGTGGGGGAGTATGTAACGACCCATATATTTTTTACTATTTTAAATTATAGAATTTGATATAATTATTGAATATAATTGGTTAGAGATAAAAAAAATTTAATGATCTATTATTGTAATTTATCAGATAATTAAATTGTTCAAATTTAATATTGGAAATTATTTGGATAATTGAATTCTGGAT
The DNA here is from genome assembly GCA_030737815.1 of Allium fistulosum. Taxonomy (NCBI): domain Eukaryota; kingdom Viridiplantae; phylum Streptophyta; class Magnoliopsida; order Asparagales; family Amaryllidaceae; genus Allium; species Allium fistulosum. The sequence goes on along the minus strand of CM060902.1, from coordinate 189,172,789 downwards.
TTAATGTGAATGAAAATTGTATCAGAAAATGATTTAAAGTTTATTTTAACAAGGATGAAGATCGTTTACTTTTAAAATTTAATTTAAAAGTGAATAGTTAGAAGTTGGAAATTTTATATTATAATTAACAAGTAAAAATAGCCATTTTGGCCACTGTTTCGGATTTAGACGAAACTAGTTACATCGGATTCGTATTAGTGAATTATTGTAGGATTTTAAGTTTCGTAGCGATCATACTTGTCATTTGGTCGTGCGAGCTTGAAACGCGTAGAAATTTATTTCGGAATTTAATTAAAATATTTCGATTTGAAAAGCTATCTTCTGTATATGACCGAACTAGGCCTCTAGACTAGTTTCATTGTGTTTAGAATGGGAGTAAAACATTAGGATGCTAGGCGGCATGCTTCATTTGGAGTTCGGGATTTCACGGTCATTTGGGCAAGATATTTACCAATTAAATAAAAGATATTTCTATTTTCCCTCAACAACCTTTACGTACGTAGCCGCATATATTTCCCTCTACCCCTTCCTTCTCCTTTTCTTCAGATCGAACGAACGAAGACATCTAAAAATAAAATCGCGGTAGCAAACTAAAAAAAGGATCGAACGAGAAGGTCGAGCTCCGATGGTCATCAGGTGAGAGCGGCGAAAGTTGGCGGAGGGCGTGGTCGCGGCGTCTGGAGAACGTGGCGTGTTGAGGTGGGGTTTTCGTTCATTCATTGCTAAGGTTTCATGCTTTAACACATCACGTTCGCGTATGGAAAATGGAGGCGACGACGGATAGCAATCGGGGAAGGGGCGCGGTAGTTCGCCTGACACGGAGGGTTTTAGCGATTCTTTGATCGCCTGAGGTTGCGTGTGAATGAATGGTGTCGAGATGTTTTGGTTTCTCGCGTGCGTGGGTTTTTTTCAATCTGGAACAAAGGGCTAAAGAGGAAGGGTAACACATTTGTTTTATTTTCTTTTATTTAATTATTGTTAGTTAGGTTTAATTATATCGATATTGATAAAATCGTAACTCTCTCGTACAAGGTCCATTTTGCGTGAAACGAGTTGCTGAGAATTCGTATCGATGTCGTCTACGATATGCGATCGAGCTGGAATTTATTTGAATCTGAGAAAATTTTTAGTTCAAATCAAAGGTGAGTGTTTATACGCTCACAAGTGACTGAAATAATTTTTATGCAGTTAAATTTATATCGTGAAGTGATTGAAATTTATTGATTGTTGTTTGATAAATTTAATTGACATTCAAATCGACATCTGAAATAATTGATAGAAGTTTAATTGACCGTTAAATTGAATTATAATTAAACAGTTAATAAAATTCCTGATTATTGAAAATTAGTTAATTGTTGTGATTTATCGACTGTTTGGATGTTGATTTTGATGGATGCTATTGATTAATATTTTGGATGATTTGGATGTTTATTTATTTTTGATATATCATGTTATCATTCTGTATATTATTTACAGTACATAAAACTGTAAATTGAATTATTTCGAATAAATTAAGAAATAAGTTGAAATGATATATACCTATGGCATTTATTTTGGATTGAAATGATATATATCCATCCCTGAAATTAAATTGAAATAATTGATTCACTTGGCCATAGGATAGAGAATTATATACGGACATCGATTTGGTTAAATTAATGATTTTGAAATATATTTTTTGAAATTTATTTAAAAGATTTGATTTTAAGAAATAAAAATCGAATTTATGGAAATTGTATTATTTTTGAACTTGAGCTCGGATTGTTGGAATTTAAAATTGATAACAGGAATTGTTTAAATAATCGAAGTTGAGATTTTTAAATTATAATCGAAATATGATTTGAAGTTCAGAAATTGATTTGTTTTAAAGGATTGGACTTTTATTCGAATTTTAAATATTGCTAAGTAAAGGTGATATAAAATGACAAATTAAGTTCGAAATTTAATTATATTTGAAGATTTGATTTTAAAATTGGATATTGAAAGAAAATTTAATTTAAGTGTTTTGAATCAATATTTTGGAAATCAAACTCGGAATTGATATAAATCGAAAGGGTTTAAATTTGGAATATAAATTAATTTGGAATTGGAGTTTAAATTAATTTGGAATTGGAATTTAAATAAATTTGGAATTGGAGTTGAAATTAGTTTAGAATTGGAATTTAAATTAATTTGGAATTGGAGTTGAAATTAATTTGGAAATGGAGTGGAAATTAATTTGGAATTGGAATTGAAATAAATTTGGAATTGAAGTAAAATTCGACTTGAAATCGGAGTTGAATCGATTAAATCGAAATGGAAATTGGAACAGATTTGAATTGGAAAATTTGGAAAGTGAACTGCTTTGACTTTGAAACTAATCTTAAATGAATTATTTTAGTATAAACGGTTTAAAGTCTATATTCTTTAAATATTCAAATTATTTTATTTTCCAAACTATTTTACTTTATAAACCATTTTTATTACTCAAACTATTTTCTATTAAACTATTTTAACTATTTAATTATTTTAAAACTATTTAAACAATTTTCTAAAAATTCAAACTGGTCAAAAGGGTGAAATGTTTATATTTAAATCTTGGATTTAAATGCAAATTGGGTTAAAGTGAAGTATAACCAAAATTGTAATTTGTATCAAATTTTGAAGTGAAATCGACATATCGAACTAAATTGATATTTTGAAGTAAAATATGATTTTTGAAACAAACATTATGATTTCAAAATGGATTTGATTATTGAAGCTAGTATGATGATTTCGAAATGGATTTGAATTTGAAGTAAATATGACGATTTCGAATTGGATTTGATTTTGAAGCGAATATGATATTTTGATATAAGTACGAATTATTTTCAAAATGTAAAAATACCAACCAGTGTGAAAAATGACGTTTGGTTGTTAAAGAGACCAGGGATTCTTATTGGCATACTCTCTGTCAATATTGGAACCACTTTGGCAACCGTGTACGCGGTGGATGATAAGAATGTAGTGGTTGAATTGGAAAAAGTTTACTGGAATGAAGTAAGAGAAAGATGATGGATAGCCTTGACACTTGTGTCATAATTAAAATGACTAAAACATGAGCCTATGTCTGGCCAATGAGGTTAGCTACCTTTAGCGACGTTGATCACTCGTATTACTATCATGATTTTTTACTCGATGGGTGCACCCTTTTTGTTCGGATTGATTGTCGTGGTTGGCCACGGATGAGTTTCGACCAACCATAAAGGGTAAAATGATAGAATCCTACCTTGGGCATTGCCTCACATGCCTTGTCATATTTATCCTTATGGGAGCCCATTACGATTTTGGTTTTCCTATAAAATGTGTTAAGGTGGATCAATGTAAAGCCTTAACGCTATTTTGATATTTATTTTACTGATAGACATTACCAACTATAGCGTATACTATTATATATAAATAGTTTAACGGATCCTTAGGAGATGGAAAATCCCGTAACATCTCTGAAGTTATTGCACGCACGTATACACTTGATAGGAGATGTAAAATCCTGAAAACATCTCTGACGCTTTTACACTCATATTTCCTGATATTTATTTGACTTACGTAATAGTATTTTAGTCCTGACTTGAGTGTTTTGTCTTTTCATTACGCTCGGGTCAGTCCTGAGTTTTTCAGCGTATTGAAGATTATTCTCTGGAGGACGAAGATGAAGATTTGGTATATTACTATTATTATTATTATCCTCTGCATCATGTTGTTCTGCTATTTTTATTATTTATCCCTGATGTATAAATATAACTCTGATAAAATGTGTATAGATTATAATTAAATGTTTATTAAACAGCTTCATGAACTTTTTATTTGACTATTATATTTTATCGTTCCGCTGTGAGATTCTATGTTTGTTTTCTTCTTCTTTTCTTATTTAACCCCATTAATTATCTACATTCTGGATTGTTTAAGTTTGACATGTGTGGATTATTGTCGATTTAAACCTTCCGAAATATGGGTCGTCACAAATTTTCCATCCTTAGTAGCTCCTAACCAAAAATTGTATAGTCGCACTTTGACTTAATTCAACAGAATAGTTCTTAGCTAGGTAGCGGACAGGAGTTATCGGTGTACCACGAATCACCATAGCAATGCAGTCGAAGGTTTAAGTACCTTCAGATAAACAATCACTATAATATTTACGAATCAGCATGATATTTATAAACGATTATTGCTCTGCCATAGCCTAGACACCAAGAAATAAATTGTTAAAAGAAATCAACTTGTAAAGATACATTTTTGCTCTAAATGATCTCGTGACTTCCTTAAGTCAAAATTCAAACCATTATGATTAGTCAAATTCTAAGATGATATGTAATTTGTGGGCTAAGGAAGTGGTGATGAAATCCCCCACCTTATGTAAAGTTGGTGTTGCCCTTAGCAAAGAAAATAAGATAAAATGAATGCAAAATGAAAATTAAACGTGTATTAACAATACAACTAAAAATGAGATTTTTTTTTTGGGTTTTTGAAATGCAAGCAATCAATAATGCAAGGGAAATAAAAACAAGAGATAAGAACATGGTACTAGAGCATGCAGAATTATTAGAAAATTTTATTTTAAAGCAGTGATTTTTTTTCAAGCAAATAAGCAAGCAATGCAATTTTTAGCAAGCAATTCTTCTCCTTTTCTGCTTTTGCAACTTGAAAAAGTATTGAAAATGATTTTTTTAATGGTAAAATAAAAACTAAAGCAATTTTTTCTTCTAAATTTAAGAAAAGTTCAAAAAAATTAAACAAACAAAATAATAATAAAGGCGCCCAAAAAAAGTAAAAATCCAAAACGTTTTTATAAACAAATTTTTTTGTTTTGGTTTTTTTAAAGCTAAAAATAAGAAAAGAAAAGATTGTTTAAGAATATACAAATAAAAACACTCAAATAAGCCCCGAAATAACCAAGGCCCGACCCAAACAAAAAGTACTAAACCGAATTGATAAATCACCCACACAAAACCAAACTTCTCAATCCAAAAACCTCTCAAAACAGAATCACACAGACTATATGATAAAAAAAATTGAACCCAAAATCTCAACTCAAACTCACAAAATTCACAAAATTCCCTCAAACGCAGAATTCTCCCAAAAAACAGAAAGTTCTCACTAAATACTCCAAACACCGCTCTCCTCAAATTCAGGCAATTCGATTCAGGCGATTCTCGTTTTGGATTTTGGAGTTTGAAGTTCGAATATGAGCGAATTTGGGTTGTTCGGTGATTGTGGGTTCGAGTTGCAGGTCGAGATTTGGGATTGCAGTGATGGTTACACGGAGAAGGAGCGGTAGTGATTCAGGTGATTGTTTAGGGCGGTCGCGATTTGGATTTAGGTATTGGATTGGCTTCGAGTGATGGAGGTAGGGGATGGTGGAGGCACGGTTTAAGGCGTTCGGGAAGTGAAGTGGCAGTTTGTCGCAATTATCGCGATTGGGAGGTTGTGACAGGCGGGTTGGAAGGTTCGTGATTGAGGAGTCTGTTGAATGCAGTTTTGAGGTCTAGGCTGTGGTGATGATTGAATGTTTGTGGCAAGGAGGAGTTTCGTTTGGATGAAGTGGTGATGAATGTTCGTTGTGATGGTTGTTTGATGTTTCGCAGAAGAGGTGATGGGAGAAGTTTGTTTCCCTAATGGTCGGTAGGAGATTGGATTTAGGTTAGTCAAGATGCAGGTTGAGGATTTGTGGGTTGTTGATGGAAGTTAGGTGATGGCTAAAGGAGGATGATGGTGAAGGAAGGAAGGAGAAGTTTTGGCCTAGCTTGTATAAATTGTGTAACACAGGAGCAAAGAAAAACATAAATGAAGTATGCACTTCATAAACAGAATCCCAGAAATAAACATATGAAATGTACACAAAAATGCACAAATGTTTACAGAAAATTATTAATGAAAGAGAGAAAGCAATACAAATATGCCAATCAGAAAATAGAATTGTAATGAAACAAGAAATGGAAAATTTGACGGTTACTGATTTGGTTAATTCCTTTAATTCCTCAAAGAATAACAGCACACCATAATGCCTCAAATTATGTACAGAGAATAGTGAATACCGAGAATGTAACCAAATGCAATGTAAAACAAATACTTTTTTTAAACTAAAAAAGAAAATGCAAACTAAAAGAAAATTAATTCCAAGAATGAAATTAAAACTAAATTGCTTTTCCCGGCAACGGCGCTAAAAACTTGTTTGCAATGGAAAATTCTATCGAATAGAAAACCGTCGAATTATATCATAATAAAAAACGCAAGTGCACAGCGTACAATCGTAGTACGTATGTGAGTACGGATCGATCCCATAAGGAAAACAAGAAATTTCAAAATCACTCAATCAAATTATCCCAAAAGTTGAGAGATTTTTTAACTAAAAAGTTTAGAGAACTAAGAGTAAAAACTAGAGGAAAAATTAGAATAAAACTACGATATTAGAAGGTAATTTAGAGGCAAATCCCTTCTCATGATCATATAAATCAACACAAAATGAATTTATGATCTCTCTTTTTAAATCACTTGTGAATTAGTTGTTGTATTTACTATAAGTATGGCCTAATTGTGATATTGACTAACAAAACTTAAACCATCAAACTTCAATACACCCTCTAAATCCACTTATCCAATTCAATGAAAATGATTATGAAATAAAAAAAATTTATTCTAAGCATGATCTATTTACTATGAATTAGTAACACAGAGCATCAAATTTTGATTATAATTTCACTTTCATTACAAAAACCATATTTAGATGAAAGGGTAACTTGTGTTTATGTTTGATTAAGCATAGCCTATTTTTTGATACTCATCTAGCTTTTTTCTTTTTTTAATGGCCTATGTTCCCTCCTTTCCTCCTCCCGTACTTTCAAACATCCCTACAACTGTTCATCCCCTGTCCCCTCCAACTGTTCATCCTCTGTCCCCTCAACCGCCTCCTGACCCTGTCCCGCCTGACCCATCTCCACCTCTGCTTGCTGTGATACCTTCTCCACCACCTGTTACCATTGGTCCTTCAACTACCATCCAATCTCAGAATTTCCCACCTCCACAGTCAGTCCCTCCTGTCAAATGGAATTCCCTTTTCAAAGTTAAACCTCGTAATTCAGGGCTGCACTCTCCAACTATAGTGTCTATGGTCTATGATGGAGATGTTCTGGTTCCACCTGAGAATGTTATTCAGGCAGGTAATGAAGTTTGGGGAGACTATTTGGTAGGTTTTTTTCTTGATAAGCCTCTCTCGTACCTAACGGTTATTGCTCATCTTAAAAGAGTATGGAAATTGAAGGGTTTAATTAAAGTCAAATCAGATGGATTTCTGTTCCTATTCAATCTGTCTTGTGAGGAAGATAGAAGGAAAATAATTGCGTCAGACCCAATTGTCATGAGGAACAAGTTATTCATAGTTAAGCAATGAGATCCAAACGTAGGTAATAGCTGTAGTACGATAAGATCAGTTCCTGTGTGGGTTAAGCTCTCTAATATACCATTATATGCTTGGTCTCTCCTAGGCATAAATTGGCTTGCTTCGCGTGTTGGAACTTTTATGTGTGTGGATGGGCAAACTGAGAGGTTAGAAAGATTGGATACGCTAAATGTATGGTTGAGATTTCACCAACAGTGGAGCTAGTGGATGAATTTCCAGTAAGGTTGCTAGATGGATCTGAGCAGATTATTAAAGTTGACTACCTATGGAGTCCAGAAATTTGCACATGCTGCAATGAGTTTGGCCATATGACTGATAAGTGTATGAAATTGAAATTGAGTTATGCAGAGAAGAAAGGCACACAAGAAGAAATAAGTAAGCAATGCAGGGAAAATGAAGTGGAGAATGAAAAGATATTAAGGGTTAAAAAGAAAAAGCAGGAGTGGAGGAAGGTTGATAATAGAGGAACAAAAATGAAAAGAGATGGGGAAAAATGAGCTTAATGTTATCCTTAAAAATAGAACAGGAAAGATAGTAGATGATGGAAGGGGTAATAAGTTTCCTGAACCCTATAATTGCTCAGTGGAGAAAGGCAACTCATCAAGAACTTATGAAGAAATTATTAGAGATAGCAATAAGTTTAATGTCTTGATGGATGAAAATCAGACTGAGATATGCAATGAAAACTGTGATAATGATCCATGCTATGAAATCTATGATAATGAAAAGCAGTTGGAGGAGGGAGAAATCTGTAGTGAAAAGCAGGCACATATAATGGAAAATTTTGACCAAGTCCCTACAATCTCTATTATGAATGATGAATTAGAGGAATTGGAAATTACTTAAAACAGTGGAGAATCACCAATAACCATCAGAGAACCACAAGCAGAGATTAATATGTCTCGAAGTAATACTCAAAGTAAGAATAGAGAGGATAATCATGAGCACACTAACAATAATATACATAAAAAAGCCAGTTCAAGTGCAGGAAATTCTCATCTTTCATGTGATATTCAAGATAACTATGTACAAAATGGAAGCATAATAACAACATCACATCAAGAAGAAACACAGTTCAGAGAAGCTTTAGAAAATGAAATATATAACTTATGCATGGCAATGCAAAAACAAAATGCAAATACTTCTGAAAGTATATACACTTACACTGGCTCCTTGCCTGGATGGATTTCTCTACCAACTTCCCCAAAAACATTTCCCCCAATCCAATGGCAGGAAAGAAAAGTGATAAAAGTTCAAAACTTAATAAAGATGACATTGTTGATCATAATTCTGGTTATAGAGGTTCTCCTTCAACAAGGAGCATGAAAAATGTGGTACATCAATCTTTGAAGTATACCAAATGATGCAGACCTATGCAATATGGAATATTAGAGGAGCACATTCCCTAACTAAGTTATATCAAGTAAAGTTTCTCATCAATCAACACAAAGTTTCTCCTTTTGCTATTCTGGAAACAAAATTGAATGAAACCCTAACACTACAAGAGAAATGGCTGTTTCCAACGGCGGATGGCCGTTGGAGGCCGTTGGAAAGCCGTTGCCCGCCATTGGAAATGTCGTTGGTATACAATTCAACGGCTTCCAACGGCCTCTAACGGCACCAACGAGGTTATACCAACGGCCTCCAAACGGCAAGTTTGCCAACGTGGCAAATATTGTTGACCAAATTGCCGTTGGAATGCCGTTGGAAGGCATTGGAATTTGCCGTTGGTCGCCGTTGGAGGCCGTTGGAAGTAAGTGACCATTTAGCCGTTGGTAGCCGTTGCTCGCCGTTGGAAATCTAGGTATATTTTTTTGCCCCCAACCAGCATTACTTGTTTCCAGCCACACACAACCACAATTATATCAAAACAGCTCCATTTCGAGCATATATATATAACAACTATACCAAAACATTTCCAAACATATAGATATAACCAAATCATGTATATTTTTCAACATCAACCAATATCCAAACATAACCAACATCAAAAAATCCACACCAACATTCACAACCAAACCATCAGAATGTATCAACTCCAAATATACACAGAAACCATCAGAATGTATCAAATTCTCACCAACTCCAAAATATACATGACAATAACAGAACATACCTAAATCACTCCGCACCAGAACCACCAGATAAAGGAGGCTGTCCATACTGTGCGATGAACTCCGCCATACGCCGGTTCATCTCCTCCGTCCTTGCTTCATGCTGCAAATTGCGTTCCCGCATCTCGGCCAGCTCGGCTCGTAGCTGCGCAATCTCTTCCTTATCTTGAGCCTTTTGATATTCTCTTTGCGCTGTCTGAGCCTGTAAACAAATTTAAATTATCAACTACACTAAAAAAATTAGTATTAAAATAATTGCAAATTAACTAATCTATATATATTCGCTAACAAATTGATAAAACAAACTACGGATATAGAAGCGTCTGCCGCGGGTATAAGGATAGTTCAAAATATGAATGGAATACACTAGTATAAGGATATTTACTAACTTAAAATTTAACTTAAAATTACCGATTGGCTTCCATATCCGTAGCGTCTGCCGCGGGTCACTGGATCCATGATAGACTCAAAAATGGCGTCCTCCTCATCCATTTTAATCCTTCCATCCATTTTAAAAGTAATTTAACTTGATTATTGTCTAGCTCATAGCAAGCTTTTGGCTTTTTTGTGTCATTTGGTTTTATATGAAGCTCAGGACGATTACATATTACTTCGATATCACGTCTTGATTTCAAATCATCTTTCGTCTTCCCTTTAACATTCAAAATTGTATTAAACAGATTATCAAACACGTTTTTCTCATTATGCATCACGTCAATATTATGACGAATCAAGAGATTTTTCCAATAAGGCAATTCCCAAAATATGCTCTGTTTGCACCAGTTATGAATCGATGATTTACCTTGAATTTCAATTTGTTCTCCGGTTTCATGTATCTTTGGATAATCCTTTACAAGTTCATAAATTTCTTCGCTTGACCAAACCGTAGGTGGTCTCAAAGTTTCAGGTCTATTAGCTGTAAAGTTTTTTTTATCTCTTCGAAAAGGATGATTAATATGAAGAAAACATCGATGACAGTCAAACCACGAAACTTTCTTTCCATGAGGTTAATAAATTGCTCGTGTTTCTTCCATGCAATAAGGACAAGCTAGACGACCGACCGTACTCCAACCTGAAAGCATTGCATATGCAGGAAAATCGCTGATTGTCCACAATAAAGAAGCATACATCCGAAAGTTCTTTTTTTGGAAAATATCATATGTCTCTACTCCCTCGTACCACAATTTTTTTAATTCATCAATCAATGGTTGTAAATAAACATCGATTCCTTGTGTCGGATCATCGGGACCAAGTACGACAACTGTAAGAAACATATATGGAGTTTTCATACACATCCAAGGAGGTAAATTATACGGTGTGACAATTATAGGCCATGACGAATATTTCGAACCAAATTGAGAGAATGAGGAAAATCCATCCGTACATAAACCAAGTCTAACATTACGAATTTCGGATGCAAAATCAGGATATTTCTAGTCAAAATGCTTTCATGCTTCCCCATCAGCTGGATGTGTTAACGTACCTTCTTCCTGTGTTCTCACACCGTGCCATCTCATATGTTGCGCAGTTACAGAAGATGCATATAACCTTTGAAGTCTAGGAGTAATTGGTAAATAATGCATACGCTTATACGGGACATCCTTTCCCTTTTTCTTTCTTGGTTTGTATCTTTCCTGATTACATATTTTACAATTTCTAAGGTTGATATCTTCTTTCCAAAACAACATGCAACCCTTTAGACATGTATCTATTTTTTGATACGGTAAACCGAAAGCCGACATCAGTTTTTTTACTTCGTAATGATTTTCGCACATTAGATTATTAGGAGGCATATGTCGTTTCGCAGCTTGTACAACAGCCGTAAATCCAGATTCTGTGAGGTTGTATTTAGATTTCATCGCAATGTATTCAGCAGTTACTGATAATTGGGTTCCGCTTGTGCAGCCTTCCCAAAGGGGTTTTTTCGCGGCATCTAACAAATCATTTTTTTTTGCCCCAATATTTGGTTCTTCTTCAACATTACCATCGTTATCAGTTAATTGTGGAACAGGAAACATTGAACGTGCAGCATCTTCAACCATATGTTCTACAAGATTTGTCGTACCAATTTCATTACTCACCACCTCCTCATCTTGTACGGGATTAGATGCTAACTGTTCCCCATGACGATCCCAAATTAAATAGTTCGACACGAAACCGTACTGACGCAAATGAACTCTAACCATTTGAGGTATCAAATGCTTTAACAGTTTGCATTTACTACATGGACAACGGATTTCTTTGTAGTTTCCGTTATTACGTAAAGAAAAATCCATAAATACGCTAACACCATTATTAAAATGTTCGCTTGTTGAGCCTTCAGTATCGACCCTTTGTTTTTTGTACATCCAGCTCCGATCAGTAAAATAATTGTCCATTTACCTACGTATATAATTAAAAAGTACGATATAAATTTGCATTGACATTTTTTATTAAAACAATTTTATAAACAGTCTTCTTGTTTGTGTTATATCTGTTAAAATAATACTTAAAGCTTATTTTGAAATGAACATTATATTCTATTTAAACAATTTTATTAGCGAATTTGATATTAATTGATCATTGACACTTTGTTGATGGGTCATCCTACCTCCCATTACAAATACAATAACGTAATAATTAAATCGCATAAATCATTTCAATTTAAACGATTCAACAAAATTTCGACAGCACTTCGCTTTAGTTCCCTGAACAGTACACAATTGCGTGTACACAGGGAACATAAAGAGAAGCGCTGCCGAAATTTTGCGAACCGTTTAAACTGAAATGATTTACGAGATTTAATTACGTTATTGTTTTTGTAACTTGTCCAATACATGGACAAATCCAAAAAATACTGTACACGATGAATATAGATGTCCGTTCTTTTAAAAAAACGAATATCCACACAACAATCGTATACACTACTTATCAGACGGGGCCAAAAACAATCTAAAGGTTTAAATTTTAAAATTAGCGATACAAAAGTTTAAATTTTATTTTCATAAAATTTAAACTTTTATATATCAATAAACAATATGTTGAATCAACGCATATATAATGATTTTTTCCTAAAACAAAAAAAATCCAGTGTGTGCGCGCAACGTATAAAATAAACAAACAATGTTATACATATAATCGCATCATAAATCACATCCAGTCATGCACAAAATGTATCATGTATATATCGTATCATAATATGTCAAAAGTGAACAATTTATAGGTCAATATCATCACTTTCTACGTACGATTTTACGCAATTAAATCGCTAATATAATAACAAGTGCGGTTCATGCTTAGGTTAGTAACAATTATTAAGTTTGACACTAATTTAATAATAAACCTAATTTAACAAATCATAGTTAAACATGCAATAATTAGTTTAGTAACAATAATTAAGGTCCAATACACTACACTACGCAATCAATAGCACAATACATACACAAAAATTATCAATTTAACCTAAATTAAAAATTTACCAAAATTAGGGTTTTAACAAATAATACATGATTTTGGAGGTTGTGGAGCTTGCAAACGAAGATGGAGATGCTAGAACGTGTAGAAGGGGATAAAATGGGGTTGGAAATGTTTGAGGTGGGGGATATGGGGAAAAAATTGGAAATTTTCGTATGTAAGTGAAATGAGGAAGAAGAAGGTTGGGCTGCAGGTTAGTCTCGGCTTTCCAACGGCGAGCAACGGCCGCCAACGGTAATATTCCAACGGCTTCCAACGGCATGTGTTTTTTGTTATAAAAATTTCGGGAAAAAGCTTGCCGTTGCACGCCGTTGGAAGCCGTTGGTCAATGGCCGTTGGCGGCCGTTGCCCCCCCCGTTGCTATATATAGTAATTCTAGTAGTGTAACTATTAAAGCTGCTAGGCACATTAATCCATCTTGGACTCTTAACCATAATCTGAATCATGCATCTTATGGTCGAATCATGGTTATTCATGACCCATCTATTTTGACTCTATCCTCTATACTACGTACTGATCAAGTAATGCATTTCCAAGCCAAAATGATTGATTCTTCTTCCTCCTTCTGCCTTTCAATTATTTATGCTCACAATTCTATGAAATCAAGGCAACCGCTTCTTGACTTAATTCCAGCTTTCAGGCAAAATTCCCATCCTTGGCTTGTCTTTGGGGATTTCAATTGCTGTTTTTCCTTACATGACAAACTTGGAGGAACCCCCCTACTTCCAAAAGACATTTATCCTCTCAATAAAGCTATTGAGGGTTCAAGTTTGCTTTCCATTCCTTCTTCTGGTGCTGAGTTCACATGGAATAACAGAAGTCGAACTGGAGTCAGAACCTTTACAAACATAGATCACTCCTTTGCTAATCTCCAAGCTTTTTCCTCTTGGCCAACAATGTCTTCCTTTATCCCTCAACCAGTTTTATCTGATCACTCTCCTATAATTTTCTCCTCGGGACAGAAGTTGTTAAAAGAAAAAAAAAGCTTCAAATTTTATAATGCTTGGTGCATGAGCCTGAGTATAATAATATAATTGATAAAGCTTGGTCTGAAATTTTTTATGGAAATCCAATGTTTATTTTTTGCAGGAAACTAAGAGCAACAAAATATGCTTTAAGAGATTGGTCAAGGAGCAAGTTTGGTAATGGGACCTTGAAATCATCTATGCTAAGGAATAAACTCAAGCAAGCTCAAGAAATAATGATGAATAATCCAGATAATGAGGAAGCTGCTGAAACTGAGAGGAAATAATTTGATGATCTAAATGAAGCTTTGAAAACTGAAGGGAATATGAAGAGGCAACAATTGAGGCAAAAATGGGCTGCTGAAGGGGACAATAACACGGCTTTTTTTCATGCTTCCATTAAGGTTAAACAAGCTAAGGAGCATATCTCAACTGTTTATGATGAGTATGGGGTCCTTCACTCTGATCCTACTGAAGTTGATAAAGCTCTACTTAAATATTTTAAGAATATGTTAGGAAACAATGATGAATTCAACCCTCAGCTTGAAGAACTATCCCAAGTGCAACTTCCAGAACTCCAGCCTGATGAAGTTGATAATCTTGTCATCAAGGTAACAGATAAGGAAATAAAGGAGGCTCTTTTTTCTATGAATAGACAATCATGTGGAGGCCCGGATGGTTTCAACGTACATTTCTTTATCCATAGTTGGGAAATAATCAAGGAAGATTTTTTAAAAGCAGTACATAATTTTTTCACCAAATTCAAGCTGCTAAAGGAAGTCAATGCAACTAATCTGGTTCTTATACCCAAAGTCCACCCACCTTCTTCAGTTGCATCCTTTAGGCCAATTTCATGTTGCAATGTAATGTATAAGTGTATTTCAAAAATTTTAGCTTCTAGACTTGTTGTTGTGCTTAGCAGATTAATCTCTAGCAATCAGTCTGCCTTTCTACCCAAGAGGAATATCCTTGACAACATCTTGATATCACATGAATTATTAAAAGGGTATGGTCGAGTTCAAGCAACACCAAATGCCATGTTAAAACTTGACTTAATGAAGGCATATGACAGCATACACTGGACATCAATTGTGAGAATAATGGCTCTGATGAGATTTCCAAAAGTATTTATGGCATGGATCTACAATTGCATTTCAACCCCCACTTACTCAATTAAATATAATGGCTTCACTTTAGGATTTTTCAAAAGCAAACAGGGGATCAGGCAAGGAGATCCTCTCTTCTTACTTATTCAAACTTGTTATGGAAGTTTTTACATCCATGTTGACTAACAGTTATGTGAAGAAGGAAATTTTGTACCATTCTAAATGTAAGTCCCCTCATATTTCATCCCTCCTTTTTGCTGATGACATCATGATTTTTACTAAGCCTGATCAGAGATCCTTGGTGAACATAATAGCCATGCTTCACAATTTCTATCAAATGACTGGTTTGAAGCTGAATGCAAATAAATCTCATATTCTCACTTCTGGTATTACTACTGATGAAGCTAATCATTTAATTGTTGTTTCTGGTTTTCAAACTATGGAAGGTAGCATGAATTACTTGGGACTTCCACTCTGCTCTTCAAGAATAACAACTGCTAATTGCCTGCCTCTGTACTCAAAAATTTGTGGCTTAATGACCAGCTGGGCTAACAAATTCCTCTCCCAAGCTGGAAGGCCTGTGCTTATCAAGTCTGTTATTTCTTCTATGATGGTGTATTGGGCTAGGGTGTATATTCTACCTTTTAAGCTGGTGAAAATGGTGAGAAACGCTATGCTGAGATTTTTCTGGACAGGTACAATACATTCTAAGAAAATTATTCCTTGCTCTTTTGCCAAAATGGAGCTGCCTAAAAATAAGGGTGGTCTTGGAATATTTAATTTGCAAACATGGAACAAAGCTTCCTTTAGTGCACATTTTAATGCCTTGCTTAGTGGTGATGCTTCCTTATGGGTTAAATGGACCAAAAAATATAATCTAGGTGGAAGGAATTTCTGGACTATGACAGTGCCCCAAAACTGTAGTTGGACTTGGAGAAAGTTGCTACAGTTAAGACCAATTTTCTCTCCTTTTTTAAAATTTGACCTCTCCCAAACCAGTACAATCAAACTCTGGGATGACCCGTGGATGTCTGATGGCCTATTGCTTGGGAAGGTGTTTTCCCCTCTCCAGATAGCTCAGACTGGAATTAGTAGGGATGCACATGCTATAGACCATCTGTTTGAAGGCATGCTTTTGTTGCCATACACAAGTAACCAGCAAATAAGGGCTTTTTGGAATAAATATCAGGGTCAAAGCTACCACTTAGCTATCAATGACACACTGCTCTGGGCTGGGAAGTCACACACTATCTCTAAAACTTATGCTCTCCTTGCTAATGTGAATGAAAGACCTGAAACAGTGTGGCACAAGGTTTTATGGTCAAGACACTCCCCTGCCCGGGACAACTTGATGATGTGGAAGGTTATCATGAAGGCCCTATTGACTAAGGGTAAGTTGATGAATTATGGTATGATTGTTGATCCTCTGTGTGTTTTCTATAAGTTGCAGACTGAAACTGAGGATCATATTTACTTTGAATGCACTGAATTATTGGGACTTTTGAGTAGATTGATGAGAAGAATACATAATGATCATACTCATGGCCTATCTGAAATGGAGTGGGTTTTGATAAGCAAAGCCACTAAGTGGAGGAAGCATGACAGAGCTGCTTTCTACTTCAGCATCAAAAAGTACTTGAAATTGGTTTGGGAGGAAAGAAATTTAAGATGTTTTGAAGATAAATCTAGAAGTATGGATCAGCTATGGGAAGTACTCAAGAATGTTATCATTGCTGGTATGAAGTAAAGCACATTTGACTTCAGAGGCCTTCAGACTGATCAGTGGATTTAGTTCTTTGTGTTTGTTTTCCTCCTTCTCCTTCTTCTTGTCTTTGTTCTTCTGTGTTGTTATCTTCTAAGTAGTTAACCTTTGTAGTTTTCTGATTTGTAGTTGTTTTTTCCTTTTAGCTCTTTGTGTTTCTCTGCTTTTATTTCAATTCCTGGTGATTATGAGCTTGTTCATAATCATTTTTTTTCTGTTAGCAATAAACTGGTAGGGGACCAGTTAACCCCGCTTGCCTTGCAAAAAAAAAGCATAGCCTATTTGTTATGAACATCATAAGCTATCAAATTCACTAATAAACAATAAAATTTCATTAACATCAAAATTTCCATTAAGCACAAAACAAGAGATCATAGATGAAATCATTATTTCAATTTTATATGATTCATGAGAGCTTAATTACACCTAAATTGAAGGGGTTTAGCCTCTCATATTTGAATACATATTAACATAAATTGATTACAACATAAACAAAAAGGAAAGGTGATCTAAGTAAAGAGAACAAGAGCTAACTAACTTGCACAAAATAAAACTAAGCTACTTGCATGAAAATAAATCTAATCTACTAACATGAAATAAAAAAGAGCATGAAATAAAGTAGACAAATAAAAAATAGTAAGAAAGTTGCATAAAAAGAAGATGGCTAAGAAGCCATTAAAGAGAAGCTTTTATTTCTATTTGTGACTACACTACATATCAAACTAACTAAAGAAAATAGGAGACCATTATATGAAACATAAGGGGTTATTTATACATGCCTAAAACTTTAATCGACTTTTTAGGGGACTACCAAAAATGTCCTTGAGTTTGTGTAGCCTCCAAGTAACCATTAAGGAATTAATTAATCCCATTAACATGTGCTTTTGCTTTTAATCTCCACTAACATGTGCATTTGCATTTAATTGTGGTCCATTAGTTAGTGGGTAAGTGGGCTCCTCCATGTTACATGAATTTCTTTTATTTCCTTCATCCTTTTGCTTTCAACATGTGTGCACGCATACATCCATGAAGACTCCTCATATTTTCACTCCATTCCGTACAAATTAAAATTAAAATGTGTAGATAAATATTCTCTAAATTAATTTATACACAAAATGACCATTTTGCTAAGCCTACCGAACAAGAAATGATGTCCTATATTGAGATTATCGAACAGAGGGGTGGCTCTTCCCTACTCCTTTGCTTTCTTCAACTCCTTATGTCTTTCCTTATCTCTTTTCCTTCCTTAGGTTGGAAAATGGTTGGCACTAGCAGTTAGATTCCCTACCGGACCATTCCTCATGTTCCGTAAAAATAATGTGCCTGCTAGGAATCAAACTCTTGACCTCTCCGTAGGAAGCTTGGTGCTCAACCACTTGAGTTGCACGCGTTTTTGTGTCCTAACTCCTTCATTCCAAGTCAGAATTAAATGAAACTTAGACCATAGCTTCGTATTGTTGAGTAGAGTTTTCCAATGCCCTAAATGCTCGGTTTTCCTAAAGTAAGTAGTAGCTCTCTAAGGTGGGCCTGAGTCGATTAGGTGGTAGAAAATTTTAAGATGATCATATCTTCCAACACTTGCTCGGATTGAGATGCGGTTTCGGCCTAGGTGCATGTCCTAACCTTAGGAACATTTTACAAGTGCTTTGATATATTTTCTGATTATGTCAAATTTTCCCTTAGCGCCTCGCCTTACACTTGTTATTACATGATGGAACCTTTATTATGCACCTTTCGGCTATTTCTATGCTCTTAAATGTCTTTTCGTATTCACCATGCCATGGGCAAAAATGCCCACAACACCACCTATCATTCATATTTAGCCACCTTATTAGTTGCAAAAGATCCTAAGTTCATGGCATATTGAAGTCTATGCCTATCTGGCGAAATTATCACATAACCATCTCCAGCTCCTTGTTCATTTGAAGCACCATCAACATATAATTTCCATTTTGGTTCATGATTCTTTTTTTTCCAATTGATCTTTGATGGATCTTTTACATTCAGCTATGAAATTGGCTAAGGCTTGCCCCTTTATTGATACTTGGGGTAAATATTCAATATCGCATTGACTTAACTCCATTCCCGATTTTATCTATCTTCCAAACGTTTCAGGTTTACTGAAGATCTCCTTTAGCTAATAATTAGTTAAGACTTTGATTGGGTGCACTTGAAAATATGATCTTAACTTCCACGTGATAGCACGAGGTAGTAAGCCCACATCTCCATAACTGGATATCTTACTTTGGCATCTTCAAAGCATTTGCTTGTATAACATACTGTTATCCCGCCTTTTGGCAAGGCCGTGACACCAAGGAATTGACCAGTAACCAATGACGGTTCATCTTAGGGATCAGTTATACACGGGCTCCCTATGGATATCAATGAATTTTGTCCGAGTTCGGATCGAGCTAAAATTGATATGACACGACAAGCGAAGCTATGAGAGCCAACGTTCCAAATTTCAAGTCAATCCGAGTTTGTATGCTTAAGTTACGATCGACGCAAAAGTGAATAAAAAGAGCCTCTGTTCGACTTGCTCCGCTTCGCATCCATCAGAAAGCCTCTGTTCGACTCGCTCCACTTCGCATCCATCAGAGAGCCTCTGTTCGACTCACTCCGCTTTGCATCCATCAGAGAGTCTCTGTTCGACTCGCTCCGCTTCGCATCCATCAGAGAGCCACATTTCGACTCGATCACCCAATGTCCACTTCGTATCCACATAACAGAGCATAACCATCAAGGCGAACTATGCACCTTTCATCGATGCGAACATAGCATAATCATCGATACGAACAAACCACCTCCATCGATTCGAACGAGGCGTGCTACAGATCGATGCGAAGGATCAGGCTATTGATCGATTCGAACCGGGCAACCAACATCGATACGAACAAGACAAGGTCCAAGAATGACTCATCCAACTTGGCATCAAAGGTGGAGTAATCCAGGGATTCAAGCGCCACGTCATCGAGTCGAATAGGACCGAGTCAAAATAAGGGAGTCGAACGAAACAGCCAACCAAAGATCCTAGTTCGTATCGATCATATCTCCTAATCTACAAGTCCAAATGATATGAAATTTTCACAGAAGCCTACGTGCATGCTAAAGAATGTCCATGCAAAATTTCGACTCTATCGGACAAAATCTTGATCTATACGAAATCCGTTCGTATCGATCACGGATCGGACCGAAACTTCGCGGGCTTGGGCGCGCGGACCTGGTCACGTGCCAAAGAGGGTCTCCCGAGATCTGAGCGAAATACCAGCCTCCTATACATATAAATAGAGCCCCAGGGCATACAGAAAAGGGGCTTCTTCTTCTTTGAATTCTCCAACGCCCGGACTCTGCCGGATCTAGATCTAAACTCCCTTGCTGCTGCCAATAACGAAATTCACTACTGCAAATCATAATTATCTGCTGTAATTCATTGAATTCACTTGTAATCTTCAGAGAAAGATCAATAAAGCTATCAACTTCATAGTGGACGTAGGCGATACGCCGAACCACTCTAAATTCTTGTGTTTCCTTGCATTTTAATTATTTTTATATCTGAAATTTGGAGTTTTTGTTAGATAATCCTCTTTTTCCATTTAATTTCTTCACTTTATCTCTTCAAAAAACTTCCGAAGAGTGTTGTGCCCAATTTTGGTACAAACACTTTAGTGCTTTCACTGAGAAAACCCAATTTTTCTCCTGCTCTTCGGATCTCCTATCTATATCGGACTGCATAAATCCAAGAAGAAGATCCAGATCTAGAACTTTGAAGCCCTTCCATTCTATTCAGATTTGCATCAGATTTAGGAAAGGACTTTCACCAATTCACCATGGTAAGTACACGAACTACCTCTACAGCTGCTGATCAGGGAGGACGGGACAGGCAGAATCCCATGCCATTGCCTCCATCAAACTAAGATACAACCGGACCTTCAGATCCATCAGGCCCGGTCACCAGACAAGAGTTTCAGATGCTGCTTCAAGAATTGACCCAGAGTCGGCAACGACTAACTGAACAACTGCGCGCCAACACAGAGTTGTCCAACCAGTTAATTGCCCAAGGCGAAGAAGATCCAGAAGAGACCAAGGCTCTTATTCTTCCACAGAGAGTTCAGCCTCATCAGACGGTCATCACAGATCCACACGCCCACGGCTGGATGTAAGCTACACCCAGGCCACAGGACACCAACCTGCCTCAAACCTAGGACAACCCAGAACTGGACCACCTGCAAGTCAACACACATGACCTTCATCCCGAGGAGGTGCTACTCCTTACCATGTCACAGGAAACATTGCTACTACCACCGCTACCGAGCAAGGGGTTGATGCTAGAAACCAAGCTGATCCCCAACGTAATCAGCGAGAGCAGACTTCAGAACCTTGTCCTTGAGAATGTTGAACCAAGGAGGCGAGGCACAGATCGTCGACCACGTCCGATCCAGACTCGCGCTGTAGAGCCCGACCACACCTTGGCCCAGCACTCTCCTGGTATCCGGATGTCGAATATACCTACGATGATTCATCAAATGATCCGTGAAAGTCAGGGTCTCAGTAATGACGACTGGGGAATCTCCCGAAGTCATACCCCTTTCACCGATGACATATTGTATGCTGAAGCACCTCGGCGCTTCAGGATGCCAACTTTACCGGTCTACAAAGGGAGTTCTGATCCCAATCAACATATTCTGAAATACGAATGGTGATGAATGCTGCGAGAGCTGATGATGCAGTAAAATGCCGTAGTTTCCCCATTTCCCTGGGGGGCATTGCAACTATGTGGTTTACTCGTTTGCCACCACGATCCATCTCTAATTTTGACCAGATGGCCACCAAGTTTCTTGAACAATTCCGTATGCACGTAGCAAGGCCTAAAGACGTTAACACTTTGTCTAGTGTTACACAAGCTCCCGGAGAAACATTCAGACGTTATTTGGAGTGATTCCATGCTGCGTGCGTAGAAATAAGCAATCCCAATGATAAATCCATCCTGATGGCATTAACTAAGGAAATAGAAGCTGATTCCGAGTTCGGAAATTGGTTAGCTGGAAAACCACCTGCGTCATTGGACTGTTTCTATTCCAAGGCAGCCCAATTCTTGAGAAGGGAGGATGCGAAATAGTCTAGGAAGCAGGATGACGCAAGGCCCAACATCGAAGGCATTCAAAGTAATATCGCTGTTAAACAATCCGGGGAGAGCTCCGGAAAAGTCCAGTTGAACATTCAAAATAAACATAACCAACAGAGGGATAATGGAAACCAAGCTAAGAAACGGGATTAGAATCGTGGTCCACGGCGTAGAGCTCCAATGTTCGACAATTACACACCATTGAATACGTCGCTGGAAAATGTCTATTTACAGACCTGTAATACCATGCAATATAAGAAACCTACCCCGAAGCCGCCGACAGAAAGGCAAATCCAGACAGGGAAGTTTTGTAGATTCCATGAGAGTTATGGCCATAATACGAATGAGTGTTGTCATTTACAAGGTCTCATTGAGAAACTGATACGTGAGCGGAAGTTGGATCAGTATGTGCGGGCGCCGCAGTCAGGTGGTGCAGGCCCATCAAATCAGAATCATGCACCAAATTAGGAAAGGCAAGAGGAACCCGCTCGAACTGGCGGGAGGTTGGTTATCAATACAATAAGTGGTGGCCCTCACCCAGCAGATCGAAGCTGGAAGGAAATGGAGTCGTATGCCAGTTCTATCAGGCATGCGGACTTCGGGTGTTGTAGTTGTTTTGATGAAGGGGCTCCGGCCAAGCAACATAAGACGATGATAGATGACATCGTGTTCAGGAACAGAGACGCTGACAAAGTCGAAGCCCCCACTATCGACCCACTGGTCATCTCAGTTCAAGTAGGTCCTGCTTGGATGAAGAGGATCTTAGTTGACAGTGGAAGCTCTGTGAATATCATGTTTAAACGAGCTTATGATCAAATGAGGATGGAAGCAAAGGACTTAAAACCCTATCAATCTCGAATCCATGGTTTCAACGGAAGTGCTACAGTACCCACCGGAATGGTGGAACTGCCAATGGAGTTGGGAGTTAGAGAACGCCGGAGAGTACGAATGTTACAGTTCGTTGTGTTGGACATAGACTCCCCTTATACTGCTTTCTTGGGCCGACCGGCCCTTGCTGAATCAGGGCAACCATTGCCCTATGGTGTTTGACTTTAAAATTTCCCACTGATCGTGGAGTGGGAATCATTCAAGGAGATCAGGCTGCTGCCAGAGCCTATTATGTTGCTGAGCTGCGGGAGGCGCAGCGAAAGGAGAAAGGAAAGGGCGTAGAGGAATCTCTCTGCGTTCGCTTTGTGATAATTGACAATTAATGCCCGGGTCTAGGCCCGGGCACCCTAGCCAATTCCAAAGGGAACTTGACCTAAGAGAAATCGAAGACGAAGAAGAATTTAAAGAAAGTCAAGCATCCTCGGCCGAACTGACGATTGATGTCCCAATTGACGATGACGATGATTCAAAAATGATAAAGATTGGGTCTCAACTAAGCCAGCAAACTCAAGAGGAATTGGTTGAATTTCTGCGGACGAATCTTGACGTATTTGCTTGGACGCATTCTGACATGTATGGGATCTCGCCAGACATCGCGAGCCACACTCTGAATATTGACCCGCGGCATGTCCCGGTCAAACAGAAAAGGCATGGTATGGATCCAGAGAGATCTGCCGCCCTTAAAGAAGAAGTGGAAAGCTTCAAGCAAACTGGTTCATTCGAGATGCGCTATATCCTGAATGGGTGTCGAATCCCGTGCTCATCCGAAAGCCAAATGAAAAATGGAGAACATGCGTCAACTATTCTGATCTGAATAAAGCTTGTCCCAAAGACAGTTTCTTGCTTCCCAGAATTGATCAGCTAGTAGATTCGACAGTTGGGCATGAGCTCTTATCCTTCATGGACGCGTATTCTGGCTACAATCAGATACCGATGCATTTACCTGATCAAGAACACACTAGCTTCGTAACCAATCTAGGACTTTATTGCTACAAAGTTATGCCATTCAGACTCAAGAATGCCGGGGCTACTTATCAACAATTGGTTAATCGGATGTTTGCCAATCAAATAGGGAAAACAATGGAAGTATATGTAGACGACATGCTTGTGAAGTCACGATTTTCCACTGACCATGTTAAAGACTTGGAAACTATGTTCAGAATACTTCGAGAATACAAAATGAAGCTCAACCCACTAAAATGCCACTTTGGAGTTGCATCTGGAAAATTCCTCGGGTTTATCGTCAATGCTCGAGTGATCGAAGCTAATCCTGAAAAGATCTGGGCTATTAGAAATCTTGAAACTCTAAAAACTGTAAAGCAAGTCCAGAGTCTCAATGGGAAAGTAGCAGCATTGAGCAGGTTCATTTCAAAGTCCACTGACAAATGCATTCCCTTCTTCGATTTGATCCGAAAGGGAAAGCGAAACTTTGAATGGACCATGGAGTGTGAAGGCGCTTTCCAAGCACTAGTTCAACATCTATCCACATCACTTATCTTGTCGAAGCCTATTGATCATGAGAAGTTGTATGTATATTTGGCGATATCAGAAAATGCTATCAGCGCTACATTAATTCGAGAAGAAGACATGATACAGAAGGCAGTGTACTACGTCAGCAAACGGTTGACTGGAGCTGAAAGGAATTATCCGAAATTAGAAAAGTTGGCTTATTGCCTTGTTATTGCATCAAGAAAACTCCGACCATATTTCCAGGCACATCCCATTATTGTTTACACCGACCAGCCGTTACGACAGGTCCTTTCGCGGCCTGAGACGTCTGGTAGGTTACTCAAGTGGAACATCGAACTGAGTCAGTTTGATATTACTTACACTCCAAGACGAGCGATCCAAGGACAAGTCCTAGCTGATTTCATAGCTGAATTTACCGTTCCAGAGGACTTGCCCAAAACTAGTAAATCCCCGAATACGTCTGGAAGTTGTATACTGATGGTGCATCGAACGATCGGTGTTCGAGCGCCGGTGTTGTACTTGAAACTCCCGAAGGCCGATCCATATGTTATGCTTTGAAGTTCAATTTTCATGCGACTAATAATGAATCTGAATAAGAAGCCCTCTTAGCTGGCTTGAAACTTGCTAGAGATTTGAGAATTATCGCAGTGGAAATTTATTGTGATTCACAATTAGTTGTGTGTCAAGTACGGGGAGAGTATCAAGCAAGAGATCGAAGGTTGGCTGCTTACTTAGCTTGAGTTCAGGAAATACTAAATCAGTTTAATTATTATGCCATTTGTTGTATATCTCAAGAACGCAACCAAAAAGCCGATTCATTGGCGAAGCTAACCAGCACAGGCGAAGCTCAGCAAATGGGACTCATTCCCGTAGAAGCGTTATCCTCCCCGAGCATTGACCGGGCAGAAATAAACTGGGTATGCGAAACCGTCCTCGAAAAGGATTCATGGATGACTCCACTCAGAAATTACATTGAGCACGGAACCCTGCCGGAGCGCAGGAGTGAAAAGAGACAAATCCTTCGGAAGGCCTCACGATTTACCATCCAGAATGGAATCGTGTACAGAAGAGGGTACTCAGTCCCTCTACTCCGGTGTATCGCTCATGATGAAATTAAATGAGTATTGCACGATGTGCATGAGGGAGAATGTGGCGATCACACCGGGGGGCAAGCACTTGCCAAGAAAGCACTTCGATACGGATATTACTGGCCGACCGTGAATCGCGATGCGTCGGATTATGCAAAGAAATGTGATAGGTGCCAGAAATATGCCCGAGTTCCTAGAGCTCCTCCTACCGAGATAACGCAAATGGTCAGCCCATGGCTGTTTGCAATGTGGGGCATCGACATCATTGGTGCTCTACCTCTGGCAAAAGGTGGTGCGAAATATGCCATCGTCGCAGTTGATTACTTTACAAAGTGGGCTGAACCCAAAGCTCTTGCTACCATAACAACGAAGAAAGTAATCAATTTTGTAGTTCGCAACATCATCTATCGATTCGGTCTCCCACACACCATTATTACGGACAACGGAACCCAATTCGACAGTGCTGAATTTAAAGATTTCTGCAAACGATTTCACATCCAAAATAAATTCTCGGCAGTCGCACACCCAAAGGCAAACGGATAGGTCGAAGCAGTTAATAAAGTTATAAAATCCATTCTGAAAAAATGACTGGAAAAGGTCGGGGGCAAGTGGGTCGATGAACTTCCTATGGCTTTATGGGCTTACCGAACAACCCACAAGACCGCGACCGGCCACACTCCATTCTCTCTCTCTCTTATGGTTCAGAAGCCGTTATTCCAGTTGAACTAGAAGTACCTTCTCATCGTGTGACATACTATAATCCAAAGACAAATGCTATATTACTTGCTGAATCTCTCGATCTACTAGATGAGAAGCGTGAAGAGGCTGATTTGAGGGCAGCCGCGCATCGAAGTCGAGTTGCCCGATTGTATAACGCCAAGGTCCGCCCGCGAACCTTTGAACTAGGCGATCTCGTCCTAAAAAGAATTTATCCGGTTCCTTCGCATATGAAGCCAACATCGGAAGGACCATATGTTATTGAACGAAGGCTCGGAGATGGCACCTTCAAATTATCGACCGTTGATGGTCTTACTTTGCCAAGAGCCTGGAATAGCAAGAGTCTTCGCCGCTACTACACATAACATGCTATGTTTATCCATTTAGTTTATTTTCCATTTCGCAATTTGTTTCTACATTTCAAAATTAGAATTTGGAATAAGGCAACTGACTTCGCCATATTTTCTTATTTTAGCAATAAAATGCAATCTCTTCGAGCCAAATCTGTGATTTACTTGAAATGCTTCATATGATCATCACTATGCACAGAGAGCTAAGTTTCACCATATGGTGGAATTTATTCAAATACAGAGTGACTGTGATGCAACCGGTCACTCGCTAAGCGAAACCCGAGCTCGGGGACAAGCCATCACATCAAAGTCAAAAACGGATTGATACACGACAATCCCTCACTTAACTCCCAGTTCCCAAAGTGCGAACTGGAGTATTAAAAATACGTCTACGAAGAGGGTGGATCCGTCCGCCTAATGACTTCGTCCGTATCTGAACCAAGTTTGAGAAGGATGGACCCGTCCATCCAACGACCTCACTTGTTAACTCAGGGTGGATGTGATCCGACCATCCATGATCTTGATACACCTTTCGTTCCCAGAGTGCAAGCGAAATCCAAAAACATACAGTAGATGTGACTGACCGTCTGCTTATCAACTCTGAATTAATAGAGTGCGAAACGGAGTATAAATGACAACTCCGAACTCCCAGAGTGCGAGTCGGAGTATAAACATCAACTCCGAACTCCCAGAGTGCGAAACGAAGTATAAACGACAACTCCGTACTCCCAGAGTGCGAGTCGGAGTATAAACATCAACTCCGAACTCCCAGAGTGCGAGTCGGAGTATAAACATCAACTCCGAATTCCCAAAGTGCGAAACGGAGTATAAACGACAACTCTGAACTCCCAGAGTGCGAGTCGAAGTATAAACATCAACTCCGAATTCCCAGAGTGCTAGTCGGAGTATAAACGACAACTCCGAACTCCCAGAGTGCGAGTCGGAGTATAAACATCAACTCTGAATTCCCAGAGTGCGAAACGGAGTATAAACAACAACTCTGAACTCCCAGAGTGCGAGTTGGAGTATAAACATCAACTCCAGATTCCCAGAGCATGAAACGGAGTATAAACGACAACTCCGAACTCCCAAAGTGCGAGCCGGAGTATAAACATCAACTCCAAATTCCCAAAGTGCGAAACGGAGTACAAACAACAACTCCGAACTCCCAGAGTGCGAGTCAGAGCATAAACATCAACCCCGGATTCCCAGAGTGCGAAATGGAGTATAAACATCAACTTTAAGTTCCCAGAGCGTGAATTGAAGTATAATATCAACTCTGAACTCCCGGAGTGCGAGTCGGAGTACAAAGGTCGATTCCAAGTCCCTAGAGCACGGACGTATGATTTAAACTTAAGCCGGTGTGACCAACCGCCAGTAAACAAATGAGGATCTCCGGAGTGCAGAGATGACCATCGACAATCGGACACGTGTGATTAAACCGCTCAATCTCCGCTTGTCTCAAACATTCGTTCAGTGGCACTAGACTCAACATGTTATAAGCGAGAATCAATCGCTGACTAATATTCCACAACTCATCCCCGAGACTGAGGGGCAGGACTTAAGCATCAACCATTGACTGAAGCAATGCGACGTCAAAATTCAACTTGCTTCCCGGTCGCAAACCATGTCCACAGTTTCCAAACTTGGCAAACAAAAAACAAACTTGATTCGGAAGCTGAAACTTCACAAGTGCACTTCAGATATTGAAACACTTAGGCGAATACACAATGATAGAAAAGAAGCCAAAAAGAGAAGTTTCAATTCTATTGTTTGTAAAAGGAGTTCGTATACAAGTTTGTTCCAAAAAATTCCTACTAGCAGGGGTCGAACCCGCATCTATACGCGGCCAACAAAATGAAAGTCAGAATTACACCAAGGAAGCATGTCTAATCTTTCTTCTTCCACGGCATCCTTTTCGGTGCAGGTCCACTGGAGCCCCCACTATCCTTCCTCTTTGAGCCTTTGCCTTTCGGTGGCTGGTCTCCAGGTGGGATCATGATCTCAACATCCTCCTCCGAGCTCGTATGAATAGGAATGCTTCCTGCGGGCAGAGTCGGAGTAACATGATCAAGTGCAGAAGGTGGAATGGGTACGCTGGTGATGAAAACCGTGCCACCAGGAGATATCATTCTGAGTGGGGCTAGACCGGGCACCGCCATCCCACCTCCGAGACTGCCACCATGAGCCGCTGCTGCCATTTCAGCGTCGATTTGTGCAAACATCTCCTCTTCAGTAACCGCTCGAGCCTTGCTAGGGGCGTCAGTGGTTGGCATTGTAGAACTAGTAGAAGGAGCGCCTCCACTCATGACGAATGGCAAGTCAGCTAAAGGATCGCCATGATGGCGAAAGAGTTCTTCCATCAACTGCTCATCAAATACAAGTGTGCTTCCCTGCGCATCGTCGGGTGGGGCAGTTGTAGTTACGGTGATCGCTTCGGTCATGATAGCCTCCTGCGTCTGATATGATTCTTGAGTAGTAGGAGGCATGGCCGGTGCAACTTCAATCACTGGACAACAATAAGAGAACTATCAGAGTTTAATTCAGATAAAGATTCCGACTTGAGGCAGATATGTGGAATGTTCAGAGTACCTTCCTCAGTTTGATTTGTAGGCGGCGGAACGGCTTCAGTAACTTGCGCTGTAGCCGGAGACATCTGCGGCTGATCCGGATTGTAGGCAGGAACAGCTTGGGGATCGACCGTAGACAAAGAATCGGGCTGGGTTGACGTTGGAACTTCAAGACTCGCCTCATGATTGTCAACCCCTGAACCCTCCCCTATTTCAAAGTGTTGGGCGCCAAGTCTTTCCTTCTCATGCAGAATCATTGACTCGTGAAGAATCTTCCGTTCATCTTCATTCAGAATGTGATTCTCGAGTGCAAATTCATCCACAGCCTCACCCAGATGCGCCTCTTTCTCTTCCTCAACCAGCCGGCCACAAGCGTT
Source organism: Allium fistulosum (assembly GCA_030737815.1). Taxonomy (NCBI): domain Eukaryota; kingdom Viridiplantae; phylum Streptophyta; class Magnoliopsida; order Asparagales; family Amaryllidaceae; genus Allium; species Allium fistulosum. The sequence continues at coordinate 189,143,396 of CM060902.1, read as the reverse complement.
GTAAAGATGCGCCGGATAATCATCGAGCCAGGCTACACCCATGTGCCTCAGCACGTTAGCGTTGAAAACAACGAGAAGGTCTTCGATGTTAGCCTCTAGCCTGGACTCGGCCGACTTCACTTTCTCCTCGACCACAGTCTCAACCTTGTGGACTTTAGCCACAGCTGCATCCCGCTCACCCCTAAGCAGACAGTTTGTTCGCACGCCTCCTGGGCTGCGTTGTTTGCATCATCCCTTTCCTTGGCCATGTCAGAAAATTTAGCCTTGAGCTCGTTAAGTTCCTTGACCGCCGCATCCCGTTCGGCGGCAACTGTAGTGTTCTGATGGCCCATCTCCTCCACCAAGGCAACATGTGTCCGCCTCAACCTCTCCATTGCCACATTCGCTTCGTCGGCTTTTTTTGTGGCCGCAATTTCAGATTTCCGAGAAGACTCGGACTCAGCAGTAAGCACTTGAATGATTCGGTCCCTTTGAGCGAGTTCGGTCTCCATTTTCTCAAGTGCTTTGGCTCGCTCAAAGGCCACCTTAGAAGCTTTCTTTGCAGCCTTTTACCCACTCTCTGTACTAGGTGTAGATGTCATGAACGTAATCATGCATCGTGTTTTACACTCCATATGGGATACTCTTTAAGTGAGGTGGGAAGACGTAGCCATTGAAGCAAATATTCGGAAAATCCTTCCTCATCTGAGCCAATTTAAGGGCCCCTTCTCCTGTGGGCTCAGCTGGGACCTGCTCTGCAATTATGGAGGCTGTGGTCTCAACTCTCTGAAGATGAGTCTCGGATCTAGAAGTATGAGAAGATGGCCTGTGACAAGGAGGCTCCGGTGGATGTGGAACAAGAACAGGGGGTGGGGACGGAAGTCTAGGAGAAGGAGAGCGTGATCTAGACCGATGTTTGTATTCTCTATCCCTGTCATGCCCATACCTATCTGGGTTAGAGTACTCATGATCGCGATCTCTATCTGAATCCCTCCTGTGGGAATCATAATAAGTATAAGCTTTTCGGGCAGAGCGAAGGCTCCCCAACATCGATCCTTTCCCCGACATAGTACCTGAAAAAGAGAAACGAAGGAAGAGTTAGTGATTTCTTAAGTTGGACGATTTACGGTTATGAATCATGCTGTGTAGTGAAGTTTATGCATGTGTAATCCCCCGACCAACCGGAAATGTCGGATGCACTCATAGCAAGCGACCCGCTCAGTTCAAGAGCACCATCGAGCTCCTCCATCCCGGTGTCATGTTGAAACGATGCATAATCCGGAATCGGAATATCAGCAAGCCCTTCAAAAAGATTCTGTACTTGCGGGGGAGGAGCCTCCGAAATTCTAATCCCCTGAACCGGCAAAGACATAACCACAGATTTCAGTCTCATTGATTTAGAACGCTTGTGAGCAACTGCCTTGCCTTTTCTCCTTCCTTCTGAATCCTGGACATCAGAAGAAGGCCCAGCTTGGAGCTCATTATCAGTAGGCGTTCTCATCGGGTCAACTTCTTCGGCTATTACGACTCCGGGCGCTTTGCGCTTCACCCGTTTCTTCGAGACCACTCTAAGCGTCCCTTCCAGCCATATGCTCTGCCTCCGTTCAATCAGCCCGACAGTCCTTAGGTTTCTGTCGGTCAGAACCAAGTCGATGTGCCTTTCTTCGCCCGGAACCACTTGAAGGATCCGAACTAGCTCCCTGAAGTATTCACCGTCAGGTCGAGAGATTGCGACTGTAAAAGAAGAGAAGTATGTCAGTTTTGAAGTCAGTTATTATTATCTCGATAGTTTAAGAGGAAGATGGCAACGCTTACGTCTATCCAACCATCGCCTATCAAATCCAGGGGGCACCGAACGTAGAACCATTCAGTCTTAAAGTAACTTAGCCTTCCCCAGGAGCCCATTACAATGTGGCAGTTCCTGACCGCTTCCAAGAAGGTAAAAGAAGGGCTGTCTCCACGACTCTTAACGTTAAATAAATATCTGATCTCGATCGACTTTGGTGGTTGAAAGAGAATCTCCATAAACAGAATGAAGGTGCTGTTCAACAAAGCGTACCCGTTGGGATGTAGCTGGGATGGAGCTATTCCAAGGAATGATAACTTCTCCCTTATATATTGATTGAAAGGGGGAAGTGTTCCCGCCGTACAGGCATGATGGTTGAAAGCAGTAAACCCCTCCGGAGGATCGTTTAGCCTGTCATTCGGCCCAGGCAGTAACACGTCGTCCAGTGACAAGCCGTGCCTTAAACAAATCCATCCCAACATATCTTCGGAGATAACGGATGGCACAGAATCTTATGGACGAAAAATGAACCGGGCACCTGGACGCTCGTCCGGAGCTGGGTCTATAACTTCGGCTTCAATGACCGATATCTCGATGGTTGAAGGAGTTGAACTTGGGAGTTCCTAATGTTGTGAACTTGAGAGTTCCATTATTGACTAGCTTATGAAAAATCATTGTTAAACAGACAATAACGCTCGTGCATCCCCCAGCGTAAAGTGTGTGAGTGTGTTGTGTAGTACTGTATATCACTTGAGAAGATCTACAGGATTGAAGAAAACATAAAAACGATGAGACTTCGAAACTCAGTCGGAAGGACCGTCATCGCTGACCGTCACAACCGTGCCATCCAGTTATTAGCTATCAGTCCAGGTTAAAGTTTGTTAAAATTTTGTTAAAGTTGCAGTTCCATCGACGAGCTTCGAAGGGAAATCACATATGTAGTCCAAAGGTTAAGTCTAATTATACCAAAATGAAGCTCGTCGGAGTTAGATGTTCAAATTCACAAGAGTTTTCGGTATCATCGAAGTTAGGTTCATTGTCAATCAACAAAAGTTCAAGTTCGAATCGATCGGATAGAGCCATGTTCGCATTGATCATTCGTATTCATCTGCGTGCAAGTTTGACTCGGTCAGAAGGCTGGGGACTTCGAATCGATCCAGGAGGGGCGTTCGCATCCATTGATTGGGACACTGTCGTATCGGTCCTTTTCGACTCGATGATTTCGAATCGATCGAGGACCCTGGGTTTTGAATCCATCGTACGCAACCCCTTCGTATTGATCAACACGCTCGAGACAATCGCGTCGATCATATCGACTCGATGCAACAACATCGCCATCGATCGATACGAAGGACTCCATCTCATCATCTCGAAGCCCTCCGGATCGGCACGAAAACGAGGACAAAGCCATCTGCCTCAACACTCCTTCTTCCCCAGATCGATTCGAACTCCATTATGTCCTTCCTTGACCTCGCACGTTATCTCCTTCCTCGAGCAATGTTCGGACATAGCTTCAAATGGAATGGCATGAGAATTTGGATCTCTTCGTGTTACGACTGGATTTGTTCAATTGATTACCTGATTTTTGATAAATGGTTGAAGGAATTAAAGGTTTTTGTTCGATTCGAGTTCGACCAGTTTTCCTTTCTTAGAAGCGATACGAAAGCAAGGCACAATAGTAAAGAGTGAAAAGTGAAAAAATGGCTAAGTATAGAGTATTTATATGGGCTTAAAGGTGAATGGAATAAACGATTCGCCTTCCAATGGATTCGACCGATTACAAAGCATCACCACGGGATCGATTCGAACAAGCTGTTCGACTCCATGGACTCGAGTCTGCATCGATGCGAAGCCCTTCCTCGTGTCGATCATCTTCAACTCCATCCCCAGAGCATCGATACGAACGAACAGTTCGAATTCATCAGATCGTAGCTCTCAAAAGCCAATGCCTATCGATACGAACGACCGCTTCGTATCCATCGAACTCCATATCCATCGATTTGAAATGCCCATTTCGTATCCATCAAAGCAATGAATACCGATACAAAAAAAACAATGTTTCAACCCTTCACATCGATTCAGGAGAGGATCGATACGAAGGAACATTCCAAAACAACCATCGAGCGTGGTTACAACAAATTTCACGTCGGTTCAGGAGAAGATCGATACAGAATTCAATATAAGATAAACTGACAACGACTCGTGAACGTCAGCGAGAGTCAGATTAACATATACGCATATATGACGGAATAATATTCAATATTCTAGATTTACAGGAATTGGAAACTCGTTTGATAACAATTACAACAATATGGGGTACAACAGTTGACAGTCAAAAATTTACATTATCAAGAAAAACAGTCAAAGATTACAGCTTTCATCGAAAAGACGATAACTATTCAGAATGAAGATTGCAGCACTTCAAAGCACATCATGTTTCCACAAGACGTACTTTGGGGGGCAAATGTTATCCCGCCTTTTGGGAAGGCCGTGACACCAAGGAATTGACCAGTAACCAATGACGGTTCATCTTAGGGATCGGTTATACACGAGCTCCCTATGGATATCAATGAATTTTGTCCGAGTCCGGATCGAGCTACACGACAAGCGAAGCTATGAGAGCCAAAGTTCCAAATTTCAAGTCAATCCGAGTTCGTATGCTCAAGTTACGATCGACGCAAAAGTGAATAAAACGAGCCTCTATTCGACTCGCTCCGCTTCGCATCCATCAGAAAGCCTCTGTTCGACTTGCTCCGCTTTGCATCCATTAGAGAGCCTCTGTTCGACTCGCTCCGCTTCACATCCATCAGAGAGTCTCTGTTCGACTCGCTCCGCTTCACATCCATCAGAGAGCCACATTTCGACTCGCTTCGCTTCGCATCCATCAGAGAGCCACATTTCGACTCGATCACCCAATGTCCACTTCGTATCCACATAACAGAGCATAACCATCAAGGCGAACTGTGCACCTTTCATCGATGCGAACAGAGCAGAATCATCGATACAAACAAACCACATCCATCGATTCGAACAAGGCGTGCTACAAATTGATGCGAAGGAGCAGGCTATTGATCGATTCGAACTGGGCAACCAACATCGATACGAACAAGACAAGGTCCAAGAATGACTCAGCCAACTCGGCATCAAAGGCGAAGTACTCCAGGGATTCAAGCGCCACGTCATCGAGTCGAATAGGACTGAGTCGAAATAAGGGAGTCGAACGAAACAGCCAACCGAAGATCCTAGTTCGTATCGATCATATCTCCTAATCTACAAGTCCAAATGATATGAAATTTTCACAGAAGCCTACGTGCATGCTAAAGAATGTCCACGCCAAATTTCGACTCCATCGGACATAATCTTGATCGATACGAAATCCGTTCGTATCGATCACGGATCAGATCGGACCGAAACTTCACGGGCTTGGGCGCGCGGACCTGGTCACGTGCTAGAGAGGGTCTCCCAAGATCTGAGCGAAATACCAGCCTCCTACACCTATAAATAGACCCTCAAAGCCAACAGAAAAGGGGTTCTTCTTCTTTGAATTCTCCAACGCCCGGACTTTGCTGGATCCAGATCTAAACTCCCTTGCTGCTGCCAATAACGAAATTCACTGCTGCAAATCATAATTATCTGCTATAATTCATTGAATTCACTTGTAATCTTCATAGAAAGATCAATAAAGCTATCAACTTCATAGTGGACATAGGCGATACGCCGAACCACTATAAATTCTTGTGTTTCCTTGCATTTTAATTATTTTCATATCTGAAATTTGGAGTTTTTGTTAGATAATCCTCTTTTTCCATTTAATTTCTTCACTTTATCTCTTCAAAAAACTTCCGAAGAGTGTTGTGCCCAATTTTGGTACAAACACATACTAAGAATTGAATTACATTTTCTTCCCTTATTAAAACTGAACTAATTGCATGTTCTGATACTGTCATATATAAGAATAAATTTTCTCATTCTATGGGGCTAGACAGTATGGGCGGCTTTTTGAAATAATCTTTTAGCTCTTGAAAGGCTTTTTGGCACTCTTCCATCCATTCAAAATTTTCTGCTTCCTAATCACATCAAAGAAAGGGATGCATTTATTAATTGCCCTCTATATGAATCGGTTGAGTGCGATGACTCGTCCATTTAGTCCTATCACTTCCTTACTCGTCTTTGGTCCTACATATCCTTAATTGCTTTGATTTGATCGGGATTGGCCTCTATTTCTCGTGCACTTACAATGTATCCCAAAAATTTTCCAAATTGAATCCTGAACGAAATTTTTGTAGATTCAGTTTCATTTTGTATTTCCTTAATACTTCAAACATTTTATTTAGATCTCCAATAGGATCGCTTTCTTTCTTTGACATCACCAACATAACATCCACATAAACTTCCATTTTTCTTCCAATTTTATTTTTAAACATTATATTCACTAACCGGCGGTAGGTGGCTTATGCATTTTTTAGTCCAAAAGGTATCACCTTGTAATAATACATTCCCCCAATCATTCACAAAACTTGTATTTTCCTCATCAGGTTTGAACATAGAAATTTTATTGCATCTGGAATATGCATCCATAAACAAGAATAGTTTAAGGCCACTTGTGGCATTGACTAGTTGATTGATTCCACAAAGAGGAAATCAATCTTTTAAGCATGTTCTCTATTTCCCATAAGGCTTCTTGAATAACATTCGATACACTAGCCATTTCGGATAGAACACTTCTCTATTAAATCTATTCTCTAATAGCCTCTTCACTTCTTCTTGCTATGTCATGGTGCAGACTTTGTCAAATTACCATTTCTTATATTTAATGGGAGTATGGGTGAGCATTAAGTGCATGACACATTGCAGTAGGATCAATTCCAACCATATTGGCATGAGTCCAAGTGAAAGCATCTCTACTTGACTTTAAAAATTAAATTAGTTCCTCTCTTATACCCATGTCCACCTTTTCCTTATCTTTATATCTTAGTAGAATCTTGTGGATCTAAGCTCACCTCATCTAACTCTTCCATGGATAGTGCATTTTCTTGATTCTCTTGAATCCATGTCTGAAACTACCTCCTCTAAAATTTCTTCAAGGTTCCTATCTTGGTTAATTAGATTCAATTCCATATACTTTCTTTTCCTGTCTACAGATTTGACCCTCTTGTTCGAATTCTTATGTTTTTTTATCGAAAGACTCTGCTTATTTGCCTTAGATATCAGTTCTTAAGGACTGATATACAACGACCGAAGATTTTTAATTTTATTTTGTTTATTTAATGCAGGCTCGTAACAAGATTCACCTCCTTTATTATACTATTCAAGGGTAGCAAAATACATTTCCTAGGAGCTAAATTGCTCCTTATGCACTGTTCCCCATCCTGCCTTAGAGAAAAATTTTATAAGTAAAAGCTTTGGGGAAACAAATGCGATTATCTCATCTAGAGCAAGTCGTCTAAAGAAGGCATTGTAATAAAATTGTTGATCCATATCGACAAATAGAGTTTTGAAGGTCAAGGAATATAGGGATTCTCCATTTGAACATATAGCCTAATTTGCCTGACCGGTATGGAATCTTTGTTATTTAATCCAAAGATGGACTTCAAGATAGGTTTAAGTTTTTATTCTAGAATATCCGTTCGGTCAAAAGCAACTTTTAAAAAATGACATTTACTGCACTTTTGGTATCAACAAATATCTTAGACACGGGAGAAAGTCTGATTTGTGCGTTTATCATAAATGGATTATTATGTAGACGTTTAACTCCGCTTATATTTTGGAGTTATAACCAGATCCGAAATTTGAATAGAACTCTTCTTATTATTTCCCAAGGTTCTTCACTTATTGAGTAGATCCCTTTCCTTGCCTCTCATATATATATCGATTTCTTGCACGTTTGCTCATTCCTGTAATATGTGGTCTGCCATGGATCATATCAATATGTTTGATTAGTTGCATAAGATCTTATAGAGTTTATTTTCTAAGATATTGGCATTATTAGCTCGGGATTTCTCATTATGAGAGAAATTTTGATCATTTCTAACAAATAATTTGAGCACTCCTCTTCTGATCATGCTATGTATAATTTCGGCCAAAACATGACAATTGTCTATTTTATGTTTGTTCATCCATTGGAAGGTGCATTAATCATCCTTTTATTTGGTTTAAGGAATTTTATAAACTTGAATGATATTGGGTATTCTATTTCATCCTTAGTTACAACATAAATGTAAGAAATTAGCTGGTTCTAATTAATAGAATTTGGTTTTGAAAACTCATCTCACTTCCTTTTTTATTTGGTGTCGTGAAGCATCCCCTTTCTCTCTGCTTCCTATTGTCATGAAAGATTCATCAATTCGAACAAATTTATCTACTTGGAAATGAATATCTAGTAAACCTTTATAGATGTGAATATAGAGCTCCTTCCAAAATAGGGTATTCTTGATTAGTCTAGATTTCACGGCCATTAACTTCTCCATATCTCTCACCTTCTCGGCCCTATTAGCCTCAGCATTTGACCTTTTCAAGTAGTCTCTTAGCAATTCTCATGCTCTTCGCTTTATTTTGGCTAGCACACTTGCATCAGTGGTTAGCTCTTTGGAAGTGTAGAATTGGGCTGAGAATTGTAGGCAAACTGCTCCCACGAATATATGGTTTTTTCACGATAGCGTCGAAACCACTTCGTAGCAGCCTAAAAGAAGGTGGTAGGAAACAATCCCCACCTCACTGCACTGGAGCATCATACAAGTACATTTTTCGTTCGAAATATATTAAGTGGTCATCGGGATCAACTGAACTGTCATACTTAATTAAAGGAATCTTGACATATGATAGCAATAGGACTGACATAATTTCTTTATTGAATGGGGCTCCTCTAAAGTTATTATTTTCCTCTAGATTATGAATCCTTTTTCCCTTCAAATCTTCCATACTTGTTAGTCCAAATTTTATCCTAACATTTAAATATTTTTTAAATATATGGAATTTAAATAAAATTGCAATAAATATAAAATTTAAAAATGTGTAATCTTCTATCTTTGATGGCTAATATGTAGGAAATACAAGTCATTTCCCTTTGTAAAAGTTCAAATATCAAGAAATGAGTAGATATGATAATTCATATTTCTAAAGATCCTTTTGTTCAAAAGTGCAAGCCATCTTCTTCTTCGTCGACCATTAAAGTAGATCTCAAGCTCTCAAAAGAGCTTAGAAATGTCCACCCCAAAAATATGATTTGTGCTAAGAGATAGAAAGGAGAGAGGAACCCCTTTTAAGATTGGGATGTGTCTCTATTTATAGAGGTTAGAGAGTGGTATAGCTTGCTTGTATTGGTTGACCGGAGTTGATGTGGATTGGTTACTTGGCAAGATGGATGGTCTTGATGGTCCCACTTGTCATCATCTAAACATACTAGTAATTCACGTGGATTGCTATCTTGGCCATGGTATGAACAATGTGGCATGGTTGTATAAGTGTGCTTTGAAACTTTGTTACATTCCATTCATATTAATGTACTACTTCTTTGTATAGGCCATTGCTTGGATTTCACCATTATATGATGGCTTTAGTTGGCGCATGAGAGCTCTGTTCAACATACAATGACTTTAATTGATACAAGATAGATTGGGATTCAACAAGATGGCTTGAACTATTATGAATGCATGATTTACTACAATGGCACCTTACTTATCCGATAGTTGAATAATTACGACAGCTTAAATCATCGCGGTTGCTTTGATAGCTTAAATAATTTCCTCGTGATGGCTTGGATAACATATGATGATGGCTTCGATACTTAGCGATGGCTTGGATAATGTATTAAGATGGCTTTGATACATCTGGTTAGAATCATCGTGATGGCTTCGATGGCCTGAATCATCGTGATAACCTGAATAATCTCCTCGCGATGGCTTTAGCATGTCCATTGATGTGCATGTAAATGTGCATATTTTTACCACCATATTTACTCTAATTAAATCAAATAAACGATCGTATTGGGTGTTTTTACATGTTTTAACCATAATTCAAATTTAATTCAAATCGTCATATATTCATCTTCATACAGGGGCAAAAAAGTTATTTTTGTGCATATATTAATTTGTGAAATTTTACTTGGAATTTCTTTATTTTTTTGTAGGAATTTTAGTGAATTTTACAAGTGGCTTCATGGAAAATATGCATGCACAAGTGAATACAAAGGAATAAAGATGGAAATAATTCAAACTCATGAACATGGAGGACCCCACCTACCCACTTACCTTAACGTACAAATTAGAGCTAATGCACATGCAAATCGCCATTAAAACTTCATGCACATTTAAATGAAGGATTATCTCATGCTAATGGTTACTTGACCACCACGCTTCCTAGAGGGGTAGTTTGGGTAGTTCCAAAAAAGTGGATTAGGGTTTTAAAACATGTTTAAATATCCCATATGTTCATGTAACCCATATCTCTTCTCTTAGGCTCTCCTCTCTTAGGCTCTCTTCTTTTAGGCTCTCTTAGCTCATTAGTTTAGGAAAAATAAAACAAAGCTCTCTTTCTTTTCATGGCTACTTATCCATTTCTTTTATGTAATTCTTCTTTTATGCAATTTTAAATACATGCACTTTTCTTCTTTTGTTTATTTACTTTCATGTTAGTAGTGTAGATCTCTTTTATTTTATGCAAGTAGAATAGCTCTTCTTTCATTTTGCTCTCTTTTTCCTCTTGTTTTTCTTTAATGTTGCATGCTACAATTGTTGATATGATAACAAAAGTGAGAGGCTAAACCCCTTCAATTTAGGGGTAATGAAGCTCTCTAATTATGTAGCTTCAACATTTTGATAATTATTGCTCTCTTTTTATGCTTAATGACAATGCTTGAAGTGGTTTAACTTGTTGTTTTTGCTCTGAATTTGATAGCCTATATTGTTGACGCCAAATAGGCTATGCTTAAACAATCACTAAACACAAATTACCTCTTCATCTACATATGATTATGGTAATGAAGTGAATGTTGAAATCAAAATTTGATGGTCTATATTTCTAACTAATAGTTAATAGGTCATGCTTAAAATAGATTAATTTTCAACTTGTTGTCATTTTTCATGAGAATTAGTAAGTGGTTTAAGGGGTGTGTTAAAGTTTGATTTCTTATGTTGGCTAATTAATAGCATGCATATGTCATACTTATGATAAGCACATCAATTAAATTCACTAATGACCAAAAAAGAGAGATCATAATTTCATGTTTGTTGAACTATGTGATCTAGAGAGTGGATTTATCTCTAAATTGTCTTTCTACTCTCATATTTTTATCACTTTCTTTTTGTTAGTTTTCTTACATTTTTAGCTTAACATCATCAAATCTTTGGTTAATTTGATTGAATAGAGATTTAAAATCTAACAATTCCCTACGGATCAACCCGTACTCACCACGTACTAACAATTGTACACCGTGCACTTGCGTTTAATTTTTATTATAAATTCATTCGATGGTTTTCTAAACCGATAGAATTTCTGTTGACGAATAAGTTTGTAGCGCCGTTGCTGGGGAGTTGTTTCGATTTTAATTTTCTATTCTTCGGATTGTTTTTGTTTGATTTTTGTGTGTTTCCATTTTGTGTGTGTATTGCAATTTTTTGTAAAAAAAATATTTCTTGTATATATATATGTGTGTGTGTGTCTATATATATTTTAATAAATACCTAGAGTCAAGTGTTCACACTCGTGTGTTCACTCGCCATGCTCTGTACCCTTCTCACGTAAGACCGAAAGGCCGTGCACGATCGGTATATCTGGCCTCAGTTTATCTGAGTTAGGTGTATGTATATAAAATATCTTTTAATAATAATGCCTATAGTCAATAAGTGTTCACACTTGTGTGTTCACTCGCCACACTCTATATTCCCCTCACGTAAGCCCAAAAGGCAGTGCATGGGTAATATATCTGGCCTCGGTTTATCTGTGTTAGGCATATGTAAATATTGTTAATATCAATAAAAAAATTTCAAACAAATTGAGAGAGTAAGCAAATAAAATCCAAGCACTATTTTAACTTATTTGATTTGTCTTGTTATTGAAAAGAAATGAAAATACCACTTTGATAAACTTTGGTAATCAACTAAGGATCTATTTCCTAGTTACACTGTGTTATCAACCGAAACAACGAGTTAATATATAGTCTATTGGTTATGATAATTTGATTTTTGTTGGAAATTATGATGAGTAAATAACTTAAATTTTCTTGATATTAACCAAAACTTATGTTTAACTTATCATGTCGATTTAAAAGTAAATCATTCATTTGTAAATATTTTCAAAAACCTGCATCCATATCATTGTAAATAAATCTTGCATTTTGTAAATATTTTCATCCCGCATTTGGATTTTGTGGATAGTAACCGCAGAAACTCCTCACGAGACAACACTCGTCCTACTAGGGACACCCAGAGGTTTACCAGCTTGTTGCATGCGCTCAATGCAATCGTGCTCCCTACGAAAACGGATTTATCTTAGTTTTTTTATCTTTATTCGAGGACGAATAAAAAGATAAGTGTGGGGGTATTTGATGTGCACGTAAATGTGCATATTTTTTACCACCATATTTATTCTAATTAAATTAAATAAACTATCATATTGGGTGTTTTACATGTTTAAACCAAAATTCAAATTTATTTCAAATCGTCATATATTCATCTTCATACAGGGGCAAAAAGGTCATTTTTGTGCATATATTAATTTGTGAAATTTTACTTAGAATTTTCTATATTGTTTTGTAGAAATTTTAGTGAATTTTACAAGTGGCTTCATGGAAAATATGCATGCACAAGTGAATACAAATGAATTAAGATGGAAATAATTCAAACTCATGAACATGGAGGACACCACCTACCCACCTACCTTAATGTACAAATTAGAGGTAATGCACATGCTAATGGCCATTAAAGCTCCATGCACATTTAAATGAAGGATTATCTCATGCTAATGGTTACTTGGCCACCACACTTCCTAGAGGGGTAGTTTGGGTAATTCCCAAAAAGTGGATTAGGGTTTTAAAACATGTATAAATACCTCATATGTTCATGTAACCCATATCTCTTCTCTTAGGCTCTCCTCTCTTAGGCTCTCTTCTTCTAGGCTCTCTTAGCTCATTAGTTTAGGAAAAATAAAACAAAGCTCTCTTTCTTTTCATGGCTACTTAACAATTTCTTTTATGTAATTCTTCTTTTATGCAATTTTAAATACATGCTCTTTTCTTCTTTTGTTTATTTACTTTCATGTTAGTAGTGTAAATCTCTTTTATTTAATGCAAGTAGAATAGTTCTTCTTTCATTTTGCTCTCTTTTTCCTCTTGTTTTTCTTTAATGTTGCATGCTACAATTGTTGATATGATAACAAAAATGACAGGCTAAACCCCTTTAATTTAAGGGTAATGAAGCTCTCTAATTATGTAGCTTTAACATTTTGATAATTATTGCTCTCTTTTTGTGCTTAATGACAATGCTTGAAGTGGTTTAACTTGTTGTTTTTTCTTTGAATTTGATAGCCTATATTGTTGAAGCCAAATATGCTATGCTTAAACAGTCACTAAACACAAATTACCTCTTCATCTACATATGATTATGGTAATGAAGTGAATGTTGAAATCAAAATTTGATGGTCTATATTTCTAACTAATAGTTAATAGGTCATGCTTAAAATAGATTTAATTTTCAACTTGTTGTCATTTTTCATGAGAATTAGTAAGTGGTTTAAGGGGTGTGTTAAAGTTTGATGGCTTATGTTGGCTAATTAATAGCACGTATATGTCATACTTATGATAAGCACATCAATTAAATTCACTAATGACCAAAAAAGAGAGATCATAATTTCATGTTTGTTGAACTATGTGATCTAGAGAGTGGATTTATCTCTAAATTATCTTTCTACTCTCATATTTTTATCACTTTGTTTTTGTTAGTTTTCTTACATTTGTAGGTTAACATCATCAAATCTTTGGTTAATTTGATGGAATAGAGATTTAAAATCTAATAATTCCCTACGGATCGACCCGTACTCTCCACGTACTAACAATTGTACATCGTACGCTTGCCGTTAATTTTTATTATAAATTCATTCGATGGTTTTCTAAACCGATAGAATTTCTATCGACGAACAGCCCATTTCATGATTGCTCTAATGAATGTCTCATGTTGACTCCTAATAGCATGCGATGGCTTCCAATAGCATGAGGCAACTCCATTTCTTTACTTGATGACTTTAAACTATTCATAACGACTTCAATTAGATGCGATGACTCCCAATAGCACGCGATGAATTTTTGTTCATTAATCCCTTCTTAGAATTTTGGTTGTAACACTTGCCCCCGGCATAGAAGTTTATTATGCTTTAGGTTAAGTAAATTTATGTTCTTGCATTGTTCCTTTCTCAAGTTATGGTTACTTGGTGCTTTGCTCTTCATCGTTGATTGCTTCTGCTACTCCATCTTTCTATAACTTTCGCTCTTTAACATTGTGACTTTCCATAAAAAGGTTTTTCAAAATGCATAGGTTTTGCAATCCTTTAAAAGTATTTTAAATTTGCAATGATCGTTCTTATTGAAAATATTATTTATGGTAAGAAAATTCTCACAAAACTGCTTGAAGATACCCTTATAAAAGACTTTATAACTTTGTTTGGAAACCATTTGATGCGAAAATTAAATATATGTCCTTATTAAAGTATGATTTTTCAAAGATTAGATTTTTGATAGTAAGGTAATCTACTTGATATCTTTTGAGAGTGGAATTTATTAGAAAAAATTGATGTTGCGAGAAGGTAGAAACTTCCGAAGTTTCAGGGAAATGCATTTTGTCCTTTGCCCATTTTGAGTTTGGTTGTTCATTGAATCAGGAATTTAGTTGATTAGCTATATTTGGATGGTTTTTTCATGGACCTTGCTTGATCATCAAAGTTTCCATTGTCCGTCTCCCATAGATGGGTACTTTGACTAGGCCCGGCGGTGGGATAAAAGACTTAATTGACCATCACTCTTTGGATTGTTGCTTTGGCCAGGCCTGAAGGCGGGGCCAAAGTCTTTTCGTCCATCTCCTTTGGATAGGTTCATTGACCAAGCTCGATGGCGGGATCAAAGGCTTAATTGACCATCACTCTTTGGATGGTTTCGTTGGCTAGGCCTAAAGGCAGGACAAAGGCTTTTCATCCATCTCCCTTGGATAGGTGCTTTGAGTAGGCTCGGTGGTGGGATCAAAGTCTTAATTGACCATCACTCTTTGGTTGGTTGATTTGGCTAGGCCTGAAGGTTAGACTAAAGACTTTTCGTCCATCTCCCTTGGATGGGAGCTTTGACCAAGCCCGACAGTAGGATTAAAGGCTAAATTGACCATCACCATCTGGACGGTTGCTTTGGCCAGGCCCGAAGGCGGTACCAAAGGCTTTCCATTTGTTTCCCTTGGATGGGTGCTTTGATAAGGCCCAGAGGCAGGATCAAAGGCTTAATTGATCATCACTCTTTTGATGGTTGCTTTGGCTAGGTCCGAAGGCGGGACCAAGGCTTTTTGTCCATCTTCCTTGGATGGGTGCATAGACCAGGCTCGGAGGTAGGATCAGTGGCTTGATTGACCATCACTCTTTGGATGGTTCCTTTAGCCAGGATCGAAGGCAGGACCAAAGGCTTTTTGTCCATCTCCATTGAATGGGAGCGTTGACCAGGCCCGGAGGTAGGATCAACGGCTTGGTTGACCTCTTTCGGGTATGAAGCGTGCCTTTTCTTATCCAATCTCACCAACCTCATTAGGCTATGAGCTAAGTCAAACATATAGCATCTTCATTTGGGGGCTTATTTGTTAGATTGATTCCTTTGAAATCCATTATCTCTTGTTCCAATTTGTTGGAATTTCATATCCTTGACCTCGCATCTTTATTAGGTTTGCTTGATAAATAGGAGTTTAGTAATAGAGATTCTTTTTGATGTTGATTTGGAAATTACTTAGCTTGCTTTTAACTCTTGTCCTTGCCATTTGAATATTGGATCATTCTCTCCATGAGTCTTCTGAGACTAAGATACTCCATATTTTCCTTGTTGATATTCCACGACTATCAATATGGTTTTGGCTAATCCTAAATATTCTTTGTAGGGTTTTGATTTGGTTTTCAAGCACATGTAATTTCCTGATATAGTGGAATCCTTACTTTGTTTGGTAGCATCAGTTCAAATTCTTATGTTGGTGAAAGAACGATATTTCTAGTGGCTCTTTTGTTTAGATTTTGCGTAATTGCAAGTTGAAGTAAAATTTTCCTTTTGGGTATCCTTGACTGTTTTGTTTGTGGCTTTTGTTGCTTATGAGTCCTAAAACTTTTTAGTAGATCATGTCTCAGCCTTTCCCATTTGGTAAAATAGTTAACTTGTTTCCATTTGTGAGTTTGACATTTAATGTTGAAATTGAAAAGGCTGATTCCTTTTCATAGTGCGTTGTCGATTATAGTATGGGAAGGAATAACATCTTTAATTCCTTTGATTTAGTCTCACCTTGTAACATCGTTCCTTTTGTTAAGACTTATCCATTTAATCAAATGCCGATATTATTGGTCACAAATTTCCAAAGGTGTGTGTAAAGTAAGGGATTGAAATTATATCTCCTCCATAATAGTAGGAGTTTACCGCAAATAAGATGGGTAATCTATGTTTCAAGATTGAGGATTATAACCAAAACAATATCTTTTCTAACAAATTTTGTTGATCATTAGGCCGACGGTTGTATGCTCTCATAAGATGTGTTTCTTATTCAGAAATCTATGGTAATGGAAGATTCAACTTTTCCTCCCAAATTAGAAGATCTGATCTCTTATCATTCTAACCCAAAAAATGATACTTCTGGACTCTACTAGACAAGGAGCTATACCTGATAGAAAAGCTTTACTATTATGTTGATTATATGGAGATGGGTTATTTCTCTATTGACATGTACCAACATAACATGAGTGAACTATGTTTTAAACTTCATCCTTGTGTAATACTTATTTCTAATAGAAGAATCTAGGAACTTAGAGTCTTGCTTAATGAAGTATTCAGTCATCGGGGATTATTCCAATAGTGCCTGCTTAGCCCGATAATCCCTATTTATATGGAATGGGTACTTGTATTCTAACATTTGGATTTGTAAGTTTGGACAATAAGAAACCTATGCTTTCCACATTTTGGGAGATTGTTTGAAATAGGACATCAAATCGATATTATAGTAATTCCATTGGTCTAAAGGGTTATTCGCATGCATTTCGATAGTAGGTGTTTTGTCATATGAGGTGTTATAAGTAATCTTCAAAAAACCGTTCAACAAAGAGATTCTCCACCTCATACTATGAAATTTAAGCCTTTGTTCTACAATCATAATTTGAGACCTTACTCGAATCGACAACCTAAAGAGTGATACTTGGTGCTCCATTACCAAACGATGATTGGTGCTTGATGAAATAATCTGTAATGACCCAAATTTCGAGTAACATTATTTAGAACATTTAGTTAGATAAATTAAATTAAATAATGTAAAGAGATAAGGAAATTGAGATTTGGTAATTAAGTTTAGGTCATACATTAGTTAATACACCAATTTGAAGAATAAAAGGTTAGGATAAGTAGAAGGAAAATGATAAGGGATAAATGTGAATAGTCTTCATTCCTACCACTTAAACCCTTCTATCTTCATTTCCTTCATTCATTTTAGACACAGACAAACTAAACATAGAGAGGGGCCAACCATAGCAAAGGGAAAACAAGAAGGAAACTAAAAGATTAAGGGATCAGAGCTAAAAGAAATCAACTCTACACCAGATCTCTTCTTTCTCATCCAAATCAAGGTGAATAATGAATATACATCTCACGTTTTTGATTTGTTTCGGTTTTAAGTGCAAACCCATTTTTTTAGCAAGTATTGCGCCATGTTTTTGTAGTTTGAATGATTATATGCTTGTTGGTGATTTTCTAGAATTTAAATACGAAATTCAGTTCATATGGTTGAGTTGGAAAACTTATCATATGATATCCAAATGACTTGTGATTTTGATATGGTGTTAGAAATATCATTCTAGATGTGGGTTTTTTAATTTAATAATTTTCCAAGCAAGTATGGATTTTATATGAATTTCCTAAGTGGAGAAATTGGTTAATTTTGGGTTTTAATTATTAAAAATAATCAAATTAAGTTATTGAGCCTAAAATTTTCATATGTCGAAGAGTATGATTTATTGGATTTATTTTGATTTTTGGAGATTTTTTTAAGTGTTTAGGAATGATAAATAAATTATTCGAGCCAAAAAGGGCTTATTTGTTTAATTAAAATGTTTATAATAAGAGGAAATTTGTAGAAATGTTTGGTATTGAGAATTATGTTAGGCGGAAGATTTTCAGTATAGAAACTGATAAAGTTTTTACTAACATATGGTATTTTGACAAATTATAGAGGTTTGGTGAAAAGAAATAATTTTTATAGTAATTTTGCAGTTTTTTAAATAATTACAACTTTGTCATGTCGATATTGGCTATGTCGAGCCACAACTCCCCACATCTCAGTGTCATTGACGTGGAACAAAATAATGCCCACGATGTCACCGAGATTGGCATGAAATGGGTTGGTTTTGAACCTTGTCGAGGTCACAGTAAAGACAAAGAGGTGAACTCGAGATAGGCATGTCGATGTTTATACATGCCTTGTTTTACACCAAGAGGCTTGTTGTCGCATTTTATACTAGAAAGCATGCTGCCGCATATAATATTTAATGCTTTGACTCAAAGACTCAGATGGTCATTGTGCCTACACCATGCCGCATTCAACTTCTTGTCGAGCCTAATCTATGCCGTGTTTAACCTGTCATCGAGCTTAACCCTTTCCACTTTTTAACTAGTCATAGAGTTTACTCTATGCCACTTTTAATATTATTATCGAGCCTTATCACTGTAGCTTTTAATTAGTCTTTGAGCCTAACCCATGTTTTTTATAGTCATCGAGCTTAACCCATAATCTAAATTTTATACCCTCAATGAGGCATTGATGCCATTGTTTTTTAGAGTCCTTGAGTTCAATTTTTATAGTTTGACGCTATGACTTCGACATCGTCCCCATATATTTTCAAATAAAAGACTTCAACATGCTTTTGAGTGGGTAAACATCTTTAATGACAACGTTGTTGCCAAGTTTTATAATTGTAAAGGTATTACATAGTTTTGGCCTTATAGCCTAAGTTTTGAGAGGGTTGAAGACCTTAATGATTTCGAGTTTCATCAACAATGTTTTGCAAAGCAGATATCATGGCATAAGTATTTTCAGTAAAGTAAAAGATTAATGTTTTCCTTATTTTAAGCATGATTTTAAGGGTTAAATCATTTACGAAGATTTTGGTTTCAAGGAAATATGGATAGGGTAGTTAACCCAAAATTTTCTAAAAGAATGATTCAGAGATTAGAAAATGAGATGGGACTGGTGTGGGGTTGCACCCTATAGTTTAGCTAGTAGCCCCTAGCTAATATAAGTCTAAAATTTCCGATGTGTAAGGCAGTGTCATGGGTAAGACTTAAAGAAGGTTACACAAAGAAAGGAATTGGTGAGGGGAAACATTTATTGGTGAGCTCGCAAAACCATTAGGATCAGTTGACCCTAGAAGTATTAAGTTACGGACAATCCATCCAGTTTATCTCTAACGACAAGTTTAAACATTTATTATGTCTAGTAGGCCCAAGTCAGCCATTGTTTTATAGTCAGGTTAATAAAATAATGATGTTGGGATAGATTGTCCATTGATTACCTATTTTGTATGCATACATGTTATTGTATATTGTTTATTATAACCAGTTTGGTTGTAGGATTTTGATTGCAAAAGATATGCTTTTAAAGGATATTAGTGAGGGGAAACCCGTTCCGCTAGGCGGCGTGTCTCACTTAATATCAAATTGAGATGTCATATTATTATTCACACCAGGCTTTATGTCTGAATCGAATTTTATGTTTTCTTCTTAAATTCTTGGGTGCTCAAAATTTAATTTGAGTAGGTTGAGTGTCAAGGTTTTCAGGTTTAGTAGGTTTTGGCAAATAAAGCATCTGAAGACGTGCATGAGGCAGATCTAGCTATGTAGAAGATTATCTATTGATCTATTATGCTGTGATTGAATGTCGTATGTAATGGCAGATGTTATAAGTGTCTATTTAGTAACTTTAATCATCAAGGGGCATCTTTATATGTCGCTCTTGGCGAATTTTGTAATAATCATATTTATCTGAACCTAGGCAACGTTATGAGATTATTTACTGAATAAGAAATGTTGATTTAAAATGTAATGAGAGAAGTTGTTTTGAAATTGTGTTTGAAATATTTTGTATTCTAGTGCTTTTGGTATTATGGATACCGTTAACATTACCACACTTTGTTACCAGAAACTAAGACTATAGATGACTACAATATATGTAGCGGTTAGTTTCGGACCTCAAAATAAGGGATGTTACAACTTAGTATCAGAGCATAAGTTTATGTAAAACTTAAAAGAAATTTAAACCTAAAAATATTTTTAAAAAATAAACTAAATGAATTAGAGAAAATGATTGGGGTATGGGATAACGTTATAGTAACGTATTTGTATTTGTTATATATAAGTATACACTTTATCTCTATTTCCCATCCTTCTTGGATCATTCTTCCATGTCTTACTAAGGTTTGAATGCAGACTAAAGGAAAGTAAGATATGGAGGCAAGAAATGAAAGAGTGAATCTCGATGGAGGAAGAACAACAACTAATGGAAATGCTAGGCCCAAAACTAGTAGAAACCCAGGTCGACAAACAGCTGCATGTTGGAACACCATAGCTGGATGTGGGAGCTATGTATCGGTTCTTTACCCATGTGATGCAAGTAGGACTGATGCTGAACATGCAGGTGGAAATGTTAGAGGAGTGAATCAGGAAGCTCCGGTTGTCAACAATTATGCTGAGCTGAGCAGAGACTATGTAAGGCTGGGAGGGAATCAATTTGTTGGAACTGGAGATGCAATTGAAGTAAAGAATTGGTTGCTTCGTTGCGGGAGGATTTTCAATGATCTTGGACTAAATTATGACCAAAAGAGGAGGTTAGCATCCAGAAAATAATAAGGAGCTGCCTTGTACTGGTGGAATAGTGTAATTGTTAGAGTAGCGGAGGAAACATTGACTTGGGTAGAATTTAGGAGAAGGTTCGAGGAAAGATTTATGTCGGAAATTGTCAAGTCTACCATATTGAGAAAGTTTGTTAAGTTGGTACTGGAAAACATGACTGTGTTGGAGTATGCTACGAGATTCAAAGAGTTAGCGAGGTATGGTTATATTATCGTGGATATAGTAACTAAGAGGAATGAGAAAGTCATCCATGAATTGAGACCTGAACTTGCTAGGTCACCTTTACCACATTTCAGAGATCCATGTGATGTAGTTGTTAAGATGGCTTTAAGAAACGAAAAGATCCTTGCTTTCTTTGGTAATAACAAAGCAGTGGAGGCTCAAGGTTGGCAGAATAAGAAGAGGAAATCTTTTCATAAGAAGGGAGCTCAGAAGAGTGGAGCTGCCAAGAAGGGAACGTCTGAGGTTACGTGTTACAAGTGTGAAAAGAAAGGACATTTTGCGAATGAATGTTGTTCTAGAGATGGAAAGAAGGTGATTATGAGGAAGAACATCAAGTGCTTCAGCTATGATTAGATTGGTCATTATAAGAACCAGTGCAAAGAACTAGCTGAAGCTGGGAAGGGCAAGGTGTTTGCATTGGAACCAGCTACCTCGAGACAGACAGCTAAGGAGAAAGGAAAGGCTGTGATAGGACGTACGCTTTTGATTCATGGCATGCATGTTAGAGTTCTATTTAATACTAGTGCATCACAATCTTTCATATCTCACTGTTTGGTAGATAAGCTTAATCTATAACCTTTACACCTAGTTACTCTCTTAAGGGTCGCAAATCTGATAGGAGGGTATTGCAACTCTTGAAATGAGATGTGACCAGTTAGAATTTGAATTGTTAGGTCATATATTTTCTTGCAGTTTGCATGTGTTTGATTTTGTAGGCTTCATAATTATTTTGGATATGGACTGGTTAAGTAAGTATGGTGCTAAAATATTTTGCCACGATAGGAAAACATCACTAAGACAACCTAGTTGTAGTGATCGAATTATTTATTCTTTAGAAACTCCGAGTTTTTATGTTTGTGCTTTGTTGGGTGTAATGGAGGAGGAAGACGAGTTGAATCGAGTTTTCGTTGTTAGAGAATTCGTAGATATCTTTAAACTAGTGATAGGTCTACCACCGATACAAACTATTGAGTGTCGGATAGATCTTATACTAGGAGTTGAACCTGTTAGCAGACCGCCAAGTAGGATGACGCCTACCAAGATGATGGAGTTAAAGATGCAATTGGTGGATTTATAAGGGAAGATTTTTATTAGACCAAGCAGTTTGCCTTGCGGAGCAGCTGTAGTGTTTGTCAAGAAACCAAATAGATCGTTAAAGTTGTGTATGGATTATCGTAAGTTAAACGAGAAGATGATAAAGATTGATATTTTTTATTGAGAATTGATGATCCGTTCGAGTAAGTTAAGTGGAGCCAAAGTATCCTCTCAGTTAGATTTAGCAACAGGGTTCCAATAGTTAAGAGTAGCATACGACATTATTCCCTTGACGGCATTTAGAACAAGATATGGATCGTACGAATGATTAGTAATGCCATTCGGACTAACTAATGCGCCAGCCTTCTTTGTAGACTTAATGAAACGGATCGTTCGAGAGCATTTGGATAGATTTGTGTTGGTTTTTATATATGACATTTTGTTATATTTGAAGGACGAAAGATACCATGAAGTTCTTCTTAGGATAGTGCTTGAGACACTGAGGCAACATCAGTTAAAAGCAATTTTTCAAAGAATCACTTTTGGAAGAAGGAGGTGAAGTTCCTTGGTCATGTAGTCTCATAAAAATAGTTGTCGATAGATCCAACTAAGATCGGGGTAGTTCATAATTAGAAGAGATCCGAGATAGTGACCGAGATAAAGAAGTTTCTTAGACTAGCTGGCTATTACGAGTGATTTTTTAAGGATTTCTCGTGGATATCAGCACCGATGACTAAGCTGACAAGAAAAGAAAAAAGTATGTTTGGACCGATAAATGTGAGGAGGCATTCCAGAAGCCGAAACATTTATGGACTAATGTGTCGGTGTTAGTTGTTCCAGATGGGAATCAAGATTTAGTAGTGTATGCAGATGCATGCAGAACTGGAGTAGGAGATGTGTTAATGCAGATGGGTAAAGCAATTGCCTGTAGCTTAGACCACATGAGCTTAGATATCCGACGCATGACATAGAGTTAGTTGTAGTAGTTTTTGCATTGAAGATGTGAAGGCATTATCAATTCGGAGAGAGATTCGAGTTATTTATGGATCATAAATCATTAAGATTCTTATTCCCTCTGAAGGGGTTGAATATTAGATAGCAGAGATGGTTAGAGTTTATAGTTGCCAATGACTTTGAAATTGAGTAAACACCAATAGAAGGAAAAAAAGTACCAGACGCACTCTGTAGAAGGTATCAGAATGTAGTGTTAGCAATGATAACTAAGTGGAAAGATTTTGAAGCTTTGACTACATTCGATGTACTGTTAAGATCTACAAAAAGTTTGAGTCAAGAAACCGTTACATTGTCATGTTTAGAAATTTGACTAGTGATGATCAAAAGGATTGCTTCTAAGCAAGGATATGATCCATTACTAGCTGAATGGATCAGAAAGTTAAAGAGTGGAACTGAGATTGATGATTTAAAAGATTTCAGTCTTGACCAAAATTGGTGGTTGAGAAGAAAGGAAGGTTATGCATTCTGAATATTGGAAACATAAGGAAGGAAGTTCTTAAGGAGTGTCATCGATTAAAGTTCACCATTCATCCAGGAGGAACTAAGATGTATCAGGATATAAAAAGAAGTTTCTTCTGGGAACGTATGAAGAAGGATATAGACTTATGGGTAAAGCATTGTTTGAACTATTAACATGTAAAAGCCGAACATCAAAAGCCAAGTGAATTGCTTTAGCCTTTAGGTCGAATAGAGGAAATGAAAGTATTTGGATTATAATGGACAAACTGAACAATAGTGCATGCTTTATACCCGTTAAGTCGACTAGAACAACACCAGTCTTAGCTAAGTTATTCATAAGGAATGTAGGTAGACTGCATGGGATTCCAATTAGTATAGTAAGTGATAGAGATTCCTTATTCACCAGTGAATTCTGGAAGAGTCTATAGGAAGTTTTAGGTACCAAGCTTAAGATGAGTACCACTTACCATCCCCAGACCGATGGGCAAATGAAAAGAGTTAAAAAAGTCTTAGAATATTTGTTAACAGCTTGTGTACTAGATTTTATAGGATCATAGGAAGGCCATCTACACTTATTCTAGTTTTCATATAACAATAGTTATCAAACTAGTTTAGGGATGACACCATTTGAAACTTTGTATGTAAGGCCATGCAAATCACCCATATATTGGTTAAAGACCGGAGATAGATTAGTTCTTGGTCCAGACTTAATAAGAGAAGCCGCAGAAAGGATTGAGTTAATTCGAGCTAGAATGAAGGAAGATCAGTCAAGGCAGATAAGTTATGCATATAAGAGATGAAAAGACTTGGATTTCTCAGTTAGAGATTATGTTTTCGTTAAGGTATCACCGTTGAAGGGTGTAATAAGATTCGGGAAGTCGGGGAAATTGGCACAGAGGTTTGTAGGACCATTTCCTATTATAGAAAGGATCGAAAAACTAGCTTATAAGATATAGTTATCCAATAGTTTGGCAGGGTCCATAGTGTTTTCCATATTTCTCATCTAAGGAAGTGCATTTGAGATCCAGAAACTACTATTACCCCGATAGCATTAGAAGACTTGGTAGTGGAACCAACTTGACTATAGTCGGATAGTCAGTTCGCATAGTGGCTAGGGATGACAAGAAGCTAAGAAACAAGACAGTTAGATTAGTAAAAGTTCAGTGGAGTGAGGACGCAAGAGACTGTACTTGGGAAACATAGAGTAGGATTAGCGACACATAGACTGACTTGTTTGATGGTATGTTTTACCTTTATATTTGATTGATGTATGCACCTTATCATAATTTCGAGGATGAAATTCTTTAAGGAGGGGAGTCTTTAATGACTCTTATTTTACTAACATTATTTAGGTCATTTAATTAGATAAATTAAATAAAATAATATAAAGGAAAAAAAATTAAGATTTGATAATTAAGTTTAGGCCGTGCCTTAGTTAATAAACCAATTGGAATAATAAATGGTTAGGATAAGAAGGAGGAAATTGATAAGGGAAAATGGGAATAGCCTTCATTCCTACCCCTTAAACCCTTCTATTTTCATTTCCTTCATTCATTTTGCACATATATAAACTAAACAAAGAGAGAGGCCAGCCATAGCAAAGGGAAAATAAGAAGGAAACTAAATGGTTAAGGAATCAAAGATAAAAGAAATCAAGTCTACACCAAATGACTCACGTTTTTTATTTGTTTTTAACAAAGAGAGAGGCCAGCCATAGCAAAGGGAGTCTCACGTTTTTGATTTGTTTTGGTTTTAAGTGTAAACTTGTTTACTTTGCAAGTATTATGCCATGTTTTAGCAGTTTGAATGAGTATATGCTTGTTGGTGATTTTCTAGAATTTAAATATGAAATTTAGTGATATGATTGAGTTGGAAAACCTATCATATGATACCCAAATGACTTGATATTTTGATATGATGTTAGAAATATCATTTTAGAAGTGGGTTTTTAATGTAATAATTTTCCAAGAAAGTATGGGTTCTATATGAATTTCCTATGTGGAGAAATTGGTTAATTTTTGGTTAAATTATTAAAATTAATTAAATAATGTTTTGGCCTTCAAATTTTTATATGTCGAAGAGTATGATTAATTTGATTTATTTTGATTTTTGGAGATATTTCCTAAGTGTTTAGGAATGATAAATGAATTATTTGAGCCAAAAAGGGGTTATTTGTTTAATTAAAATGTTTATGATAAGGGGTAATTTGTAAAAATGTTTGGTATTGAGAATTATGTTACGTGGCAGATTTTCAGTAAAGAAATTGATAAATTTTTTACTAGGCAATGAAATTTTAACAAATTATAGAGGTTTGGTGAAAAGAAACAACTGTTTATAGTAATTTTTAGAATAATTACAACTCTGCCATGTCGATATTGGCTATGTCGAGCTACAACTCACTACATCGCAGTGTCGTCAAAGCGGAACAAAATAGTGCATATGATGTCAATGAGTTTGGCATGAAATGGATTAGTTTTGAACTTCATCGGGGTCACAGTAACAAAGACAAAGAGGTGGACTTGACATAGGCATGTCAATGTTTATACATGTCATGTTTTACACCAACTGGCTTGCTATTGCGTTTTATACTAGAAAGCATTCCGCCGCATATACTATCCAATGTTTTGACTCGAAGACCAAGATTGTCATCGAGCTTACACCATGCAGCTTTCAACTTGTTGTCGAGCCTAATCTATGCCGCGTTTAACTTGTCATCGAGTATAACCCTTGTTGCTTTTTAACTAGTCATCGAGTTTACTCTATGCCACTTTTAACATTGTTATCGAGCCTTTTCAATGCCGCTTTTAACTAGTTTTAAATCCTAACCCTTTTTTTTATAGCGATCGAGCTTAACCCATAATCTAAATTTTATACCCTCGATGAGGCATTGATGCCATTGTTTTTTAGAGTCACCAAAGTTCAATTTTTATAGTTTAACACTATGACTTATGAAGTTATGACTTCGACATCATCCCCATATGTTTTTAAATAAAAGACTTCGACATGCTTTTGAGTAGGCAAAGATCTTTAATGGCGATGACGTCGCCGAGTTTTATAATTGTAACGGTATTACATAGTTTTGGCCTTATATCCTAAGTTTTGAGAGGTTCGAAGACCCTAATGTTTTCAAGTTTCATCAACAATGTTTTGTAAAGCATATATCATGGCATAAGTTTTTTGAGTAAAGTAAAGGACCATTGTTTTCCTTGTTTTAAATATGATTTCAAGGGTTGAATAATTTACAAAGATTTTGTTTTCAAGAAAGTAAGGATAGGGTAGTTAACCCGGAATTTTACTAAAAGAATGACTCACAGATTAGAAAACCAAATGGGACTGGTGTAGGTTCGCGCCCTATACTTTAGCCAGTAGCTCCTAGCTAATATTAGTCCAAAAATTCCAATATGTAGGGCAGTGTCATGGGTAAGACTAAAAGAAGGTTACATACAGAATGGAATACACAAAGTAGAGATATGTTATTGGTGAGCACACAAAACTAATAGGATCAGTTGACCCTAGAAGTAGTAAGTCAAAGACCGACCATCTAGTTTTTTCTAACAACAATTTAGTACATTTATTTTGTCTGGTAGGCCCGAGTCAGCCATAGGTTTATAGTCAGCTTGATAGAACTATGATGTTGGGATAGATAGTCCACTGATTACATATTTTGTATGCATACATGTTATTGTATATTGTTTATTATAACCAATTTGGTTGTAATATTTTGATTGCAAAAGATATGCTTTTAAAGGATATTAGTGGGGGGAAACCCATTCCGCTAGGCGGCATGATCCCCTTAATGTCGATAAATCGAGATGCCATATTATTATTCACACTAGGATTTTTGTTTGACTCGAAGTTTATGTTTTCTCCTTAAACCCTCAGGTGCTCAAAATTTAGTTTGAGTAGGTTGAGAGTTAAGGTTCACTAGTTTAGCTGGTTTTGGCGAATAAAGCATTCAAAGATGTGCAGAAGGTAGATCTAGCTATGTAGGAGATTGTCTATTTATCTATTCCGCTGTGATTGAGTGTTGTATGTAATGGCAAATGTTACAACTGTCTAGTTAGTAACTCCATCCAAGGGGCATCATCATATGTTGCTCTTGGCGTATTTTGTAATAATCATATTTATCTAAACCTGAGCAATGTTACAAGATTATGTACTGAATATGAAATGCTAATTTGAAATGTAATGAGAAAAGTTGTTTTGAATTTTTTTTTTAATTATTTCATATTCTTGTGCTTCTAATATTATGAATACCATTATGATTATTGCATTTTGTCACCGGAAATGATGACTACAACATCTGTAACGGTTAGTTTCATTCCTCCAAATGGGGGACGTACATAATCTTTTTAGGGATTCGTTTGAAGTTGGAAATCGATAATAATATCTTATCTCAGGGATTCTGTCAATCATGAATAAGGAGGGAATAATTCAACAAAAAGAGCTCTGTCATCCATATAATAATAACAAGAAAGCTAGAAGTCCTTAAAGAATTATATTGTTATGTAGAAGAGCATTTAAATTCATGCTTATTTAACAAAAGATTCATGTTGATCATAATGAATAGAACATGCTTCGATAGTTGGAGTTTTCTTCTCTAAACAATAAAAAAGCTAGGAGTTCGTATGGTAAAGAAATCCATCATCACATATAAAAGATAGCCCTTATTCAAGTTCATTAAAAATCCAACTAATATAGAAAATCATAATAATTTTTCATCTCAAGAATCCTACCAGCAATAAGTAATAAGGAAACCCTTCAATAAAAATAGTTCTATCCCAAGAAATCCAAAAGTCCACAAAGAATTCCACTCTCATATTAAAGAGAATTTGAATCCAGACTTCTATTGGATAGAAGTTCAAATTCCATAACAAGAACAACATGGGTTTCTGCGATAATAAGGTACATCGTCTTGAAATTCGAAACTTAAAGTTTAATCAAAGAAATCCATTATCGCTTGATAAGAAACTCGAATCCATGCCTAAAAATAATAGATAGAGATTCCCTAGCTTCATTAATTCAGAAGATGATAGTCCAAGCCTTATTGTTTGTGTTTGATAAACAAATTAGGATCGTATAACTTCACATTATTGTCTTTACATCTAGTCAGGTTATTTTTCCATTAAGAATATAGATATTCCTCTGTTCAGTAGCAAGTCTGAGTTCCCAGACTTTGGTGATCGCGTTTAAACACCACTTTTATTTTTCCATGTTTACTACTGAAAGAACCTATGAAAAGCAATCATCAACCAAGTAAAATAATTTTTTATATAAAATCCAAACTCTATTTACATATATATATATATATATATATATATTTCATAATTGCATTTAAAAGAACCACTAAAGTAATTTAGAAGACTAAAGCGAACTCTTTTGTTGGTCACATTAAAAAACATATGACAAGTTTTAAGCTTATGTAGTGACAGATATGTGATAACATCTAGAAATCTATGTAGGGACAACAAAATCTAAAAAGATAAAAGCATTTATCATTTTAAATCATAAATACGTAATGGCAATACTGAATCACAACATATGTAAAGCCATATCACAGGTCAGGGTGGATAAAAAAATTGCTATAAAATTAATATCAGTTAAATTCATCATCTTAATATATCGGTTTTTTAAATGATTTTGTTATCACTATAATGTGGATTGAAATACTAATATGAACACCTCACCTCTATACTCATACTATTCAAGAGTATTACTAAGTAATACTATCGAATAATACGGAAAACGAGATTATATGGGGTAGACACATGATTATTCCTTTGAATAGAGACTGCTACTATTCTCAAATTCCAATATATTTACAATAAATGTACACGATCTTAGTACCAAGTAATAACCATGTGTGCTTCCAAGATATAACAATACACAATCATAGAACATATATAGAGTACATAAAGTCAGAATGCAAAAAAGGTATAATATGTATATATAATACATAACAGATACATAGTCACGTGGGTTACAATATGATAGTCCGATACCCACATAATACATACATCACACACTACATAACAGATATATACATAATTACATCAAGGCTACAAATTGCTTTAGGGAATGTATCATCCTAAAGCTACTACCAGTCCCCAAAATACATAAGTTTAAGACGCTAATGTGTACATGTACCTGCCGCATCTCAAGATTCTGACCCCAGTATTATAAAACACATGAGTCAGTCTATGTCTATATAGCTGATAAGTAACAATCAAAGACGTAAAGAAATCATGATATACTAAAATTATTATCAATAACTGAGTTCATACATTGAGTAACTTATTCCTATCTTTTAAATCTAATGTCCATATCACGTATCACACATTAGTTTCATATGTATATTTTAAAATAACATTACATAACAACTTGTGACGGGCGACAACTGTACGATGGACACTAATACCTAGTAGAGTCCGGATTATAATGTGTGAGGTACATAGTCAAATACTAGATCCAAACAAGGGTACAAATAGTATATGCCTATCAACCACTCCATTAGAACCAGACAGGAGTCTGATAGCACGAAGCTAGCTATAGAGTCACATAGACTATACAGTCTTCAATTACATCAACGGTCATTGGGACACGTATCCACTGGTACTTCTCTACGCTAAGCCTAAGCCACGGCACTACACTTGCCCAGATAGGTAACATACTATTGGACTAAGTGACACAGGGGCAATTGCACGAAGCTAAAGCACTAAGCTTTAATAATATGGCATCATAGATTTAGGGCGTGACCCCACGATTAGGCTGCTAAGGTGGATGCTAGCCTAATTCGGTTCTCTCCAACAACAAATAAAAGGAGTACATTCTAATAGACGACATATAGTATCTATATGATAGGTACAATGCCCAACTCATAAATACTAGTACGAAGCTTAACATATCACTATGAGACCCTCACATATACCTCAACACTATATCACTAACCTATCTGTAACGACCCAGAATTTTGAACAAATTAAATTGAAAATATTTAATTAATTTTAAATATTTGAACGATGATTTAATTTGAATTCCCGATTCAACTCAGATTTTTTCGATTAAACTTTAAAATTTAATCTATTGAATTGAATAAAAATTTATATCTTCAATTTTAAGTTGAAGAAAAATATTTCGAAAACTTTTAAAATTCGTATTGATAACACTGAAGATAATAGAAGCTTCAGAATTGAAGTTTACAGTTATTTGTTCAGTTTTGAAAATTATATCGTTCAGCCGATATTTAAAAATAGCCGTCCGAGGCACAGTCTCGGAATTCGACGAAACCAGTTCCATTGGGTTCGTAATATTGAATTATTACTGGATTTCCAATTTCATATTTTTCGGAGTTGTTTTGTGACCGTATGGTTACAAAACGCGTTGAAGTTTTAAATCGAATTTGATTTTTAATTTAAAATTTTAATATAGTCAACAGCAGCATGTTCTCCTTTATTCACGCAGACAATTACGATATGAAATCGTGCAAGCACGTTCTTCCCCGTTGTTCACGCCTATAATCACGAAGAGAAAATCATGCAACCCATACTCTTTCAATTTTAAAATATTCCTCTCCCTCTTCCATCAGTTCAGTTTCAAACGAGATTTCAAAATCGAGAAAAAATGAGGAACGCCTGTATTCTCTTTCATCTCAAACGATCTTTTTTTCTTTCCTCCTTTTAAATTTAATTCCCAAGTTTGCCTTTTGCCCCTCTCTTCTGTTTTCGGCAGTTATTCCACGCAAGTTCGATCGGAGGCTCGTAGACATAAGAACTAGGGCAAGTATAAGGGTTTGGCGATTTGGGAGCAAGTTCGAATCGACGGCGAGGCTAGGGGAGGTGACGCTCGCGATAGGCGATACAGGCGGCACTGTCAAGTTGGGGCGAAGGTGGTGGCCTACTCGAGCGCGTCACGATGGCAGCAGGGGTGATCGAGGTTGGGGATTTGGCGACGAGGCCGATGGTGGTTCAGGGTCGCGAGCAACTAGGGTATGAGGCGCCGCTGGTTGAGGCGTGTCGACGATTTTGGGGTTTTCGAGCTCGAACTCGAGCACGATGGAATCGCTGTTGGCGACAGCGATTGTCACGACGCCTAGCTGCGTGGATAGGGCGACTCTCGTGGGATGATGGCTGTAGGGTTTCGTTCTCGAGGCA
Source organism: Allium fistulosum (assembly GCA_030737815.1). NCBI lineage: Eukaryota > Viridiplantae > Streptophyta > Magnoliopsida > Asparagales > Amaryllidaceae > Allium > Allium fistulosum. The sequence goes on along the minus strand of CM060902.1, from coordinate 189,111,649 downwards.
GTAAGGGGAACTCGACGCGAACTAGGACTCGATGTTGCTGGGATTTGTTTGTGTTCATGGAAGAGGGAATCACGAGCTAGGATTCGCAAGTGCAGTAAGGTAAAATGATGTTGTTTTTACATATCCGTATTCATATATCAGTTAGAAAAAAATAAAATAAAATAAATCATAACAGAAATTATATATATATATATATGATTTTGGGAAAGTATATAAGAATTTTGAAATATTGAAGTGTTTATTTAAAAATTGGATTTTTGAATCTATATAGGTTACTTTATAACTATATATATGGTTTTAAAAGGGAAGAAAGAATATATATACATATATATATTTTCACTTACTATTTAAAATAAGTATTAAGGTGGTAACGTGTTTAATTGGCTTATTCAATTATTTTAATCATTGGAATAATTTATCATAGGAAATTTGATTTGAAATTTAATTATCAGTTAAAATAATTGTTAGTTAAATTAAATTTATAAATGGTAATTTATTGATCGATTAATTCAAATATTGATGAATTGTATAAAATATTTATACAAGGTCTGAAATGGAGAAATAAACTGGGATGGAAATGGATTGCAAAATAAAAAGCTAAGGTGAGATTTTTCTCACTCAAAATTAATTGCAGTTTTTGACTGATTGATTGCTATTGGATGTGATATTAGATATAGTAGGATATATCTATATATATAGCAATATATACATATTGGCATATGTATATATTGGATTGATGATTTCCCGCCTCGTATAGCGGATGAGACCCTATTGTGCCGTTAGTAAGCGGATTATTATAAAAACCCATATACCGCGATATTCCACCTCGAAGTGGAATTGGTATTGTGCTAACATCTGTGGATGCAGGGAAACAGGTTGGAGGGATCCAACTGGATTCCTCACCAGTAGTTATTTATTTATAGATATTGATGTATATTCTGTTATCATATTGATATATGATGTTGTTGTTGTGATTGACTAATTGGTGATGTTGCATCATCGGATTCAAACTTTTGAAGTTTTAAAAATAACGATTTTTACTTTAAAAAGGATTTTTTTGAAGTGATTTTTGGAAAGTATACGATTTATTAAAATTTTGAATTTATTTATCTTAAATAAATAAATGTTATATTTTTTAAAGTTATAGAAATTATAAATGTTTGTGAAAAATAACCAAAAGATGATTTTTGAAAAAAAAAACAGTTAAGTAATTTATAAAATAGTTTAAATTTGGATTTTCGAATTATTAAAAACGATGTATATAAAAGATGTACAAAATTGATATTTATCAATTAAAATTTTTGGAATTTAAAACGAGTTTTTATAAATTGTGAAGATAGAAAATTTATAGAATTATAAGTTGTAAAGATAGGAAATTTATAGAATTATAAATTGTGAAGATTTGAAGTTTATAGATTTATAAAGATTGAAGTTTATAGATTTATAAAGATTGAAGTTTATAGATTTATAAAGTATGAAGTTATAAAAATGAATGAAATTGTAGAATAAAGACTTATAGGAAATTTACTTGTAAATTGGATTTTTTGCCTTTAAGTGGAATATTGATCAAATTTGTTAATAAAGGAGATTTACAAATCAAAGTTGTTAAAAAAATAGAATTAGAATTTATAAACGTTGTTTTATAAATTCGAAACCAATTTAATTTGATAAATTAAATATAGAAGGTTATTAAAGAAGATATATTCGCAATTCTGGATAGCGAATTATCCTTGAAATAAATGTGTAGAAAAGATTGGAATTGGGTTAAGTGAATTATATTCACGATTTTGGACAGTGAATATATTATTAAATAAAATGGATTTATTTTTGAAGAAGTGATAAAAAAATGAAGTTAAACATTTTAAAGATGTTTTAAAATGTATTATGATATCGAATACATAGATTTCAACATTTTTATTGTTGAAATAGACGTTTTCGAGAAAATAAGGAAATGGTGGACTATAACACTGTTGTTATAGTAAATGATTTCCGAAAGGAAATATTTTTGTGTAGTATTGAGATTTATATATCTATCTTAATTTCGAATCCCTATACTAGTGATTTTGAGTCGTCGTAACGATGTTTTACGTAACATTCGTTTTGACTCAAATAAATGTTGTTATAGTAAATGATTTCCTTAAAGAATGAATTTATACTTAAATTCGATTTAAGTATATTGAATATTTTCAAATATTGAAAATAAATGATTTGTGAATTACTTATTTTAAATAAGTACGGGATTGCTTTTCCAATATGAAACAAAGGGTTTGAAACTTTATCTTTTAAAGATAAATTGAAAAGTGAATATTTGAAATTGTTTTCAAACGGTTAAGTGTGGAAATTTTATATCTAGTAAAAGATATTTTGGAAGATAAAATAATTTGGGAAAATTATTTGGAATCTGATGATGTTGCGCATCTTTATTGATAGTTAAATAACCGACTATCAATAATTACCTTGAATAGGTATTTGTTGTGAATTGGATGAATTTGAATGCCACACTTATTTTTGAATAAGCGCTCACTATTCGGGTTAGCTGGGAAAGGACCATGGGGTCGTATAACCCATTCCGAATATGTGATACGTCGTTATGAATTGCATTCGAAGACCGGTGTTGAAGACCGGATATTTTTGAAAACGGAAGGATTACCGTCGAGTTACTCTACATCGGCTGATCTCCGATTTAGAGGTTTTATCACCCTTAGTGACGGGAAGTCCGGACGTGATTAGAAATTTATCCGGATATGCAAGGGCTTCGTGAGAAGTGCCTTCGGTTCTGTTCGATCCCGGAACAGACTTGTATGGATTGTGTGTCTGACGTTACAATTTGAGATATAAAGCTGATTTCTTTCAAATACATTTCTGTTGGTGGCAGAGAATTTATTCTCTTAGCTTAACACCCTTCTCTGAGACGTACGAGCTCAGAGGTTATGTAGTTGAAATTTATTAGCGATATATCCCAATTTGGTAACGTGGCATACTGAGTGTTGCTGTGAAATGATCAGTGTTTGATCATTTGCGATATGATCATTTGTTTGATCTTATATCTTTGTGATCATAGGTTGATCATTTTGTTTGACCCGAAGCATAGCTTTGTAGAAAGCGTAGCTTTGTGGACGAGACTTCGTCGAGCCTCACACCCCGGAAATGGTCGAAACAGGAAGGATGCAGCAAGGTTTTAGGGAGTAGCGCCCCTTAGTGTATGTCATTCCTTCTGGATAAAGGTGGTATCATGGTATGGAGCCCAGATACTTAACCTCTGTGGTTGCTGCAAATTTATTACTTTGTGGTTGTTGCGAATCGGGGATCCTCGGGAAGATCGGTGACGATCGGGGGATGGCATACGCGTGTCAGTAGTTACCTATTTTTGCAGAGGTAACCCGGCCTTGTGTTGGCAGAGATCTAACCGTAATGTTAGGTTATTTCTCGGGTCGTCTATTCCAGGGACGTACCCATCGTGGATAGGAAGTTCCTTGGCCTGACCATTTGTTGGAAATCCATCTTCCAATACGAACTTTGTACGGTATTAGTTGTAGAACCTGCCATCTAATATGGTAGCTATAGTAGGCATAGTATAATGGTACCTATGCTGGCTAAGATTGATATTATACTTTCGAAATGTTTTCTACACTATGCACTAATAATAATATCAAAAGGAATTTGACTTTGCGTAGTAAGCATCTTTGACTATCATAAGAAGAAATCTCCTCCAATTCTGCGTTTGCATTGTGTGTGTGGCGGGAGGTCTTATGGTAGTTTCATTTTCCAAAAGCATTGCGAATTTGTTTTATTTTCTTTGTGAAAAATAACTGTTTTACGATCTCACACCAGTCACCATGACTGACTCGGAGTTTATTGTTACCCTTCTAAACTCTGGGTGCCCACCAATTTCCACACGGGCAGCCTAGAGTTATGTTATCAGGATATTCTGGAGCTTGGAGATAAGCTGGATGATGAGACGTAGTATTTGTATCTGATAGTATTTATTCCGCTGTGTATTCTGTATGAGGACAAGTTATATAACTGTCCATTGTTGTATATTGACTCTGATGATTGATGTATGTATAAACTGATATAGTTCTTTGTTTTAAAAGACTAGTGTTTATCTATTATATATTGTTCCGTTGCGATGTGTAAGATTCTGATATTGTTTTCTATTCTGATGTTGTTCTGTTGTTGTTCTTCTTCTTTCTTCTTCTACTCTTTTCTTCTTTTTAAAAACCCTCACTATTGGAGTTTCCGGCACTCGATTTCTCGGCAGTCAATAAAGGGAGTATCGATGTCGAATTTTCGAAAGTCGAAAATTTCGGTACGTGACATATCACTTGAGTGTGATATACTTGTATAGAATAACCGAATAAATATCACTACATCATCCCATACTACTTTGTGATACTCAATAATTTACTCTATGCCCATAAACTGCACTCATATCCATCATACCTATGCCATAAGTCCTATGTATAACTAGAGAAATATTACTGAATGCCTCGTCCCAAGTGGTATTGTAACTCTGTTTATTACAAATTTCTCATAGCATAGAGTATCCCAAATTATTCACATTTATTTATATGGTTTAATATTTATATTTATTTGGGACATAATACATTTGCATCTTGCTTTTTTTTATTTTCAAATCAATTCTTTAAATTCATAATAAATAAATACCAAACATTCCATTGTTTATTTCATCAATTTACAATTAGAATCATATAAAAATATAAATCTTTAAACTTAGTATTTCTATATATAGATAATTTCTCAAAACTTATTTTATTTACAATTACTGATAATTCTATTTAATTAAATATTTATCTAATTTACATATATATAAATTATTAATTAATATTTATATGTAAATTTAAAATACATGTATATAACTTATTCATGTATGAATTTATACTGTTTATATATAATTATTCTTATACTATTTTATTTCTATTTCATATAATTTAATCATATTTTATTTTAATTTATTTATAGTTTTTTTAACAGCAACAGCCGCAATGGTCGATCGGCCAGATGACCGGTCATCGATCATCGATCATCGTTGACCAGCGCCATCATATTATCATGAGCACCTACTATTGTTAATCGCGATCAATGACACAATTTTAAGCTATACTCGACCAATTTCTAATACTTTCTGCAGTATATACAGACTCGTACAAGCAACCACTGATTATACAAGCATTTATGCACCAAAGCAACTAATATAAAACCAGTATGAACAAAAACAAAGCAAGATTACACACTGTAACCCAATATCTGATCATCGCTTAGTTGATTCTCAAGCTTGTCTACAATTGGGGATTTTATTAGATATAGAATTGTGAAAATATTTCACCCAAAGATGATTAACTCTAACTAGATACTCTAACTTCTTCTACTTCTTGCATTTTCACTTAATGTAAATTCCAAGTGCTTAAAATCAATGAATTATGCTAGGGTTTCTTCTTGCTAGATGATGTAGAAGCATGGCAGGAAGATTACTTTCAAGTTCTATAGTTTTTAATAATTCATTTTGATTGTTTAGAACTTTTTTTAAAAGTTAGATCAGTGGTAGGGTTTATGTGTGAGGTGGAAGATTCATCGGTGTTTTTAGTTTATAACATACTTATATTTATAAACACATATGAAACCTCTAGATTTTGAAAATTCCAAAACTATGATTTTTTAATGGTTAATGGTTAATTTATAAAATGACCCTATCTAAGCCTAGTTATTAATTATATTTCCTTTTACTTTCAAATATTCATTTTCCTTTCTACATAAATTAACTTTAAATATAAATTCCAAATCCTCTTTAAATAACTAAATATAACAAACACAAATAATTCCCAATCTACTTATATTTATACACTCTATTTATAGTATAATTAACTAAGTTATTTATTTACATTTCCGAACTCTTGAAATTACTTTTAATATTAATAAAATGTTCAAATTAATTTATGAACGCCAAATACAAATTCAATTCTTTAGCTATATCAATTATTAGAATCATTTAAATTATTAATTATGTCCACTAACTATCATTTTAATCTGACTTAATTATTTAAATTATTATTATTTTTTCAATATTAGTTGCTTCATAACACCGGGTTGTTACAACCTTCCTCCCTTATGAAAATTGCACCCTTGCAATCCCTTATTGGGAAAATCTATAACAAACTAGTTAATACAAACTCATCTACATCATATTTTATTATATAAAAATGATCTAAATACACACACATATTCCTGACTCAAGTGCTTTGTCAAATAACTCAGGGTAAGCCTGCTTCATATGCTCTTGAGTATCCCAAGTACAATTAAATGGATTATCTGACCATTGCACATTTACTAGAGGAACTCGTTTGCTCCCGAGCTACCGAACTACCGAGTTAACTATCTAAATAGAATGTTACACATAATTCATATCTAGAGAAATTCGAGTCCTTGTATCTCTCTCGGCTCTACAACAATCTCAATATCTCGTATACACTTCTTTAATTAAGATACATGGAAAACATTATGTAAACCAGTAAATTGATCTGGAAGTGCTACTCGATAAGAAACTCATCTAACACATTCAATAATAAAAAACAGACCAATATAGTAAGGTGTTAGTTTCCTAGATTTGATAAACCTCATAACTCCATTAAGAGGTGATATCTTCACATACACGAGATCTCTAACATAGAAAATTAACTCTTTTCTTCTTCGATCGCCATAAGATTTTTGGCAATCCAGAGCTTCCTTCATTTTTCGATTAATCATCTCAATCTTCTCTAATGGAACCGGGTCCAAAAACAAATTATCTCCAGCATCCAGCCAATAAGAAGATGATCGACATGGCCTTTTGTACAGAGCATCAAATGGAGCCATTCCAATACTAGACTAGTAGCTATTGTTCTAAGCAAACTCAACTAAGCAAAGGTGTTCCTCCCAATTTTCACCAAAGTAAAGCACATAGGCTTGAAGTAAGTCATCAAGAATCTAATTCACTCGCTTTGTTTGACCATCTGTTTGATGATGATAAGCAGTACTAAAATTCTGCTTCATTCCCAAATCTGCTTGAATGCTTCTCCAAAATCTACTATTAATTAATGGATCACGATCGTAAACAACAGAATTCGATACTCCATGAATTTTAACTACTTCTTTCACATATAATTTCACTAAATATGGTGTTGTTCTAGTTTACTTCATAGGTATAAAATGAGCCAATTTGGTTAACAATCGACTAATACCCATATGCTATCACAATCGCTTCGAAAACGAGGTAATCGATAAATTAAATCCATGGATACCTGTAATGATTAATAAGGTTTGATAGGGACTTATATAAAACAAATCATTAACACTAAACACTGAGTATACTCATACTTAGTCCCACCTTCCATTGAGGAACCACCAACTGCTAAAGTAACCCACTTACTCTTTGATGCTCAGCTTTAAGTAGTTGACAAGTAACCCATTCCTTCAAATAATTTCGAATATCACGCTTCGTTCTAGCCCAACAATATAGACATTTCATATTTATATACATTTTACTTCTTCCTGGATGAATGGTATAACACGATCGATGAAAATCATCCATTATTTCTCTATAAAGACCATAACGATCAGGAACTACTAATCTATTCTTCTTCGGTAAACATCCATGCAAATCAAGAGAATACTTATTCAAGTCTTCTCCTTCTTCACCCCTTTTCAGTCTTTGGATCAATTCTAAAGGGGTTTGATCTTCCCTTTAAGCTTCAACAATTCGATCCATCAAAGACGGTCTAGCTACAAGACTTGCCAACCTTACACCGAATCTTCCATTGAATCTTTAGCTCGAATCTCACACATAGAAAGTGTCTAAAGATCTTTCCATTCCGCAAACATCGTCAAAACCACTGCCCAGTGCTTCCTGTTTAATGCGTCAGCTACACGATTTCTCCATCCAAGGGTATATTGGATATCAAAATCATATGCTGTAAGAAATTCTAGTCACCGATGTTGTCTTATATTAAGATCCTCTTGCGTAAATAGATACTTCAAAGATTTATTATCTGTATACAATACAAACCGTTCTCCAAGTAAATAATGTCGCCATATCTTAAGTGCAAAGACTATAGCAGCCAATTCCAGATCATGAGTAGTATTTCGAGTCTCGTTAGGTCTTAATTTCCTTGATTTGTATGACACTACTCTACCCTTTTGTATAAGAACAACACCCAATCTAGACACGCAAGCATCTGTATAACTTTTGGGTCTTGATTATCCTTTGAAAAAATCAGCACAGGTGCATTGGAAAGTAACTCCTTCAACTTTAGATACACTTCTTCACACTTGGATGTCCATTGAATTTCAACACCTTTCCATGTAAGGTTTGTAAGAGGTTGAGAAATCTTTGAATAATCTTTAATAAATTATCGATAATAGCTGGATAATCCTAGAAAACTCCTTAACTCAGAAACTGTCTCAGGCTGCTTCCAGTTCTGTGTAGCTTCAATCTTGGCTGGGTTTACAGATATTCTAGTTGCAGAAAAAACGTGACGCAAGAACTTAACTTTTTCTGCAAAAAATTACATTTCAAAAATTTGGCTTTCATCTTACTCTTTCCCGGTGCCTTTAAAATAGTCCTGAGATGATTTTCATGTTCTTCCTTGGAATATACTAAAATATCATCAGGAAATACGAGGACGAGCTTATCGAGATACTCTCTAAAGACTCGTATCATCAAGTCAACGAAGTATGTAGGAGAATTCATTAATCAAATGGCATTACTAGTTAGTCGTAAGACACATATTTAGGACGAAATGCAGTGAGTGGAATGTTATCTTCTGCAATGTGGAGTTAATGAAAGCCTATAGCTAAATCAAGTTGTGAAAATATCTTTTCTCCACTAAGTTGATCAAACATATCATCAATCCGGGGTAAAGGATACTCATTGTTGATCGTGAGCACATTCAGCTTACGATAATCTACACACAGTACCAGCTGCACCTTAGGGAGAACTTCTAGATCTAATAAAATGCTTAGACTCCAATTTCGACAATTTCTTCTTGATTCTTCATTTTCCTTTATCAATATTCATGTTGGAGGACGACTAACTGGTTGAGCTCCAGGAACTAAGTCAGTTCTAAACTCATTCGATCGTTTAGGGGAAGGTCGTAGTAGGTTGAAAAATATCTGGATACTCCCTTATTACTAGAATTCGAGCTATTTCATCTTCATCCTAGACTTCTAAAGTGCATAAAGATCCACTCGAATTCTCATCAATGTCTCCAAGAGCTAAACTAACTCGATCAACTGATTCTAGATGGCCAAGTATTACAATTCTTTCGGAACATAACAAACGTGCCTCATAATGATTTAGCCAATCCATACCAAGGAAGATGCCAAACCCGAAATATTCGAGTACGTGCAAGTCACAATTAAAGGATAAGTCATAAAATACTTCGACATTCTTACATATCATCACAACAAAGGTTGCATATCCCCCGATAGGATTAGCAATCCATAAAAATGTGACAAAGTATGTAACAACCCTGATTGGAGATTACCTGTCAATATTGAATTATAATGATAATTATAATTTAATATTGTGATTTAAATTAAAATTAAAGAAATTAAATTATTTATTTGGAATAAATAATGAATTTTGGAACTTAAAATGAGAAAATGAAATTCCAGGCTTTATTTTATTTTGTTTGGAGTGATGATAAATAGAATATGGGCTTTAAATAGTGAAAATGATTTTATTTTAGAGAAAATGCAATAATTATATTAATTATTGCCCATTTACTTCTTTTAATAATTTTTAAAGGAAGTAGTTGATTTTTAAAGGTGTTTAATTAAAAAAAGTGGAATTTAGTTCAAAAATTAGTTTTAATTATAAATTTGAGTTTAGAATGGTTAATTATAAATTTGTGCATTTATTTGTGAAAATTGTGTATTTTCGTAAAATAAAGGATTTTAATAATAAAAATGTTTAAAAATTAAAATTAATCTTTTTATATAGTATAAAATATGTTATTTCATAAGTATGTAAATTTACATACTTTGTTGTGTGAAAATTGGAAAGAAAACGACATTTGTTTATTTACAGTGTAAATATGTATACATTTTTAATTAAGTGTTGATTATTTAACTAATAGGCCATTTTATTTCTTTCTACTAATGGATCCAAGGCCCATTAGTACTTACCTGATATGAGAAAAGAGGAGTTGTACGTTCTTTTTTTTTTCTTCCTCTTCTTCTACCTAAAAAAAACAAGCCAGTAAACCATAGTTTTCCAAATTACAAAATTCAAGCTCAATCTTCAATTAAATTCAACCAAATTTCAAGTCTTTTTGCAAGATAAAGATAAATCAAAGGTAAACAACTTCAAATCATACAATTTCATCACAAATCTCTTTTACAGTAAATAGCTTTCTAAACTTCTTACTGTGTATTGTTTGCATGTCCTATGTTTGCTTTCTACAGGTTCTCAAGGCTTGTAATCTCAAGCCAAGCTTCTGTCATGCATCTAAATCCATGTATTAGCATTCAAATCAGCAAGGTGAGTTACAAAACTCACAAAAACTAGCTGAGCCAAGCTCAAAATCGCCGAAAATTTGCTTTGTAAATTGTTTTTACTTTCAATTGTGTGTTAAAACATTCTCTGGTTGGTACTTTGCATGCTAATATCTTTTGATTTCGGCAACGAAATGCTGCCGGAATTCTTGCATTTGGTAGCTTGCATGCTAAACTTCATCTCTGTAAATTTTGGTTGAAAAATATTATCATTTGGATGTTCAAAACAGTGGAAGAAAATCAACTCAAACGCAGATTTTTGCCCATAGAAATTGTTTCCCGAGTTGCTGCAAATATGGCCTGAGTCCATGTTTGAGACAGCATAACTCTTTCATTTCTTACTGGAATTCATTTATTCTTTTTTTGTTTGAAAGATGAAAGCATACCAAGTTTCAGGTCATTTAGACCTATATAACTTATAGAAATATGCTGTCGAACTTTGATCCGGAGCATGTTTTTGCCCATAGTTTTACAGTGAAAACGCTGTCTATGTTCAACTTTGAGACATCATAACTTTCTCATGCTTTATCCAAATTGCGTAATTCCTTTTTTGTTTGAAAGATAAAGTATTCTACTATATACATACCCATATTTAGCTCAATATGATGTCATTTGGTCCTCTGTTTTATGCCTGAAAGTTGAACCCAGAATGGATTTTCAGGCCTGGGCACATTCTTGTTGAACTGTTACAAACATGGTCCGAGTCTATGTGTAAGACAGCGTAGCTTTTTCATTTTAAGTCGGAATTCATTGATTCTTTTTTTGTGCGAAAGATGAATTATTCTACTATGTGCCCACCAATTTTTAGTTCAATTAGACTTCGTTTGGCCATTTGTTTCATGTTCTAAAGTTGAACCCAGAGAATATTTCAGACCTGAGTATTATTTTGTCTATGCATTTTTATGTTCTTTTTCCGTCCGACTTTTGACTTTTACTTCATGTTTTGTGATATTTATGAAATGTTTTGAGGCCGTGATGTCTATCGGTAGACTAGCCAAATTTTGGTGATTTAAATTCAAATTTTGGATTAAATTTGAATTTAATTTGAATTGATTTCAAATATCGATTTGAGCGATTTCTTGGGTTTTTATTCTTTTTCGAGCACGGATTTTTCCCAAAACGTTTTGAAATAATTTTTAAAATAATGAGCATTTAAATTATTATTATATGATATTTTTAAAGTATTTTCAAATATATAATCTATTTATTCTCGATAATATAGGAATTTTCAAATATGGCTTTCAAAAATTCGTATTAAAAGCTTATTTTCTCAATTAAATTATTTTATATATAAAATACACATTTTTGCACTATTCGAGCGAATGAAAAGGAGAATTAAACGGTTTGGTAAAACACGTGGTATGGGACACGTGCGTTCATCTTATCGGTTAATTCTCGACTTGTCCGTTTGATCATTTTGACCTACGGGTCGAGTTTACCGATGAGATGAGGTAAACTTTTTACTACTTTGAGTGTGAAATTTACTAGTGGTTAGTAAACTATTTAGTGCGAACGTGTGGTATGGGACATACGTTAACACTGTTCGGGTTCCTATCTGAAAGTTTGTGACACATTTGTCTAAGAGACGTATTTGCCAGTACTGGACCTTCGGGTCATTTGTCCTTTGGGATGTTTGTCTAAGAGACGTATTTATCCATTGTGACGTATTTGTCCTTTGGGATGTTTGTCTAGGAGACGTATTTATTGTCCTTCGGGACGTTTGTCTAAGAGACGTGGCGCCTTATTTTGGGAGAATAATACTTGGTGGGCTTTGGCCATATGCACGTGCTATATCTTTGAGATGATTTCATTGATGTTTGTGATTTGCCTAGTGTATCGCCCTTTTCTGGAATTGGTCCTTTGAACCATTTGATATATATTTGTGACGATTACCTTTTAGGAATTTGAACTCTTGGAAGTTCTATTTTTGAGATTTGAATTGCCTATACTAGCGTTATATGAGATTTGCCTTTTGGCGTTTACTTGAGATTTTATTCTCCTTTTTGGAGATATATTTTCCTTATGGCGTATTTGAGATGGGATCTCTTTATGCATGTTTTGGGTTTGCCAAGATGGCGGGTTTAGGTTTTCCCCTAAACTATATTTGATGTTTTATGAATGCCGATGATATGAGGCTCACTACTTTTAGCGTTTTATGGGTTATTTTATCTCTTTTGAAATTATATGTTTGTGTAGTGATACCATATTATCACTTGATGTAATCATACATTTTAGACTGTTCCTTCCCATTCAGGAATACTATCACATTATCCTTATGCTTATATTATCGCTTATCCTTGTTAACAGATTTGTTTAGCTAGACTGACCCATGTATTTTATACTCGGGTCAGACCGAGGTTTTTCAGGTTAGGTACATTTGGACTTAGCCTATTTTGCTTCCGCATGGACTCTATTCTGCTAGCTCTTTGTTGTTATAGCTTTTTGTGTAGTCCTTTTCGGTTTGCTACTCTGATATGTATATTCTTTTGACTCGCTTGTATATTGTGGTTACTACACCACTTGACATGTATCATTTTTTATACTCTGTGATGTATCTGTATATGTATATGTATGTGATGATCTGTTGTTCTATGATGTGTGTCGCATTCGAGTTATTGTATTTTGTTCTGATAGATCCTATAGCCACCTATGGCTTTGTATTAAGTATCTATTGGATATATCGATCCACTTGAGAAAAAAAATATGGCATTTGTCGACGTATTCAATAGATATTTAAGACAAGGCTATAAATGGTCGCTCCTATCCAGCCATATTCTCTACATTAGCAGACAGTATTACCTAGTAATACTCTTTGTTAATGTGGGTCTCAGGGTGGGGCGTCACAAAGTATACGACATCCAAATTAAACTTATCAACCAATTCCTTAGAGATAAAAGAATGAGATGCACTCGAATCAAAAAAAATTCTAATAAGTAAATTTCTAAATAGAATCATACCTTCTAGGATAGCAGGTATCTCCCTCTTCGCCAGAGACTGGTCACTAACGATTCCAAGGACATTCAGCTTACTGGTCTTTTTTGGAAACATAGTTGCATAATGACCAATTTCCTTACATATATTGCACCTAATCTGAGAAAACTATGGATTGGTACATTATCTAATATAATTCCCTTTTCCCCCATAATTGTAGCACACTTGATGTTCCTTAGGGCATATCTTATCACCTGCTCCAACTACTGTTCCATAAGTTTGTTTCTTGCCAAAGAACTTATGCTATTTTTTCTTCAATGGGAATTTCCACTTTTGTCCAAAGCTAGCTTCCTTCTTGGGTTTCTCCTCTCCACTTTCTCTCTCTTCTTCCTCGAGTCTGAGTGCTGTATCAACTAGTTTCCAATGGTAGCATCCAATTATGGAAGTAAATCCTTCCTTAAAGCTCTATTCAATCCATAAACATACATCTTATTTTTCTTTAATGGTGTATTGATCATGTCGATGCCATACTTAGATAGAGATTCAAAAGTAGCAACATATTCTACAGCTGGCATGCGAGCTTTCTTTAATTGATCAATAAATTTGCAAACCATTGCAGCTTTCTCTACCTCTGGTCGAAACTTCATCTCCAATCAAATCTTGATTTGATCCCATTTCAAACCAGCTTTATCCTCTTTCGCCGCTAGGAACTCATACCAATATAACGCTCTTTCCTATAGTTGACTCGAGGCGGTTTGAACTTTCTATTGATCTATCACATTCGTCTTTGTAAAAATACACTCGCACATCTCTAACCATGCCCGAACGCAAATCACTCTTTTTGTTCCTTTGATTTCCTTACCATCAACGTTAGCGTTATCTTTGCATAGCCTGGCAAATTCGAAACAAGTAGTGGAGGAATTAGGAGTCATGGAGGCACTTGACTGTTGGATACTCCTGACCAACTCCATCTACTGCTCTATTTTCAAAAATACTCCCCTAGTTCCACTTGATTGCCTAGGTCAATTCGTCTAGAGCTGGTCCACCCATTCTCACTATCACATAAAAGTAAGATATAGATTAAGTATAACAAACAATACATATATCAAAATATGCAAATAACAAATATGCACTTAGATGACTATTCCCTGTAATCTTCTTATACACCAAATAATATTTACATCTCCCCAGTACCTAGGGAATAAATGGAGCCTTAATGGTCCTTTTAGGTCAATGACTCATGTCTCTAAATGTCAGATATTGTTCTAACTTTTCTCTTATACCAACTTTGAATATCCAACCTCTATACTCATACTATTCAAGAGTATTACTAAGTAATACTGTTGAATAATACTAAGAGTGAGGTTATATAGGATAGACACATGATTATTATTTGAACTAACACTGGTACTATTCTCAAATCCTAATATACTTACCATGAATGTACATGATGTCAGTATAAAGTAATAACCATGTGTGCATCAAAGATATATAGGACAGTACAAAACCACCGAACATATATATAGTACAAAGAGTTAGAATGCGGTAGATAAAATATAATATACATATATAATATATAATAGATACATATTCATGTCGGTTACAAAATGATAGTCTGGTACCCACACAATGTGTACATTACACACTACATAACAGATATTTACATAAATATCAAGGCTACAAAATGCTTTTGGATATTATCATCCTAAAGCTACTACTAGTCTCTAAAATCCATAAGTTGAAGATGCTAATGTGTACCTATACCTACCATATCTTGGGATCTTGAACCGAATATTATAGAACACATGAGTCAGTCTGTGTCTATACAATCTGTGCAGTTAAAGAGCTCGGCAGACTCAATGTGGCAGAGGTACAAAAAGTCATAGTGGGGATACAGCGAGGATATAGCGGGATATAGCGGATGACTCTAAAATAGCATATAAAACTCATACTTAATGTTTTTACAAATATATTAATGGTAATTAAGTGAAAAATTAACATTCAATTGAATTATAATTAGTACATAAATAATTTTAAATAAAAACATGTGCGAATATACTGTAAATAAACGTAAAACTGTTATATAACATAATTGAATTTAGTAGAATATTATAGTATTTTCATTTCTGAAAATATATTAAAAAATCAACTAAATAAATTAATTTCATAATTTTTATAATGTATAAATATCATTTTTTAATTCATTTATTTTAAAGAAGATATAGCGGAAACAGCGGAATATAGCGGAAATAGCGGGATATAGCGGAAATAGCGGGGCTTAAAGCAAAAAGGCTATATTTGGGGCTATATGGAAATATCATAACGGTAGAAATCCGCTATGAGATATAGCAGGGTTATAGCGGGGTAATAGCGGGGCATTAACTGCACAGTATACAATTCATAAGTGATAATCAAAGACATAAAGAACTCATGATATACAAAAATTATTATCAATACGTGAATTCATACATTGAGTAACTTATTACTGTCTTTTAATTCTAATTTCCTAAATCACGTATCAGACATTAGGTTCCTATGTATATTATAACATATACATTAAATAACAACCAGTAATGGGTGATTATTGTACGACGAACACTAAGTCCCTAGTAGAGTCAGGTTTATAATGTGCGAAATCATACTAGACCCAAATAATCGTATAAACAGTATATGCCTATCTACCACTCCGTTAGAACCAAACAGAAGCCTGATAGCATGAAGCTAGCTCCAAAGTAACATAGACTCTACAGCCTTTAGTTACCTCAACAGTCATCATGGCACGTATCCACTAGTACTCATCTGTGTGAAGTATAAGTCTTGACACTACACTTGTCTGTATAGTTAACAGACTACTGGCCTAAGCGACACAGCGGCAGTCGCAAGAAGGCAAAGCACTAAGCTATAATAAATGATGTCATAGATAGGGCGTGAAGCCACGATCAGGCCGCTAGGTTAGATGCTAGCCTAATGTGGTACTCTCCAACACCTAATAAAAGGAGTACGTTCTGACATACGACATATAGTATCTATATGATATGCACAAAGCCCAACTTATAAATACTAGCATGATGATTTATGTATCACTATGGGACCCTTACATATACCTCGACACTACATCACTAACCCATCACTTGAGTGCGATTTACATGCATAGAATAACTGAGTAAATATCACAATAACATCCCATAATAATGTGTGATACTTAATCGCTTACTTAATGCTCATAAACTACACTCATATTCATCATATCTATGCTACAAGACCTATGTATAACTGGAGAAATATTATCGAATGTCCCATTCCAAAAGGTATTATACTTCCGTTTATTACATATTTCTTGTAGCACAAAATATCTAAAATTATTTACATTTATGTAGTTTGATATTTATAATTATTTAGGATAGAATATATACACACACACACACACACATTTAACTTTGGTTATTTCAAATCAATTCTTTAAATCCTAATTAATGAATTCCTAACATTTTCATTGTTTATTTCTTTAATATATAATTAATTATACAAATATATATATATATATATTATATTATATATATATCTTTACTTTGAAACTAACTTAGTATTTTTATATATAGATAATTTATCTGAACTTATTTTATTTACAATTACAGATAATTCTATTTAATTAAATATTTATGTAATTTAAATATAAATATAAATTAATAATTCATATTTATATGTAAATTTGTAATATATGTATATAACTTATTCATGTATGAATTTATAATGTTTATATGTATATCATTATTCTTATACCATTTTATTTCCATTTTATAATTTAATTATATTTTAATTTATATTTTTATTTATTTATTGATTTTAAAGCCGCAGCAGCCTCAATCGACTGATTACGGTCGATCGGTTATCAGTCATGGTCGATTGGCGCCCACATATCATTGCGAGTACCTGCTGCTGTAATTTCAGACCATACTTAACCAACTTCCGATAATTTTTGCAATATACACAAACTCATACTAGCAACCATTGACTATACAAGTATTTACCCCAAGCAACTAATATAAAACCAGTATAAACAAGAACAAGGCAAGCTTTACACATTTTAACGAAATATCTGATCATCGCTTAGTTGATTCTCAAGTTTTTCTACAATTGAGGATTTTATTAGACATAGAAGTGAGGAAAAAAATCACCTGAAGATGATTAACTCTAACTAGATGCTCTAACTTCTTCTTATCCTTGCTTTTTCACTTACTATAAATTCCAAGTGCTCAAAATCAATGAATTATACAAGAGTTCTTCTTGCTAGATGATGTAGAAGCATGTCGGGAAGCTTACTTTCAAATTTGGTAATTTTTAACAATTCATTTTGATTGTTTAGAATTTTTTTTTTAAGTTAGGTAGGTGGTAGGGTTTATGTGTGAGGAGGATGATTCATCAGTTTTTTTAGTTTACAGCGTACTTATATTTATAAACACATATGAAACCTCCAGATTTAGAAATTTCAGAACTATGATTTTTTAATGGTTTACTTTGGTTAGTTAATTTATAAAATAATCCTATCTAAGCCTAGTTATTAACTATAATTCCTTTTACATTCAAATATTCATTTTCTTTTCCACTAAAATTACTTTTAAATATAAATTCCAAATCCTCTTTAAACAACTAAATATCACAAATAATTCCCTATCTACTTATATTTATCACTATATTTAAATTATAATTAACTAATTTATTTATTTACATTTTCAAACACTTGAAATTACTTTTAATATCAATAAAATGTTCAAATTAATTTATGAACAGTAGATATAAATTAAAATTCAATTCTTTGACTATATTAATTATTTCACCTAGAATCATTCAATTATTAATTATATCCACTTATTATCATTTTGATTTGACTTAATTATTTATTTAAATTTTTATTATTTATTCAGTACTAATAGCTTCCTGACATTAGATTGTTACAGACTTCCTCCCTTAAGAAAATGCATCCTAACAATTCCTTATAAGGAAAATCTATAACAAACTAGTTAATACAAACTCATCTACATCATATTTTATTATAAAACAATGATCTAAATATAGATATACCTAACTAATGTGCTTCGTTAAATTACTTAGGGTAAGCATGCTTCATATGCTCTTGAGTTTCCCAAGTATAATTGAATAGATTATCTGACCGTTGCACCTTTACTAAGGGAACACGTTTGCTCCTGAGCTACTAAACTTCTGAATTAATTATCTCAATAGGACCTTGCAAATAAGTCATCTCTGGAGAAATTTCAAGTCCTTTTATCTCTCTTGGCTCTACAACGATCTCAATATCTCGTAAACACTTCTTTAATTGAGATACATGAAAAACATTGTGTGTACGAGTAAAATAATCTAGAAATGACACTTGATAAGCAACTCCTTCAACACATTCAATAATCGAAAATGGACAAATATAGCGAAGTATTAGTTTCCACATCTTAAGTAAATAATTTCACCACATCTTAAGTTTGAAGACTATAGCAGCCGATTCTCGATCATGAGTAGCATATCGAGTTTGGTTAGGTCTTAATTGCCTTGATGTGTATGCCACCACTCTACCTTTCTGTATAAGCACAATACCCAATCCATACCTGCAAGCATTTGTATAAACTTCTTGGTCCTAATTACCCTTTGGAACAATCAGCATAGGTGCATTGTTATGTCACTCCTTCAAATTCAGATATGCTTCTTCACACGTGGATATTCATTGAAATTTAACACCTTTCCATGTAAGGTTTGTCAGACGTTGAGTAATCATTGAAAATTCTTTAATAAATCGCCGATAATAACTGGCTAATACTAGAAAACTCCTTACCTTAGAAACTGTCTCAAGCCGCTTCCAGTTCTGTATAGCTTCAATCTTGGCTGGGTTTATAGAGATTCCAGCTTCAGAAACAATGTGACCTAAGAACTTAACTTGTTTCTGCCATAAATGACATTTAGAAATTTTAGCTTATAGCTTATTCTATCATAGTGTCTCTAAACCATCCTTGAGATGCTTTTTATGTTCTGCCTTGGTCTTGGAATATACTAAAGTATCATCAATTAATAGGAGGACGAACTTATTAACGTACTCTCTGAAGTCTAAATTCATCAAGTCAATGAAGTATGCAGGAGCATTCGTTACTCCAAATGGCATTACTAGCCATTTGTAAGTTCCATATCTAGTATGAAATGTTGTGGGAGGAATGTTATCTTCTATAATGCAGAGTTGATGAAAACTTTTTGCAAAATCATGTTGTGAAAAGATCTGGGCTCCGCTAAGTTGATCAAATGTATCATAAATCCGGGGTAAAGGATACTTACTCTTGATCGTCAGCTCATTCATCTTTCGATAATCTACAAGCAGTCTGAGTGATCCATCTGCTTTCTTTACGAACACAGCAGCTACACCTTAGGAAGAACTACTAGAGCCAATAAAAAACTTAAACTCCAATTTCGAAAATTCCTTCTTTAGTTCTTCATTTTCCTTTGCTGACATTCGTGTTGGAGGACGACTAACCGGTTGAGCTCCTAGAACCAATTTGTTCTAAACTCAATCGTTCGTTTAGGGGGAAGATCAGTAATAGGATAAAAAATATTTGGATACGCCTTACTACCGGAATTCGAGCTATTTCATCTTCATCCCGGACTTCTAAAGCCTATAAATATCCACTTGAATTCTCACCAATGTCTCCAAGAGCTAAACTACTCAATCAACTGATTCTTAATGGCTAACTGTTACAATTATTTTGGAACATACTAAATGTGCCTCATAATGAACCAACCAATCCATACCAAGGATGATGTCGAACCCCAAACATCCGAATAGGTGCAAGTCACAGTAAAAGATAAGTCACAAAATACTAATTCGACATTCTTGCACATCATCACAAGGGTTACATTGTCCCTAATAGGATTAGTAATCCATAAAGATGTGACTAAGTATATGACATCCAAATTAAACTTATCAACCAATTCCATAGAGATAAAAGAATGAGATGCACCTGAATCAAACAGAATTCTAATAGGTAAATTTATAAATAGAAATGTACCTTCCAGGATTACAAATACCTTCCTCATCATCAGAGACTGGTCACTAATGGTTCCAAGGACATTTAGCTTACTGATCTTCCTTGGACACATAGTTACATAATGACCAGTTTCCTTACAAAAATTATAGCTGATCTAAGAAAAAAGTGGGTTGGTACATTCTTTAATATAATGCCGTTTTCCCACACATTGTAGCACACTTGATGCTCCTTATGATGCGTCTTATCACCTGCTCCAGCTGCTATTCCATGTGCTAGTTTCTTGCCAAAGAACTTAGGCCTTTGTTTCTTGAATGGGAACTTTTGCTTCTGTCCATAGCTAGCTTCCATCTTGGGTTCCTCTTCTTCCTCGAGTCTAAGTGCTTTATCAACTTGCTTTTTAAAGGTATCATCCAATTGTGGAAGTAAAGCATTCCTCAAAGCTTTGTTCAGGCTATAAAAAACAACTAGTTTTTCTTTAATGGTGTATTGATCATGCCAATGCCATACTTAGACGGAGATTCTAAAGTAGCAAAGTATCCTGCAATTGACATGCGAGCTTGCTTCAGATCAATAAATTTGTGAACCATTGCATCTTTCTCTACCTCTGGTAGAAGCTTCTGCTCAAATCAAAGCTTAACTTGATCCCATGTCATCTCAACTTCATCCTCTTCTACCACTAGTAGCTCATACCAATCTAACATTCTTTCCTACAAATGGCTTGGGGCGATCTGAACTTTTTGTTAATCTGTTACATTCATCCTTGTAAAAATACACTCACACGCCTTTAACCATGCTTGGACACCAGTCACTCCTTCAGTTCCTTTGAATGCCTTACCATCAAGGTTAGCAAAACCTTTGCACATGCTAGAAAATTTGAAACAAGGAGTGGGGGAATTAGGAGTAGTGGAGGCACTTGACTGCTGGATGCTCCTGACCAACTCCATCGACTACTCTATTGTGATAAATACTCCCCCGGTTCCACTTGATCTCCCAGGGTCAATTCGTCCACAGCGTGGTCCAACCATTCTCATTACTGCATAGAAGTGAGAAACAAACTAAGTATAACAACCAATACTTATATCTAAATATACAAATAGAAAATACACAACCAGATGACTAATCCCTGTAATCATCTTATACACCTAATAATATTTACGTCTACCTAGTACTTGGGAAAAAGGGACCCTTGATGTCTTTCTAGGTCAGTAACTTGTGACACTAAATATCGTATATTGTTCTAACCTTGCTCTAATACCAACTATGAACAACCTACCTCTATACTCATACTATACAATAGTATTACTAAGTACTACAGTTGAATAATACTAAGAATGAGGTTACATGGGGTAGGCACATGATTATTCCTTTAAACTAACACCGTTACTATTTTTAAATCCTAATATACTTACCATAAATGTACATGATCTCAATACAAAAGTAATAATCACATGTGCATCTAAGTAGAAAAATAGAAAATCACAGAACATATATAGAGTACACGAGTTAGAACACAGCAGACAAAGTAAAATATACATATATAATACATAACAATACATAGTCATGTGCGTTACAAAATGATAGTTCGATACCCACACAACACATACATACACTACATAACTGATGTATACGTGACTACATCAAGGCTACAAAATGTTCTAGGGAATGTATCATCCTAAAGCTACTATTAGCATCTAAAATCCATAAGTTGAAGATGCTAATGTGTATCTATACCTACCATATCTCGGGATCCTGACGTGAGTATTATAAAACACACGGGTTAATCTATGTCTATACAATTTATAAGAAATAGTCAAAGACGTAAAGAACTCGTGGTCTACTGAAATTATTATCAATAAGTGAATTCATACATTGAGTAACTTATTACTATCTTTTAGTTCTAATTTCCTATATCATGTATCACACATTAGGTTCATTATGTATATTTTAACATATACATTACATAATAATTAGCAACAAGCGATGAATGTATGACAGACACTAAGTCCCTAATAGTGTCAGGTTTATAATGTGTGAGGTCTGCAATCAAATACTAGATCCAAATAAGGGTATAAATTGTATATGCCTGTTATCCCGCCTTTTGGCAAGGCCGTAACACCAAGGAATTGACTAGTAACCAGTGACGGTCCGTCCTAGAGATCAGTTATACATGGGCTCACTACGGATGTCGATGAATTTTGTCCGAGTCTGGATCGAGCCAAAATTGGTAGGACATGGCAAGCTGAGCCAAGAGAGCCAACATTTCAAATCTCAAGACAATCCGAGTTCGTATGCTCGAGTTATGAGCGATACAAGATTGGATGAAGATCAATTACCAATCAACTCGCTCCTTCGACTCGCTTCACAACGTCTAGGAGTGACAACTTTGACTCACTTCTTTCAAAGGCCAACTTCGAGTCAACCTGGTTCGACTCACTCCACATCCCTCAGAGCTGCTCAATTCGACTCGCTCCAGTTCGAAAGCATCGGAAGCACACACTTCGACTCGCTTCCCATTTCGACTCGCTCTCCCAGTGATAGCTTTGACTCGCTCGACCTGTTCTAGCTTCGACTCGCTCGAAGCAATGCATGCTTCGACTCGCTCAACCAAATACTTACTTCGACTCGCTCGAAGCAACATCCAGGACATAATAAGAATCAAGTGCCACGTCATCGAGTCGAACAAGAGCGAGTCGAAACAGGAAGCAAGTCGAAGGAAACAGCCTGCCGAAGACTCCATTTCGTATCGATCATATCTCCCAATCTACAAGTCCAAATGCTATGAAATTTTCACAGAAGTCTATGTGCATGCTAGAGAATGTCCACGCCAAATTTCGACTCCATTGGATGAAATCTTGAGCGAGTCGAAATCAGCTCGTGTCAATCACAGATCGAACCAAAACTTCATGGGCTTGGGCGTACGGGCCTGGTCACGCGCCAGAGAGGGTCTCTCGAGATCTGAGCAAAATATCAGCCTCCAACACCTATAAATAGACCCCCAAAGCCAACAGAAAAGGGGTTCTTCTTCCTCTTTGAGATCTCCAACGCCCGGACTCCGCCAGATCCAGATCTGAACTCCATTGCTGCTGCTACCAACAAGATTCACTGCTACAAATCACAATTGACTACTGTAAATCATTGAATTTACTTGTAAACACAAAAGAAAGATCAATAAAGCAAACTACTTCATAGTGGACGTAGGCTATACGCTGAACCACTCTAAATTCTTGTGTCTCCTTGCACTTTAATTATTCTCATTTATGAAATTTGTAGTTTTTGTTAGATAATTCCTCTTTTTTCATTTAATTTCTTCACTTTATCTCTTTAAAGACTTCCGAAGAGTGTTGTGCCCAATTTTGGTACAAACACTTTGGTGCTTTCACTGAGAACAAACCAATTTTTCTCCTACTCTTTGGATCTCCTATCTATATTGGATTGCATAAATCTAAGAAGAAGATCCAGATCTAGAACTTTGAAGCCCTTCCATTCTATTCAGATTTGTAACCAGATCTAGGAAAGGACTTCACCAATTCAATATGGTGAGCACACGTACCACTGCTACAACTGCTGATCAAGGAGCACGGGATCGACAAAATCCTGTGCAATCACCTCCCTCCAATCAAAATGCATAGGGACCTCCAGATCCATCAGGTCCAATCACTAGGCAAGAATACCAGACATTGCTTCAAGAGTTGACCAAAAGTCGGCAGCAGCTAGCGGAACAACTACGCGCCAACACGGAGTTGACTAACTAGCTAAATCGCCAAAGGCGAAGAAGATCCAGAAGAGACCAAAATTCTCACTCTTCCACGGAAAGTTCAGCCTCCTCCGATGGCCAAACTAGATCCACACGTCCACGGTTAGGTGTAAGCTACACCCAAGCCATGGGAATCCAACCTGCTTCGAACCTTAGGCAACCTAGAGTTGGACCATCCGCTAGTCTCCACACAGAACCTTCAACTCAAGGAGGGGCTGCTCCTTATCATGTTACCGGCAACATTGCTACTACCACCACTGCCGGATGCAGAGGTGACGCTAGAAACCAAGCTGATCCTCAACGTAGCCAACGAGAGCAGACTCCTGAGCCGTATGTCCCTGAGGCTGTTGAACCAAGGAGGCGAGGCACAGACCGTCGACCGCGTCTGGTCCAGACTCACGCTGTGGAACCCGACCACACCTTGGCACAACATGCTCCGAGTGTCCGAACACTAGATATACTGGCGATGATCCGCCAAATGATCCGTGAAAGTCAGGGTCTCTCTAATGACGACTAGGGAATCTCCCGAAGTCATACCCCTTTCACCGATGATGTTTTGTATGCTGAACCACCTCGGCACTTCAGGATGCCAGCTTTGCCAGTTTACGAAGGAAGTTCTGATCCCAATCAACATGTCCTGAAATACGAATGGCTGATGAATGCTGCTAGAGCTGATGATGCAGTAAAGTGCTGTAGTTTCCCCATTTCCTTAGGGGGCATTGCTACCATGTGGTTCACTTGCTTGCCACCGCGATCCATCTCTAACTTTGACTAGATGGCCACCAAGTTTGTTGAACAATTCCGTATGCACGTAGCGAGACCAAAGGACGTTAACACTCTGTCTAGTGTTACGCAAGCACCCGGAGAAACACTTAGACGTTACTTGGAGCGATTCCATGCTGCGTGTGCAGAGATAAGAAATCCTAACGATAACTCAATCCTGATGGCTCTGACTAAGGGGATTGATGCTGATTTCGAGTTCGGAAATTAGTTAGCCGGAAAACCACCTGCGTCATTGGACCGTTTCTATTCCAAGATAGCCCAATTCTTGAGAAGGGAGGATGCAAAACAGTCTAGGAAACAGGATGATGCAGGGCCCAACATCGAAGGAATCCAAACTAACATTGCTATTAAACAGTCCGGAGATAATTCTGGGAAAGTCTAGTTGAATGTACAAAATAAACGAAATCCACAGAGGGACAATGGGAATCAAAACAAGAAACGCGGTCAGGATCGCGGTCCACGGCGTAGAGCTTCCGTGTATGATAACTACACTCCGTTAAACACATCGCTGGAAAATGTGTATTTGCAGGTCTGCAATACCATGCAATTTAAGAAACCTGCCCCGAAACCACCAACTGAAATACAAACCCAAACGAGAAAATTCTGCAGATTCCACGAGAGTTATGGCCACAACACCAATGAGTGTCGTCACCTACAAGACCTCGTTGAAAAACTGATACGTGAGCGGAAGCTGGATTAGTATGTACGGGCTCCGCAATCTGGTGGTATGGGCCCATCAAATCAGAATCGTGCGCCAAATCAAGAAAGATAGGAAGAACCCGCTCGTGCGGACGGGAGGTTAGTCATCAATACAATAACTGGTGGTCCTCACCCAGCAGGTCGAAGCTGGAAGGAAATGGATTCGTATGCCAGTTCTATTAGGCATGCAGACTTCGAGTGTTACAGTAGTTTTGATGAGGGAGCTCCGGCCAAGCAACAGAAAACGATGACGGATGACATCGTGTTTAGGAGCAAAGACGCAGATAAAATCGAAGCTCCCACTATTGATCCACTAGTCATCTCAGCACAAGTAGGTCCCGCTTAGATGAAAAGGATCTTAGTTGACAGTGGAAGATCTGTGAATATTCTATTCAAACGAGCTTATGATCAAATGAAGATGGAAGCCGCAGACCTGAAGCCTTGTCAATCTCGAGTCCATGGTTTCAACGGAAGTGCCACTATACCTACTAGAACAGTGGAACTGCCAGTAGAATTGGTAGTCAGAGAACGTCGGAGAGTACGGATGTTGCAGTTCATTGTTCTAGACATAGACTCCCCTTATAATGCTTTCTTGGGCCGACCGTCCCTCGCTGAATTCAGAATTGCCATTGCCCCATGGTGTTTGACCTTAAAATTTCCCACTGATCATGGAATAGGAATCATTCAGGGAGATCAGGCCACTGCCAGAGCCTGTTATGTTGCTGAGTTGCGGGAGGCGTAGCGAAAGGAGAAAGGGAAAGGGCGTAGAGGAGTCTCTCTACGTTTGTTTCACCGATAATTGACAATTAACGCCCGAGCCCAGGCCCGGATACCCCAGCCAATTCCTCAGGGATCTTGATCCAAGAGAAACTGAAGACGGAGTAGAATCTAAAGAAAGTCAAGCATCCCCGGCTGAACTGACAATTGATGTCCCAGTTGACAGTGACGATGATTCAAGAATGATAAAGATTGGGTCTCAGCTAAGCCAACAAACTCAAGAGGAATTGGTCGAATTTCTGCGGGCGAATCTTGATGTATTTTCCTGGACACACTCTGATATGTGCGGGATCTCGCCGGACATCGCGAGCCACACTCTGAACATTGACCCGCAGCATGTCCCGGTCAAACAAAAAAGGCGCGGTATGGATCTAGAGAGATCTGCCGCCCTTAAAGAGGAAGTAGAAAAGCTTGAAGCGAACGGATTCATTCGAGATGCGCTATATCCTGAATGGGTGTCAAATCCCGTGCTCGTCCGAAAGCCAAATGGGAAATGGAGAACATGTGTCGACTATTCCGATCTGAATAAAGCGTGTCCCAAAGACAGTTTCCTGCTTCCCAGAATTGATCAGCTAGTGGATTCGACGGCTGGACATGAACTCTTATCCTTCATGGACGCGTATTCCGGCTACAATCAGATACCGATGCATTTACCCGATCAAGAACATACCAGCTTCGTAACCAACCTGGGACTTTACTGCTACAAGGTTATGCCATTCGGAATTAAGAACGCCGGAGCTACTTATCAACGATTGGTTAATCGGATGTTTGCCAATCAAATCGGAAAAACCATGGAAGTATATGTAGACGACATGCTTGTGAAGTCACGACTTTCCACTGACTATGTTAAAGACCTGGAAACTATGTTCAATATACTTTGGGAGTATAAGATGAAGCTCAACCCACTGAAGTGTCACTTTAAAGTTGCATCCGGGAAGTTCCTTGGGTTCATCGTTAATGCCCGAGGAATCGAAGCCAATCCCGAAAAGATTTGGGCAATCAGAAATCTCGAAACTCCCAAAACTATAAAGTAAGTCCATAGTCTCAATGGAAAGGTAGCAACATTGAGCAGGTTTATTTCAAAGTCCACTGACAAATGCATTCCTTTCTTTGATCTGATTCGAAAAGGAAAACAGAACTTTGAATGGACCACAGAATGCGAGGGCGCTTTTCAAGCACTAGTCCAACATCTGTCCACGCCACCTATCCTGTCGAAGCCCATCGACCATGAGAAAGTGTTCATATATTTAGTAATATCAGAGAACGCTATCAACGCTGCATTAATCCGAGAAGAAGACAAAATAAAGAAGCCGGTATACTACGTCAGCAAACGATTGACTGGGGCAGAAAGGAACTACCCGAAGCTAGAAAAGTTGGCCTACTGCCTTGTGGTTGCATCAAGAAAACTCCGACCATACCTCCAGGCGCATTCCATTATTGTTTACACCGACCAGCCGTTACGATAGGTCCTTTCGCGGCCTGAGACGTCTGGTAGGTTACTCAAGTGGAACATCGAACTGAGCCAGTTCGATATTACTTACACTCCAAGGTAGGCAATCCAAGACAAATCCTTGTTGATTTCATAGTTGAATTCACCATTCCAAAGGACTTGCCCGAAATCAGTAAATCCCTCGAATCTGTTTGGAAGATGTATACCGACGATGCATCGAATGACCAATGTTCAGGCGCTGGTGTTGTGCTCGAAACCCCCGAAGGTCGATCTATATGCTACGCTTTGAAGTTTGCCTTTCATGCAACCAATAATGAAGCTGAATACGAAGCTCTCTTAGCTGGCTTGAAACTCGCCAGGGATTTGAAAATCATCGCTGTGGAAATTTACTGTGATTCACAGTTGGTTGTGTGTCAAGTACGGGGAGAGTATCAGGCAAGAGATCGAAGGTTGGCTGCTTACTTAGCTCGAGTTCAGGAAGTCCTGAACTAGTTCGATTACTACGCCATCTATTGTATACCTCGGGAACGCAACCAAAAAGCCGATTCATTGGCTAAACTAGCCAGCACCGGTGAAGCTCAACAAATGGGACTCGTTCCCGTAGAAGCGTTATCCTCCCCAAGTATTGACCAGGCAGAAAAAGACAGGGTATGCGAAACCGTTCCCGAAAAGGACTCATGGATGACTCCGCTCAAAAATTACATAGAATATGGAATCCTGCCGAAACGCAGGAGTGAAAAGAGACAAATTCTCCGAAAGGCTTCGCGATTCGCCATTCAAGATGGGGTCATGTATAGAAGAGGGTACTCTGTTCCTATACTCCGGTGTATTGCTCATGGTGAAATTAAGCGAGTATTGCACAAGTGCATGAGGGAGAATGCGGCGATCACACCGAAGGGCAAGCACTTGCCAAGAAGATACTTCGATACGGATATTACTAGCCAACCGTGAATCGCGATGCGTCGGATTATGCAAAGAAATGTGATATGTGCCAAAAATATGCTCGAATTCCTAGAGCTCCTCCTACTGAGATAACGCAAATGGTCAGCCCATGGCCATTCGCAATGTGGGGTATCGACATCATCGGTGATCTACCTCTGGCAAAAGGTGGTGTGAAGTACGCCATTGTCGCGGTTGATTACTTTACAAAGTGGGTTGAAGCCGAAGCTCTCGCTGCCATTACAACGAAGAAAGTAATCAACTTTTTGGTTCGCAACATCATCTGTCGATTCGGTCTCCCACACACTATAATTACGGACAACGGAACCCAATTCGACAGTGCTGAATTCAAAGATTTCTGCGAACGATTTCACATCCAAAAGAAATTCTCCACAGTTGCACATCCTTAAGAAAATGGGCAAGTCGAAGCAGTTAATAAAGTTATAAAGTCTATCCTGAAGAAACGACTGGAAAAGGTCGGAGGCAAGTGGGTCGATGAACTTCCTATGGCTCTATGGGATTACCGAACAACCCACAAGACCGCGACCGGACACAACCCGTTCTCTCTTTCTTACGGTTCAAAGGTCGTTATTCCAGTCGAGCTAGAAGTACCTTCTCATCGTGTGACATACTATGATCCAAAGACAAATGCTATATTACTTGCTGGATCTCTCGATCTACTAGATGAGAAGCGTGAAGAAGCTGATTTGAGGGCAGCTCCGAATCGAAGTCGAGTCGCCCGATTGTACAACGCTAAGTTCCGTCCACGAACCTTCGAACTAGGTGATCTCGTCTTAAAAAGAATCTATCTGATTCCTTCACATATGAAGCCGACATGGGAATGATCGTATGTTATTGAACGAAGGCTGGCAGATGGCACATTCAAATTATCGACCGTCGACGTCTTACCCTGCCAAGAGCTTGGAATAGCGAAAGCCATCGCCGTTATTACATCTGACAGGCTATCTCTATCCATTTAGTTTACTTTCATTTTCTGCAATTTGTTTCTGCATTTCGAAATTAGAACTTGTAATAAGGCAATTGACTTTTCCATACTTTCTTATTTCAGCAATAAAATGCAACATCTTTGAGCCAGAGCTGTGATTTACTTGAAATACTTCATATGATCATCACTATGCACGGAGAGCTATGTCTCATCATACGGTGGGATTTATTCAAATAGAGAGTGACTATGGTGTAACCAATCACTCACTAAGTGAATCCCGAGCTCGGGGGCAAGCCATCACATCAAAGTCAAAAAAGGATTGATACACGACAATCCTTCATCAACTTCGTATTCCCAAAACGCGAAGCGGAGTATAAACATCTAACTCCGAGTTCCCAGAGCGCAAACCGGAGTATAAACATTCAACTCCGAACTCCCAGAGCGCAAAGCGGAGTATAAACATTCAACTCCGAACTCCCCGAGCGTGAACCGGGGTATAAACATTCAACTCCGAACTCCCAGAGCGTGAGTCGGAGTATAAACATTCAACTCTGTATTCCCAGAGCGTGAAGCGGAGTATAAACATCCAACTTCGAGTTCCCAGAGCATGAACCAGGGTATAAACATTCAACTCCGAACTCCCAGAGCGCGAGTCGGAGTATAAACATCCAACTTCGAGTTCCCAGAGCGCGAACCGGAGTATAAACATTCAATTCCGAACTCCCAGAGCACGAGTCGGAGTATAAATATCCAACTCCGAACTCCCAGAGCGCGAGTCGGAGTATAAACATTCAACTCCGTATTCCCAGAGCACGAAGCGGAGTATAAACATTCAAATCCGAACTTCTAGAGCGCGAACCGGGGTATAAACATTCAACTCCGAACTCCCAGAGCGCGAGTCGGAGTATAAACATTCAACTCCGTATTCCCAGAGCGTGAAGCAGAGTATAAACATCCAACTCCGAGTTCCCAGAGCACGAACTGGAGTATAAACATTCAACTCCGAACTCCCAGAGCACGAGTCGGAGTATAAACATCCAACTCCGAGTTCCCAGAGCGCGAACCGGAGTATAAACATTCAACTCCGAACTCCCAGAGCGCGAGTTGGAATATAAACATCCAACTCCGAACTCCCATAGCGCGAGTTAGAGTATAAACATTCAACTCCGTATTCCCAGAGCACGAAGTGGAGTATAAACATTCAACTCCAAACTCCCAGAGCGCGAAGCGGAGTATAAACATTCAACTCCGAACTCCCAGAGTGCAAATGCCAAATTCCAAGTCTCCCGACCGCGGACGTGTGGTTAAAACTTAAGCCGACGTGACCAAACACCAGTAAGAAAATAAGAATCACCGGAGTACGAACATGATCATCGACATTCAAACAAGCATGGACGCATTGCTCAATCTCCACTTGCTTCAAACATCTGTTCGATGGTACAAGACTCAATAGGTTATAAGATTGAAGTGATGCGATGTAGGAATTCAACTCGCTTCCCGGTCACAAGCCATGTCCACAGTTCCCGAACTTTGCAAACCAAAACAAACTTGATTCGTAACCTGAAACTTCACAAGTGCATTTCAGACACTGAAAACACTTAGGCAAATACACAATGACAAAAAAGAAAAGTTTTATTTATATTGATTATAGAAGATGTTCGTGTACAAGTTTCCAAAAATTCCTACTAGCAGGGGCCAAACCCGCATCTATACACGGCTAACAAAATGAAAAATCAAAATATGCCAGATGATCATGCCTAATCTCTCTTTTTCCTTGGCTTCCTCTTCAGTGTGGACCCGCTTGAGCCATCGCCAATCTTCCTCTTCAAGCCTGTGCCTTTCGGTGGTTGGTCTTCAGGCGATGGCATTATGTCGACGTCCTCCTCCGAACTCGTGTGAATGAGAATGCTTCCTACGGGCGGAGTCGGAGGAACGGGATCAATTACAGACGGTGGAATGGGCAGGCCAGTGAGAAAAACAGCACCACCGGGAGATATCATTCTAAGCGGAGCAGGCCTGATACTTCCATCCTACCTCTGAAACTTCTACCTTGAGCCGCTGCTGCCATTTCAGCGTCAATTTGGGCGAACATATCCTCTTCGGTTATCGCTCGAGCCCCACTGGGGGCATCGGCAGTTGGCGTTGAAGAACTTACAGCAGGATCAGTTCCACTCATGACAGGTGGCAAGTCAGCAAGGGGATCGCCGTGACGGCGAAAGAGTTCATTCATCAACTGCTCGTCAAACATAATTGTACCTCCTTGCAGATCGTCGAGCGGAGCAGTTGTACTCATGGTGGTTGCCTCGGTCACGATAGCCTCCTGCATTTGATATGATTCTTGAGTGGCAGGAGGCATGGCCGGTGCGGCATCAATCACTGGACAAAAAATAAAAGAACTGGTAGGACTTAACTCGATCGAAGATTCCAATTTAAGAGAAGTGGAATGTTCAGAATACCTTCCTCGGTTCGACTGGCAGGTGACAGGGCGGCATCGGTAACTTGCGCAACAGCCGGAGATATCTACGGATGATCCGGATTATAAGCAGGAAAAGCCTGGGGATCGACCGCAGACGAGGATTCGGGTTGGGTTGACATGGGAACTTCGAGGTTTGCTTCATGATGGCCAACTCCAGAACCCTCTCCCACTTCAAAATGCTGGGCGCCAAGTTTTTCCTTCTCACGCAGAATCATCGACTCGTGGAGAACCTTCTTTTCATCATCAGTCAGAATGCGGTTCTCGAGTTCGAATTCATCTACGGACTCGCCTTGATGCGCCTCTTTTTCTTCCTCAACCAGTCGACTCCAAGCATTGTGGAGATGAGTCGAAAAGTCATCGAGCCATGCCAGACCCCTATGACTCAGCACGTTAGCGTTATAGACCACAAGAAGATCTTCAATGTCAGCCTCTAGCCTGGACTCGGCCAACTTGACCCTTTCCTCGACCTCAGTCTCCACTTTTTGGACTTTGGCCACCGCCGCATACCGTTCTCCCTTGAGCAGTTTTGCCTGATCACACGCCTCTTGAGCAGCGTTGTTCGCATCATCTTTTTCTTTGACCAGGCTGTTAAATTTGGCTTTTAGTTCATTAAGCTCTTTGACCGCCGCATCCCGCTCGGCGATAACTTTAGTGTTATGGTGGCCCATCTCCTCCACCAGGGCAACATGTGTCTGACTCAACCTCTCCATTTCTGCCTTCGCTTCGTCAGCCTTCTTAATGGCCTCAATCTCAGATTTCCGAGAAGACTCGGACTCGGCAGAAAGTACTTGGATAATGCGATCCCTTTTTGCAAGCTCGGTCTCCATCTTCTCGATCTCTTTAGCCCACTCGAAGGCCACTTTAGAAGCTTTCTCAGCAGCCTTCGCCCACTCTCGATATTGGGTGTAGATGTCATGGACATAATCATGCATCGTGCCTTCTACCCCTGATGGAATTCTCTACAAGTGGGGAGGGAAGACATAACCGTCAAAGCAAATGTTTGGAAAATCCTTCTTCATTTGAGCCAACTTAAGGGCCCCTTCTCCAGTGGGATCAGCAGGGACCTGCTCTGTAACCAGGGAAGATGTAGTCTCAACTCTTTGAAGATGAGTTTCGGACCTAGAAGCATGAGAGGATGGCCTATGACGAGGAGGCTCTGGTGGATATGAAGTTTGAACAGGAGGAGGAGACGGAAGTCTAGGAGGAGGAGAGTGTGATCTAGACCGGTGTCGGTATTCTCTATCCCTGTCACGCCCGTATCTAT
Organism: Allium fistulosum; assembly: GCA_030737815.1. NCBI lineage: Eukaryota > Viridiplantae > Streptophyta > Magnoliopsida > Asparagales > Amaryllidaceae > Allium > Allium fistulosum. Next base: position 189,078,045 of record CM060902.1, on the reverse strand, counting down.
CCTGATTAGAATACTCGCGATCGCGATCCCTGTCCGAATCCCTCCTGCAGGAATCATAATAACCAGAAGCTTTTCGGGCGGAGCGAAGATTACCAAGCATAGATCCCCTTCCGAACATAGTACCTAAAAATGAGAAGCAAAGAAAGAGTTAGTAACTTCCCAAGTCGGACGAAGTACAGTTGTGAATCATGTAGTGTAGTGAAGTGTATGCATGTGCAATCCCCTGACCAACCAGAAATGTCGGCTGCACTCGTAGCAAGCGACCTGCTCGGTTCAAAAGCACTATCAAGCCCTTCCATCCCGGCGTCGTGTGGAGACGACACAGAATCCGGGATCGGGATATCATCAAGCCCTGCAAACGGATTCTCCACTTGCGAGGGAGGAGCCTCTGAAATTCTAACCCCCTGGAAAGGTAAAGACACGACCACGGATTTAAATCTCTTAGATTTAGGGCATTTGTAAGCGGCGGCCTTGCCTTTTCTTTTTCCTTCGGAATCCTGAACATCGGAAGAAGGCCCGGTCGGGAGCTCAGTATCGGTGGGCGTTCTTTCTGGATCAACTTCTTCGGTGATCACAACTGCATGCGCTTTGCGCTTCGCGCGTTTCTTCGGGGCCACTCTATGCATCACATCCAGGTGAATGCTCTGTCTTCGTTCTATCAGCCCGACAGCCCTCAAATTCCTGTCGGTCAGAACTAAGTCTATGTGCCTCTCTGTAGGATCTAGATTAACCCTAGAGGGGGGTGAATAGGGTTATAGCAAATTTTCTTGAATTAAATACGAAATCAAACTGCAGATAAATAAATATGCTGAAAAGTAAATCACACACAAAATTTACCCCGCTTCGGCAACCCCTGCCTACTGCTGCATTCCCATATTTCTATTAGAATTAAACAGTCTCCCACTTACAAACACACTAACAGACTCGCAAACCCTGCTACCGCCTATAGAGTTTTGCAAACTCGCAAACCCTGCTCACTGAACTAATCCTAACTAGACAATCTGACACTACCTAAAACCTAGGTGGTGATTTACCCTGATTTGATTCAAAAAAAAAAATACAAACTTCGAAAATAAAACAAGAGCAAAAATAAATAAACTTGAATTGTTTTTGCCCTTAAAATAAAAGCTATAAACTAAAGCCTTTGTTTAATTAACAAGGCCGGCCCTTTTAATAATTTCCCTTTTATTTTTATCGGCCCTCTTGTTTCTTGAGATAATGGTGACTCTCGTTCCTCTTTGCAACTGATATTAGGGCTTCGGCTCATTTGTTGTTGTTCTAAATTAGGGTTTCGCCCTCGTGTTTGTGAGATTATCTACGGCTTCGGCCTCGTCTTCCTCTTGTGGAATTGATTTCGACTTTGGCCTCGATCTCGTTCCTCTGTGAGCAATTAGGGCTTTGTTACAGTCGGCTTCATTGCTTCGAGATGATCGAGTTCGGCTTTATCTCTGGTATGTTGTTTGATTTCTGGTTTGTTTGCTTGAATTTGATTGTTCTTTCTGCTCTGCCCTTTCGATGATGATATTGGGTTCTATTTATAGGGATTTCGAAACCCTAATTCTTCGTCTGATTTGATTTACTTAGCCTTCAAGTCGTTGAATCTTTCCATTTTTATGTTGTGCTATTTTGGGTATTTACGTTGAACCCACGGCTTTGATTTTGTGACGTTCGATCTGTTCTTTGATTTATATGCCAGAATCTTTCCCAATTTAATTCTGACTTTGACTTTATCGATTTGTAACCTTGATTAAAACTACGGCTTTGATTTTGTGATATATTTGGTCAAAACAGAATTTAATTTCTTAACCACGACTTCGACTTTGGCCTGTTCAATGTTAACTTTGATGGTGAGCATCGGCCTTGACCTTGATAGAATTCACTGCACCCTTCTTTGCATTGTATGTTTCTGGTGCATGTGTACTTCACTTGTGCATATTGTCCTCTTTGTTGCATATTCATGCTCATATGTTATTTGCATCCACATGTATCTGATATAGTTGTATGTCGACTTGGCACTGATTCATCTATGTTCATCCCCGAGCACTTTTCGACCTGCTGTTTGCTTTGATGTTTTCTGACCTCATATGCATACTGCCTATCCATATGCTTGGTTAACATGTGCATGTGTGTGCTGCAGATTCCACTGATACATGTTTGTAGTTTTTCCATGATTTACTTGTGCTCGAGCTTGGTTTGATGTTTAAACTGCTTAGATTTGGTTTGTGCAGTTGCTTCTGTGTTTGTACCTTCCTGTACTTGTGGCTTGAGTTCATTGTGTTGCAGTGCTTCATCACTTGAACTATTCTCTGATTTGTTGAAGTTGCAGTGTGGACTTGTTTGAATCTGTACTTGTGCACTTCTCTGTTTACTTGATTCATTGCTGTTATTGTTTGCATTGACTATGCCTCCGGCCTAGTCTCTGACCTGATGTACTTGTAGTTGTGTTGTTCATTTGATGTGTCTTTTGCTGGTGTCTTCTGATGCATTCTTTATTGTTGTAGTTCTTCTGGCCACACTGTATTGTTGCTTGTTTTGATACTTGTTTGCATTGACCACTTTGTCCAGACCTTTGCATATGCAACCAGTAGCATGCATTGCTGTTGGTTTTTTTTGATACTTTGAGTTGTTGATCGAGTTGCATTGCCATATTGTTCATGTGTACATTTGGATTTTGGTCGAGGCCATTTGCATTGTGTAGTTGGTCTAGATGTTTGGTCTGACCTGTGCATGTCTTTTGTTGACTGTGCACATGAGTTGGCGAGGCAGTGCACACGTGTATAAATGTACACATGTGTATTGCAGCCACTCATGATTACCTGTCCCTGATAAGAATACTAATATGCACAGATATTACACAATCAAAGATGATGACAATAACCCATATATCTGAGACAACAATAAAAACAAATTTTATATTTTTGCAAATTCAAATTTGTTTATTTTCAGATTACTACCGTAGTTGTTAATTATACAGGTACACAGAAGACAGGACAAGTACTGGCACTGGACAATGCAGATAGATAAAACTAAGTGTTGAGTGTTGTAGTGAGGAAAACATTGTAAATGTGAAATGTATGAGATTAGTGTATGAGAGTGAAATGTATGAAATCAGTGTATGAGCTGAAAACTTTGTACTGTATAAGTGTAATAAAATATTATTTTGAATAAAAATATTGATTGAATTATATAAATTCTGTGCAATAGTATTATTATTCAACATGAATATTTATTCCTATATGTGTATAGTATAATCTGCAAACACATTTATAAATTGATATATATATATATTTGTTATCATCAAACAAAAAATCACTTCAAACAATCTCCCCCTTTTGATGATGACAAACATATATATTAAAATATTTTGAAATTCTGATAAATGTGTTTGAGCATGAAATATTTAGCTCCCCCTATATGAATGCTCCCCCTATATGGATGCTCCCCCTACAACTGAGACCACTCCCTATTTAGAAGATTTTGAAAATTACAGAGGAATAAAAGAACTAAAGAAAATTAACTAACAACATTTAACGAATTTGTTGAAGTATTCAAAAATATTTACTTTCTTATCAAAATCTTGTTCTTCTCCCCCTTTTGTTATCATCAAAAGACCGACAAAAAAAATAATGGAACGGTAGTGGAAAAAAAATGTAAAAACAAAGAAAAATCATAATATATCATAACGAGATAACACTTTCCACATTGTAGAGAATGGATTGATGATTCGGTTTTTATATAATGAGAAGAGAGAAATTTGAAAAATAATTTGACATTTAAGCACAAAAATAAGCACTTACTAACCACACATAACCATAAGGACTTTTAAATGGGATTAACTTATTAGTCTAAGCATCCGAAAAATACTTAGCTATCATACTCCATCCATGCATAACCATAATGACTTTTAAATGAGAATGAAGTGATGATAAAATAAAAATAATTGACTCACATGCTCCATCCATGCATAAACATAAGGACTTTTAAATGAGAATGGATGCATGAGAGATATTTATAATTTTTTTTTAATTTTCTTTTTAGTTTTAAAAAATAATTCACTCTTCTCTTTTTACAAAACCATTATGAATGATAGAAAGATGGTAGAAATAGAAATGGTCGTGGAATAAGTTACCAAATTAATCATATTATGAAATTTCTTAAAATAAAACAAACATATTTCCACTACTGAATACCATATACGAATCAATCTTTGAATAATATCCAAAACTGGTTTGAATCCTAGAAATTGAAGTTGAAAATAAATATCCAAGAATATTTCAACCAAAAAATGGAAAATGATTAGTCAATTTCTATAATCCCCAAATCCAAACGTAATCTGGAAAATCTGTCTTCGGGGAGGGGTTTTGTGAAAATATCAGCAAGTTGAGCCTTAGTTGAAATGTATTCAATGCAAATGTCTTCCTTAGCAATGTGATCTCTAAGAAAGTGGTGTCTCACATCAATGTGTTTTGTGCATGAATGATGAACATGATTATTTGACAAGTCTATTGCACTTTTACTATCACATTTTAATGGAACTTGTTTATAAACTAAGCCAAAATCAGAAGGTGTTTGCATCATCCATAAAATTTGAGCACAACAACTTCCTAAAGCAATATATTCTGCTTCAGTGGTGGATAATGCAACACAATTTTGTTTTCGAGTAGACCATGAAACTAATGAATGTCCTAGCATGAAACATGTCCCACTAGTACTCTTCCTGTCAACTAATGAACCAGCATAATCAGCATCAAAATAACCAACTAAATCAAAATTTTCACAAGAAGGGTACCATAGTCCAAATTTTTGTGTGTGTGAAAGATATCTCAAAATTAGTTTAGTGGCTTTTAAATGTGATTCTTTAGGATTAGATTGAAAACGTGCACATAAACACACAAAAAACATAATATCAGGTCTAGAAGTAGTAAGATAGAGAAGTGAACCAATTATCCCTCGATATTTTTTCTGATCAACAGCAACTCCTTTCTCATCTTTGTCTAACCTTGTTGATGGGCTCATAGGAGTTCCAATTGGATTGTGAAATGAAAATACCATCACTGCTTTGCTTGATTTGAAATCCAAGGAAAAAATTCAAATCTCCAGCCAAGCTTATCTCGAATTTAGCCTGCATGACTTGTTCAAATTTCTCGCACAAGAGTTCATTAGTAGCACCATAAATGATATCATCCACATAAATATGAACAATCAAAAATCACTTTCTTTATGTAATAGAAACAGTGTCGTGTCAGCACTCCCCTTTTTAAAACCATTTTCCAAAAGATATGTACAAAGGCAGTCATACCAAGCTCTAGGAGCTTGCTTAAGACCATATAATGCTTTTTCTAGTTTATACACATGATTTGGAAAATAATGATTTTCAAAACCGGGGGGTTGTTCAACAAAAACTTCTTCTTTCAAATCACCATTTAGAAAGACACTTTTTACATCCATTTGTTTAAGTTTGAAACCCTTATAACATGCAAAACTTAGCAAAATCCTAATGGCTTCTAACCTAGCAACTGGAGCAAATGTTTCATCAAAATCTATGCCTTCTTTTTGGTTATATCCTTTTGCGACCAACCTAGCTTTGTTTCTAATTACATTTCCTGACTCATCAAGTTTGTTTTTGAACACCCATTTAGTTCCAACAATTGGATAGTCATTAGGCCTAGGAACTAATTTCCAAACTTTATTTCTCTCAAATTGATTAAGTTCATCTTGCATTGCTAAAACCCAACTTTCATCATTAAGATCCATTTCAACAGAATCAGGTTCAATCTCAGAAATAAAACCACTGTGACAACAAAACCCACACAAATTTTTATCAAATGAAGAAGGAGTGCGTATACCTTCCGTAGGATTACCTATAACCAATTAAGGAGGATGATTGGATTTGAACTTCAATCTATCAGCATCAACAGTCCTACTTTCAGCTTTCTCACTTGATGTCCCTTCTTCAATGCCTTCGTGATCTACCCCATCGTCAACCGCCTTTTCAGTCGTCCTTTCCATGTCAGATTCATCGAATTTTACACTGATTGATTCAACAATTGTTTTTGTTCATTTTTTGTATATCCTGTAAGCCTTGCTCCTTGTTGAATAGCCCATGAAAATTCCCTCATCAGCCTTTGATTCGAATTTTCCAAGTTGATCACCTATGTTAAGAATGAAACAAGGACATCCAAATACACGAAAATAAGAAATGTTAGGTTTTCTTTTATGCCACAATTCATAAGATGTTTTGCCAAGTATTGGTCTAATCATTACTCTATTCATTACATAGCACGAAGTATTCACTGCCTCTGCCCAAAAAGTTAGAGGTAGTTTATACTCACTCAACATGGATCTAGCCAATTCTTGCAATTTACGATTTTTCCTTTCAACCACCCCATTTTGTTGAGGTGTTCGTGGAGCAGAAAATTCATGTTTTAAACCATTTTCTTCACAAAAGCTTTCAAAATCCAAATTTTCAAATTCGCCTCCATGATCACTTCTCAAAGTTTTAATTGAAACTCCTTTTTCATTTTGAACAAGTTTTGCAAACTTTGAAAAATAATTAAAAGATTCAGACTTTTTGGCTAAGAAATAAACCCATGTAAATCTAGAATAATCATCAACCAATACATAACAATAACGTTTTCCATTCGAGCTTGCAATTTCATTTGGTCCAAATAAGTCTATGTGAATTAATTCGAGGACCCTTGATGTGCTAACAATGTTTTTAGGGTGAAATGATGATCGACTAAGCTTGCCTAAGGAACATGCTTTACACACTTTATTATTTTTAAATTTCTGATGTGGTAACCCTCTGAATAATTCTTTTGTTTCAAGTTTTTCCAAGAGGCCCATGCTAGCATGTCCAAGTCTCCTATGCCATAAGGATGCCTCTTCGTTAGTGGCTACCAAACATCTAGAAAGATTTAGATTATCAAAAGAAAGTGTGTAAACATTTCCTTTTCTTTTGCCCATAAAAACAATGTTATTAGAAGATTTATCAATGATTTTGCAAGTATCACTATCAAAAACCACATTCATACCTTTGTCACATAGTTGGCTAATAGAAATGAGATTGTGATGCAAATTATCGACGTATAAAACATTAGTCAAGGAAAAAGTACCGTTACCTACTTTACCTTTACCAATAATCTTACACTTGCTATTGTCTCCCATGATCACATTTCCACCTTTAAAATTCTCTAGGCTAAGAAACTTTGATTTGTCACATGTCATATGTCTAGAACAACCTGAATCTAGATACCATTCTTGTTGCTCCTTAGCCCACCAACAAACCTACATAGAGAGAGAGGAGGATGACCTAGAGAAACTCTTAGGTCCAATGATATTAGTGACTGAAGCATTGTGAATAAACAATCCCTTTGGAATCCAAACTTGTTTTGTCCTTTCATTCTTGTTCCAATAGACATGAAATTTGTTTGTAGAATTCTTAGGAACCCAAACTTGTATAAATTTTGTGTTCTTATTCCTATGACTATAATTTTCAGCACGATGTTCAATTATTCCACATCTAGCAAAGACACTCTTACCTTTTGCACTATCATCAACTTGTGTTTTCCCAAAACCTAGTCCTTTTCTGTTGTTAGCAAAAAGTTGATTTCCCAATAACATGTTGAATGATTTTTCTCCTCTTGAAAAGTTATTCAGAGTTTTCTCAAGATTTTGGACTTTGGTTTTTAGTGTTGTGTTTTCAGTCACAAGTGAGGTGCATCTAATTATAAAATCCTTTTTCCTAGTGTCAATGGTTTCCTTAAGACTCAAGTTTTCTTTTTCAAGATTCTCAAAGCTATTCTTAAGTTTTGATAATTCTGAATCTAAAATTTTGCAATTTTTACAGTCTAGGATTTGAATATTTTCAAGTTCAGTTTCTAACCTAGTATTTTCATGGACAAGTTCTCTCCTATCAGATTTCAGTTTTTCAATTTTAGATTCAAGAGTATCAATTGTTTTAGCAAAATCACAACACATCAAAACAAGTTCTTTATAAGAATAGTTACTTACCTCACAAGATTCCTCTGAGCTTGCTTCTGAATCTGATTTTGCCATAAGACACAAATTAGCCTCCTCTGAGCTATTATTCGAAGCTTCCTCTCCTTCTTCATCATCCCAAGTCGCTGTAAAGGCCTTCTTCTTCTTTTTCTTTCCTTTGTTGTTTTTGAGAAGTGGGCATTTTTGTTTGAAGTGGCCAGGCTTCTTGCAGTTATAACAAGTTAATTCATTATCGGAATTGTCAGAATCTTTTGACCTATTACCACTTGTTTTCTTCTTGCGTGGCCCGAATCTTGACCATTTTCTAAGATTATTGACAGCCATTGCAAGCTCTTCAATTGGATCTTCTTCTTCTTCATCGCTCTCTTCTTTGCTCTTTAAGGCAATCGTCTTCTTCTTTGATTCGGAGTTGTTGCATTCCTCCTTTGCTTTTAGCTCAAGCTCATATGTTATCAAGTTGCCGATCAACTCCTCCATGCTTAGTTTACTCAGATCTTTCGATTCTTGTATTGCCATGACTTTTGCCTCAAAGTTCATCGGTAAGACTCGTAGCACCTTCCTCACAAGCTCTACCTCAGTGAATACCTTCCCAAGCGCTCTAGCATTGTACACCAAAGTTGAAAAGCGTCCAAACATGTCTTTTATGCTCTCGCCTTTGTCCATCACAAAGTTCTCGTATTCATTGCTGAATAGGGCTAGACGAGACTCCTTGACTTGAGAAGTTCCTTCATGTGTCACCTCCAAGGTATGCCAAATTTCCTGCGCAGTTTTACAATGAGAAATTCTATTAAATTCATTCTTATCAAGAGCACAGATCAAAGCATTCATGGCTTTAACATTTGTAGTTTTTAATTTCTTATCGTTAGCGCCCCACCTATCCTTAGGTTTAGGAATCTCAGTATTACCAACAGTTATAGTGGGGGATTTATAGCCAGTTTCAATAATATCCCAAACATCATAATCAACAGAACTAAGATAAATACCCATCCAAAATTTCCAATAAGCATAATCATTCCCATTAAACATGGGTGGCCTAGCAATAGATTGCCCCTCAGAAAAAGCATTATTTGGTGGATTCATGACTCTAGAGTTAACAAAAAGTACCGGGCTCTGATACCACTTGTAGGATCTAGATTAACCCTAGAGGAAAGGGTGAATAGGGTTATAGCAAATTTTCTTGAATTAAACACGAAATCAAACTACAGATAAATAAATATGCTGAAAAGTAAATCACACACAAAATTTACCCAGCTTCGGCAACCCCTGCCTACTACTGCATTCCCAGATTTCTATTAGAATTAAACAGTCTCCCGCTTACAAACACTCTAACAGACTCGCAAACCCTACTACCGCCTATAGAGTTTTGCAAACTCGCAAACCCTGCTCACTGAACTAATCCTAACTAGACAATCAGACACTACCTAAAACCTAGGTGGTGATTTACCCTGATTTGATTCAAAAAAAAAACAAACTTCGAAAATAAAACAAGAGCAAAAATAAATAAACTTGAATTTTTTTTCCCTTAAAATAAAAGCTATAAACTAAAGCCTTTGTTTAATTAACAAGGCCGGCCCTTTTAATAATTTCCCTTTTATTTTTATCGGCCCGCTTGTTTCTTGAGATAATGGTGACTCTCGTTCCTCTTTGCAACTGAGATTAGGGCTTCGGCTCGTTTGTTGTTATTCTGAATTAGGGTTTCGCCCTCGTGTTTGTGAGATTATCTACGGCTTCGGCCTCGTCATCCTCTTATGGAATTAATTTCGACTTTGGCCTCGATCTCGTTCCTCTGTGAGCAATTAGGGCTTTGTTACAGTCGGCTTCATTGCTTCGAGATGTTCGAGTTCGGCTTTATCTCTGGTATGTTGTTTGATTTCTGGTTTGTTTGCTTGAATTTGATTATTCTTTCTGCTCTGCCCTTTCGATGATGATATTGGGTTCTATTTATAGGGATTTCAAAACCCTAATTCTTCGTCTGATTTGATTTACTTGGCCTTCAAGTCGTTGAATCTTTCCATTTTTATGTTGTGTTATTTTGGGTATTTACGTTGAACCCACGACTTTGATTTTGTGATGTCTGATCTGTTCTTTGATTTATATGCCAGAATTTTTCCTAATTTAATTTTGACTTTGACTTTATCAATTTGTAACCTTGATTAAAACTACGGCTTTGATTTTGTGATATATTTGATCAAAACAGAATTTAATTTCTTAACCATGACTTCGACTTTGACCTGTTCAATGTTGACTTCGATGGTGAGCATCGGCCTTGACCTTGATAGAATTCACTGCACCCTTCTTTGCATTGTATGTTTCTAGTGCATGTGTACTTCACTTGTGCATATTGTCCTCTCTGTTGCATATTCATGCTCATATGTTATTTGCATCCACATGTATCTGATATAGTTGTATGTCGACTTGGCACTGATTCATCTATGTTCATCCCTGAGCACTTTTCGACCTGCTGTTTGCTTTGATATTTTCTGACCTCATATGCATACTGCCTATCCACATGCTTGGTTCACATGTGCATGTGTGTGCTGCAGATTCCACTAATACATGTTTGTAGTTTTTCCATGATTTACTTATGCTCGAGCTTGGTTTGATGTTTAAACTGCTTAGATTTGGTTTGTGCAGTTGCTTTTGTGTTTGTACCTTCCTGTACTTGTGGCTTGAGTTCATTGTGTTGCAGTGCTTCATCACTTGAACTATTCTATGATTTGTTGAAGTTGCAGTGTGGACTTGTTTGAATCTGTACTTGTGCACTTCTCTGTTTACTTGATTCATTCCTGTTCTTGTTTGCATTGACTATGCCTCTGGCCTAGTCTCTGACCTGATGTACTTGTAGTTGTGTTGTTCATTTGATGTGTCTTTTGCTGGTGTCTTCTGATGCATTCTTTATTGTTGTAGTTCTTCTGGCCATACTATACTGTTGCTTGTTTTGATACTTGGTTGCATTGACCACTTTGTCCAGACCTTTGCATATGCAACCAGTAGCATGCATTGCTGTTGGTTTTTTTTTGATACTTTGAGTTGTTGATCGATTTGCATTGCCATATTGTTCATGTGTACATTTGGATTTTGGTCGAGGCCATTTGCATTGTGTAGTTGGTCTAGATGTTTGGTCTGACCTGTGCATGTCTTTTGTTGACTGTGCACATGAGATGGCGAGGCAGTGCACACGTGTATAAATGTACACGTGTGTATTGCAGCCACTCATGATTACCTGTCCCTGATAAGAATACTAATATGCACAGATATTACACAATCAAAGATGATGACAATAACCCATATATCTGAGACAACAATAAAAACAAATTTTATATTTTTGCAAATTCAAATTTGTTTATTTTCAGATTACTGCCGTAGTTGTTAATTATACAGGTACACAGAAGACAGGACAAGTACTGGCACTGGACAATGCAGATAGATAAAACTGAGTGTTGAGTGTTGTAGTGAGGAAAACATTGTAAATGTGAAATGTATGAGATCAGTGTATGAGAGTGAAATGTATGAAATCAGTGTATGAGCTGAAAACTTTGTACTGTATAAGTGTAATAAAATATTATTTTGAATAAAAATACTGATTGAATTATATAAAATCTATGCAATAGTATTATTATTCAACATGAATATTTATTCCTATATGTGTATAGTATAATCTGCAAACACATTTATAAATTGATATATATATTTGTTATCATCAAACAAAAAATCACATCAAACACTCTCTTCGCCCGGAAACGCTTGAAGAATCCGAACAAGCTCTCTGAAGTACGCACCATCGGGGCGAGAAATTGCGGCTATAAGAGAGAAAAAGTACATTAGTATTTAAAATCTGTTGCTAGCATCTTAATGATTCAAGAAGCGAAGTGGCGACACTTACGTCTATCTAACCACCACCTAGCAAATCCAGGGGGGCACCGAACGTAGAACCATTCGGATTTGTAATAACTTAGCCTCCCCCAGGAACCCAACACAATGTGACAGCTTCTGACTGCCTCTAGGAAGGTGAAAGAGGGGCTATCTCCGCGGCTCTTGACGTTGAATAAATATCTAATTTCGATCGGCTTCGGCGGTCGAAATAGGATCTCCATAAATAAGATGAAGGTGTTGTTTAGCAAGGCATACCCGTTGGGGTGTAGCTGAGACAGAGCTATGCCAAGAAACGATAGCATCTCCCTTATATAGTCATTAAAGGGAGGAAGTGTCCCCGTCGTGCAAGCATGACGGTTGAAAGCAGTAAACCCTTCCGGGGGATAATGTGGCCTGTCCTTCGGTCCCGGAAGTAGCACGTCGTCAAGCGACAAACCGTGCCTTAAGCAGATCCGGCCTAACATGTCTTCATAAATACCCGAAGGCACCGAATCGGGTGGAGTACAAATAAACCGAGCCCCTTGACGCTCATCCGGAGCTATCTCAATAACTTCGGCTTCTATAACCGGTATCTCAATAGCTGAAGGAGTAGAACTTGGAAATTCCAGCTGCTGAGAACTTGAAGGATCCATAACCAGCTAGCTTATAAAAAATCATTATTAAACTGACAAATAACACTCGTGCATCCCCCAGTGTAAAGTCTATGAGTGTGTTGTGCAGTGTAGTACTGTATATTATTTGGGAAGATCAACCGGATTAAGGGAAACGTGTAAACAATGAGACTTCAGAATTCGGTCGGAAGGACCGTCATCGCCGACCGTCGCAACCATGCCATTCAGTTATTAGCTATCAATCCGAATTAAAATGTGTTATTATTTTGGTAAGTTCCAGTTTCATCGACGAACTTCAATAGGCAATCAGGTGTGCGGTGATACAATTAAGTCCAGTTAAGTAAATCTGAAGTTCATTGGAATTAAGTGATCAAAGGCGTTATAATTTTCGATATCGATGAAATTGAACCAATGGTCAAATGTAAAAAGTTCAAATTCAAGGCAATTATTCAGGTTCAAATTCAAATCGCTCACTAAGGCTCGAGGTCGAATCGATCGTTTGGGAGTATGCACTTCGACTCGATCCAAGACCATGTCCTTCGACTCGGTCCGAAGTCACGCACTTCGACTCGCTTCGAAGCCTCTGCTTCGACTCGATCAAGAGCTACGCAGTTCGACTCGATCTCCAGGCACTCCTCTTAGAACCATCTCAGGCCTGTACTTCGACTCGATCAAAAGATATACCTTTCGACTCGATCCAGGGCCATTGTTTCGAGTCCATTAGACACAGCGCCTTCGTATCGATCCACATGTCTAAAGCATTCGACTCGATGCGAAGCTCCACTATCGATCGATATGAAGGCCTCCGCCTCATCATCTCGAAACCACTACTCCAAATCGACACAAAGCTAAGGCCAGGGACTCTTCGATCGATCACGAATCTGATCGATTTAGTGTTAAGAATCGAGTCTCCTTGTTTACAAGATGTTTTTGCTCGATGGATTACCTCAATTCGTTAATTGGTTCGAATAATTGAAGATGTAAAATCAGTTCGAAGGCGAGAGTATTTTTTCTTCTTTGTTTTCTCTAAAGTCACAGAGCGATACGAAGGCCAGGAAGGTAAGGATGAAAAGTAAAAAGTGAAAAAATGGCTAAGTGCTAGGTATTTATATGGAGTCGAAAGCAAGGGGAATAACCGATTCGAATTCCAGTAGGGTCGAACACGTGCTTCGAATCCCTCTTTAGTGCGCTGATGCGGAGCACCTTTTCGTATCGCTCCTTCGACTCCATCCCCATGACTAGGTCGACTCCCTCATGTAGCCATAAAAGACATCACTTCGACTCGCTCAATCGATGAACGTCTCGACTCGCTCCTCTGCCTCCTGTCTGTTTCGACTCGCTTCTCTGCGATTCGAATCCAAGACCGAGTCAAACGACCAGCTCGACTCCATCAGGGAGTCAACATCGACTCGCTCCACCTCGACTCGCTCAGTTCGAGTCCGTCATCAACTCAACATGCTTACTTCGCATCCACAAATCCAATGAAAATTATCTTCGACGTTTCAATCCTTCACAACGATTCAGGAGAGGATCGTTACGAAGGGACATTCAAAAACAACCGTCAAGCATTATTACAACGGATTTCACATCGGTTCAGGAGAGGATCGGTACGGAATTCAAAAACAATAAACTGACGATGACTCGAGAACGTACAAACGTCAGCGGGAGTCAGGTTAACATATATGCATGAATGACGGACTAATATTCAACGTTCCAGATTTTTAAGAATCAGAAATTCATCCGGTAACGACTACAACAGCAAACGGATAACCACTGGCATACAGCAATCAGTTGCAATAATACTTGGCACAGCAGTCGACAGTCAACAGTTTACATTATCAAGAAGAACGGTCAAAGATTACAACTTTCATCGAGAAGACGATAACTATTCAGAATAAAGATTGAAGCACTTCAAAACACATCATGTGTTTCACAAGACGTACTTTGGGGGGCAAATGTTATCCCGCCTTTTGGCAAGGCCATAACACCAAGGAATTGACTAGTAACCAGTGACGGTCCGTCCTAGAGATCAGTTATACATGGGCTCACTACGGACGTCGATGAATTTTGTCCGAGTCCAGATCGAGCCAAAATTGGTAGGACATGGCAAGCTGAGCCATGAGAGCCAACATTTCAAATCTCAAGACAATCCGAGTTCGTATGCTCGAGTTATGAGCGATACAAGGTAGGATGAAGATCAATTACCAATCGACTCGCTCCTTCGACTCGCTTCACAACGTCCAGGAGTGACAACTTCGACTCGCTTCGCTCAGAGGCCAACTTCGAGTCAACTTGGTTCGACTCACTCCACATCCCTCAGAGCTGCTCAATTCGACTCGCTCCAGTTCGAAAGCATCGGAAGCACACACTTCGACTCGCTTCCCATTTCGACTCGCTCTCCCAGTGATAGCTTCACTCGCTCGACCAGTTCTAGCTTCGACTCGCTCGAAGCAATGCATGCTTCGACTCGCTCGACCAAATACTTACTTCGACTCGCTCGAAGCAACATCCAGGACAGAATAAGAATCAAGTGCCACGTAATCGAGTCGAACAAGAGTGAGTCGAAACAGGAAGCGAGTCGAAGGAAACAGCCTGCCGTAGACTCCATTTCGTATCGATCATATCTCCCAATCTACAGGTCCAAATGCTATGAAATTTTCACAGAAGACTACGTGCATGCTAGAGAATGTCCACGGCAAATTTCGACTCCATTGGATGAAATCTTGAGCGAGTCGAAATCAGCTCGTGTCAATCACGGATCGGACCGAAACTTCATGGGCTTGGGCGTACGGGCCTGGTCATATGCCAGAGAGGGTCTCCTGAGATCTGAGCGAAATATCAGCCTCCAACACCTATAAATAGACCCCCAAAGCCAACAGAAAAGGGGTTCTTCTTCCTCTTTGAGATCTCCAACGCCCAGACTCCACCAGATCCAGATCTGAACTCCATTGCTGCTGCTACCAACAAGATTCACTACTGCAAATCACAATTGACTACTGTAAATCATTGAATTCACTTGTAAACACAAAAGAAAGATGAATAAAGCAAACTAATTCATAGTGGATGTAGGCTATACGCTGAACCACTCTAAATTCTTGTGTCTCATTGCACTTTAATTATTCTCATTTCTGAAATTTGGAGTTTTTGTTAGATAATTCCTCTTTTTTCATTTAATTTCTTCACTTTATCTCTTCAAAGACTTCCGAAGAGTGTTGTGCCCAATTTTGGTATAAACAATGCCAATTTACCACTCTATTAGAACCAGATGGGAGTTTGATAGCACGAAGCCAGCCCTAGAGTCACATAGACTCTATCGTCTTCCGTACCATAAGCAGTCATCGTGACTCGTATCCACTGGTACTCGTCTACACGAATTCTAAGTCACGTCGATACACTATCCCATATAGGTAACAAACTGTTGGCTTAAGTGACATAAGGGCAATCGCACAAACCTAAAGCACTAAGATATAATAATATGCTACCACATATCTTAGGCGATACCCCACGATCAAGCCACAAGGTTGGATACTAGCCTAGTCTGGTCCTCTCCAACACCAAACAAAAAAAGTACGTTGTGATAGATGACATATAGTATCTATATGATTGGCATTGTTAAAAGCTTCGACCGGTTCGAAAGGCTTGGTTATGCTTTCGAAAGGGTTGTTCTGATCAAGGCATCTTTCTAAGCAGTTTGAATGAAGGTGAAACCTTTGGTTTTAGAAGGTTTGGCGTGCATATAAAGGGTTGTTATCCATTGTCTTCGAAAGGTGTCTGTTTAACTTATTCGAAAGGCCTTCATGCATGCGGAAGTATCTACTTCGAAAGGAAATCACTGAAGTGGAAGGTTAATTCTTAGTGAAAGCACCAACCGTTTCGACCTTGTCGAAACATTATTAGATAGAAGAGAAGGAAGAACAAAGGAAAATAGCAATAGCGAGGCCTTTCTAAGAAGTCGAAGGGATGCTATAGCCAAAGACAAGAAGTATTATAACCTTTCGAAGGGGTCGAAAGCAACCTTCTGCTTTAGTGATTCCCTTTCAAAGCAGATACTTCCGCATGCATGAAGGCCTTTTGAATAAGTTGAAGAGACACATTTCGAAGACAATAGATAACATCCCTTCATATGCATGCCAAACCTTCTAAAACCAAAGGTTTCGCCTTCATTCAAACTACTCAGAAAGATGCCTTGATCAGAACAACCCTTTCAAAAGCATAATCAAGCCTTTCGAACCGGTCAAAGCTTTTAACATCCAGGGAAGGTTCCACATCAATTCGCAATCACACATTCGAAAACTACCTACCGCATCAAAACCATTAACACTTCAACAACTTCGAAATCCCAGGAAACTACCTATCGACATAGTCGGAAACTCGTATCTTTGCTTCTTGTGATAACAAAGCAACACAAAGAGAAAAGGTGCAACCACCATTTTCGACGAGGGCGGAGGCATTCAAACCCATTCAGAAGCATTGTAAAGAGATGCGCATGTGTAATAGAAGACGAAAGGAGCACAAAGCCACCTTTCAACCAAGTCGAAAGCACCAAGTCGAAAGGTGCCAACCCGCATCTATAAATGAGGCCCTAAGGGTCTGGTTTTGGGGATTCGAATTCATTCACTCTATACTTGTATTTTCTTAACTTTGCAAATTTGAAATCCCTAATTTGTAAAGAACCTTTGGAGAAATTGATCAGTTTAGACTACATTTCATTAATAAGGGAAAGATTTCAATATTTTCAATTGTGTTACTGTTTGAAAGCTTTCATTTGATTTAACTATGTTCTACAGGCCTCAACCTCATTGAAACTCAACTTCCTATTGGGTCGAAACCCCTTATTTTTCTAAATAATCCAAGTCCTTAACTCTAAACCACACTTACCAAACACTCACTTTATAATGAGTCGGAACCTAGAGCCAAGCTTGTATTACCTCAGATTTCAGAGTCAAACCCAAATCATCTGAGAAACTAGCTTTTGACAAGGTCAAAACCCATTTAGACAAACTATACTCTCAAACCCTTAGCACCATCCTTTAGTGTTTCGCAACCGAACCGAAAGGAAGGCTTTGAAAGGATAATCAAGCAACTTCACTAAGCTCGAAAGATTTGAAAGAAAGGAGTATAAGAGTTTCCACTAGGTTGAAAGGTCATAAAGGAAAAAGTTATTACAATAAAGATTTATTCAAAGGGTTAATCAAAGAAAGCAAATAAGATCTTTATCTTTTCTATTTGATCAAAAGAAGCATAGAAAGACATTACTACACCTTTTATCCTACTTTGGGGTGTTAACAAGTTTTTTTGTTAACATTTTGGCGCTAGAAGGAGGGCTTGAGCATCCGATCTTGTTAAACATCCAACACCATTTTCCTTTAACCCAATTCTATTCCAAGCTTACCCACTTTGAACCTTACTTCATCATGATTGGTAAATTGAAAAGGTTCGAGCAAGGTTCCTTGGAGCCACATCTAATTGGATTCTCCCATGAAACGATTAATGATAGAAATCTAAAAGAAGAACAACTGTTAAGTATGAAGGCTTTAAAGATGATAATGAAAAAGAAAGTTAAGGCCTATGATCCACTTAATGGAGTTTGAACCGTTCATATTAATCCCACCCCAATCTTTGCCTTAGGAGAAAAGGAAAATGAGAGTGACAACTTGTTTGATCAAATAAGGCAAATAATTCAACATTATACCAAAGGCACAATCTTGGAAGAAGGAATAATGGCTTATTACAACGCCTTTGCACACAAATGGGATCAAGTAACAAGTGGTGCACTACCTACACCAGAACCACAATGAGTTTTAAAGAGAAAACAAGTTGCCAATGGTGGAACTCCAAAGTCAAATAATAAAAGACCTAGAAATCATCTTCGGGAAACAAGCCTCAAGTCAAGACTTCCTAAAGAATGAAATTTAACAACACCTATAGAGAATGTCTACTTGTTAACCAAGAATGAACTCAATTATTGGCCATCCCATAAGAAAAAGCCTAAAATGAAACGAACTTAGGAGGATCCTATTGTCATTACTATATGATGAATGGACATGAAACCATTCACTGCAGAGCGCTTGAAGGAATGATAATTAACTTTTTCAGACAAGGAAAAATTAACGGGTTTGTAAAGAGACACTGAATTAAGTCAATAAAGAATTTCTTTACTAAAGAGAATCTACATGGTTAGGAGTGAAATACTCCTTTCACTTGGACATTACCTCGAACGGTCAAAACCTCTGTCCACGCCGAGTTGGCCAGGGCAGAGCACCTCTTGGAGGGAAGAGTGTAAGCCTTTATCCACAACACGCTATGGCCAGGTTAAAGCATCAACAAGCGTTTGACCGCGCTACGCTATGGCCAGGTCAAGGCACCTCCTGGAGGAGGGAGTGTAAGCCTTTATCCGCACCATGCTATGGCCAGGTTAAAGCATCGACAAGTCCTTGACCGCATCACGCTATGGCCAAGTCAAGGCACCTCCTGGAGGGAGGAGTGTATGCCTTTATCCCCGCCACGCTATGGCCAGGTTAAAGCAACGACAAGCCCTTGGCCGTGCAATGCTATGGTCAGGTCAAGGTGCCTCCTTGAGGGAGGTTAGGTTAGTCCTTGGTTCCAGCTTGAGAATAAGCTAACCAAGCGCACCAGACAATAAAGGACTAAGAAGTCAAAGCCCAAGAAGCAGAACATCAATCATCGGTCTAAGATGTCCCAGCCCAAGAAGCGACACATCAAACAACGAACTAAGACGTCCGAGCTCCAGAAGTGACATATCAAATTATAGACTAAAATGTTTAAGCTCAAGAAGCGGCCAATCAAACTACAACTACATACAAGGCCTAAAGGGTTTACACATGTTGAAGAAGACAAAATCTAAGGAGTAGAATAGAAAACCGCTTATTAATACCCAAATCTAGGTTTCGGGTCTCTCATTTCCGGACATCATCTGTTAATACCCGAATTTGGGTTTTGAGACCATTACTTAACTTCGCCCGAATTTGGGTTTCAAGGCTATTACTTAGCTTCACTCATTAATGCCTGAATCTAGGCCCAAGACTTTTATTAACAAGTTTATGATGGATTTTTGGTTATTATCTGCTAATACCCTAATCTTGGTTCTAGACTTTCTAACTTTTGAATTTCATTTATTAGTGCCCGTAATTGGGTCATTGGATTTCTACCACAAGTGTTTAGACAATGATTTCTGGACTTCTATTACATGGTCATTATTAACCTTCTATTAGCATCTCCAAAGGATGACTTTTTAAAGCATTTATATCCTTGGTTGAGGTAATGGTTTTTTGCCATCAAACTTCAGATATTCCATCAATATTTTTAAAGTTGAATACTTAGTTATCTCTCATCATTATCAGAGATGAGTTTCAAAACATTTCATAAAAAATGATTACTTTTATTGTCATATGTTGACATAATGATTTATTAATCTCCATGAATGATATGCATAAAGTTTTATATAATTTCAAGCTAATAAAAAAAATATTTTTCATTTTGTGCTCTTCAGGGAAAGCAGAACAGTAAAAAGAACTGAATTATTTAGCAAATACAAAAATCATGGAACAGGTTATCAAAGAGATGATTCAACAACAACATTATAAGAAAGGAGTACAAACCAGGTGATATTTACAAAATTTTCATAAATTATGAAATTATTTACAAGTGTACGGAACAAATATATACATCGTTCATAAATCTTGAACAGCTTTATTTAGATTCTCAACAATTCAAGGATCCACGATGTGATTAATAGCAATGCGAAGAACCTCTTTAAGTTTCTTCTCTTTCGTTCTCATCTTTTCTTCATCATCAATAGCCTAGATGTTGGTCTTCAAAGCATGGTTAAAGGCTTTGTTCACACATTTAAGGGTTTTATTTTCCCTTTACATGTCTTCGATATGCTTCTGAAGAAGATACCTCTCGCATTCAAGCTTTTGAATTCTAGCAGCATAATCATTTATGTGTTACGAGTATCTCATCTTTTGTTGCTCATGAAAATACTTCATCATTTCGAATTTGACTTTCCTGCACCATTCTCCTACTACTTTTTCATCTAAACTAGGAGGAGGATTAGTGATGGTAGGGAACTTTTGGATGGAAAGAGAAGTAGACCTTATTAATTTTGCAATGGAGGGAACAATGGAAGAAGCCAGTGAATCAATGTTTGAAATATTACTTCCCATAATGAATTCGAGCGATTCACACTGAGCTTGACTATCTTTCAACTTAATTTCCAAATCACTTACTTGTTGAAGAAGTTCCGACATCTTATGGTCAAAGTCAATTGAAGGATTTGACTTAACTTGACGCTTTAATGTGGAAATCGCTTCGTTTTTACTCTTAACATCTGCCTCTAAATTGGCAACCCGATTGTTGAGATTCCTAATAATTGTTTTCTAAAGCAAAAATCTCCTATGCCATTTTAATGCTTCCGTGTCACCTTGGAAACGAGCAGATAAAGAATCGTCAAGAAGCTTTCTCTTTTCAAGATCCACTAACAATCTATCTCTAATATTGATAAAGCGTGATGTAGAATCTAATAAGAGTGGCATTGCATATAGTTGTAGCTCCTATTTAAACAAACAAAGTGTAACGTCCCTAATTTTTGATAACATTATTTAGAAGATTTAATTAGATAAATTAAATAGAATAACGATTATAAGGGGATTGAGATTTGAATAAATTATATGATTGGTCATGCTTAATATTAAAATTTAATGGGCTTAAATAGGTTTATAGGTTAATCAAATTACATATGGGCATATTAGTAAATTAGCCAATCTATTATACATGGTTATGACCTTTTGTAATTGCCCATTCACATTCCATTTTCATAATTTTACAAACGTAAATCAAAACTAAATAGAGCTGGCCACTAACAAGGAGGAAAAAGGAGAAATTTCAATCTAAAGCTAAGGATCAAAGCTAGGAAGAATTAATCAATAACAAATCTCAAATTCCTTATTGAATCTAAGGTGAATAATAATTCATTCCATCTCTTTTTGGTTTTATAATTATATGATCTCGGATTTGAGTATTTATTTTGTTTCTAAGATATATTGGATAATGATATGCTTAATTTATGAATTGTTCGATTTAAACAATTTATTATATGAAAATTCTTTACGGTTTTAGGCGCAAAACCGTGGGTTATTGATTTTAAAATGCTAATAAAATATTTCATGTTAAGTAAAACATGATTTTGGAGATGGGTTTTAATTTTCAGAATTTTCAAAGTTATGGAAATTTTATTATTAATTTTTGGTGATAAATTTGATGTAATTGGGTTTAAAAATTTATTTTAGGAAGAAATTGGGTCTAAATTTTTAATATGTTTGGTTACATGATGAAATTGAATTTCTGTAATTTTTTGGGAATTTTTTGCAATTGATTTACTATGGAAAGTAAATTATTTTAAAAGAAGGACTTTTATGAAATAATTGGTTTTGGTATATGGAAGTGCTTAAATGTTACATTTTATGGTTTAAATCTGATATTAGTGTGTTAGGTTTAAATGTAAAGTATTTGAAAAGTTTTATGGCAGCCAATCAATGGTTTACAAATAGGCAAGTTAATATAAAGCACTTACTAAAAGAAGCAACATTTCAGCTTTTAATTTTGAAAAGGTGTCCCGCCTTAATTAGTAACCCTTTCAACTCCAGTGATTCCGCTCCATCCTAGTCGAAACCTACTTAGTCGAAACCCTCATAGTCGAAACTAATACACAAGGTATCACCTAGTGGTATGTAGTGGATTGGAAGGAAGGCGGAAGCTTTGGTGTCAAAAGGTAAGCTTTTGATGGGGTCGAAACCCTGTTTTGATTTCAAAAGTTAAAGTCTTGTCTTGTTTTACTTAAAGCCTTCGACATAGTCAAAACATATGCTTTCGAAAGGGTTTTATAAAAAGTTTTCAAAGAAGGTTGTCACATATGTTAAAGTATTAGCTTTCGAAGGGGTGCCTTTTTCTTTAAATAAGAGCTTTCGAAAGGGTTGGTTCCGACATATTCGAAACCTAGCCGCTATTTTCCTTTTGAGGTATTGAAGTCATCAATAGCCTTTGAAAGGGTATTTTTGCTTTTACCTAAATTAAGTTGCTTCCTAATTGCTTTCGAAAGAGGGGTGAGGGTTTTAAAGGTGATGGAGTCGAACGGGGTTTTTGACTCTGTCCTTCAAAGTTTTTATTTTAAAGGTCTTTGCTTTTGACTAGATGGTTCCGACGCCATCAACTTTTCCCTAAATTAATTTTAGTTGGTTTTGAATAAGATACTTTCGTATATAACCATTCTAACCCAAATGATGTTTTGAAAGAGTAAACCCAATGCTTTCGAAAGGGTACTTGTAGTTGTTTCGAAGCTATGTATTAAAGAATGTTTTTGATATCATCGAAAGGTATCATTGGTTTCGAAAGTTATATACTTAGAGTTTTGAAAAGAGGTTTTCTATGCTTTCGAAGGAGGTCATCCAATGGTTTCGAAAGTAATGTTCTAAAGTTTCAAAACAAATAACCCATTCTCATTCTTAAAAAAAAACCATGGCATAAATAAAGATTTTGGAAATATTATTCACATTGTTATTAACCCATAAACATATGTTGGGGAAGGGCAGAATAACAAGATAGGTTGACCCAGAGGTGGGCATAAATTAAGGAATGTTAAAACCTTAAAACTAAAGATATTGGCAGGGGCCAATAGGTTTGCAGTTAACCCATGAAAACTGTATATAACTAATGATATTGGCAGGGGCCAATAGGTTCATAGTAAGCCTATGATTACTATGATTTGATACTGGCAAGGGCTAGTACGTTTGTAGTTAGCCCATGAAAACTATATCCAGATTAATATATTGACAGTTAGTTAATAGGCTCCTAGTTAGCCCATGAAAACTAGGATAAGAGATAAGATATTGGAGTTACAAATAGGTTCTTATTGATCCTATGAAAACTATTATATTGGACAGATAGTCCTTAGACATTTAACAGGTTAATAGTAATCCAAGAAACTATAATTGAGATAGATAATCCTTAAACAATGGTTTTATAAATGTTTTCGGATAGTAGTGAGGGGAAAACCCATTCCGCTAAGCGACATGGTCTCACTAAATAGCTAACTGGTTTGAGATGGTAAATTATAATTCATGCCAAGCTTTATGTCTGATTTGAAGTTTTTGTTTTCCTCTTAAACTCTCAAGTACTCAATTGATATTGAGTAGGTTAAGAGTAAAGGTTTCCAGGTATTCTTTTAGACGAATAAAGCTTCCGAGGATGCGCGGGAGGCAAACCTGTTATTAGAGTTCTTTATTTCCACCGTGTGTTTTGTTGTAAAGGCAAATTTGTTTTCTTTCCTATCTATATACTCAGATTTACCAAGTGGGCATCTTCATATGTCGCTTTTGGCTTATTTTGTAATAATCATATGTTAACTAAACGAGGTCTGTGAATTGGGATCATGTAATCAATTTGGAATATTTTGAAATGGAATGTGGAATTTTTTTGCTATTTTAATTTTTTCCATATTTTAGTGTTTCTATTTATCAATGTACCTAATGTCGCTGTATTTGGTCCCCGAGGATTAATAACTATGGATGACTACAGCATCTGTAGCCGTTAGTTTTGGGCCACTAAGTAGGGGGATGTTACAAGTTGGTATCATAGCATAGGTTTATGAAAATTTAAAAGAAACTTAAACCTAAAAGATTTTTCCAATCATAATCCAATGAATCAGATAATAAGATTAGGGTTTGGGTTAACGTTGTAGTAAGGTACTTGTATTTGCTATCTATAGTTATAAATATATATAAGTACATATTCCTTGATCTCTTAGACCATTCTTCTGTATCTTACTAAGTGTTTGTACCAAAATTGATCACAACACTCTTTGGAAGTTTTTGAAGAGATAAAGTGAAAAAATTAAATGGAAAAAGAGGATTATCTAACAAAAAGTCTAAATTTCAGAAATGAGAATAATTAAAATGCACAGAGACACAAGAATTTAGAGTGGTTCGGCGTATCGCCTACGTCCACTATGAAGTTGACAGCTTTATTGATCTTTCTTTGAAGATTACAACTGAATTCAATAAATTAAAAGAGGTAATTATGATTTGCAGTAGTGAATCTCGTTGGTAGCAGCAGCAATGGAGTTTAGATCGGGATCCGGCAGAGTCTAGGCATTGGAGATCCCAAAGAAGAAGAAGAAGAACCCCTTTTCTGTTGGCTTTGGGGGTCTATTTGTAGGTGTAGGAGGCTGGTATTTCGCTCAGATCTCGGGAGACCCTCTCTAGCGCGTGACCAGGCTCGCACGCCAAAGCCTGTGAAGTTTCGGTCCGATCTGTGATCGATACGAACAAATTTCGTATCGATCAAGATTTCATCCAATGGAGTCGAAATTTGGCATGGACATTCTATAGCATGCATGTAGCCTTCTGTGAAAATTTCATAGCATTTGGACTTGTAGATTAGGAGATATGATCGGTACGAAATGAGATTATCGGTTGGCTGTTTCGTTCGACTCGCTCTGTTCAACTCGCTTCCGTTCGACTCGGTGACGTGGTGCTTGAATCTTTGGATCACTCTGCCTTTGATGCTGTTCTGAGCGAGTTGAAGTGCGCACTGATTAATCAAGTCGAAGTGGAGCGTCCTGAGGAATTCAAACAAAGGATCTGTGGTGGACACGGAGTGGTCATGGTTCGATCGATTCGAACAGTGACTTTGCCAACGGAGTCAAACTCGATGGACTCGAATAGTGGTTCGAACGGAGCGAGTCGAAGAAGGCTTTTCTGAGGGATGCGAGCTGAGTGAGTCGAAGCAGGCTTCCCAAATGGATTCGAACCGAGCGAGTCGAAGAAGGCATCTGAGGGATGTGAGCTGAGTGAGTCGAAGTGGTCACTTCTGATGATTGCGAAGCGAGTCGAATTGAGCGATTCGACCGGTGGTTGGTTTTCCATCCAATTTTGTATCGTTCATAACTTGAGCCTATGAACTCGGATTGACCTAAGATTTGGAACGTTGACTCTCATAGCTTAGCTTGTCATGTCATAACAATTTTAGCTCGATCCGGACTCGGACAAGATTCGTCGATATCCATAGCGAGCCTGTGTATAACCGATCTCTGTGATGGATCGTCATTGGTTTACTAGTCAATTCCTTGGTGTCACGACCTTGCCAAAAGGCGGGATAACATTTGCCCCCCCAAAGTACGTTGTGTGGAAACATGATGTGCTTTGAAATGTTGCAATCTTTAGTCTGAATAACTATCGCTTTTTCGATGAAAGCTATATTCTTTGACTGATTTTCTCAAGAATGTGAACTGTTGACTATCAATTGTTGTACCCTGTACTGTTGAAACTGATTGTTGTATGCTAGTGATTAGCTGTCTGTTGTTATAATCGTTATTAAATGAGTTTCTGATTCCTGTAAATCGGGAATATTAGTCCGACATACATGCATATATGTTAACCTGACTCACGTTGACGTTTGTACGTTCATGAGTCATTGTCAGTTTATTTTATTTTTGAATTCCATATCGATCCTCTCCTGAACCGATGTGAAATTCGTTGTAACAATGCTCGATGGTTGCTTTTGAATGTTCCTTCTTAACGATCCTCTCCTGAATCGATTTGAAGGATTGAAACATCGAAGATGATTTTCATTGAATTTAGGGATGTGAATTGAATATTTCGAATCGACGGAGTTGGCCTCTAGAAGCCGTGATTCAATGGGTTTGAACTGACTATTCGTATCGATGGACGCAGGGTTCGATGGATATGAAATGCCTGTTCGACTCGATGATGGATTCGAACTGCTTGTTTGACTCGGTCTTGGATTCGAACTGCTTGTTTGACTCGGTCTTGGATTCGAACTGCATAGGAGTCGGAGTCGAAACGCACAGGAGATGGAGTCAAAATGATTGCTTGTATTGCTGCATCGGAGAGGGAGTCAAAGATAAGCGATACGAAGAGGAGCTTCGCATCGACGCATTGGAGACGGAGTCGAAGAGCGTGTTCGAATCCACCGGGATGTGAATCGTTTATTCCTTTTGCTTTCGAGTCCATATAAATACTCTGTACTTAGC
Organism: Allium fistulosum; assembly: GCA_030737815.1. NCBI lineage: Eukaryota > Viridiplantae > Streptophyta > Magnoliopsida > Asparagales > Amaryllidaceae > Allium > Allium fistulosum. Next base: position 189,051,492 of record CM060902.1, on the reverse strand, counting down.
CATTTTTCACTTTTTACCTTTCACTTTCTACCTTTCACTTTCCTGCCTTACCTTCGTATCGCTCAGAAACTCGAGAAGAAAGAAGAGAAATTCTTGCCTTCGAATCGATTCACACCTTTAATTACTCGAACTAACTGACAGAATTAGGTAACCCACTAAGCGAATCCACGCGTAAACGATGAGACTCGGTTTTTAACACCAAATCAACCAGAGTCGTGATCGATCGAAAATTCCTTGGCCTCAGCTTCGCATCGATCTGGAGTAGGGGTTTCGAGATGATGAGGCGGAGGCCTTCGTATCGATCGATGGTGGAGCTTCGCATCGAGTCGAATGCTTTGAATACATAGATTGATACGAAGGGGTTGCGTCTGATCGATTCGAAACGATGGCCTTCGATCGAGTCGAAGTGGACGTGTAGGATCGAGACGAGCTGGAGGTTTGGGATCGAGTCGAACTACGTAGTCTTGGGAGCGAGTCAAACTACGTAGTCTTGGGAGCGAGTCGAACTGCGTAGTCTTGGAAGTGAGTCGAACTGGAGGCTTTGGGATCGAGTCGGACTAGAGGCTTTTAATCGATTCGAAGTGTTGTGCTCTGATCGATTCGAAATCCCCAGCCTCTCGATCGAGTCGAACTTGCATGCCAACTTTCTGACCGAGTCTAACTCATACGTAGATGACCATGATTTATTAATGCGAACACGGCTCTCGTGAGCGATACGAATTTGATCATTAAAAAATTTGAAACTCCTCGCACATTTGAACAATTGACTCTGACGAGCTTCAAACTTGCATAACTGGACTTAACTGTTTCACTGCATATCTGATCGCCTATCGAAGCTCGTCGATGAAACTGGAACTTATCAAAATGACAACAAACTTTAACCTGGAATGATAGTTAATAGTTGGATGGTACGGTTGTGACAGTCAGCGACGACGGTCCTTCCGACTGAATTCCGAAGTCTCGTCGTTTACATGCTTCCTTCAATCCTGTTGATCTTCTCAAATGATATACAGTATTGCACTGCACAACACACTCACACACTTTACACTGGGGGATGCACGAGCATTATTTTCAGTTTAACAATGATTGTTTATAAGCTAGCTAGTCATGGAACCTTCAAGTTCTCAGTAGCCGGAACTCCCAAGTTCTATTCCTCCAACCAAAGAGATACCGGTTATTGAAGCTGAAGTTATAGAGCCAGCTCCGGACGAGAGCCTAGGTGCCCGGTTCATTTGTAGTCCACCAGACTCTGTGCCGTCGGGTATCTCTGAAGATATGCTAGGATGGATTTGTTTAAGGCATGGTTTGTCGCTTGACGACGTGTTACTACCTGGGCCAAATGATAGGCCACATTATCCCCCGGAGGGGTTTACCGCTTTCAACCATCACGCCTGCACAGTGGGGACACTTCCTCCCTTCATTCAATATATAAGGGAGATGTTATCATTTCTTGGAATAGCTCCATCCTAGCTACACCACAACGGGTATTCTTTGTTGAATAGCACCTTCATCCTGTTTATGGAGATCCTCTTTCGACTGCCGAAGCCAATCGAAATCAGATATTTATTTAACGTCAAGAGCCGTGGAGACAGCCCTTCTTTCACCTTCTTGGAAGCGGTCAGGAATTGCCACATTGTAAGGGGCTCCTGGGGAAGGCTAAGTTACTTTAAGACCGAATGGTTCTACGTTCGGTGCCTCCTTGGATTTGTTAGGCGGTGGTTGGATAGACGTAAGTGTTGCCACTTTTCTCTTGAATCATCAAGATATTAGTAATTGACTTCAGAACTGACATACTTCCCTTCCTTTTACAGCCGCAATTTCTTGACCTGACGGTGCATACTTCAGAGAGCTAGTTCGGATCCTCCAAGCGTATCCGGGCGAAGAGAGGCATATCGACTTGGTTCTGACCGATAGAAATTTGAGGACTGTCGGGCTGATAGAACGGAGGCAGAGCATACGGTTGGAAGGGACATTTAGAGTGGTCCCGAAGAAACGGGTGAAAAGCAAAGCGCCTGCAGTCATGATAACCAAAGAGGTTGATCCAGAGCGAACGCCTACCGATACCGAGCTCCCAGCTGGGCCTTCTTCCGATGTTCAGGATTCAGGAGGAAGAAGAAAAGGCAAGGCTGCTGCTCACAAATGCTCTAAATCCGAGAGATTTAAATATGCTGTTATGTCCTTGCTTGCTCAAGGGATTAGAATTTCGGAGGCTTCTTCCTTGCCAGTAGAGAAACCTTTTGAAGGGCTTACTGATATTCCGATTTCGGATTTTGTGTCGTCTCAACACGACGTCGGGATGGAGGAGCTTGATAATGCTCTTAAACTGAGCGGGTAGCTTGCTATGAGCGCGGCCGACATTTCCGGTTGGTTAGGGGATTGCACATGCATACACTTCACTACACTGCATGATTCACAACTGTAAATCATTCAACTTAGGAAGTCACTAACTCTTTCTTCGTTTCTCATTCTCAGGTACTATGTTTGGGAAAGGATCGATGCTCGGGAATCTTCGCTCGGCCTGAAAGGCTTCTTCTTATTACTATTCCCACAGGAGGCACTCTGATAGAGATCGCGATCGCGAGTACTCTAATCAAGATAGGTACGGGCGTGATAGGAATAGAGAATACAGACATCGGTCTTGATCACGCTCTCCTCCTCCTAGACTTCCGTCTCCACCCCCTGCTTTTGTCCCACACCCACCGAAGCCTCCTCGTCACAGGCCATCTTCTCATACTTCTAGATCTGAGACTCATCTTCAGAGAGTTGAGACCACGGCCTCCATGATTACAGAGCAGGTCTCAGTTGAACCCACAGGAGAAGGGGCTCTTAAGTTGGCTCAGATGAGGAAGGATTTTCCAAGTATCTGCTTCGACGGCTATGTCTTCCCAACACGCTTAAAAAGAATTCCATCAGGGGTGGAAAACACGGTGCATGATTACGTTCACGACATATACACCCAGTATCGAGAGTGGGCAAAGGCTGCCGAAAAAGCTTCCAAAGTGGCCTTTGAGCGAGCCAAAGCGCTTGAGAAGATGGAGACTGAGCTCGCTCAAAGGAATCGGATCATTCAGGTGCTTACTACTGAGTCCGAGTCTTCTTGGAAGTCTGAAATTGTGGCCACCAAAAAAGCTGATGAAGCGAATGTGGCCATGGAGAGGTTGAGGCAGACGCATGTCACCTTGGTGGAGGAGATGGGCCATCGGAACACTATAGTTACAGCCGAGCGGGATGCGGCGGTCAAGGAACTCAATGAGCTTAAGGCTAAATTTTCTGACATGGCTAAGGAAAAGGATGATGTGAATAACGCAGCCCAGGAGGCGTGCGACCAGGCTGTTCTGCTTAGTGGTGAGAGGGATTCAGCTGTGGCTAAAGTCTACAAGGTGGAGGTTGAGGTGGAGGAAAAAGTGAAGTTGGCCGAGTCCAGGCTAGAGGCTGACATCGAAGACCTTCTCGTTGTTTATAACGCTAACATGTTGAGGCACAGGGGTCTAGCCTGGCTTGATGAGTTTTCGATGCATCTCTACAATGCTTGGAGCCGACTGGTTGAGGAAGAGAAGGAGGCGCATCAGGGCGAGTCTGTGGATGAATTTGAACTCAAGAATTGCATTCTGACTGAAGATGAAAAGAAGGTTCTCCACGAGTCAATGATTCTGCGTAAGAAGGAAAGACTTGGCGCCCAGCACTTTGAAGTGGGAGAGGGTTCTGGAGTCGACCACCATGAAGCAAGTCTTGAAGTTCCCGCGTCGACCCAGCCCGAACCCTCGTCTGCGGTTGATCCCCAGGCCGTTCCTACTTATAATCCAGATCAGCCGCAGATGTCTTCGGCTGCAACGCAAGTCACTGATGCCGCTCTGCCGCCTACGAGTCAAACTGAGGAAGGTATTCTGAACATTCCACATATCTTTCCTAAATCGAAATCTTCGATCAAGTTAAGTTCTAACAATTCTCTTATTCTTTGTCCAGTGATAGATGCTGCACCGGCCATGCCTCCTGCTACTCAAGAACCATATCAAATGCAAGAGGCTATCGCGACCGAAGCAATTACCGTGAGTATAGCTGCCCCGCTTGACGATATGCAAGGGAGTACGATTATGTTTGATGAGCAGCTGATGGATGAACTTTTTCGCCGTCACGGCGATCCTCTCGCTGACTTGTCATCTATCATGAGTGGAACTGATCCTGCTACAAGTTCTTCAATGCTGACTGCTGATGCCCCCAGTGGGGCTCGAGTAGTAACTGAAGAGGAGATGTTTGCTCAAATTGATGCTGAAATTGCAGTAGCGGCTCATGGTGGCAGCTTTGGAGGTGGGATGGCAGCACCGGGGCCTGCTTTGCTCAGAACGATATCTCCTAGTGGTACCGTTTTCATCACCAGCGTGCCCATTCCACCTTCCGTACTTGATCCTATTCCTCCGACTCCATCTGCAGGGAGCATTCCTATTCACTCGAGTTCGGAGGAGGATGTTGACATAATGCCCTCGCCTGAAGACCAACTGCCGAAAAGCAAAGGCTCGAAGAGGAAGATTAGCGGTGGCTTCAGCGGGTCTACACCGAGAAGGAAGCCAAGGAGGAAGAAAGATTAGGCATGCTTATCCGGTGTATTTTGACGTTCATTTTGTTGGCCGTGTATAGATGCGGGTTCGGCCCCTGCTAGTAGGAATTTTTGGAAACTTGTACACGAACTTCTTTTATAAACGATAGAAATGAAACTTTTCTTTTTTGACTTCTTTTCTATCATTGTGTATTTGTCTAAGTGTTTCAATATCTGAAGTGTACTTGTGAAGTTTTAGCTTTTGAATCAAGTTTGTTTTTGTTCGCCAAGTTCAAAAACTGTGGACATGGTTTGCGACCGGGAAGCGAGTTGAATTTTGACGTCGCATCGCTTCAGTCGATGGCTGATGCTTAAGTCTTGCCCCCCAGTTTTGGTGGTGTGTTGTGAAAAATCAGTCAGCGATCGCTCTTTTCTTATAGCATGTCGAGTCTAGTGCCACTGAATGGGTGTTTGAGACAAATGGAGATTGAGCGGTTTATTCATGCTTGTCCGATCGTCGACGATCATATCCGCGCTCCGGGGATTCTCTTTCGTTTACTGGCGAGTGGTCATGCCGGCTTAAGTTTCAATCACATGTTCGTGATCTGGGGACTTGGAATTGGCATTTGTACTCCGACTCGCGCTTCGGGAGTTTGGAGTTGATATTTATACTTCGATTCACGCTTCGGGAACTTGAAGTTGGTGTTTACACTCCGTTTTGCACTCAGGGAATCTGGAGTCGATGTTTGTACTACGGTTCGCACTATGGGAACTCAGAGTTGATGTTTATACTTTAATTCGTGCTCTGGGAACTCGGAGTTGATGTTTATACTTCGACTCGCACTCTGGGAGTTCAGAGTTGATGTTTATACTCCGGTTCGCACTCTGGGAACTCGGAGTTGATGTTTATACTCCGACTCGCACTCTGGGAACTCGGAGTTGATGTTTATACTCCGGTTCGCACTCTAGGAACTTGGAGTTGATGTTTATACTCCGATTCGCACTCTGGGAGGTCGGAGTTGATGTTTATACTCCGGTTCGCACTCTGGGAACTCGGAGTTGATGTTTATACTCCGACTCGCACTCTGGGAGTTCGAAGTTGATGTTTATACTCCAGTTCGCACTCTGGGAACTCGGAGTTGATGTTTATACTCCGGTTCGCACTCTGGGAACTCGTAGTTGATGTTTATACTCCGGTTCGCACTCTGGGAACTCGGAGTTGATGTTTATACTCTGGTTCGCACTCTGGGAACTCGGAGTTGATGTTTATACTCCGACTCGCACTCTGGGAGTTCGGAGTTGATGTTTATACTCCGGTTCGCACTCTGGGAACTCGGAGTTGATGTTTATACTCCGGTTCGCACTTTGGGAACTCGGAGTTGATGTTTATACTCTGACTCGCACTCTGGGAGTTCGGAGTTGATGTTTATACTCCGGTTCGCACTCTGGGAACTCGGAGTTGATGTTTATACTCCGGTTCGCACTTTGGGAACTCGGAGTTGATGTTTATACTCTGACTCGCACTCTGGGAGTTCGGAGTTGATGTTTATACTCCGGTTCGCACTCTAGGAACTCGGAGTTGATATTTATACTCCGGTTCGCACTCTGGGAACTCGAAGTTGATGTTTATACTCCGACTCGCACTCTGGGAGTTCGGAGTTGATGTTTATACTCTGGTTCGCACTCTGGGAACTCGGAGTTGATGTTTATACTCCGACTCGCACTTTGGGAATATGGAGTTGATGAAGGATTGTCGTGTATCAATCCTTTTTTGACTTTGATGTGATGGCTTGTCCCCGAGCTCGGGTTTCACTTAGCGAGTGATTGGTTCCATCGCAGTCACTCCCTATTTGAATAAATTCCACCGTATGGTGAAACTTAGCTCTCCGTGCATAGTGATGGTCATATGAAGCATTTTAAGTAAATCACAGCTCTGGCTCAAAGAGATTGCATTTTATTGCTGAAACAAGAAAATATGGCAAAGTCAGTTGCCTTATTACAAGTTCTAATTTCGAAATGCAGAAACAAATTGCAACAAAGAAAAGTAATTTAAATGGATAAAGATAGCTTGTCATGTGTAATAGCGGCGAAGGCTCTCGCTATTCCAAGATCTTGGCAGAGTTAGACCGTCGATAGTCGATAATTTGAATGTGCCATTTCCGAGCCTTCGTTCAATAACATACGGTCCTTCCTATGTCGGTTTCATATGCGAAGGATCCGGATAGATTCTTTTGAGGACGAGATCGCCTTGTTCAAAGGTTCGCGGGCGGACCTTGGCGTTGTACAATCGGGCGACTCGATTTCGATACGCAGCTGCCCTCAAATCAGCTTCTTCACGCTTCTCATCTAGTAGATCAAGAGATTTAGCAAGTAATATAGCATTCGTCTTTGGATCATAGTATGTCGTACGATGAGAAGGTACTTCTAGCTCGACTGGAATAACGGCTTCTGAACCGTAAGAAAGAGAGAATGGAGTGTGACCGGTCGCAATCTTATGGGTTGTTCGGTAAGCCTATAAAGCCATAGGAAGTTCATCAACCCACTTGCCACTGACCTTTTCCAGTCATTTTTTCAAAATGGATTTTATAACTTTATCAACAGCTTCGACCTGTCCGTTTGCCTGAGGTGTGCAACTGTAAAGAATTTCTTTTGGATGTGAAATTGTTTGCAGAAATCTTTAAATTCAGCACTGTCGAATTGGGTTCCGTTGTCCGTAATAATGGTGTGTGGGAGACCGAATCGATAGATGATGTTACGAACAACAAAGTTGATTACTTTCTTGGTTGTAATGGTAGCGAGAGCTTCGGCTTCAGCCCACTTTGTAAAGTAATCAACTACGACAATGGCGTACTTCGCACCACCTTTTGCCAAGGGTAGAGCACCGATGATGTCGATGCCCCACATTGCGAACGGCCATGGGCTGACCATTTTCGTTATCTTGGTGGGAGGAGCTCTAGGAATTCGGGCATATTTCTGGCACATATCACATTTCTTTGCATAGTCCAACGCATCGCGATTCACGGTCGGCCAATAATATCCGTAGCAAAGTATTTTCTTGGCAAGTGCTTGCCCCTGGTGTGATCGCCACATTCTCCCTCATGCACATCGCGCAATACTTGTTTAATTTCATCGTGAGCGATACACCGGAGTAGAGGGACTGAGTACCCCCTTCTGTACATGAGTCCATTCTGGATGGTAAATCGTGAGGCCTTCCAAAGGACTTGTCTCTTTTCTCTCCTGCGTTCCTGTAGGGTTCCGTGCTCAATGTAATTCTAAGTGGGGTCATCCAGGAATCCTTTTCGGGAACGGTTTCGCAGACCCAGTTTACTTCTGTCCGGTCGATGCTTGGGGAAGATAGTGTTTCTATGGGAACGAGCCCCATTTGCTGAGCTTCACCTGTACTGCTAGCTTTGCCAATGAATCAGCCTTTTGGTTTCGTTCTCGAGGTATACAATAGATGGCATAGTAATCAAACTGATTTAGTAGTGAACTCGAGCTAAGTAAGCAGCCAGCCTTCGGTCTCTCTCTTGATATTCTCCTCGAACCTGACACACGACTAGTTGTGAATCGCAATAAATTTCCACAACGACAATTTTCAGATCTTTGGCAAGTTTTAGGCCAACTAAGAGGGCTTCATATTCAGCTTCATTATTAGTCGCATGAAAATCGAACTTCACAGCATAGCATATAGATCGACCTTCGGGGGTTTCGAGTACAACACCAGCGCTCGAACACCGGTCGTTTGATGCACCATCAGTATATAGCTTCTAGACGTATTCGGGGGATTTACTGGTTTCGGGCAAGTCCTCTGGAATGGTAAATTCAACTATGAAATCAGCGAGGACTTGTCCTTGGATTGCTCGTCTTGGAGTGTAAGTAATATCAAACTGACTCAGTTGGATGTTCCACTTGAGTAACCTACTAGACGTCTCAAACCGCGAAAGGACCTGTCGTAACGGCTGGTCAGTGTAAACAACAATGGGATGTGCCTGGAAATACGGTCGGAGTTTTCTTAATGCAATTACAAGGCAGTAGGCCAACTTTTCTAGCTTTGGATAGTTCCTTTCAGCCCCAGTCAATCGTTTACTGACGTAGTATACTGGCTTCTGTATCCTGTCTTCTTCTCGAACCAAGGCAGTGCTGATATCGTTTTCTGATATTGCCAAGTATGTATACAACTTCTCATGATCAATAGGCTTTGACAGGATCGGTGGTGTGGATAGATGTTGAACTAGTGCTTGGAAAGCGCCCTCGCACTCCGTGGTCCATTCAAAGTTTCGTTTCCCTTTTCGGATTAGATCGAAGAAGGGAATGCATTTGTTCGTGGACTTTGAAATGAACCTGCTCAATGCTGCTACCTTTCCATTGAGACTCTAGACTTGCTTTATAGTCTTGGGAGTTTTAAGATTTCTAATTGCCCAAATCTTTTCAGGATTAGCTTTGATTCCCCGAGCGTTAATGATGAACCCGAGGAACTTTCCGAATGCAACTCCAAAGTGACATTTCAGTGGGTTTAGCTTCATTTTGTATTCTCAAAGTATATTGAACATAGTTTCTAGGTCTTTAACATGGTTGGTGGAGAGTCATGACTTCACAAGCATGTCGTCTACATATACTTCCATCGTTTTCCCAATTTGATTGGCAAACATCCGATTGACCAATCGTTGATAAGTAGCCACGGCGTTCTTGAGTCTGAATGGCATAACTTTGTAACAGTAAAGTCCCAGATTGGTTACGAAGCTGGTATGTTCTTGATCGGGTAAATGCATCGGTATCTGATTGTAGCTAGAATACGCGTCCATGAAGGATAAGAGTTCATGCCCAGCTGTCGAGTCTACTAGCTGGTCAATTCTAGGAAGCGGGAAACTATCTTAAGGACATGCTTTATTCAGATCGGAATAATCGACACATGTTCTCCACTTTCCATTCGGCTTTCAGACGAGCACGGGATTCGACACCCATTCGGGATATAGCGCATCCCGAACGAACCCGTTTGCTTTAAGCATTTCTACTTCTTCTTTAAGGGCGGCAGATCTCTCTGGATCCATACCACGCCTTTTCTGTTTGACCGGGACATTCCGCGGGTCAATGTTCAGAGTGTGGCTCGCGATGTCTGGCGAGATCCCACACATATCGGAATGTGTCCAGGCAAATACGTCAAGATTTGCCCGCAGAAATTCAACTAATTCCTCTTGAGTTCGCTGGCTTAGCTGAGATCCAATCTTTATCATTTTCGAGTCATCGTCATTGTCAACTGGGGCATCAATCGTCAGTTTGGCCGGGGATGCTTGTCTTTCTTTAGATTCTCCTTCGTCTTCAGTTTCTCTTGGGTCAAGATCCCTAAGGAATTGGCTGGGGTACCCGGGCCTGGGCCCGGGCGTTAATTGGCAATTATCGGCGAAACGGACGCAGAGAGATTCCTCTATGCCCTTTCCTTTCTACTTTCGCTGCGCCTCCCGCGGCTCAGCAACTTTACAGGCTCTGGCAGTAGCCTGATCTCCCTGAATGATTCCTATTCCATGATTAGTGGGAAACTTTAAAGTCAAACACCACGGGGCGATGGCTGCCCTGAATTCAGCGAGGGCCGGTCGGCCCAAGAAAGCATTGTAAGGGGAGTCTATGTCCAAAACAATGAACTGTAGCATCCGTACTCTCCATCGTTCTCCAACTCCCAACTCTACTGGCAGTTCCACCATTCCAGTGGGTATAGTAGCACTTCCGTTGAAACCATGGACTCGGGATTGACAAGGCTTCAAGTCTGTGGCTTCCATTTTCATTTGATCATAAGCTCGCTTGAACAAAATATTCACAGAGCTTCCACTGTCAACTAAGATCCTCTTCATCCAAGCGGGACCTACTTGTGCTGAGATGACCAGTGGATCGATGGTGGGGGCTTCGACTTTATCAGCGTCTTTGTTCCTGAACATGATGTCATCTGTCATCGTTTTATGTTGCTTGGCCGGAGCCCCTTCATCAAAACTACTACAACACTCGAAGTCCGCATGCCTGATAGAACTGGCATATGACTCCATTTCCTTCCAGCTTCAATCTACTGGGTGAGGACCACCATTTATCGTATTGATAACCAACCTTCCACCTGTATGAGCGGGTTCCTCCTGTCTTTCCTGATTCGACGCACGATTCTGATTTGATGGGCCCGCACCACCAGATTGCGGCGCCCGCACATACTGATCCAACGTCCGCTCACGTATCAGTTTTTTAATGAGGTCTTGTAAGTGACGACACTCATTGGTGTTGTGGCCATAACGTTCATGGAATCTACAGAATTTTCCTATTTGGATTTGTCTCTCAGTTGGTGGTTTTGGGGCAGGTTTCTTGTATTGCATGGTATTGCAGGTCTGCAGATACACATTTTCCAACGACGTGTTCAATGGAGTGTAATTATCTTACATGGAAACTCTACGCCGTGGACCACGAATCTGATCATGTTTTTTGTTTTGATTTCCATTGTCCCTCTACTGATTCTGTTTATTTTGGATGTTCAACTGAACTTTTCCTGAACTATCTCCGGATTGTTTAACAACAATGTTACTTTGGACTCCTTCGATGTTGGGCCCTGCGCCATCCTGCTTCCTAGACTGTTTCGCATCCTCCCTTCTTAAGAATTGGTCTGCCTTGGAATAGAAACGGTCCAATGACGCAGGTGGTTTTCCAGCTAAATAATTTTCGAACTCGGAATCAGCGTAAATCCCCTTAGTCAATGCCATCAGGATAGAGTTATCATTGGGATTGCTTATTTCTGCACACGCAGCGTGGAATCGCTCCAAGTAACGTCTAAGTGTTTCTCCGGGAGCTTGTGTAATACTAGACTGAGTGTTAACATCTTTAGGCCTTGCTACGTGCATACGGAATTGTTCAACAAACTTGGTGGCCATCTGGTCAAAGTTGAAAATGGATCATGGTAGCAAACAAGTAAACCACATGGTTGCGATGCTCCCAAGGGAAATGGGGAAACTACGGCATTTTACTGCATCATCAGCTTTTGCAGCATTCATCAGCCATTCGTACTTCAAGATGTGTTGATTAGGATCATAACTCCCTTCGTAAACTAGCAAAGTTGGCATCCTGAAGCGCCGAGGTGGTTCAGCATACAATATGTCATCGGTGAAAGGGGTATGACTCCGGAAGATTCCCCAGTCGTCATTAGAGAGACCCTGACTTTCACGGATCATTTGGCGGATCATTGTTGGTATATCCGGCGTTCGGATACTTGGAGCATGTTGTGCCAAGGTGTGGTCGGGTTCCACAGCGCGAGTCTGGACCGGACGCGGTTGACGGTCCATGCCTCGCCTCCTTGGTTCAACATCCTCAGGGACATAAGGCTCAGGAGTCTACTCTCGTTGGTTACTTTGAGGATCAGCTTGGTTTCTAGCATCACCTCCCCGCCCAGCAATGGTGGTAGTAGCAATGTTGCCGGTGACATGGTAAGGAGCAGCACCTCCTCGAGTTGAAGGTTCTGTACGAAGACTAGCGGATGGTCCAGCTCTAGGTTGCCCAAGATTCGAAGCAGGTGGGTGTCACGTGGCTTGGGTGTAACTTACACTTAGCCGTGGATGCGTGGATCTGGTTTGGCTATCGGAGGAGGCTGAACTCTCTGTGGAAGAATAGGAACCTTGGTCTCTTCTGCATCTTCTTCGCCTTTGGCGATTTAGCTGGTTGGTTAACTCTGCATTGGCGCGCAGTTGTTCAGTTGGCTGTTGTCGACTCTGGGTCAATTCTTGGAACATCGTCTGGAACTCTTGTCTGGTAACCGGACCTGTTGGATCTGAAGGTCCGGCGGCATCATGGTTTGACGGAGGCAATTGCGCGGGATTCTGCTTGTTCCATCCTCCGTGATCAGTAGCTGTAGAGGTAGTCCGTGTACTTACCATAGTGAGGTGATGAAAGTCCTTTACTAGATCTGATGCAAATCTGAATCTAATGGAAGGGCTTCAAAGTTCTAGATCTGGATCTTCTTCTTGGATTTATGCAATCCGATATAGATAGGAGATCCAAAGAGCAGGAGAAAAATTGGGTTTTTCTCAGTGAAAGCACCAAAGTGTTTGTACCAAAATTAGGCACAACACTCTTCGGAAGTTTTTGAAGAGATAAAGTGAAGAAATTAAATGGAAAAAAAGGATTATCTAACAAAAACTCCAAATTTCAGAAATGAGAATAATTAAAATGCACACAGACACAAGAATTTAGAGTGGTTCGGCGTATCGCCTACGTCCACTATGAAGTTGACAGCTTTATTGATCTTCCTTTGAAGATTACAAGTGAATTCAATGAATTACAAGAGGTAATTATGATTTGCAGCAGTGAATCTCGTTGGTAGCAGCAGCAATAGAGTTCAGATCGGGATCCAACAGAGTCTAGGCGTTGGAGATCTCAAAGAAGAAGAAGAAGAACCCCTTTTCTGTTGGCTTTGGGGGTCTATTTATAGGTGTAGGAGGCTGGTATTTCACTCAGATCTTGGGAGACCCTCTCTGGTGCATGACCAGGCCCGCGCGCCCAAGCCCGTGAAGTTTTGGTCCGATCCGTGATCGATACGAATAGATTTTGTATCAATCAAGATTTCATCCAATGGAGTCGAAATTTGGCATGGACATTCTTTAGCATGCACGTAGCATTTTGTGAAAATTTCATAACATTTGGACTTGTAGATTAGGAGATATGATCGGTACGAAATGAGATTCTCGGTTGGCCATTTCGTTTGACTCGCTCTATTCGACTCGCTTCCGTTCGACTCGGTGATGTGGCGCTTCAATCTTTGGATCACTCTGCCTTTGATGTTGTTCTGAGCGAGTCGAAGTGCGCACTGATTAATCGAGTCGAAGTGGAGCATCCTGAGGGATTCGAACAAAGGCTCTGTGGTGGACACGGAGTGGTCATGGTTCGATCGATTCGAACAGTGACTTTGCCAACGGAGTCGAACTCGATGGAGTCGAACAGTGGTTCGAACGGAGTGAGTCGAAGAAGGCTTTTCTGAGGGATGCGAGCTGAGCGAGTCGTAGCAAGCTTCCCAGATGGATTCGAACGGAGCGAGTCGAAGAAGGCATCTGAGGGATGTGAGCTGAGCGAGTCGAAGTGGTCATTCAGATGGTTGATAAACGAGTCGAACTGAGTGATTTGACCGGTGGTTGGTTTCCATCCAATTTGGTATCATTCATAACTTGAGCCTACAAACTCGGATTGACTTGAGATTTGGAACGTTGACTCTCATAGCTTAGCTTGTCATGTCATACCAATTTTAGCTCGATCCGGACTCGGACAAGATTCGTCGATATCAATAGCGAGCCTGTGTATAACCAATCTCTGGGATGGATCATCATTGGTTTACTAGTCAATTCCTTGGTGTCACAGCCTTGCCAAAAGGAGGGATAACACTAAGGCTCATATGCAGATTTACGAGAAAGGAGATATGGAAGAAGGAAACAGAAGAGGAAATCTTGGTGGAGGAAGCATCACAACAAATTGAAATGCTCGACCCACTACCAGGAGGAATCTGGGTCGATTGGCTAATGATAGTAATTAAAATGCTGATGCCAATATGAGTGCTGGAAATCCACCAGTAGATATAGGGATGATGTATCAGTTCTTTGTTGATTTGATGCAAGCTGGAGCTGCTGCTGGTGTTGCTGGAAATGGAGGAGGAGCTAATCATGTAGCCTCAGTAGGAAATGTTGCTTTGCTGAGTAGAGATTACACCAGTTTGGATGCGAAGCCATTCTTGGGAACGAAGAGTGCCACAATGGTTCAGAATTGGCTGTTTGTAACATCCCGTATCTGGAGGCCAAAAGCTAAGCGCTATGGATGCTACAGTTATCCATAGTATTAATTTCTGGTGACGAAATACGGCAGTGTTAACGGTATCCATAATATCAGAAGCACTTAAATATGAACAAAATCACTAATTTTAGTGATTATATTTTAAATAAATCATATCCAAGTTACAAAAATCCCAAACGTAATCCTAGGCATTGATCAAATATAATTTACAATACGCCAAGAGCGATATATGAAGATGCCCCCTTGGATGATCAAAGCAATATAGACACAATTTCCTTAATACACAACGGAAATAATTTTAAAACAGAATTCCTAAATTAACTATCCGTCAGACACCTGCTCGTCTTCGGATGCTTTATTCGCCAAAATCTGCTAAGACCTGAAAACCTAAACCCTCAGCCTACTCAAATCAAATTTTGAGCACCCGAGAGTTTAAGGGGAAACAAAAACTTCGAGTCGGACTTAAAGCCTGGTACGAATAACTTATGTTACATCTCAGATTACTTATAAATAGCGAGACCACACCGCTTAGCGGATCGGGTTTCCCCTCACTAATATTTCTTTTCAAAACATATATTTTGCAAATCCTTTTCTGCAACCAAATTGGTTAATCAACTGATTATAATAATAATATAGCAATATCCATTATGCTAAAATAGAAAATGAAATAGACTATCTGCCTAAAATCTGAACTATCTGCTCAAAATTCTGAGCTATTTGCTTTTTTCTGGACTATCTGTCCTAAAATTGATTATAGTAATATCTTTTATGCTAGATAATGGGCTATTTGCCCAAAATAGGTAAAAAGGGTAGACTAACTGTCCTTAAAAGTTTACCAAGATCCGTTATGCTAATAAATGAACTATCTGTTTATATCAGAGCCGGCTGCTCTTTCTGGACTAACTGTCCTGGACTAATTGTCCTCTGGGCTGACTGCCCTCAAAATGAACTGACAGTCCAAATTTTCTTTTGGGTTAAGTGCCCTTCAAATATCTGAGCTAACTGCTCTACAAAATATCTGAGCTAACTGCTCTTACATTTTCCTTGAAACCTTTTCAGAATGATTTAATCCGCCAAATCCCATATATACAAGGAAAATATATCTTTAGCTTTACTCTAAGCTATTTTTGCCATGTTATATATACTTTACTCAAAATAATGTTAATGGTGTTCAATAAGGATTGTCCACTACAACAAAAAGTGTCTTTTATAACGGCATAAAGCCACTATTAATCACAACCATAGCGGTTTGATAAGCGTTGTATATCGACATGTTATAAAAAACTGTTGAATATTTATAACACAAAATATGCCGCTATGGTTGAGCTTAGTTTTATAACGCAAATTCGCCGCTATGGTACGTTAATTCAATAGCTCATTATAGCCGCTATAATACAGCTAAATCTCAACGGAATTGGAAATCTTTATAACACCATTTTGCCGCTATAAAATATTTATTCAATAGCGGTCATTTCACGCTATTAAATCAACATGTTATAGTATTGATAAATTCTTTTACAGCTCATATATGCCGCTATAAAAATCGTAGATACACTTTTCAAGAGCTATGCCTATATATTACATTTTAATAATAACAATCAAACTAAATCTTCATAAACGAATAAAGATTATAATCAACAAATATAACACAAGAGCATGCTTAGAAAGAAATGTGACATATTTTTCATTACAGTGTACAGACATTAAAGCAAGTACATAACCATTGAATAAAACATAAGCCTACAGCCAAGTTAACACAGAGAAACAGAAAATAATGTCAATTTAATTTCTCTTCCATTAAATCTTAAGAGGCATATCACCCACGAAATCATCCCATTTCTCTTCCATTAGACTTAAAATTCCCTCTGCTTGTTTTGGAGTAGTCAACGATGAAACAATAGCCCATATATTTCCCAACGAAAAGAACCTAAAATCCATGTGAGAAGGCTGGAGATTACCGATTAAATACCCTCCTTTTTCAGGCATCCAATCAGTCGGCCAATCAGGAATTTGATCAGGATAAATATTGAACTTGTTAGTAGCGTCATGAGAGTATTCTTCGGTTTTATAGCGATAAATCTCATTTATTTTCTTCAAGTCCACCCAGTAGTATTCCCTTATGTGGAAAGACAGTGCACTTAGTCTATTGTTAATAGCACGCACTAGATCTTTAGATCCATCGTTGATCGTAATCACGTCTCGAGCGCAGCATAAGGCTGAGTAGAATAAAGCCTATAGAACAAAACAAATCAAATACTAGACATGATACTGTCTTACTGTGTTGATAACCATAAAATTCTATAAAAGCTCTAAAAGAATTACATTAGTAATACATTACCAAAATTAAACAAAATCTTGCGGATAACCATATCATACGACTGATGAAGTTATTTTCTTCTTATGTAAGTATGTCCATTATTCTAATGATAAGATTTAGAAGTACTTGGAGTTGTTTTAACGACTGTATGAAAGTTTTTTTATATGTTATCTTCTGTGTTGGAACTTTTTTTAAAAAATTTAGACACATTTGTGGTTACTAAGATATCCAGATTGATGAGTGCTAATCATCTACTAATAATTCTATGGAAAAGAAACGTTGATAAATCTTGTTGTATCAAAATATTGATGTAACTTGCTTTAGCTTGTGTCATGTGTACAATATATGAGAAAAATTTGTACATTTACAAAATTTTGATATATGTAAATACTTTGTCATGCAATACACATGCAAATTATTTAACCGGGCAAAACTTTGATACAGCCCTCTATATCAAAACTTTGTTCTAATTCTATGTAGCAAAGATGAGCTAGATCTAAGCTTTAAGAGTAAAAATTAGAGAAAACTGACCAACTGGTAACCGATCAGCTTACTTGAATCTCAAGAGGATGTCCATGGATGCCCATTATGCGATCAATCATGCACGAGCCATCAGTGACAAACAAAGTAGGAACATATTAAAACCATCAAATAAACATAAATTTAATATCAATTTGATGCCTGTCTGTACATCTCCTCTTTCTTGAAATGCATAGTCTCATGTGATCTTCCCATATGCTCTCAGCAAAATAATCCACCATAATCCTGTAAAGAAGTATTTAGGTCTCAATGTTTTCTTTTTCTTTTTTCCCCACTTGCATATGCTAATCAGTGAAGAGAAGAAAATATATAAATATATCCGTGAGATCAAAAGTTCTCGAAGGTGAAAACTACAACCATTTTAAACTGGTAAACTGAGAAGTACTTATAATTGACAGAATTGAGTACACAGAAACCAGGCCCATATGTAATGTATGCAAAGATATTCAAACTGGGCTCAAACAACTGGGGGTACACTAAGTACACAAAATAATTTGTTATCGTCATCGTCTAAATTTTGGACATATTTCTGGAAACATCATGTTACAAGCGGAATGTGGTTCAATTGAGAAGAACTTACGTCTATCAATAACAATGTTTTTGGTGAATTAAGAACTCCTAAAAAATATATATGTATATGTATGTATGTATATATGTATATTGCACGTTAATGTTGTTATTGTATAAGGTTAATTATGATTTTTAAGATTCTACTAAAATAGCATTTTGAGAGATATTTATACTTTTTTTATAGTGACTTTGTTTGTATATAGCAACGTTACATCGACATATATACACATGGAAAATCTTCCAATTATCCACTATTTTCGGATAATTTTGTTGTCAAAAGGAATGGCTCATCCTAGGAACAAATCAAATTAGCCATTGCTAATCACCCAGTTAAACAACCTTACCGAGACATTTTAGAGAGGTAATCCTTGAGAAGGAGCGAGCTATGATATTTTTATAAAGAGTGGAACCAAGTGATTTCAAAACAATTTATTGAGCATAATTTAATATTCTAAGAAACATAAAATTCCTGTACATGTTCAGATTTAGGGATGAACAAAAGAAAACAAACCTTCCAGAAAGCTTTAAAAATTCTTGGAGGGTTGTAAAGAAAAGCAGAAGCAAGACTCTCAGGATAGTGGTTTTGCAGGATATTTGCAGTTTCTTTAGCAGTTTTCATTGGCACTGAGTTAGTTATTGACCAACCACTAAAGTCGATTAGCCACATCATTTGCTCTTGACCTTCTGGTAAATTGATTATAGCATTCTCTATGAGATACACCAGATGGCGTAGTTGATTATCATGAGATTTTGTGTTCTGCATTGATTCAGTATTTCATGTCACCGCATAAGTTGCAAGTTCGATAGTACTGCAATATATGTATGTGAATCACACTTTCACCAAGGGGTTTATACAATAGAGTTGAATATTTCTCCACCTAAAACTAGTTTCATGAACAATATTTTTTTCACGATTCTGATACGGTTTGCATCATGTACATTTCAAAATTTGTCCATGTTCATCGAGATGAACCAAAATCAATAATAATCATTCTACTATTTGCTATATTTTACTTAGGTTATTACATATCAAGTAATTTTCCTAAGTAAGCATGCATGATATTAAAAATTATAAATTAAGGTTCATTACACAAACTTGAACATACCTGTTTGCCTGGTCTGAGCACAAGAACGGTTCTTCCTTCTCGGTCCTTGAAATTTGCTCTGTAAGCTTTTCTGGTTTCACCTTCATGGGCAATTTCATTCTGAAGAAACATATAATTTTCAATGAATTAATATTCACTTTTTGAAATTGAAGATATAACACAAAAAGCAGTCGCTACCCAACGAATCTCTTCTGGCTTGTATGTTGCCCTCCACTTTAGTGTATCCTTCAACATAGCTGTTGCCTTCGCAACATTCTAGTTTCGAGCTTTCAAATACCTCCTCAAGCAAGCATCAGTGCAATACTTCAAGCTATCACCAGATAATGGTCCTATAGCAGTCCTCAGCTCATTGACCTGTTAGAAAGCATAATTGCACATACATAGCACCCTTAAATTGTGAGGTTAAAAATACGTATTTTGCACACATACAGACATATATAACATAAGTAAATTACTTACAACCAGGGATGCATATATGTACCTGGGCTACTACTAGGGTCAATATACTAAAAAGCCAAAAATCAAAGACAAAGCCCATTTAATCCTTCAACAGGTTTACCCATTCATTCCGTTTCATCAAACCGATGCAAAGAAGTTGACAAAATAAAGTTCATTAATTTCATGAAGTGTTGTCTATTTTTAAGATTGCTTTAGTGCTGCCAAGTTTCTTATTCAGTAGATAAAGCTCCAATTTGCTGACTTTTCATCTTGATACTGACTATGTATTTGATTGAGTTTGTTGAATATTGGTTGGATATCGATTTTTTTTTCTACAAATTAAATAGATTTTCTTAGTAAACTACTTGAATCCAGTTTTTTTGTCCATGAATATATAATTACTATAATAACTCTAATCGTTCTGATTTGGCTATATACTTTTTAGATTACAATGTTTGTACTTGTTGATTACAGCTTAATTATGCATGTTGATTTTGGTGTTTTTAGCTCTGGTTAATATGAAATTCTAGGTTCGTCCTTGTTTACAACCCACACTAATTTTAATTTAAGAACTTCAAATATGATCATCCTGAATTATCTTTGCCAACTCAGGACTTGCCAGTTTATGTTGAGAAAATAGGCCTCAAAGTTCGAAGGATTTACACGCCATATCTGTGATTCGACCTCTGCAGTCTTTGTAAAAAAATGGAAAGGTGACTTGTGGAGAATTATAATAAATCAACATGTAAAAAACAATGGACCTGGGCTAAACTAACACACATCAGCACCTACCTGGATCAACAAGGTTTGTCCAGCATATGGGAATGGGATACTCAAACATACTAAAGGCCTCCAATTTTTTTAAAGATAAATCTTCCTATTGGATAACAGTAATTACTATTTTAGGTCCCCTACCACATTAAATTCCAATCAAAACCAAAAGTTTTCTATCTTTACCAACTAATTATGAAGCTATAAATTTCAACTGCACCTTTGTTTCTTGATAAGCAACATCATCTTCCTGATCATTATGAGTGCTGGGCCTCTTACGAAACATCCTACCACTTCAATATATTCTGCATTTAAGTGGTTTGTGTGAGATTATAAAAATAAATATACAAACTGCACCGAACTATAGAGCTTACGGTTCAAAGCATAAACAGAAAACTACTACCTCAACTATAAAGCTTAAGGTTCAAAGAAAATAACGTATGTGTTCTAACAGATGTAAAATTTAGGCAATGTTTCACTATAATTGTGAATAAAAGATATTTAGCAACTTGTTAGAAATTTTAACTTATAAGCCATGAGCTGCTATTTGCTCCTTCTCGTTTACACCATAAATCAGTATATAAGTCGGTATTAAGATGTTAGCAAACTCTAATTTAGAGACATAACTTAAAAGCAAAAAGGAGCATGGATAAGTAGTTCCCAGACACACGCTTCCAACTAAGATCTACAAGAAGTCCATATATATATATATATAACCTTGTCATACCGCATATACATTTGAACTTTAAGAATCTAAAAGTAAATTATCTGAATCTTAACTGATGATTACATGATATGTATTGTCAATTATGAGAAGGGGAATAACAATTCTTTGTGAACATTGAAAATGCATATTAACTATCAAATTCGATTAAGATAAAGAGAGTCACACATAATCGTCCAAGACACAATCAATTCTTCTAACAAACTAATGTTACAGATTATTTCATACGCCACCAATGACCAAGAATATACTAATATTATGACATGTCAAGAAAATGTTGCATTTCTGCAATTTTCATCACATATTATTATAATCAAGATGAAAAAATTAAATGCACAAAATATATCTCATAATTTAACTTAATGAAATCCACACTATCAAGTATATGAATCTTTTGCGAAAAACTGAGAAAATAGTTTCATTCAAGACCTAATTTAAGATCGAGAACTCAAATCACGTAATTACCAGAATTGAAGATTATATCGCTTACCAGAATCAAAATCGAAGATTATATCCAAAACGCGAAGCCCTAGCTTCGACAGATCGGAGCTACACGCAAAGCCCTAGCTTCGAAATCGAAGGAGTTTGCTTTCTTCGACAAAACTTGAGAGGGTTTCTGCTTTCTTCGAATCGCTAACGTAATTTGGAGGAGGGAGCTGCGCGCATTTTGGAGTCTTCGAATCGCTAACGTAATTTGGAGGAGGGAGATGCGCGCGTTTTGGTGGGAGGCGGAATGGTTTTGGAGGGAGAGGGAAAATAATTTGGGAAGTTGGAGGGAGATGTTTTGGTGCAGCGTTACACGTGAAGGGGAAGGGAGATGCGCGCGTTACACCTGTAGGGAGAACAAAAATCAACCGGTAACTAGATAATTAAGGGTCAATAATAACGCTTCAGAATAACGCATTATTAAATAGCATTATTAATATCATATTTTGTTGTAGTGGTCTATCCTTTATAATAAGTTAATGTCCTTTATTACTTAAAACACTTAGGCTATCTGCCTAGTTCTTATATTCGAAACCTTGGTTTAAAACTTTTAAATAACCTTTCGAAAACATAGAAGGTAACTCCTTCATAACCAATTACAAAACCCTTCGAAAGTATTGAAGGTAACTCCTTCATATCCTTTAATAAACCTTTCGAAATCATTGAAGGTAACTCCTTCTAAATCTTTTAAAAGCTTTCCTTTTACAAGCTTTACAATATATGACATCCACCTTATAAATCCTTTAAACCTTAGCCTTTAGAAAACATTGCAAAACCATACCTTTCGACCTTGTCGAAAGGTCCTACCTTTCGACCTTGTCGAAAGGCTTCTTTTCGACCTAGTCGAAAGGTTTCACTTTTCGACTTTGTCGAAAGCCTGGGGTACCTCCCCTATATAATAAACCTTTTGAAATTAATGTAACTCAAAACCTTTTGAAGACATTGGGTTCAATTTAAAACAGGTGGAAAACCTTTCGAAACCAATCAAAGTTAACTACTTTGAAACCTTTAAAACGTTTCGACTTAAAACATTTGGATTATGCAAAAGGATCAGAAAAACATCATAGTCGAAAGCAACTGCTTCGAAACCTTCATAAAACCTTTCGAAACCATTCGAAAACAATGAAGTGTTGGTGTTGGAACCAACCTTTCGAAATCAATGGAGAGAGGTGGCAAGTTGTAGAAAACAAAAGATAACCTTTGATTCCATCTGTGTCGAAAGGTTAGAAAGCGGCAACTTGCTTTCAGCCTTTTCGAAAGCTATACCGTTCGACCTAGTCAGAAGGTTTCATTTAAAACAAGAAAGCAAACCAATCGAAACATTTTTCTTTTAAACCTTTTGACAAGTTTGAAAGCTCTTCGTTGAAAGCTAGTAGGCGTATTTTCTTTAAACCAAAGAAAAACTTTATCTCTTTCGAAAGCTATAACCTTTCGTCCCTAAACCTTTCGACTCCATCCAATCCACTATGTACCTGTTGCCTGATACCTTGTGCATTGGTATTTGACCTAGCCGAAAGGTTTAATACCTTTCGACTTTGTCAAAAGGTCTGGAATGAAGGCGGAAGCTCTGTCGAAAGGGTTGAAATAGAAGAAAAACTATTTATTTGTACTTTAAAACAGTTCTTTTGTACCCCACCTACCTTATTTGTCCAAATTTGATTGGTTGCTAGAATTTTATATTCAAAAGTGCTGCCGACTGTCCTTATTTGGAAATTGGAATAAATTTGAAATAGCCCCTTTCTCCTTTATAATTATATAAAACGTTCATACCTTAAATAATTTTATATAACTATTAAAACACCTTGAAATATTCTAAAAAATTCCAAAAAATCAAATAATATGTTCACTTCAACATATAAAATTTTCAAATCCAAACTATAATTATTTTTCCCGTAAATAATTTTATAATCCAAATTAACCTTTTCTTCCATAGAAATTTCATAACAATTCCATAAAAAATCAGAAAATTCTGAAAATCAAAACCCATCTCTAAAATAACCTTTTAGATCATCATAAAAATTTGCAAGGCTAACGGATGTCATTTAATAGGGTTTTATCTCAAAACATGTCATAAAATCTATATGAACATATATAAATCATCAACATGTATATATAATCTTTTTATCATTCAAACACATGGTAAATATTTGAAAAATCATTCAGAATTAACCGTAAAACCAAAACCGAAATTATTTAGAGATGTAAACATTATTCACCTTTTGCTTTAATGATTAAGGAGCTTGAGATTTGAATGAGTTTGATTTGAATTTGCTTTCCTTAAGCTTCTCTTTTGTTTCCTCTTCTTCTTCCTTCGTTAATGGTGGCGCCCAAGCTTTTAAATTTTTGAAAATGAGAATGAACGTGTGTTTTGAAATACACGGCCTAAGGAAGATGATATAAGAATGGCCTCTTTCCCATAATTCCCCTCCTCTAATTCATTTTTTTTTTTAATTTATTAGTTAAAAGGCACGGCGACCTTAATTAAATCAAATCTCAATCCCCTTAGCAACACCTTATTTTATTTAGTTTATCTAACTAACTCTCCTAAATAATGTTATCAAAAATCTGGGGTGTTACAGACTCCCCTCCTTAAAGAATTTTGTCCTCGAAATTACAATAAGGCTCAAAACAACAAGAAGGTAAAACATACCATCAAAACAAGTCAGGATAAGTATTTCTATTCCTGCTCTCAACCTCCCAAGTACAGTCTCTGTCATCGTCACTCCATTGGACTTTGACTAATCTGACCGTCTTGGTTCTAAGCCTCTTCTCATCTCTCGCAATAATGCAAACTAGCTTCTTCACTATGGTCAAGTCCGGTTCTACCACTAAATCATCCAGCACTGTCGGTGCAATAGCAGTCTCCGGGTCTCTAACACACTTTCTAAGATGAGAAATATGAAAAACATCATGGACACCTGCCAAACTGCTCGGTAACTCAAGTCTATACGTGAACTTCTCGATCCTCTCAAGAATAGGAAAAGGTCCTATGAACCTAGGAGATAACTTCCCCGACTTCCCAAATCTAAGCACACCCTTCATCAGTGATACTTTGACGAAAACTTGGTCCCCAACTGAGAACTCCAAATCTTTCCACCTCTTAACTGCATAACTTTTCTGCCTAGACTGAGCCTCCTTCATCCTATCTCGAATGACCTCAATCTTTTCTGCAGCTTCTCTGACCAAATCTGGACCAAGAATCAACCTATCCCCGGTCTCCAACCAACAAACATGAGATTTTCATGGCCTTCCATACAAAGCTTCAAATGGTGTCATCCCAACACTAGTCTGATAACTGTTGTTATATGAAAACTCGACTAGATGCAGATGGTCCTCCCATGATCCCCCAAAGTCCAGAACACAAGCTCTCAACAGATCTTCTAAGATCTTGTTAACACTTTCCATTTACCCACCTGTCTGCGGATGGTAAGCGGTACTCATCATAAGCTTGGTTCCTAAAACATTCTGCGTAATTTTCCAAAACTCGCTAGTGAACAAGGAATCTCAATCACTAACTATGCTGCTAGGAACTCCATGCAGTCTAACCACATTCTTCATGAACAACCTTGCTAAAACAGGTGACGTCCTGGTGGACTTAACTGGAATGAAATGGGTACTCTTGGTCAATCTGTCCACTATAACCCATATACTTTCATTTCTCCTATTCGACCTTGGCAACCCGTCTATGAAGTCCATAGAAAAAGAATCCCACTTCCACACAGGAATATCTAACGGTTGAAGCAAACCACTCGGTTTCTGGTGTTCGGCTTTCCCCTGCTGGCAATTCCAGCACTGCCTTACACACAAACCAATATCCCATTTCATTCCTTCCCAGAAGAAACTCCTCTTCATATCCTGATACATCTTGGTACCTACGGGATGTATAGTGAACTTCGAACGATGGCATTCATCTAAGACTTCCTTTCTTATGTTTCCTACACTTGGAACACGTAATCTTCCTTTCTTTCTCAACCACCCATTCTGGTCAAGACAGAAATCTTTCAAGTCATCGCTCTTGGTTCCTTCCTGTAGCTTACTGATCCGTTCAGCTTACACTGGATCCTCTATTTGCTTAGAAGCAATCCGTTTGATCAAAACAGGTCAAACTTCTAAACAAGACAATACAACTGTATCACCACTAGACCCTGCCCTAGATCTCCACTGCAATCTGCTAATGCTTCTAAATCTTTCCACTCGGCCATCATTGCCAACGCTGCATTCTAATGTTTCCTGCTAAGTGCATCTACAACTCGGTTGCCCTTCCCTGGTGTGTACTCAATCCCAAAATCATAAGCGACTATGAATTCTAACCATCTCTGCTGTCTCATGTTCAGCTCCTTCCGAGAGAACAAATACTTTGGCGACTTATGATCTATAAATAGCTCAAACCTTTCTTTTAAAAGGTAATGTCTCCATACCTTCAAAGCAAAAATCAAAATAGCAAACTCTAAATCATGCGTTGGATATCTGACCTCATGCGGTCTAAGCTGTCTAGAAGCATAGGCAATCACTTTACCTCTCTGCATCAGCATAGCTTCTAATCATGTTCCACACACATCAGTATAAACTACCAAGTCCCGATTCCCTTCTTGAACTACTAACATTGGTGCATGGGTCAATAAGTGTTTCAAACTCTGGATTGCTTCCTCACACTTATTGGTCCACACAAACTTCATATCCTTCCTCGCTAGCCGAGTCATCGGTGCTGCTATCCGCGAGAAATCCTTAATGAATATCCGATAATAACCAGCCAACCCAAGTAAACTCTTAATCTCGATTACTGTCTCGGGTCTCTTCCAACTATTCACTGCCTTGATCTTAGTCGAATCTACGGATAACCCTTCCTCTGAGACAATATGACCAAGAAACTTCACCTCCTTCTTCCAGAAGTGACACATTGAAAACTTCGCTTTCAGCTGATGCTACCTCAACGTCTCAAGCACTACTCTAAGATGAACTTCATGCTCTCTTTCATCCTTAGAGTAAATCAAGATATCATCTATGAAAACCATCACGGACCTATCCAAGTGCTTTCAAATAATCCGGTTCATCAAATCCACAAAGAAAGCTTGAGCATTCTTCAGTCCGAACAGCATAACTAACCATTCGTATGATCCATATCTGGTCCTGAATGATGTCAAAGGTATACTATCCTCTGCTACTCCGAGCTGATGGAAACCCGTTGCCAAATCCAACTAAGAAAATACCTTTGCTCCACTTAGCTGGTCGAACAAATCGTCAATCCTGGGCAATGGATATCGATTCTTTATCGTCCTCTCATTCAACTTACGATAATCAATACATAGCCTCAAAGATCCATTGGGCTTCTTAGCAAACACTGTCGCTTTACCCTACAACAAACTGCTCGACCTGACAAAACTCTTGCCCTCTAAGTCCACCAACTGCACCTTCAACTCCCTCATCTCTGAAGGGGTCATCCTGCTTGGCGGTCTACTCACTGGTTCTGCTTCTTGAACCAAATCTATCTGAAACTCAATGGCTCGTTTCGGGAGCAATCCAACTACAGGCTCAAACATATCTGCGAATTCTCTAACCACGAAAACTTGACTCAACTCATCATCTCAATCCAATGCACCCAACAAAGCAAACACTGCACCGCTAGAACCTCCTACGGTGAAAACAATCTGATCGCTACAATCTGGGTGACAAAGAGATATCTTCCTACCTAGGAAAAATATCTTAGCATCGTACTCATTTAACCAATCTATACCTAGGATGATCCCAAACCCCACAAAATAAAACACATGCAAACTGCACTCAAAAGTATGACCTAATAGGTCAAACTCAAACTGGTCACACCTCAACCCTAGAGTTGCATACCCTCCTATTGGATTCGCAACCCGTAAGGAAGTAACTAAAATATATTGGTTCAAGGTTAAGCTTATCTATCAAACATCTAGATATAAAAGAATGCGATGCACCAGTATCAAATAAAACGCTAACATACATACCATGAATCTGAAGCGTTCCCCTAAGAACTGACTTCCCCTTCTCCTGGGCTGTTGGCTTGGAAGCGGCATGCTCCAATGCATACACCTTGCCCTGTACCTTGCACTGGTTCTTATAATGCCCTATCTGATCACAGTTAAAACACCTGACATTATTCTCCTTAGCCACATCCTTTGCTTTCCCTGAGCGACACTCATTAGCAAAGTGCCCTTTCTTGTCGCATTTATAGCAGACAACTTCAGACTTCGCTTTCTTGGCGCCTCCACCCTTCTGTGCACCTTTCTTGGGAAAAAACTTCCTCTTCTGGCTCTGCCCAACTTGGACCACTTTTACCTTGCTCTTCTCCAAAGACTCAAGGACTTCTTCCTGCCTCAAAGCCATCTCTATAACAATATCAGAAGGATCTCTAAGATGAGACAAAGTAGCACTAGCCAATTCTGGCTTTAATCCTCTGATAAAATTCTCATTCTATTTCAATACGATATCCACCGAAGCATACCCATACCGGGCCAACTCTTCGAACTTCCTGGCATACTCAAAAATAGACATCTCTCCCTAGACCAGCACAGTAAACTGCCTAATCAAAGCTGACTGTGCCATTACTAACATAAACCTCTCTTGAAATCTCCTCTTGAAATCCTCCCAGGTTATTGTCTCCTATTCAATTGTCGTTGTTACACTATTCCACCAAAACAATGCGGTCCCCTGAAGCTGCCTGGACGCCAACCTCCTCTTCTACTCATCATTGAGCCCTAATTCTGCAAAAGTCCTTTCGCGGTGCAACAACCAATTCTCCACTTCAATGGCATCCTATGTTCCCATAAACGGCTTCCCTCCTAGCTTCACATAAACACCGCTCATCTTAGCGAAATGATTAACTATCGGAACTTCTGGAACCCCTGCTCCTGCGGTATTTCCTCCTACCACTCCGGCTGCAACTCCTTCCTACATCATATTCCTGAAAAACTGATACATGGCTTCCATTCCGACCTGCGGGACTTCTACACCAGCATTCTCTGTCTAACCTTGGCCTCTCCCTGCATTAGGTCCGACGTTCCTTTTGGTGCTTCCCCCTCCTTGGTTAACTTTGCTTCTCCTACCATCCATATCTGTATTCAAACCTTATGAGATACAGAAAGATAACCTACTCAAAGATAGATGAATGGAGATAAAGCACATAGTTATATATAACAAATACAAGTACGTTACTGTAGTGTTAACCCAACCCCAAATCTTACTCCAATTTCCTCGGATTTTTGTTTTCAAAACCAATCTTTAATTAAATTTTTTCATAAACCTATGCTCTGATACCAAGCTGTAACATACCGTATCTGGAGGCCAAAAGCTAAGCGCTATGGATACTGCAGTCATCTACATTATTAACTTCTAGTGACGAAATACGGCAGTGTTAATGGTATCCATAATATCAGAAGCACTTAAATATGAACAAAATCACTAATTTCAATGATTATATTTTAAATAAATCATATCCAAGTTACAAAAATCCCAAACGTAATCCCATGCGTTGATCAAATATAATTTACAACAATACGCCAAGAGCGACATATGAAGATGCCCCCTTGGATGATCAAAGCAATATAGACATAATTGTCTTAATACACAGCAGAAATAATTTTAAAACAGAATTCCTAAATTATCTATCTGTCAGCCACCTGCTCGGCTTCGGATGCTTTATTCGCCAAAATCTGCTAAAACCTGAAAACCTAAACCCTTAGCCTACTCAAATCAAATTTTGAGCACCCGAGAGTTTAAGGGGAAACAAAAACTTTGAGTCAGACTTAAAATCTGGTATAAATAATTTATCTTACATCTCAGTTTACTGATAAATAGTGAGACCACACCACTTAGCAAAATGGGTTTCCCCTCACAATATCTCTTTTCAAAACATATATTTTGCAAATCCTTTCCTGCAACCAAACTGGTTAATCAACTGATTATAATAATAATATAGCAATATCCATTATGCTAAAACAGGAAATGAAATAGAATATCTGTATAAAATCTGAACTATCTATTCTAAATTCTGAGCTATCTGCTCTTTTCTGGACTATCTGTCCTAAAACTGATTATAGTAATATCTTTTATGCTAGATAATGGGCTATCTGCCCAAAACAGGTAAAAAGGGTTAACTGTCCTTAAAAATTTAGCAAGATCCATTATGCTTGTAAACGAACTATCTTTTCATATCAGAGCTGAATGCTCTTTCTGGACTAACTGTCCTGGACTAACTATCCTCGGGGCTGACTGCCATCAAAATGGACTGACTATTTGAAATTAAAATAAGCTGACTAACCGAATTTTCTATTGGGTTAACTACCCTTCAAATATCTGAGCTAACTGCTCTATAAAATATCTAAGCTAACTGCTCTTTAATTTTTCCTTGAAACCTTTTCAGAATGATTTAATCCGTCAAATCACATACATACAAGGAAAATATATATTTAGCTTTACTCTAAGCTATTTTTGCCATGTTATATATACTTTACTCAAAATAATGTTGATGATGTTCAATAAGGATTGTCTATCCTTTATAATAAGTTAATATCCTTTATAACTTAAAACACTTAGGTTGTCTGCCTAGTTCTTATATTCGAACCTTTGTTTAAAACCTTTAAACAACCTTTTGAAAACATAAAAGGTAACTCCTTCAAAACCATTTACAAAACCCTTCAAAAGTATTGAAGGTAACTCCTTCATATCCTTTAATAAACCTTTCGAAATCATTGAAGGTAAGTCCTTCTAAACCTTTTAAGAACTTTCCTTTTACAAGCTTTAAAACATATGACGTCCGCCTTTTAAATCCTTTAAACCTTAGCCTTTTGAAAACATTGTAAAACCATACCTTTCGACCTTGTCGAAATATCCTACATTTCGACCTTTTCGGAAGGCTTCTTTTCGACCTAGTCGAAAGGTTTCACCTTTCGACTTTGCCGAAAGCCTGGGATACCTCCTCTATATAATAACCTTTTGAAAGTAATGTAACTCAAAACCTTTCGAAGACATTGGGTTCAATTTAAAACAGGTGAAAAACGTTTTGAAACCAATCAAAGTTAACTACTTTGAAACCTTTAAAATGTTTTTACTTAAAACATTTGGATTATGCAAAAGGATCAGAAAAACATTGGAGTCGAAAGCAACTGCTTCGAATCTTCATAAAACCTTTCGAAAACAGTAAAGTGTTGGTGTTGGAACCAACCCTTCGAAATCAATGGAGAGAGGCGGCAAGTTTTAGAAAGCAAAAGATAACCTTTTACTCTATCTGTTTCGAAAGGTTAGGAAGCAGCAACTATGCTTTTGGTCTTGTCGAAAGCTATACCTTTCGACCTAGTCGGAAGGTTTCATTTAAAAGAAGAAAGCAAACCAATCGAAACATTTTTCTTTTAAACCTTTAGACAAGTTCGAAAGCTCTTCGTCGAAAGCTAGCAGGCGTATTTTCTTTAAACCAAAACAAAACTTAGTCTCTTTCGAAAGCTATAACCTTTCATCCCTAAACCTTTCGACTCTATCCAATCCACTACGTACCAGTTGTTTGATACCTTGTGCATTGGTATTTGACCAAGTTGAAAGGTTTGATATGTTTCGACTTTGTTGGAAGGTCTGGACTGAAGGTGGAAGCTCTGCCGAAAGGGTTGAAATAGAAGAAAAACTATTTATTTTTACTTTAAAATAGTTCTTTTGTACCCCACCTGCCTAGTTTGTCTAAATTTGATTGGTTGCTAGAATTTTATGTTCAAAGGTGTTGCCGACTGTCCTTATTTGGAAATTGAAGTAATTTTGAAAAAGCCCCTTTCTCCTTTATAATTATATAAAACATTTAAGTCCCATACCTTAAATAATTTTATATAACTATTAAAA
Source organism: Allium fistulosum (assembly GCA_030737815.1). Taxonomy (NCBI): domain Eukaryota; kingdom Viridiplantae; phylum Streptophyta; class Magnoliopsida; order Asparagales; family Amaryllidaceae; genus Allium; species Allium fistulosum. The sequence continues at coordinate 189,020,371 of CM060902.1, read as the reverse complement.
CACCTTGAAAAATCCTAAAAAAATTCCAGAAAATCAAATAATAGGTTTTCTTCAACATATAAAATTTTAAAATCCAAACTATAATTATTTTTTCTGTAAATAATTTTATAATCCAAATTAACCTTTTCTTCCTTAGAAAATTCATAACAATTCCACAAAAATTCTGAAAATCTAAACCCATCTTTAAAATAACTTTTTAGATCATCATAAAAATTCACAAGGCTAACGGATGTCATTTAATAGGGGTTTATCTCAAAACATGTCATAAAATCTATATGAACATATATAAATCATTAACATGTATATATAATCTTTTTATCATTTAAACACATGGCAAATCTTTGCAAAATCATTCAAAATTAACCTTAAAACCGAAACAAAAATTATTTATAGATGTAAACATTATTTACCTTTTGCATTAATGATTAAGGAGCTTGAGATTTGAATGAGTTTGATTTGAATTTTCTTTCCTAAAGCTTCTCTTTTGTTTCCTCTTCTTCTTCCTTCGTTAATGGTGGTCGACCAAGCTTTTTAATATTTGAAAATGAGAATGAACGTGTGTTTTGAAATACAGGGCCTAAGGAAGATGATATAGGGATGGCCTCTTTCCCATAATACACCTTCTCTAATTCATTTTAAACCTTTCTTTTAATTTATTAGTTAAAAGGCATAGCTACCTTAATTAAATCAAATCTCAATCCCCTTATCAACACATTATTTTATTTGCTTTATCTAACTAAATCTCCTAAATAATGTTATCAAAAATCTGGAGTGTTACACTATTACATTGTGAGCGTATATTTACTGATTTAGGCCATAATGATGGACAAAAGAGGAGGTTGGCCTCTAGACAGTTGCAGGGGTCAACACTACATTGGTGGAATAGTGTCACTGCCGGGGTTCCGGAAGAGCTGTTAACTTGGACTGATTTTAAAACGAGATTTGAGCAGAAGTTTGTATCTGAGTTTGCTAAGTCTAAGCTAATGAGGAAGTTTATGGATTTAGTTCAAGGAGAGATGTTAGTAGTCGAGTATGCTACTAAGTTCGAAGAGTTTTCTCGATATGGATATGCTGCTATAGATACTAACATAAAAAAGGAATGAGAAGTTCATTAAGGGATTGAGGCCCGAGCTTGCTAGAATGACCATGACACATGTCTGTGATCCTTGTAATATAGTGGTGGCGATGGCCATTCGCCATGAGGAGTTACTTGCTAATTTAGCTAAAGAGAAGTCAGTGGAAACTCAGTGTTCTCAAGAAAAGAAGTGGGAGTTCTTTAAAAAGAAGGGGGTCCAGAAGGGAGATACTGCTAAGAAGTCAAATGCTGAGGTAGTTTGCTATAAGTGTGACAAGAAGGGTCACTTTGCTAATGAATGCCGGTCAGGAAATAGGAAGAAAGCTGCAAGTAAATAGAATGTGAAGTGCTTCAACTGTAATGAAGTTGGGCATTACAAGAATCAGTGTCCAGAGCCTGTTAGGGAGGACAAAGGGAAAGTTTTTACTATAGGACCAGCGTGGCCTACCACAGCTGATAAAGGAAAGACTATAATGGAAGGTACGCTTTTGATTCAGAGTATTCCAGTTAGAGTAATTTTTGATACCAGTGCATCAAATTCATTTATATCTCATTGTTTGGTTGATAGATTATGTTTAGAACCTACCTACCTAGTTACTTCCTTAAAGGTTGCAAATCCAATAGGAGGATATGCAAATCTAGGGTTAAGATGTGACCAGTTAAAACTTGATTTGTTGGGTCATAAATTTGCATGTAGTTTGTATGTTATTGATTTCGTAAATTTTAGGATCATTTTGGGTATGGATTGGTTGAGTAGGCATAAGGCTAGAATATTTTGCCAAGATAAGGAAATATCACTGAGACACCCTAATAGTCATAACCGAGTGATATCCTCAGTAGAGAATACTGACCGGAGTGTTAGTGCTATGCTTAATGCTATGGAGGTAAGAAATGAGTTAAGTCAGGTTCGGGTAGCAAGAGAGTTTGTAGACGTCTTTGAGCCAGTCACTGGAACTACCCTCGTAAAGAGCTATTGAGTTTAGAATAGATCTTGTGCCAGGAGCTGAACCTATAAGTAGACCACCTAGCGGGATGACACCAACTGAGAAGAAGAAATTGAAGGTGCGGCTAGTGGATCTAGAAGGAAGGAGTTTTATTAAACCAAGTAGTTCGCCTTGGGGAGTGGTAGCAGTGTTCGTAAAGAAATCGGATGGGTCGTTAAGGATGTGCATTGACTATCGCAAGTTAAACGAAAGGACGATAAAGAATAAGTATCCTTTGCCAAGAATAGATGATCTATTTGATCAGTTGAGTGGAGCCAAAGTGTTTTACCAGTTAGACTTGGCGACAGGTTTCCATCAGTTAAGAGTGATAGAGGACAGTATTCCTTCGATAGCATTTCGAACTAGGTATGGTTCATATGAGTAGTTGGTGATGCCAATTGGATTAACGAATGCACCTGCTTTCTTTGTGGATTTGATGTACCAAGTTTTTTGAGAGTATTTGGATAGGTTTGTGTTGGTGCTTATAGATGACATTCTAGTCTACTCTAGGGATAAGAGAGAGCATGAAGTTCATCTTAGAGTGGTACTTGAGATGCTGAGGTAGAATAAGCTAAAGGCTAAGTTTACCAAGTGTCATTTTTGGAAGAAAGAGGTAAAATTTATTGGTCACATGGTTTAAGAGAAAAGATTGTCAGTCGATCCAGATAAGTTCGAAGCCTTGAATAATTGGAAGAGACTAGAGACGGTGACTGAGATCAGGAGTTTTCTTGAACTTGCTGGCTACTACCAGAGATTCATTAAGGATTTCTCGCGGATAGCAGCACCCTTAACTAAGCTAACCAAGAAGGAAATGAGAATTGCTTGGTCCGACAAATGTGAGGAGGCATTCCTTAATTTAAATCATTTGTTGACCAATGCACCTATGTTAGTAGTTCCAAACGGAAACCAAGGATTGGTGGTGTATACCGATGCATGTGGAACTGGATTAGGAGCGGTGTTGATACAAGATGGTAAAGTCATTGCCTATGCTTCTAGGCAGCTTAGACCACATGAAGTTAAATATCCTACTCATAATTTGAAGTTGGCAGCCATGATCTTCGCATTAAAGATTTGGAGACATTATCTCTTAGGGAAGAGATTTGAGTTGTATACCAATCATAAGTCTTTACGGTATTTATTCTCTTAGAAGGAGTTGAATATGAGGCAGCAGAGATGGTTGGAGTTTTTGGCTACATAAGATTTTGGTGTAGAATATACACCAGGAAAAGGTAATAAACTTGCAGATGCCCTTAGCAGAAAACATAAGAATGTGGTGTTAGCTATGCTGGCAGAATGGAAAGATTTAGAAGCTTTAGTCAGTTGCGATGTCTAGTTAAGATCGACTGCTGGTTTTAGTCAGAATTCTGCCAGGTTATCTTGTTTAGAAGTTCGGTCAGTATTGATTGAGAAAATTGCTTCTAAGCGGAAGGAGGATCCAGTATTAGCTGAAAGGAACAAAAGACTAGAGGCTGGAATAGAGATCGATGATTTAAAGGATATTAACCTTGACCAGAAAGGATGGCAAAGAAAGAAGGGACGGTTGTGTGTTCCGAATGTGGAGGACTTGAGGAAGGAAGTTCTTGGAGAATGTCATCGATCCAAGTTTACGATTCATCCTGGAGGAACCAAGATGTATCAGGATATGAAGAGGAGCTTCTATTGTGAAAGCATGAAGAGGGATGTTGGCTTGTGGGTTAGGCAGTGTGCAAACTGTCAATAAGTGAAAGATGAACATCAGAAACTGAGTAGGTTGCTTCAGCCTTTAGAGATTCCAGTTTGGAAATGGGATTCAATATCTATGGATTTTATAGACGGTTTGTAAGGTCAAATAGAGGTAATGAAAGTATATGGGTTATAGTGTACAGATTGACCAAGAGTGCCCATTTCATTCCAGCTAAGTCAACCAAAATGGCACCTGTTTTAGCTAAGTTATTCCTGAAGAACATAGTTAGATTGCAAGGAGTTCCTAGTAGTATAGTCAGTGACAGAGATGCTTTGTTCACTAGTGAATTCTGGAAGAGTCACTGGAAGTGATGGGTGCCAAGCTTAACATGAGTACTGCATATTACCCTTAGACAGATGGGCAGACAAAGAGAGTCAACAAAGTACTCGAGGATCTACTGAGAGCTTTTGTATCAGACTTTGGTGGATCTTGGGAGGATCAACTACATTTGGTTGAGTTTTCCTATAATAATAGTTATCGGACAAGTATAGGAATGGCGCCGTTTGAAGCTTTGTATGGAAGACCATGCAAATCACCAGCATGTTGGTTGGAGACTGGAGACAAATTAGTCTTACATCAAGATTTGGTTAGAGAGGCTTCAGAGAAGATTGAGTTAATCCAAGGAAGGATGAGGGAAGCTCAGTCAAGACAGAAGAGTAATGCAGATAAGAGGCGTAAGGACTTAGAATTCTCAATTGGAGATAAGGTTTTCATTAAGGTATCACCAATGAAGAGTGTGATACGATTTGGAAAGTGAGGAAAGTTAACCCCAAGATAAGTAGGTCCATTCCAGATTATAGAGAGGATTGGAAAGCTCGCATACAGAATAAAGTTTTTGAGCAATTTGGCAGGTGTCCATAATGTATTTCATGTGTCTTATCTTCGCAAGTATGTGCATGATCTAGAGACTACTATTTCTCCGACTGGGTTGGATGACTTAGTGGTAGAGCCTAATTTGACTATTGTTAGACAACTAGTTTGAGTTGTAGCTAGAGATGAGAAAAGATCAAGGAACAAGACAGTCAGGTTGGTGAAAGTTCAGTGGAGCGACAACGAGAAGGACTGTACTTGGGAGACAGAGGATATGATTATAGATACTTATCCTGGTCTGCTTTAAGGGTATGTCTACATTAGATTTATATAGATAGTTGCTAGTCAGTTAGACTAGTATGGTTGTTAGGAGCTGTTATAGATGATTGCTATGTTTAGTATTTAGTCCTTACTGAATTTCGAGGACAAAATTCTTTAAGGGGGAAGCCTGTAATATCCCTAATTTTGATAACATTATTCATAAGATTTAATTAGATAAATTAAATAGAATAACGATAATAAGGGGATTGAGATTTGAATAAATTATATGATGGGTCATGCTTAATAATAAAATTTAATAGGCTTAAATAGGTTTATAGGTTAATCAAATTACACATGGGCATATTAGTAAATTAGCCAATCTATTATACACGGTTATGACCTTTTGTAATTGACCATTCACGTTCCATTTTCATCTTTTCACAAACGCAAATCAAACTAAATAGAGTCGGCCATTAACAAGGAGGTAAAAAGAGAAATTTCAATCTAAAGCTAAGGATCAAAGCTTGGAAGGATTAATCAACAACAAATCTCAAATTCCTTATCAAATCTAAGGTGAATAATAATTCATTCCATCTCTTTTTGGTTTTATAATCATATTATCTTGGATTTGAGCATTTATTTTGTTTCTAAGATATATTGGATGATGATATGCTTAATTTATGAATTGTTTTATTTAAAAAAATTATTATATGCAAAATTCGTATGGTTTTATAGGCAAAACCTTAGGTTATTGATTTTAAAATGCCATGGAAATATTTTATGTTAAGTAAAACATGATTTTGGAGATGGGTTTTAATTTTCATAATTTTCCAAGTTATGGAAATTTTATTATGAATTTTTAATGATAAATATGATGTAATTGGGTTTAAAAATTTATCTCAGGAAGAAATTAGGTCTAAGTTTTTAATATGTTTGATTACATGATGAAATCGAATTTCTGTGATTTTTGGGGATTTTTCTCAATTGATTACTACGGAAAGTAAATTATTTTAAAAGAAGGACTTTTCTGAAATAATTGGTTTTGGTATATGGAAGGGCTTAAACGTTACATTTTTATGGTTTAAATCTGATATAAGTGCGGCAGTTTTAATGTAAAGTATTTGAAAAGTTTTATAGCAGCCAATTAATGGTTTACAAATAGGCAAGTTAATATAAAGTAATTACTAAAAGAAGCAACATTTCAGCCTATAATTCAGAAAAAGGTGTCCCGTCTCAATTAGTAGACCTTTTGACTCCAATGATTCCGCCCCATCCTAGTCGAAACCTACTTAGTTGAAACCCTTATAGTCGAAATTAATACACAAGGTATCACCTAGTGGTACGTAGTGGATTGGAAGGAGGGCGGAAGCCTTGGTGTCGAAAGGTAAGCTTCCAATGAGGTCGAAACCCTGTTTTGATTTCAAAAGTTAAAGTCTTGCCATTTTTTACTTAAATCCTTTGACATAGTCGAAACATATGCTTTTGAAAGGTCTTTATAAATCGCTTTCGAAGACATATGTTAAAGTATTAACTTTCGAAGGGGTGCCTTTTTCTTTAAATAAGAGCTTTCGAAAGGGTTGGTTCTGACCTAGTCGAAACCTAGCCGCTATTTTCCTTCTACGGTATTGAAGTCATCAATAGCCTTCGAAAGGTTATTTTTGCTTTTACCTAAGTTAAGTCGCATCCTAATTGCTTTCGAAAGGTTGGTGGGGGTTTCGAAGGTGATGGAGTCGAAAATGGATTTCGACTCTGTCCTTCGAAGTTTTAATTTTTAAAGATCCTTGCTTTCGACTAGATGGTTCCGACACCATCAACTTTTTCCCAAATTAATTTTAGTTGGATTCGAAAGAGATACTTTCATATATAACCATTCTAACCCAAATGATGTTTTTAAAGAGTAAACCCAATGCTTTGAAAGGGTACTTGTATTTGTTTCGAAGCTATGTATTAAAGAATGTTTTTGATAACATCGAAAGGTATCATTGGTTTCGAAAGGTATATACTTAGAGTTTTGAAAAGAGGTTTTCTATGCTTTCGAAGGAGGTCATCTAATGGTTTCGAAAGTGATGTTCTAAAGTTTCAAAATAAATAACCCATTTTAAAAGGAAAAACCATGGCATAAATAAAGATTTTGGAAATATTATTCAAATTGTTATTAACCTATAAACGTATGTTGGGGAAGGGCAGAATAACCAGATAGGTTAACCCAGTAGTGAACATAAATTAAGGAATGTTAAAACCTTAAAACTAAAGATATTGGCAGAGGCCAATAGGTTTACAGTAAGCCCATGCAACTATATATAACTAATGATATTGGCAGGGGCTAATAGGTTCATCGTCAGCCCATGAAAACTATAATTTGATACTGGCAGGGGCCAGTAGATTTGTAGTTAGCCCATGAAAACTATATCCGGATTAAGATATTTACAGTAAGTCAATAGGTTTCTAGTTAGCCCATGAAAACTAGGATAAGAGATAAGATATTGCAGTTACCAATTGGTACTTAGTGATCACATGAAAACTATGATATTTGACAAATAGTCCTTATAAATTTAACCAGCTAATATTAATCCTAGAAACTATAATTGAGATAGATAGTCAGAATGAACGGGGATGGGTAATCCAGATTTGATTTACTTGTTTTGCATATCATCATAAAGTTTTTGAAATACAATGTTTAACCATTGTGGATGCAAGAACACAGTATATAGTTTTATAAATGTTTTCGTATACTAGTGAGGGGAAAACTCGTTCCGCTAAATGGGTCTCACTATATATCTAACTGGTTTAGATTGTAAATTATTATTCATACTGGACTTTATGTCTGACTTGAAGTTTTTGTTTTCCCCTTAAACTCTCCGGTACTCAATTGATTTTTAGTAGGTTGAGAATTATGGTTTCCAGGTGTTCTTTTAGACGAATAAAGCTTCCGAGGATGTGCAGGAGGCAAACTTGTTATTAAAGTTCTTTATTTCCGCTATGTGTTTTGTTGTAAAGGCAAATTTGTTTTTTTGCCTATCTATATACTCAGATCTACCAAGTGGGCATCTTCATATGTCGCTCTTGGCTTACTTTGTAATAATCATATGTTATCTGAAGGAGGTCTGCGAATTAGGATCATGTGATCAATTTGGAATATTTTGAAATGGAATGTGGAATTTGTTTGCTGTTTAATTTTTTTTTCATATTCTTCTGTTTCTGTGTATCAATGTATCTAATGTTGCCGTATTTGGTCACCGAGGATTAATAACTATGGATGAATGCAGCATCCGTAGCCATTAGTTTTGGGCCTCTAATTAGGGGGATGTTACACAAAGAAAAAGAAAATTAACTCAAGACTTGAGGAATCCATCTCTTTATTATAACGATAGAAGATTACAACTTAAGTAAAATTGAAACTAAAAGGTACAATTAGACATTTATTTTACATCTAAAGTTGGGAAACTGCATTTCTAACTTTGTTTAATGAATTAGTGGAAAGAATAACTGTTGAGTCAAAAGGAAAATTAAGTCCTTCCGGAGTAATAACCGAAGGATATTCATTATAGTCCAATTCCCTGGGAGGAGGACTATCACGACCACATATTAATTTGGTATGATATGTCCGGATCTCTTTAAGTAGCTTTTCTTTTTCTTTATTGAGAAAATTGAAACGAAGCCGAGGATGTTCCATATAAAGTTTTTGCAAATCTCTAAGAAAGCAATATCCGGCTAGTTTTTAAGATTTCAAAATTGACGCCTTTTTAAGATAATCTCTTCTAGTTTTAATATACTTGCCTAGATAATCTTTAGAATCAAAGCTACCTGGGGGGACGTTCATTTAGTGATAACATAGTAAAATACAGCTAAGTATGAAAGGAAGATTAAAGCAAAAATTAACAAATCAATATTATTACACAATTATGACTATTCATCTGGTTCATAGAAAATTGACTTTGTAAATAATTCTGAAATAAACTTGTCCTTATAGTATTTGAGCTTATCAGGAGGTATATCTTGGGGAATCGATCTGACTCGTGGCAAGTTCCAACATGCTCCAAGATGCAGGTCAGATCAAAATTCGTCCAAGAATCTCTTGTGTAAACTCCTAAGTAGACCTCCACTAAAATCGCTTAAGTATGAGAAATCAACAATTGGGTGTCTACAATAAGCCTTGTATAGGAAATCTACCAAAATATTTCTCTCCTCAATCAACATCCACAAGAGTGTGATCAACTCCTGATTCTCTTTTAAAAGACCATCATATCGGAGGCGCACCCTTCTCAATCGTGGGGCGGCCTCTTAATGTTTGAAGGATGCTAACACTACCGCACTCCTGTTGAGTCTATAATATTTATCGAAAGAATGTTGTGTTCTTTCAGCTGTTTATCTAACACCCTATCAAACTATTTATTTCCGATAGTTTTCTTTCAAGCTTAGTTTTATAGGGGTGAACGGGTTTCCTCCTTCTCTAAAATAAAGGATTTAAACTATTACTATCTTGGAAGTGAAAGCTGTTTAACAAAGAATCCCATAACTAAGAGACAGGAATTGACTCTTGAGAAACCTATTCTTTCTCTCTTGATTCTTCAACATTAATATAAGGAGGCTCCTCTTGAGGGTTTGAAGGCGCAGGGGGTTCAGGTGGTCTTGCTTCATGAAAAGATGGATCAGGATTGACTTTTTTAAAAGTTCTCGTGTTGCCATCTCCATCTTTCTCAGGAGCATCAACGTGGCCACTCCTGTTTCCACTTGAACCTTGACCCCATCAATGTTGTCATCATCATTGTCATCGTCGTCGTCATGAACATTATCATCATCATCGTTGCCGCCCTCTCCTTCGGCAACTTCATCCTTGTCACCTTCTTCTTCGGAATCGGCGTCTATATCGAAGGAAGGAACTTCAAAAGATAGAATTTTGGAGGCATCGATCTCCTTTCTTTCCACGACTTCAACCCCCGCTCCATCTTTTTGATTTTTTCCATGACCCTATTGACAAGAGCAGGGTCGAGTGAGGGGAAGCTCAATTCGGGGAAATTATCAACATGTCAGCATAAGCGAGCATCGCGTCTTCAAAAGAGTTGACGATGATGTCTTCAAGAGAAGTATCGAGGAATCAAGACACCCGCTGTTTCACATCAGAAATAGTGTCGATAGCCAATTTCAGAGAATCTTTATTCTTTTTCAAATTTTCCTTTAGAGAAGATTTTTTGGCCGCCATTCGAGTCTTTTCCTCCTTGAATTCTTTCAGAGTCATTTTTAATGCCAAATTTTCATCAGCAAGGAGTTGACGAGCCTTCCTCTCTTTGGAAATAGCAGATTCTGATTGAGCCAGAGAAGCTTTTAATCTCTCTAGTTCCATTATGGCTTCGTTCTTATCCGTGGACAAGGAAGAGACTTGGATTTTCAAGTTTAAAACTTCTTCTCGAAGTCTTAATGTCTTTGTAGAAAATTTTGATGCAACATATTGCAAGGAGAACCAGCTCATAGAAATTTGGAAGAAAAGGTACAACATAAGTCAAAAACTTGAGGAAAGGCAATAATAATAAGGTTAAGTGATATGAAGCCCACAGAAGTTGTTATTCAATTAGAGAGCGACAATGATCCATTAAGTTAGGAACAGAGGAAGGTGGCAGAATTAAAGCTAAAGACGAAGATTTTAAGATAGATTGGACTATATTTTCAAAGTCGCTCGAAGGCGTAGGAGATGATGGACCAGGAGCATTTCGCTCTTGAGAAGGGGTCGAAGTCCCAAATCTTTTTGCATCTGCTCGATCACACTTAGGGAGCTCGAGATGAAAATGTGAGGGAGGGGATCAATCCTAGAGGGAGTCTTCTTAGATTGGGAAAGAGGAACTTTGATAGTTGGACTCTCCAAGCATTTATCAATGTCTACAACCTCTCCTTCTTCCAATGGTGCAGAATTAGGAATGTTAGCCATAAAATACATTCAAAAGCAGAAATATGAAAGAAAGTTAATGAGTGTATTGGGTTTTGATGAAGATACAGACACTGGTTTCGAGAAAGGCCATAAGAAGGTATTTCGAAGGCATTAAGAGGGTTTCGAAGGAGTTGGAGGCACCAATTGCCCTTACAGTGTGAAAGCTTTCGATTTAGATGGAAACAGGACTACCCTTCTGCCACTTCCAACCTTTCAACACAGGTAAATAAGCAAAGACAACATTAGAATCCCTTTCGAAGGCAATGGATGATAGTCTCCCACTTATGCGCCAAACCTTTTGAAACCAAAGGTTTTGCCTACATAACAACCCTTTCGAAAGTGTTTCTAAGCCTTTCGAACTAGTCGAGACCAATGAAATCTAGAGAAGGTTCTGCGTTGATCAATAGATGAGCATTTGGAAGCTTCCAACAGTGACGGAACCATTAAAGCTTCAATGTAAAGCCTTCGATGGTGTCAAAAGGCTCTCATCATTATTTCCGATGACAACAAGGCAACCTGGGGAGAAAGGCGTATTTAAAGAGCTTCCAACAACATCAAAAGCAATTCTGGAGAAAGCAGAGAGAAGGAATACTAAAGGCTTAACAAAGGCGAAAGGTTGATAGAAGATCCTTTCGAATCAGTCGACAGCTTCGGGAAGAATGAAGAAAGCGCATGGTGGAGTCAAAGGATAGAAAGGAGATACCTTTCGACAGTGTCGAAGGGGGACGAAGCCTTTTTACTAAGTCGAAAGACATGAAGCAGCATATAATTAGAGGCCTCTTGATCGAGTCGAAGGCATAAGCGCGAAAGGGGGGTCGACTAACATCTATAAATAAGATCCAAGGGGTCCATATTTAGGGACCGAATTATGGAATTCCAAATTCATTTCTTCGAGTTCAATTTCTTAGCTACAATTAATTCTCTAGAAACCATAAATCAAATTGGGATAAAGCCTTACTACTTGTAACTCATTTTGATTTATCAATAAAGGAAGATGGCTGGTTCATTAAGGATTTCGATGATGAGGAAGACCATTTTGATCATTAGCTAGTCTAATGATCCATTGCACATGATTCTTGCTATTCACTTAATTTCTTTTTGCCTATGTAATGCATGGGATCGACTTGAATATATATAGTCAAAACACATTATCATCGATACCAACATTAGACAATGAAAAATAAGGATGATGATGGGGTTTCGACATAAATGAATTTATGGAACTAGGAATATCCGAGTCGATCTTATACAAGGAAAATAAAGTATGGCTTAGCAGTTACAAGCTAGACCTATTTCGAGAGAATGGAGCCCTCTTGACCCCATCGAAAGGGGGGTTTTGAAAGGGTCCTAGTTTATAATTGACTAATAATGGTTTAAGAAGGAACTCGGTCGAAGGGGGTATATTTTCGACTATAACCATTTTAAAGGGATTCCCTGGTAAAAGTAGCAAACACTACAAAAAAATATGTTATTGATAACGCAATTTAATAGCGAATTTATTCTAAGCGTTATTATTTAGCCTTTTGATTTGTTTTATACTTATTTAATTTGTACTATAGCTATGTAACGTTGGTCCCGAATTTTCGACTGCCTCCAAAAACACTTAACCATTTTGTTTCCCTCGCTTAACACTTTTCGTCTCCCTCCCAAAACGAGTTCTACTCTATTTCCATCTCCAAATTATTTTCGTGGCTGCTGCTTCTTCTAATAGTTTTTCTCTTTCCTCTTCGTGAATTTGTTTCCCCAAATCCTCACAAAAAATCTCCTCCCTTTTCACCGCCTCTGCCCTTAACTCCTCATAAGAAGCAAATGCTTTGGGACGTAAAATAGTTAGGGCACCAGATCGCGCTTACAATGTTGGTATAGAAAACCCCTACGTGAAAAAATTAGGCATCACATCCCATGATTTGCATCCACGAACTCATGAGCGAAAGGCGGGTTCGATGGCATGGCAAAGATTTGGCAACAACGAAATAGGTATTTTACAAAGCATGAAAGCAGGCAAAGGTTCAGGCAGTCTCCTGGACTCCTTCGTTCTGAACCCTTTCATTATTTTTTTGCCAATTCAGGAATTTGAAATCGCATTAGGTTAGTGTTTTATATATTTGTTTTAGTTTAAAATTTCAAAAGTATGTTATGAATTTGGGAATTTCACAGTATTTGTATGATTTGAATACTGCATATGATCAAATTATCATTGCCTTATTTCTTTTCAGAAGGGGAGAATAGTGGAACTTCAGTGTTTGAAACAGTGGTAGGTGGTGCCAGTCTTTGCTCTAAACAAATGCAAAACAATTTGGATTCTTCTTCAGAAGAGAGGAACGCTTCTCTAAGTATTAAAAGGAGGAAGGTACCGGAGGCAGTTCTCAGTTCAAGAAATTATTGTCAGGCAAGTGATGTATATGTAGTTCAAGAGATTCATTTATTACATGCACATTATAAATGAAATAAATCATCATGATCATGTATCATTCCCCTTTCTGAGCTTAAACCATGCTCATGTATTCCATTTGACTCGATTTAGCTTCTTTCCATACGAGTGATTGATGGGGTTAATAACACCTAATTTGCTTTGATATGCTATGCTTGAAGATATGACTCACGGGAATTATAATACTAAAATTTGATCTATATGAGTTGTGGCCAAACTACAATTTAGTTTTGGCCAAATCTCAGGGCCACTGAGTTTTGGCCAAACTCAGTTGCAACACTGTTTTAAACAGACGTGTTATGTTGTTGTCAGGTGAAAAGCTGGACAATTTTTTCAAGTTAAGAGATTATCCTGAAATGAAGCTTAGTTTTGATTACATGTATTATTTAGATTAGTATCCTAAAGCTTAATACCATATATAATTTAATACCAAGGAATACCAAGAGAAGTTCTGCATAAATAAAGAGTAGTTTGCACAAACTTAAAGGCATGGCTAACAAGGCATCAACTATATTCGTTAAACTTTGGCACTAATTCGTCAATAATACAAATACAAATAGAAGAATCTATAAAAACATGTGCCTAACAGTGATAACAGAGAAGTAAAAGGGTAATGGGTTGAAGCAAACACAGAAAAAAATAATTATGTGTCAACTTTACCTTTCCTTTCAATAGTATGCGGATAGAATCATTATCCTTCTGATTGCATGCACCTTCATCAACTTGTAGAATTTCAACCATTTTTTAGTGGGCACAAAAATAAGAGCTGTGGGTTAGTACGTTCTCACTTTTGTCCATATGGGAAATAGTCCTAGAAATAGAATGATTTCATTGTGTTGATGTAAGCCTAGAAATAAACACCAACTAATATTTTCAAACTATGAAACTAGTTGCATTTATCTTCAAAATATTTGCAAACAGCCAAATTTAGCTAGAAAATTAACCTAAACTATCACATGCATATATCCATAATCGAAAAGGATCAAATACTTATGATAACATATGGACCATACCTCTGTGTAAGTCTTTTACACAAAAACAACTATGACTCCGTGAGTTGGTAAATTTTAAAAGAGAGACTAAAAAATTAGCAAGATAAGAGATGCGTTGTAATCTAGGGTGATGTCATTCTTGTAATAACTAGTTTAAGTTGAATAAGAAAAGTCTGTTTATGGTATAGTGCTCCCACAAAGTTGACGTGATATGTGGTTGTCATCCTCAGGTTTATTGTTCTTTTTATTTTATTTTATTAATCTTATATCGTGGCTTTAGCTTGGATTAAAAAATTGAAATTCCAGTATAATTACTCCACAACCCCAACTTTCAAAATGAATTCTTTGAAATACCCAGCTATTTTCTGAGAGATGGATAGTCAGGGCTATGTCGAAATCAATAAATTCAAAGTAACACCTCTTATTTGTGGCAACATACATAATAAAATAATGTGTTATGCTATTTTGATGTAAAAACTAATTAAAGTAGTCAAATTATGGATTAATATTTAAAGGTTTAAAATTTTAATTATCATGGTATTGTTGCGCGGATACCCGTTGCAATTTTAATTTGTTGAAAAACCAAATTAAATTTAGGATTTGTATTAATTTAATAGATCAACCTAATTCTTCTTTTTCAATCAGCAATTATGTATTCAGTTATAACTTCCGCTAATTTATTTATTCAATTTTCTACCGTTCGATTGTTCCTTCTCGATTGAATCATTAAAAGTTACTATTTGATTCTACGGTTCAGTAATAGAATTAAATATACAGTGTAGTAAATCCCAACAAGCAGTATATAAACCACTCATCATTTATTTATTTGAGAATTTTTTTTTTTGATTTGGATCCATAAAAAATTAAGGATTTTTTTTATGATCTTACTTAAAAAATAATTTTTGTGTGTGAAGGATTTAGAAACAACAATAAAATTGTTGTGATACAATTAACTGATATGTTTCGTTAACATAGTCCACGTATACATAATCCTGTTTACTTGAATACGTAATACAACTACATGTTAATAAATAGAATTAGTAGTATAATACATTGACTCAGTGAGCTATGCAATTTTCAAACTAGTGACAGTATATAATGGACAAAGTAATATTTCGTATAGCTTTAATTAGATTGACGTGTATCATAGAATCAATCCATGTCATAATTATAAGGCTAAAGCAGGCCATTAGTGTAGCTCGGTCCATGTGATCTTTTATGGATCCGGTCAAACTTGATTTAATTTTTCTATTGTCATTAGTATTGGCTATGTTTATTAAGGAATGACGTCTGATGGCTCTCTTTCTTTACAAAACAGTTGTATAGCAGGGTATTTGAATGAAAAAAACTGGGTTAAAGGGAAATATGTTCGACGATGGAAAAGAGGTATTTGAACGGAGTATTTGACGAAGAAGTATATATACAGGAGAATGAAGGAAGAAGGATTAGTCGTCGCCAATGGGCAGTACATGTCGATAAAATGGTGCATTACCATGTCAACGCTTGGGAATCATAGACGATGTATTTGATAAAGAAATGTATATAAAAGGTTATAAACAATATAGGAGAATGACGTGACATTTCAATATCAGTTTAGGACTAAAATACACCATTCGGTACTAGTAGTTTTGTTAACCAACCCATACGAGAACCTTCTCCTATTCTAATTTTCTGGGAAGTCACTGATTTATGTTCATATGATATATGAATTCATAAGTTGATTATTTTACAGGGACAGTTTTACACAGGGTTTAATAACACCTAATTTGCTTTGGATATGCTATGCAAGTGATAGCTAACCGAGTAATTCTTTATACAGAAAGGGATAAATGGTTTGATTACTAATCATACCAGGTGACATATATATCGTTGACAAGAATAGAGATATTGGAAAATTATTATGTTTGTTCATCTCCCTTTATTACACTATATTGGTTTTATAACAAATGATGCAATCATTTTAAACTGGATGAGAAGTGGGTTATATTGTGTTCTCTGTTTAGTGTTGGTTTAAGGGACATGTACTCGTTTATGTAGAAACACCAGTAGGAAAATGTGTTTGCTTGTACATTGAATTGTAATTTACCTTTATAATTCTCAGAATATAATTTATGACTTTCCAAGTATTGTTCCTAAAATGATCATTTCTGAATCAGGTAATCGCATGCTAGCTAGGAAAATTACTATGGATGAGGTTCATGATGCAGTTTTTAACATAAATGATGACAGCAGTCCTGGACTACTGTCCTGTCTCCATATACGGCATACCGTTACAGTTCGCGGCAGTAAACAAGCAGTGAACCAACTTTCCGAATCCACCAAGACTAACTACCAGCTGTACTACATTTTGGTTCCATTGGACTGTAGCAGTGATCAACCACCTGAGGTAATCAACCTGAGGTAAACTACATACCCTGCATATCTACACAACAACCGTTCACACTATAATTCATTCCGTTAAATTGATTCACCTGTTTTATAACTGCTGCCGCTCAAAACAAGTTGGCAGAAAGAACAGACTACCCATACAGTTATGTAACTGCATTCAGTTAAGCACCGTAACTGCCCACCTTCACCCATATATACAACAGCAGCCCATATTCCATTTCAACAATTTTAAAAAATAAAAAATACTGCCCGACTTCGCCTTCCCACAAATCCCGTACTGATTTTAACTGCTTTTCACTGAACAGCTTTTCTTACTCCGCCACCATATCCCATAATTCTTCTTCCATACTATTCCGTTACTACACCCACTGTCCTCTTGATGAAACATGTACAATGAATCATACAACACACACACTATCCAACTTGGTTTACGGTGCAAACTGGTCGACAATCAGAGTTAGGGTGGGACGACTTTGGTCATTGGTTAGCCAAAACACAAACGAAACTTACGCAGTTAACATGCAATTCCTGGACGATAGCGTAAGCATCCCCCATCACTCCAACTATGATTTTGTTTTCACCGGTGCCCAGTTACTGCTACAACCTTACATGTATTAACGTTGTAGCATGAAATTTGTAGCTGTCACCTTTGCAAACAAAGAGTGCATTGCTCTTAAACTATCTCCTAAAAATATTGAAGTCTTAAAGTCATAAAATGCAAACTGCACATCAACATGAAGTGCGTACACTTATGTGTTGCCTTAGCCTAGTAATGTCAGATACTAAATATATATGAACATCAAATTTAAATTTTTTTACACATCTTGCACACGCCACATGCATGGGTTGCAACCGGTCGGTCGTCATGTAATTGCGGATAGCATCAATTTAGCTTTTGCTTCTTATATTTCTACGTACTGGTGCTATCCAAGCACCTAAAAAATAGCATGATGCATTCTGTAATCTATAACGTAAGTATAAAAGCAAGAACTAAAATCTTCTCAGGTGGCACTTTCAAAATTCTATATCGCCTAATTCCTCAATTATCAACAGTATTGATTTTTTTGATTTTTTTTTAATTTCTGGTTCAAATTTGCAGCTCACAGGATTCCTCAATTGCGGGTAGTCTCATCGATTTGCATTTCCAAATTGATTTGCATAGAGAATCGCATTTCTAAATTGGAGATGGAGAAGTTGACATAATCGCAGTAAGTTTTTATCACAAGTTTTTACAAATCAATACTTAGTTTGTATTTTCTTGTTTGACTCGAGTAAAATATCAAATTCAAACCAACAATCTAATATTCATCTTTCCTGTAAATGTTATTCAGTTGCTGAAGCTTATGTACCATGTACCACCAACTGCCGGTTATTATCAGAGCGTGTGGAACAAGATAGGTCGAATATGCCCTTTTCTTGAATTCTGCTACTTCAGCAACTCAGAGATGGTGCTTCAGATGAAAGCAATAAAATTTTGCAGATGCTCATTATTCCTTGTTTGCAGGGGGTTACATAAGCTCTTGTAAAATATTAAGAAGATGGTTTATTCTTGACCTTATTCTTTTAATTGTTGGACATTTGTGATGACCTTTTATAACCTTATTATGTTAATGAATTTTTTGGATAATGTATTGTCATGTTCATCATATTTGAGATTGTGATTTTGAGCAACATTTATCTGAATTGATGTTTCCTCTGAAAATGTAAGCAGATATATGATTTGTCAATAAAGATTTCCAATTCCGTTGAGATTTAGCTGTATTATAGCGGCTATAACGAGCTTTTGAATAAATATTTTATAGCGGTAAAATGGTGTTATAAAGATTTTCAGTTCCGTTGAGATTTAGCTGTATTATAGCGGCTATAATGAGCTATTGAATTAACGTACCATAGCGGCGAATTTGCGTTATAAAACTAAACTCAACCATAGCGGTATATTTTGTGTTATAAATATTCAACAGTTTTTTATAACATGTCGATATACAGCGCTTATCAAACCGCTATGGTTGTTATTAATAGGGGCTATATGTCGCTATAAAAGACACTTTTTGTTGTAGTGAAAACAATGAGTTTGAGAGCAGCCGTGTCATATTAGTGAAATATGCATCTCCTTTCGACATGATCGAAAGGAACGCAAAGCTAAAATGATCAGTTACTTCCAATCCACTTAAAGGAAAGGTTTCGAGTAAGATGTTACTTCTTTAGCCTGCATTCCTGAGTCAATTCTTTGAAGTCTTTCGACTAGATTATCTCGGTCGAAATGTAGTGCCAACTCCATGATGCCTTTCGACTGAGTCAGTCTGGTCGAAAGGAAGAATTAACTCTTTAGACCTTTTCGATTAAGCCAACTTGGTCGAATGGTAGAACTATCACCTAGAGCCCTTTCGACTAAGTCAACCTAGTCGAAAGGTACGTTTCGAAGGAAGGGATCTTTCCAACAATTTGGTTTCTCTTGAACTCAATTACCTTTTACATAGCATTGGAGATGTTGACAAGTTTTCTTGATAACATTTTTGACACTAGAGGGAGGGGTCGAACCTCCATCCTTGTCACTGTATTACAGACTAATTGTGGCTCATTTGTTTTGCGTAGGAAAAGCGAGATCAAAATTATTAAGTGGAATTAAGGAAGGAGTGATCCACACCACCACCCTGGAGGAGAATATAGCTCCATCTTTTAACTTGGATATGGCTATTCCTTGACAGACCTTGTCACCAGCACAATAGGACGAGGATACAGCTAAAATCAAATACTTGGAACAGCAGTTGCAGGAGATGCATGTTAACTCCTCCTTTTGAAGTGACCTAAAACATGAGCGACCTAACGACCTAGAAGATGGAGCGACCTAGCGACCTAAAGGTTATAACGACCTAAAAAAGGGAACGACCTAGCGACCTAACTTCACAAGCAGCCTAGTGACCTAACTTCACAAGCAGCCTAGCGGTCTAATGGACTCAGCGACCTAACGACCTAAAGCTCTAGTGACCTAACATCACAAAGCAACCTAACGACCTAAAGCTCTAGCGACCTAACATCACAAAGCAACCTAACGACCTAAAGCTCTAGCGACCTAACATCACAAAGCAACCTAGCGACGTAAAGATGGAACAGTTCAACGACCTAAAGCTCCAGCAACTACTCCCTAGGTCGCTCACGACCTACAACTTACCACTTCATTCAGGCAGATGAAATGCACCCCTGTTAAGCCGCAAACCATGCCCACTAGGTCACACACGACCTACAACCTACCTCAGGTCGTTCACGACCTATGACTTGGCAATATGTTCAAATGATCAAGTGCAAAACTATTGAGTCATAGCCCGTACTCCTTAGGTCTTTGACGACCTACGACCTATCCAAGGTCGCTCACGACCTACGACCTAATTTCAGAATTCTCCTATAAATACCCCACCTATTCCAACGAAGAGAGAACTTTTGGCTCATTTCTGGAACGCCTATACTCTGCTGTTTTCTCGACTCATCCGACACTTCAAACACCAAAGACGCTTCAACGAACTTCAAGAGAAGATCTAATACATCCGACATGGATTCAAAGAGCTCTCTTACATCAAAGTTCTAGCTACTCGTCTCAAGTGTGTTGTAATCATATTGTAATCGAAGTGTATTGTAAAAGAGTTGTAACCAAATCATCAATAAAGAAGATAAAGTGGACGTAGGCTTAATTTCGAGCCGAACCACTATAAAACTGCTGTCTTTTTACTTTTCTGCTATTTTCTGCTTATTTCTAGTTCCCGTACCAACGGGTGGTGCTTTCACATTACTAATACTCACACCGGGGTGTTAGCGTCGATTTTTACGTTAGCAATGCAAGAGCTGCTCAAAATGGCCCTATCTCAGAAATCTTCAAAGAATCCTAAACCAACTCACAGGGAAAAGGTAGTCTCTCCCGGGAGGAATCTAAAAGCTAAGTCCAATGAATATAAAAGCAAAGTGGATCTGATGTCCTCGAAGAAGAAGGAACGACCCCAATCAAAAGCTAACCATCAGGGAAGAGTTCTCGACAAGTCGCCGGATCAGTCTGGAAGTTCAACGTCGAAGGAGTATTGTCCAAACCAGAAAAATTATGACAACGTCGAGGCTTATCTAAAAGATGTCGTTGAAAAGGCGATAAAAGATGCTATGAATTTGAAAGGGAAGAGAACAATGGATTAAAGTGTTAATGACAATGAGAGAGAGCCACTCTTTACTTACGAGATCATGGCTACAGTCATCCCACCATATGTCAAGATCCCATCAATGAAATATCATGGGGTTGCAAACCCGGATGATTATCTGATAGCTTTTGATGGACAAATGGACTTGTACAATGCATTTGGAGCTGTCAGATGCCGATTTATCCCAGTCACACTCCAGAGAGCTGCAGCAAAATGGTATAGGGGGTACTGAGAGAAAACCATATACCCATGGAAGTAGTTCTCTTATGAATTTTCTGCCCAATTCTGCATTTGCAAAGATCCCACGATTGACTATACCGTCTTGGCCAATATAAAACAAAGAGAGGGAGTATCCTTAGGAGATTATTTGTGGAGATTCTATGCAGAAGCTCTAAAAGCCAAAGATATGAATGATCGAGATAAGCTAATTGTAGTTCATTCCGGCTTGATATAAAAAACTCCCTTCTGGAAGCAGCTCTTTGTCAACGGTTGTAAAGATTTACAAGACTTCCATTTCCAAGCTGACAAGTTCATCCGGATGGATGAGCTTTATTATGCTAAGAAGAATACTATGCTCAAGAAAGACGGAGGGAGGTTAGGCCAAGACCGAGGACACAAAAGGACAAGATGGGAAGAGTCGATCGCTAACGCAATTGCTTTAATCAAGCCATTGTCTTACGTCTATGTCAAAGCTAAGGAAAGGGTCAACTTTTCGACCTTCTTTAAAGCCAAGAACAACCCTGAACAAAGAAAGGGATGAGACTATTATGCTTATCACAAAGCCAACGGCCACAAGGCTGATGAATGCAGGGTTCTAGCTGGCATTATTCAGAAACTGATCCATGAGGGTCATTTTAAGGAGTTCATTCAAGATCAGCAAAAAGCTCAACGAACAGAGGATGGTCCGCAAAAACACCATAGCAATGTTGTAAATGTATTGAAGGATGAAGACCCCCTAAGCTTGAGCCCGCTAGTGAATAGAATTGAAGTGATTCATGGTGGGCTGCATCCGGTGGAAAACAGTGAGGGAGCCCGAAACAGGTACATAAAGGAAGCTAAAGAAGGCATTTACTCTATCCAAGAGGATTCCTAACAAAGAATCCATGTCTCAACGTTCAGATGCCTAACCTTGTTGTCTCTCCTCAAGAGCTAAGAAAGGGGGTTCACCATCCTCATAATGATCCTTTGATGATTACTGCTCAAACTGGGTTATCCATCGTCTCTAAAATTCTGGTTGACACAGGCAGTGCAGTCAACGTAATCTTCAAGCATGCCTTTGATAAGATGAACATTCCTGAAGATAAATTAGAGCCAGGCATGTAGCCCATATTTGGATTCAACAATAAAAGATCAACTCCAATGGGACAGATAAAGCTGCTTGTACAAATGGGGTGCCACCAACCTGCAGAACCTTTGAAACTATCTTTGTGGTAGTCAACCAACCCTCATACTACAACGCCTTCTTTGGCAGGACATCTTTGGATGAAATAGATGCATTCGTCTCCCCAAAATAGCTCATGGTAAAATTCTTGACAAAGCGAGGGTGGGGAACTATCCGAGGAGAACAGTTTAGTTCACGAGAGATGTATTTTGCTACTCTTGATCGGTATAAAAGGGAGTATTCCGCTTTCTTTGATTCTTCTACTATTTTACAGCCTTCTAATGATGGATTTTCGCATCCAACATTTGAAAAAAAGATTAAAATTAATAAATCTAACAAACGTATGTATTTAAGGTACATTCCTTCTAGAGGCAAGAGAAAGAGAATTGATGCAAATTCAGTGGAAGAAAGCCCAATAGTCACAGAATTCGATCGCCGAGGGGAAACGAAAAGGATAAAACACATAAAGGATCTTGAGGAAGCATACATAAATTCAAATGATGATACCAAAGTGGTTAAATTGGGAAAAGATCTTAATGGTGACTTAAAGAAGGATTTGATAAGATTTCTCAATGTGAACAAAGACGTATTTGCCTAGTCACATTCCGATATGGTGGGAATTGATACAACGGTCATGTGTTGTTAGCCATAAAATCCATTCGAAAGCATAAGTATGAAAGAAAGTTAATAAGAGTATTGGGTTTCGATGAAGTTACAGACATGGGTTTTGACAAAGGCCATAAGAAGTTGTTTCGAAGGCATTAAGAGGGTTTTGAAGGAGTCGGAGGCACCAGCTGCCCTTACAGTGTGAAAGCTTTAAATTCAGATGGAAACAGGACTACCCTTCCGCTACTTCCAACCTTTCAACACAGATAAATAAGCAAAGACAGCATCAGAACTCCTTTCGAAGGCAATTGATGATAGTCTCCGACTTATGTGCCAAACCTTTCGGAACCAAAAGTTTCGCCTACATAACAACCTTTCAAAAGCGTTTCTATGCCTTTCAAACTGATCGAGACCAATGAAATCAGGAGAAGGTTCCACGTTGATCAATAGATGAGCATTTGGAAGCTTCCAACAATGACGGAACCATTGGAGCTTCAATGAAAAGCCTTCGACAGTGTCGAAAGGCTATCATCATTATTTCCGATGACAACAAGGCAACCTGGGAAAAAGGCGTATTTAAAGATCTTCTAACAACGTCAAAAGTAATTCTGGAGAAAGCAAAGAGAAGGAATACTAAAGGCTTACCAAAGGAAAAAGTTTGAAAGAAGACCCTTTCGACTCAGTCGAAAGGTCTGGAAAGAATGAAGAAGGCGCATGGTGGAATCAAAGGATACGAAGGAGATACCTTTCGACAGTGTCAAAGGGGGACGAAGCCTTTTGACTAAGTCGAAAGGCATGAAGCAGCATATAAATAGAGGCCTTTCGACCTAGTTGAAGGCATGAGCATGAAAGGGGGACCGACCAGCATCTATAAGCAAGACCCAAGGGGTCCAGTTTTGGGGACCGAATTTTGGAATTCCAAATTCATTTCTTCTACTTCAATTTCTTAGCAGTAATTAATTCTCAAGAAAATCTAAATCAAATTAGGGATAAAGCTTTACTACTTGTAACTCATTTTGATTTATCAATAAAGGAAGATGGCTGGTCATTAAGGATTTCGATGATGAGGAAGATCATTTTGATCATTAGCTAGTCTAATGATCCATTGCACATGATTCTACCCTATTCTCTTAATTTCTTTTTGCCTACGCAATGCATGGGATCGACTTGAGTATATATAGTCGAAACACATCATCATCGATACCAACATTAGGCAATGAAAATTAAGGATGATGATGGGGTTTCGACATAAATGAATTTATGGAACTGGGAATATTCGAGTCGATCTTATATAAGGAAAATAAAGTTTGGCTTAGGCAGTTACAAGCTGGACCTGTTTCGAGAGAATGGAGCCCCTCTCGCCCCTATCAAAAGGGGGTTTCAAAAGGGTCCCAGTTTATAATTGACTAATAATGGTTTAAAGAGGAACTCAATCGAAGGGGGTATATCTTCGTCTATAACCCTTTCGAAGAGATTCCCCAGTAAAAGTAGTGGAACCATAAGGTTAAGAGCAGCTGTGTCATATTAGTGAAATATGCATCTCCTTTCGACATGATTGAAAGGAACACAAAGCTAAAATGATCGGTTACTTCAGATCCACTTAAAGGAAAGATTTCGAGTAAGATGTTACTTCTTTAGCCTGCATTCTTGAGTCAAACCTTTGAAGTCTTTCGCCTAGATTATCCTAGTCGAAAGGTAGTGCCAACTCCATGATGCCTTTCGACTGAGTCGGTATGGTCGAAAGAAAAAATTAGCTCTTTAGACCTTTTCAATTAACTTGGTCGAAGTGTAGAACTATCACCTTGAACCCTTTCGACTAAGTCAACTTTGTCGAAAGGTACGTTTCGAAGGAAGGGATCTTTCCAACAATTTGGTTTCGCTTGAACTCAATTACCTTTTACATAGCATTGGGGATGTTGACAAGTTTTCTTGTTAACAAGGAACTTCTTCAATCTCGGCTTTCTTGAGGGGTGGTTCTGCCACAACCACTTTTTCCAGTTTTCTTTTGGCGGCCATCTTCGACCTAGCAAAGGCCTGAGATAAAGATGACACACGAGAAGTAGAAGTAGGAAGAGCCTGATCACTTGTAGGTTGTTCAACCTGAGGAGCGGCTGTAGAAAATTCAAGTAAATTATAAGTCACTAAAGTAATTTGAGAACTACCGCAGTAATAAGCCACAAGTGCTATATTTAAGCTCACCCGAGTGATCAGAGCAAATAGGTGACATCGGAGAGAAGTTCTTCGGGTCTCCTAAAGAAAGGAAGCCCTTGCTCCATGATGTATGCTGGATGAGAGGAGGTTGACCAAGTACCCTCTGCCCAGTTGGCAGAAGGGAATGCTTTTGAAAATTGGAAGGGTTCAACAGTATTAGTCTGTTTCCAATCCTGCTTGAAGCGGCGATTAGTGACTTTATTATTTCCCTATTTTCTTCACTTAGTTTTTTAACATAATAACCTGATAAAGAAACATAAATTAGCGAAGGAAAATAATTAAATGGAAAAATAAAGTCTGAGATCAACTTACGGGGAGAAGAGAAAACCCCACTAATATTGGGAAAGCACTTGACAAAGAAGAACTGTGTCTCCCAATACCTGAATTTATTTACCCCCTCAGATATTAGCTTCTTGCGGGGATTGGCTCTGAAGATTTAGTTGTTTAAGTTGCTAAGATTAACCAACCGGACATGATAATTCAACACTTCTGCATTAAGAGAAGGAATGTCAGACTCCAAGGCCATGAGCTCCAAGGATAGAAGATAGGTTTACACATTGGGTGATAGTTGAATGGGAGCAACTCCCAGGTAGGTTATAAACTTGGATAAGAAGTCTGAAAAGGGAAGGATCCTCCATGCCAAATATGGATTGCTATGTAGGCAAGGAACCCTTCAGGAGGGCTGTGAATGGTGCCGTTTTTAGAAGGGAAGATGGTTTCCACCCCCAATAATTCCAAAGTCATTGAGAGTCGCATCCACCTCATCCTGGGTGGATATTAAGGAATGTTTGGAGGTAGCTTCAATCTTCTTGGGTGAACTCATGATTCTGCTAGGTGAAATCATTTCAGTTAGAAATTATAGTATGTTATGAAACTAACATTCTTTCAAAGATATTGTAAACCTATTACAAAAATTAGAATGTCAAACAGAAACATGAAATTACATATTCTTGAAAGAATGTTAAAGTCTGAAAAATTAAATCTATTGAGCTTTGGACAGAATCGAAAGGAAAAATAAAATTCGACTTCCAACAAGTTCCCTCCAACAATGTCGAAAGCTCTAGGGAAATTTTGTTATTGAAAAAGCGGTTGAAACTTACATAACAAATTTTAATAAAATGTACACTATCAATAATCAATAAACTAAGGCAAAGGAACCTTTCGACGGTGTCGAAAGCCATGAATTTAATTTTTCTAAGAGAAAAAGAATGCTTTCGAAACCTTACATGCCAATTAAGTCGAAAGGTTTTGAGTTTGGATCATATTTATAAAATAAAAGGACTTGCGATGTTTCGACAATGTTGGTGAAAGACGATGATGGAATCTCAATTAGTTACAAAAGGATTCGACAAAGTCGAAAACGGGTGCATTTTTTCAAAAGCATACCAACGACTAAATTTACATCAATACAATAGGTTTCGACCAAGTCGAAACGTTTGACTTTATTTGTAACTTATGCAAAGTATGTTTTCTTAAGTCCAAATTATAAAATATATAAAGTAAGTATGTACTAAATGTTTCGAAACCTATAAAACAAAGACTATGCTTTTGAAAGTATGTATTAAATAATTATTTAATAAGACACATTAGCCAACTTTTTCGAAAGGTATTAGAATACACAAAAGTACAAAATTGCTTTCGAAAAGGTCAACTTCATACTAACTATAGTATACAACTTTTGACGAGGTCGATTAAATGAAGCGCTAGATTACCTTTCGACCCATCGCAAAAGGCTAAGGAAGCAAAATAAAAGTTGCCGCCTTAATCCCTTTCGAAGGGGTAGAAAGGTAAAATTGTAGCGCCAAATTTTTATTCATACAGCTCAAAACTTCTCTACAAAGCAAACAAAAATTTCCTTCTTCCCCAAATCCGATTTCAACCCAGAAATTTTAAAAAATCAATAACCAAATGGACTCAAGCGTGAATTTACCATTTATAATGCAAAAATTTTGAGATGAAAATTCGAATCCTTTTAAAATAATAATAATAAATAATAACAACAATAAAATCCAAATCATATAGGTTTAAAGTGAAAATTAACAGGAAATTAAATCGAATCAAGTCATGAAACTAAATTATAGAATACTTTCAAGCAAATAAAAACCTAAATAATTTCTATTGAATCAAAACAGTAGTTTAGATCTGAAATATTCAAGTTTTAGAAATCGAATTTATTTATGACATGGAAAATTCGAAAAAAAACAAGATAATAAAGGCTTATTATAGATTCGAATTCTTGTTTGTTGGAAATAGAGATTATTTGAGAATTTAAGAACATTGATTTTTGCTCGAAGTTTATTTTGATTATAGAAAAATGAAAGAGGAAGAAGATAACTTGGTTTAGAAGAAAAGTCAGCATGGATGGAAAACCACTCGATCAAATTTAAATGAATGGCCAGGATTTACACTGGAATATGAAAAGGCGGGAAACAGTGACGGTTTCGAAATGGTTGACTTGGAAAGTCAAGAGCATCCCTTCGCAAGGGGGGCAAATGTTACTACCAATCACCCTTTCAACCTTGTCGAAGCATTAATGGATAGAAGAGAAAGAAGAACAAACAAAAATAGCAACAACAAGGCTTTCTGAAGGAGTTGAAGGGATGCAAAAGCCAAAGACAAGAAGTATTATAACCTTTCGAAGGTGTCGAAAGGGTCGAAAGCAACCTTCTGCTTCAGTGATTCCCTTTCGAAGCAGATACTTCCACATGCATGGAGGCCTTTCGAATAAGTTGAAGAGACACCTTTCGAAGACAATGGATAACAATCTTACATATGCGCGCAGTGCCAAACCTTTCGAAACCAAAGGTTTTGCCTTCATTCAAACTGCTCAGAAAGATGCCTTGATCGGAACAACCCTATCGAAAGCATAATCAAGTCTTTCAAACCAGTCGAAGCTTCTAGCATACAGGGAAGGTTCTGCATCAATTCGCAAGCTTACATTTGGAAAATACCTACAGCGTCCAAACAATTAACACTTCAACAACTTTGAAACCCCAGGAAACTACCTATTGACAGAGTCAAAAACTCGTACCTTTGCTTCTTGTGACAACAAAGTAACACAAAGAGAAAAAGTGCAACCACCCCTTTCGATGTGGGCGGAGGCATTCATCCCCATTCGGAAGCATTGTAGAGAGATGCACAAGTGTCAAAGAAGACAAAAGGAGCACAAAGTCACCTTACGACCAGGTCGAAAGCATTGAGTCTAAAGCTTCTAATACACGTCTATAAATAAGACCCTAGGGGTCTGGTTTTGGGGATCCGAATTCATTCACTCTGTACTTGTATTTTCTTAACTTTGCAAATTTGTAATCCCTAATTTGTAAATCAAATTGGAGGAAATTGATCAGTTTAGACTACATTGCATTAATAAAGGAAAGATTTCAATATTTTCGATTGTGTTACTATTTGAAGGCTTTCGTTAGATTTAACTGTGTTCTACAGGCCTCAACCTCATCGAAAATCACCTTCCAATTGGGTCGAAACCCCTTATTTTTCTAAATAATCCAAGTCCTTAAGTCCAAACCACACACACCGAACACTCACTTTATAATGAGTCGGAACCTAGAGCCAAGCTCGTATTACCTCAGATTTCAGAGTCAAACCCAAAGCATTTGAGAAACTAGCTTTTGACAAGGTCGAAACCCATTTAGACAAACTATACTCTCAAACCCTTAGCATCGTCCTTTAGTGTTGTGCAACCGAACCGAAAGGAAGGCTTTGAAAGGATAATCAAGCAACTTCACCAAGCTTGAAAGACTTGAAAAAAAGGAGTATAAGAGTTTCGACTAGGTCGTAAAGTCATAAAGAAAAGAGTTGCTACAACAAAGATTTATTCAAAGGGTTAATCAAAGAAAGCAAATAATATCTTTATCTTTTCTACTCGATCGAAAGAAGCTTAGAAAGACATTTCTAGACCTTTTATCGTACTTTGGGGTGTTAAAAAAATTTCTTGTTAACGGGCATAATGTGCAACTCATAAATACTAGCACGATGCTTAACGTATCACTATGAGACCCTCACATATACCTCAACACTATATCACTAACCTATCACTTGAGTGTGATTTACTTGCATAGAATAACCGAATAAATATCACTACAGCATCCCATGCCATTGTGTGATACTCAGTCGTTTACCTAATGCACATAAACTGCACTCAAATCAATCATATCTATGCCACAAGTCCTATGTATAACCAGAGAAATATTACCGAATGCCCCATCCTAAATGATATTATAACTCCGTTTATTACAAATTTCTTGTAGCACATAATATATCAAATTAAATACATTTATGTGGTTTAATATTTATATTTATTTAGGATATAATATATATATATATTACTTTAGTTATTTCAAATAAATTCCTTAAATTCCTAATTAATAAATTCCAAACATTTTCATTGTATATTTCTTCAGTTTACAATTAAGATCTTATAAAAATATAAATCTTTTGTCTATTTCTTCAGTTTACAATTAAGATCTTATAAAAATATAAATCTTTACTTTGAAACTAACTTATTATTTCTACATATAGATAATTTCTCTAAACTTATTCTATTTACAATTACTAATAATTCTATTTAATTAAATATTTATCTAATTTACATATATATAAATTATTAATTGATATTTATAATATATTTACTTAACTTATTCATTTATGAATTTATAATTAATGTTCGTATATATCATTACTCTTATACTATTTTACTTCTATTATATATAATTTAACTATATTATAATTTAATTAATTTTTTTTATTTTTTTATTTTTTTAAACAGCAGCAGCCGCAATGGTCGACTGGCCAGACCACTGGTCGATCGGTCATCCATCATGGTCGACCGATGCATGTATATCATCATAAGCATATGTTGCCATTAACCGCGATCAACGGTGCAATTTCAGGCCACACTTGACCAACTTCTGATACTTTTTGCAATATACATAGACTCGTACAAGGATCCATTTATTATACAAGTATTTATGCACCCATATAACTAATATAAAACCAGTATGAACAAGAACGAAGCAAGATTTACACACTGTAACCCAATATCTGATCATCGCTTAGTTGATTCTCAAGCCGGTCTACAATTGAGGATTTTATTAGACATATGAATAAAACTCACCTGAAGATGACAAACTCCAACTAGTTGCTCTAACTTCTTCTACTCCTTTCTTTTCCAATTATTGCAAATTCCAAGTGCTCAAAATCAGTGAATTATACCAGGGCTTGTTCTTGCTAATTGACGTAAAAGCATGTCAGGAAGCTTATTTTCAAGTCTGATAATTTTTAACAATTTATTTTGATTGTTTAAATATTTTTTTAAGTTAGATAGGTGGTTGGGTTTATGTGTGAAGAGGAAGATTCATCAATGTTTGTAGTTAACAACGTACTTATATTTATAAACACATACGAAACCTCTATATTTAGAAAATTCAAGAACTATGATATTATTAATGGATTACTAAGGTTAGTTAATTTATAAAATAATCCTATCTAAGCCTAGTTATTAATTATATTTCCTTTTAATTTCTAATATTCATTTTCTTTTCTACTTAAATTACTTATAAATATAAATTCCTTATCCTCTTTAAACAACTAAATATCACAAACACAAATATTTCCCAATCTACTTATATTTTTACACTCTATTTACATTATAATTAACTAATTTATTTATTTACTTTTCCAAACTCTTGAAATTGCATTTAATATCAATAAAATATTCAAATTAATTTATTAACACCAAATACAAATTAAAATTCAATTCTTTGACTATATCAATTATTTCATGTAGAATCACTCAAATTAGTTTGATTAACGGACATTGTTATTAATATTATTATACTCAGTTTAATTAACCAGTTTGATTGTAGGAAATGATTTGCAAAATATATGTTTTAAAGAGGATATTAGTAAGGGGAAACACATTCCGTTAAGCAGCGTGGTCTCACTTAATACCAGTAAACCGAGATGTAACAGTATTATTCACTCCAAACTGTATGTCTGACTCGAAGTTTTTGTTTCCCCTTAAACTCTTGGGTGCTCAAAATTTATTTGAGTAGGCTGAGGGTTGAGGTTTTCAAGTTTTTGTAGTTTTGGCGAATAAAGCTTCCAGAGACGAGCAGGTGGCTGACGGATTGCTAATTAGGAGTTATAGTTTATTCTATTTATTTTCGCTATGTGTATTAAGTCAAATATGACTATATTGAATCTGGTCAACCAAGCGGGCATCGTCATATGTCGCTCTTGGCATATTTTGTAATTGATATTTGATTATTTCCTGGGAAATATTAAGGGATTATGTAAATTGGATATGAATTATTGTTTTGAAATGTAATCAGTAAAATGTTGTTTTTTTAAAATCTGTGATTTTGTTCATATTCAAGTGCTTATGATATTATGGATACCATTAACATTACTATTTTGTCACCAGAAGTTAATACTATAGATGACTGCAGCATCTATAGCACTTAGCTTTTTGGCCTTCATATATGGGGTGTTACACACTACATAACAGATATATACATGACTACATCAAGGCTACAAAATACTCTAGGGAATGTATCATCCTAAAGCTACTACTGACATCAAAAATCCATAAGTTGAAGATGCTAATGTGCATCTGTACCTGCCATATCTCGGGATCCTGACGCGAGTATTATAAAACACACGGGTTAATCTATGTTTATACAATTCATAAGTAATAATCAAAGACATAAAGAACTCATGATCTACTAATTTTTTTATCAATGGGTGAATTCATACATTGAGTAACTTATTACTATCTTTTAGTTCTAATTTCCCATATCACGTATCACACATTAGGTTCATTATGTACATTTTAACATATACATTACATAATAGTTAGCGACAAGCGATGGCTGTACGACAAACACTAAGTCCCTAATATAGTAAGGTTTATAATGTGTGAGGTTCATAGTCAAGTACTAGATCCAAATAGGGGTATAAATAGTATATGCCTATCTACTACTCTATTAGAACCAGACAGGAGTCTGATAGCACAAAGCCAACCCCAGAGTCACATAGACTCTACCGCTTTCGGTTCCCTTAACAGTCAACGTGGCTCGTATCCACTAGTACTCGTCTGCACATATTCTAAGTCACGACACTACATTATCCCGTATATGTAACAAACTGTTGGCTTAAGTGACATAAGGGCAATCGCACGAAGCTAAAGCACTAAGCTATAATAATATGGTATCATGGATCTAAGGCACAATCCCACGATCAGGCCGCAAGGGTGGATGCTAGCCTAGTCTGGTCCTCTCCAACACAAAATAAAAGGAGTACGTTGTGATAGATGACATATAATATCTATATGATAAGCATAATGTGCAACTCATAAATACTAGCACGAAGCTTAACGTATCACTATGAGACCCTCACATATACCTCAACATTATATCACTAATTTGTCACTTGAGTGTGATTTACTTGCATAGAATAACCGAATAAATATCACTATAGCATCCCATGCTACTGTGTGACACTAAATCGTTTACCTAATGCTCATAAACTGCACTCATATCAATCATATTTATGTCATAAGTCCTATGTATAACAAGAGAAATATTATCGAATGCCCCATCCCAAATGGTATTATAACTCCGTTTATTACAAATTTCTCGTAGCAAAGAATATCTCAAATTATTTGCATTTATGTGGTTTAATATTTATATTTATTTGGTATATAGTATATGTACATTTTACTTTAGTTATTTCAAATCAATTCCTTGAATTCCTAATTAATAAATTCCAAACATTTTCATTGTTTATTTCTTAAATTTACAATTAGAATCTTATAAAAATATAAATCTTTACTTTGAAACTAACTTATTGTTTCTACATATATATAATTTCTCTAAACTTATTCTATTTACAATTACTGATAATTCTATTTAATTATATATTTATCTAATTTACATATATATAAATTATTAATTGATATTTATATGTATAATTATAATATATGTACTTAACTTATTCATTTAAGAATTTATAATTAATGTTCATATATCATTACTCTTATACTGTTTTACTTCTATTTTATATAATTCAACTATATTATATTTTAATTAATTTATATTTTTTTTTTTAAATAGCAGAAGCTGCAATGGTCGACTGGCCAGACCACTGGTTGACTGGTCAACCGTCATGGTCGATCGACGCATGTATATCATCATGCGCACCTATTGCTGTTAATCACGATCAACGGTGCAATTTCAGGCCACGCTTGACCAACTTCTGATACTTTTTGAAATATACATAGACCCATACAAGGAACCATTGATTATACAAGCATTTATGCACCCACATAACTAATATAAAACCAGTATGAATAAGAACGAAGCAAGATTTACTCACACGTTAACCTAATATCCGATCATCACTTAGTTGATTCTCAAGCCGGTCTACAATTGAGGATTTTATTAGACATAGAAGTGAGAATAAAACCGACCTGAAGATGACAAACTCCAACTAGTTGCTCTAACTTCTTCTACTCCTTGCTTTTCCAATTATTGCAAATTCCAAGTGCTCAAAATCAGTGAATTATACTAGGGCTTGTTCTTGCTAGATGACGTAAAAGCATGTTAGGAAGCTTATTTTCAAGTCTGATAATTTTTCACAATTTATTTTGATTGTTTAGAAGAAAAAAAAATTTGAAGTCAAAGATAGGTGGTTGGGTTTATGTGTGAGGTGGAAGATTCATCAATGTTTTTAGTTAACAACATACTTGTATTTTTAACACATACGAAACCTTTAGATTTTGAAAATTCAAGAACTATGATATTTTTAATGGATTTTTTTTTTGAAATGGTACTTAGATACAACATATCACAAATCACACATGTCAATAAATGTTCAAATCATGTTACGCAAGTTTCAAAATTGTGACCTCTCGCACCAAAGTCAAAGCACTTAACCACTGGGACAATGGTGCTTGTCAATTAATGGATTACTTAGGTTAGTTAATTTATAAAATAACCCTATCTAAGCCTAGTTATTAATTATATTTCCTTTTACTTTCTAATATTTATTTTCTTTTCTACTTAAATTGCTTATAAATATAAATTCCAAATGCTCTTTAAACAACTAAATATCACAAACACAAATAATTCCCAATATACTTATATTTATACGCTCTATTTACATTATAATTAACTAATTTATCTACTTACATTTCCAAACTCTTGAAATTGCATTTAATATCAATAAAATATTCAAACTAATTTATAAGCACCAAATACAAATTAAAATTCATTTCTTTGACTATATCAATTATTTCGTCTAGAACCATTCAAATTATTAATTATTTCCACTAATTATTATTTTAATCTTACATAACTATTTGAAGTATTATTGTTTATTCAACAGTAATTGCTTTCTGACATTGGGTTGTTAGAGCTTAGAATTGAAAAATGTTATGTAACTAGAGATATATTGCCTTACATTACCGATTAATACAACGAAATTAAAACTTTTTCAGTAACATGATACAAAAAATGTTAGGAATGATTGGAAACAGAAATGAAATAGAAACGTGTCATTCAGGTCGTACAATTTTATTTTATTTTTGAAATAAGATAAATGGGCCAAGCTCGGTTTACAAAAGACAGTGGGTTATACAAAACCCGAACCATCTACACTAAATACCCCAGCAACCCTAATACGCCGACATACTCTCAACACATCTCAAACTTTCGAAACCCTAAAAATGCAGAGATGTTGAATCGGCGATTCTCCATCTATGTCTCACTGCCACCATTCTTTACACAACTCGACTCTCCCAGTATGATAAACTACTGTTGAAGCCCCCTTGCATCCCTTCAGTGTTCACTTTAAAGTGATTGCTTCTTTGATGAAGTGAAAACTAAGAGGAATTAGCAGATCTGAGGCCATTGCGACTCAGATATGTTAATTCCCTCTCCATATTTGCAATTTCGCTTAAAGATGAGTTCTGATTCATCCTAGTGACCTCAGTTGCTCGCTGGTTGGCATGAAAGTCTTTGTCGCCTGTGATTGAGCTCTGATTTAGGCCATTGACTTCAGATGTTTATTGATTGACTTGGAATTCTTTTGTACGAGCGAGAAAGAGCTCTAAATGCTTGCTGCCACCTTCATGGCTCCATTCATCAGCTAAAAAATAGAACTTGGTTTGATCCTTGACTTTTCTCTTTGATTTATGAAGAATAATCCTGTTATCTGTCTCGATAAGTATCCATTTCTGCTCTCTATTCATACTGCTTTTATTATGAGTTCGAAAGTTTCTTTCTTTCCAGATGTGAAACACGGCAGTACTTATTAATAAATGAGCATAATCTTTTTTGCTAGTTTTAGCTTTAAAATTGTTGTTGATATGTTGAATAGCTTGCAATAGATCCATCTGGCCATTATTGGTAATATGCAGTACGGTTTGAATTCGATTCCAAATGTTGTAAGAGTAACTGCATTCAAAAAACAGATGATTAGCACTTTCATTTACTAAATTGCATAAGGAACAAAGTAAATTTTTTGAATTTCTCCATTTATTTATTTTATCCCAAGTTGGCAATCTGTTATTAATAGCAAAATATGTACAAAAAGCCATCTTGGGACAATTCACTTTATTCCATATAAAATTATACCATTCAACAGTGGGTATTTTATTTCTAATATTTTCCCAAGTAGTTTTAAAGGAAAACTCCCCTCTAGTGCTTGCTTTCCACTCCCAATAATCACTGTCTACATGAATATCAATGAAAATTTGACATATACTATACTTATGAGAGTTTGTAATAGGGTGCAATTGTGGTTGCCATTGATTATCTTTTATTATCATAGACACTGTATCATTAACTCCACCACAAATGACTAAACTATCCCAACCTACTTTATTAACAAAAGCCAGTGGTCAAACCATAAACTAGTTTGTTCTCTTAGTTTAAATTTCCTCTCCAAAAATGATTTACCAATATTCCTACATTTTAAAATTTGTTTCCATGCATAAGACTGATTATTTTTTGGTAACACAGTCAAAAAATTACCATTTTTGAGATATTTGGACTTCATCCATCTTGCCCAAAGAGAGTCCGCATTCACAAATCTCCAAAATAGTTTTAAGTGGCGGGTTAGAATGAGATCATTCATGTCCCTAATACCAAATCCCCCTTCTTTTTTAGGTCTGCACACTTTTTCCCAGTTGATTTTATGATATTTACCCCTCCATAAAAAATCAACACATCTACTTTCAAAAATTTTAATAGAAACGGCTGCGATATAATATGTCTGTAACCAATATAAAATAATGGCATAAATCACGGTCTTTATAAGCTCCATTCTGCCAGCAATAGAAAGAAGTTTACAAGACCAAATTTCCATTTTTTCTTGAATTTTTTCTATAAGCATAGAGCAATCAGAATCTCTAATCTGATTAATAGATAAAGGCAGACCCAAATATTTAATAGGAAGTTTACCCTTTGCTACATTTAGAGATTCTAAAATTTCATTTTGTATCTATTGTTTTTACTGAAATAAGCTTTACTTTTGAATTCATTAAGTTGGAGGCCAGCATATTTATAAAGTTTGCCAAAAATGGTTTTAATAGCATCTCCATTAGTCTTAATAGCCTTAGTAAAAACCATAAGGTCATCTGCATATATAAGATGATTAATACAAGGCTGGATTTTATTCATAAAAGTAATATTACCTTTAATAGCTTCTATTTCCATTAATATAGAAAAGTACTCCATGACCATAGTAAATAGGTAATGTGATAATGGATCACCTTGCCTAATACCTCTATTACTTTTTATAAAACCCTCTTACTTACCCTGAATAAGAGAAGAAAAGGTAGGAGAGTTTGTACATTCAAAAACCAAATTGCAAAATTTACTGGGTAAACTCATATATTTCATTATATGATATATAAAATGTCTGTTTACTTTGTCATAGGCTTTTTGAAAATCCACTTTAATACAAACATTATCAACATTTTTAAAATTAAAGTTTCTGACCAGTTCATGGGTTAGAAGAGAGTTTTCATAAATAAGTCTGCCAGGAACAAATACACTTTGATTTTCAGAGATAATAAAAGGCATAAATTTTTTAATCCTATTACTTAATACAACAGCAATAATTTTATAAATAAAATTGCAACAGGAGATGGGTCTATCATCACCGTGCATCAAGGTTTATCGTTGGCAATTATAAAGATATGTTTAAGTGGCAGTTTTTAATTGAAGAATATATGCTACATCTAATATTGCACTCAGACAACATACGGTCTAACTGGCATGACACAACATCATAAAGTAAGACTTGTTTGAAAATGATGAAACTTCAGCTCCAACTGAATAAAAACTACCAGGTTTTATACATAACAAGAAGTTTTAAAGTTTATTCAAATCCAATTTACTACTATGATCTAGGCAAATACGCACATACAAATATTAGGTGACCACATTTCACTTTATGGGCGTCTATAAAATTAAATTATTCCCGGACATTTACTGTTGGCATTTTAATTAATATCATAGATTGGCTGAATGGCTATTTTCACCTTTTCTGGCATGTTCAGAGCAACATATTTCATTATATGAATCAAAAGCACGTCCTCACTAATAATATTAGGCACATAAAACGATCCAAATGAGATTCAAAGCAAACTCAATCTAGTTCGAGCACATATCATCGTCTTTAGCACGTTGTAATTATTCAGCAAATGCATAGTTCAGTTCAATCTTTCAAATCAACTATAGTACTTGACTAAATGAAATTTACAAGGTCAGTAAAGAAACTAACTTTCATTTCAGTGAATGTGCTTATATATATGAATATTAAAATAACTAAAATACCCAAGCACAATGAAACTGTATGAGTATTGCAATTAGCTTTTAATGCAGACATGTATTAAGTATGGGAATCAATGATGCTAACTACTAGTAATATGAATCACAAAATGCTTGCACCTTTGGAAGCCAACATTTTTTACGTCGACCTTGATTGTGGGTCGAAGATATGTGAGTATGCTGATGTTAACCTGGCCTTACTAACATGGTCTAAGTTGCCATGCAGCTCAGTAAGGAACTGGCTAGTGCCAAATAAACACATTTCTCTAGCCAGATGTTTTATGGAATAATTACAGTTGATTGTTTATTCAGTTTTATATTGGTGATGTTTAGGGGGTATCTTATGTGTTATTTCTGCAAGTTATCATGAGATGTAAGAATAAGCTATTATAAAACAACTATAAGTCACAAAAAAACATGAATTGTACCATCAAACAAGATATAAATTTCTTTTAAGTATGAGTTACTATATAATTGATCAAACAAGATCGAAAGTATAACTGAGTTTCTGTCTTTTCTATAATGATTGACTTATGCCAGATCTTTTAAGGCAACTGTTGACATTTGCAATAAACCATCTTAATCGAAAAATGCACTATATATTTACTGAAATATACACATAAAATAAATAAATTTGCCGCTACATAATCTGCTTATGAAAAGTGACTTCAGGGAATCAAAATAGCATGTACAATCAATATTATACTACATAGGGTACATCAATCCTAGTAAACCAAACTAGTGTAGCAGAGGAACCAAAACAACTAATTGATTCATGTCGGTGAACTCCAACGCCATTAGTTTGTAAATTATTCAGATATAATACATATGATAACCGGATATATCGTGAGCCAACCACTGGATTACAATATTTCAAAGCTTAGAACCTATATTAAATGATTAATTTATCGTACACTTTTGAAAAATTGTGTAAGACAATTAACAAGCCTTACTTTACTGGGTTCATAAAGGAATATTATCACTTCTTTAAAATAGAATACAATATTCGCACATTTATGTTTATGCTGTTTGAATTGATAACATGTTTTGTTGGCAATTCCTCTCCAGACTTCTGTCTGTTTCGTGATTTCTCTTTTCTCTCCTGCTTCTTCCTCCTTAGCAATTCTCCAGCTCGATCTGCTTCTCAGCGAGCGCCTTGTGGTGCGATAGCTCTGCTAATATTCTTTAATTTGGTCCGCTGTTGGCTTCTGGTTGTTTTTTATGGATTTGGGGGTTTTCTCCTTCACTGGAGATTTTGTGAGGCTGCCCCTCGTTCGCCGACATCGCCGAAGCCTTGCTCGCGATTGTAGCTCCCCCTTTGTCGGTGTGTTTCATGAGTGAGCGCTCGGTCGAGATTGCCGTATTCTCTACTGTGGCATTCTCTGCTTTGGCTCGTTTCAAGTTTCTGTTGGTCGATGGTTTGTTCATGGAGTTGTCGCCGTGTTTTGTGAAGTCGATCCATTGCTCACTTAGATCCGCTTCTTTGGCAAATCGGGATTTCACTACCCGATTTGTGCCCAAACTGATTTTTGGGGCTGCGGTGGACTTGATGGCTTCGGGATCGTCTGAGATTGTCTTTGGTTCTTTTGATGGTGGTCCCGAAAGTGGTCAATCGGGCGTTTTCTCTGATGTTGATTTTTTGACGAGGAAGAAGGGAGAGTTCACCACTCCTTTTTTGCCTCGTCTGTCTGTTTTGGACAAATCTGCGAATGCTTGTTCGTTTGGTGACGATCTCTTCTTTGGATCGGTTATCGGTGGCATGGGAGATAAAGAGTTCATCGCTTTATCTCCTCCCCCGTGCCATCTGTCTGCTGCTGATTCGGTTTTGACTGGGAAATCTACCTTGTCAGTGGGTGTCTCTTGTGGGTTGTCCATGGTTGGTGGCGGGGACTCGTCCTTTGTCTTGATTTTGGGAGATTCGGAGAATGCGGTCTCGGCTGTTCCTTATTCTTTTTTTCGGGTTGCTGAGGATCTTTGTTGGAAGGTTTGCTTTTCTCGTTCGCTATCTCTTTTTGTAGATTTTGCTGGTATGCCTTTTTACTTTTGGTGGTTATCCGTTGATGTCGGTACTGTTTTCTTGAGCCTTGACACACTTAGGTGTGTGCTCCTTGACATAATTGCCTCGTACGAGTCTGATAGTGTGTCAGGTCCCTGTTGTTTTGGTTTCTCCTTTTTGTATGTATGTTTGTTCGGTGGTTTGCAGAAGAGCTTTTGGCTACTGTCGGTGTTGTTGGCTTACAGCTGCGGCATCGGTTGTGTCCATACTAGGATGTTAGTATGGAGCGATCCGAGGGGCTCTTTTTGTTGGGTTTTGATGTTGAGTCACTACGAGTCCAGTTCTGTGTCGTTAGTGACTTGGTCTCTTTATTGTATCCCGGTATTGGTAGGATACCTTCGGTGCCATCGGACATCACAGTGGACGTGGAGCGATTGGCTAGGGCGGTATCCCATCCCCTTATCTGTGCGTATAGTGACCGCCCGTGATCACTATACGGACAGCTTGGGTTACTGCCAGCTTTCAGTGTTCCGTTCTTCTGGTCCCTCTGCTTGGTGCGACTCGCGAATCTTCCCGGTGATGCGGGGCTGTATTGTTAGTGACAGTCTCGTTTTGGTAAGATTCCCACAGAAATTTGGGATGCGACTGGTTTGCTCCCTTACACTTGTCCGGACCTTTTTTTTTCTGCCCCGTTTCGTTTTTCCTTCCCATTCTTATGCTGATCTCGCCTCGCAGTCCGTTGCGTCGGGGGTCTCTGCTTCTGTTGTCTCTTCCTCCTCCATCATTCCCTATATAGCAGATCTTCCTTGTCCCGCTCTTGATTGGCTCAGGTGGCAGTTTGATGTTCGCCTGGTTCGCCTTCCCTATTGTTTACGATTTTCTTCTGTACTTTCTGATCCTTCAGATCTCTTGGGCACATCTTCCTCTTCCTGCTCTTCGGCGTGCTCCCTCCCCTCTTCTTCTTGCTCTCTGTCCATTACCATCCCACTGATGAGTAAGGCAGAAATTGCGCTTCTTAATGAGCGCCTTGATTGCTTGTCCAGGAACTACTTTCCGGAGGTTGCTGTGGAGTCTCAGTCGGCCTTGTCCGTTAGTGAGGAGTCTTTTGTGACTACTTCACAGCCCGCTGCTTCTCCTGTCCGTTCGTCCTGTCGCAGATCGCGTAGAGTCCTTTCTACCCCTCGCACCATCCGTACACGCTCTATAGCGGCGTCCGAGCAGATCGATAGATCTACTCGATACTCGCTGTATCTTGTTTGAGCTCGCTCGGTCATCCCGCTTGTTGTGGTCTGGCTTCCGCTCTTGCTGTTTTTCTCTCTGGTCTTATCGTCCTCTTGTTGTTTTTTCCGTCATGTCGAACTTTCTTTTCTGGAATGTTCGCGGTATTGGCAACGATGCGTCTTTGGCTAGGCTAAAATGCATTGTCCGGAAACACTCGGTTGGTTTGATTGCTCTTCTGGAACCTTTTCTAGATCCGGAGGGCATAAACAGTACCGTTTTATCCTTAGGTTTTGGAGGTGGCTCTGCCAATGTCTCCGGTAAGATTTGGATTTTATGGTCTAAATCCTTTACGGTCCAATCTAGTTTTGACTCATCTCAACTCTTCTCGGTTGCCTGCTCATATCTCTCTTTTGCTTCTCCTTTTCTATTCTCGGCTGTTTATGCCAAATGCGATCGTTCGGAGAGGTTAACTCTTTGGACCGACATTTTAGGTCTCGGTTCCTTGGGTTTTTCTAACTCTGTGGTTGGCGGAGATTTTAATATCGTCGCATGCCAGGCAGAGAAACGGGGAGGAGCAGCCATCAACCGTCTTGCGATGGCGGATTTTAACTCGTTCATTGTCGGCTCTGGTCTCTCTGAGCTCCCTTTTGTGGGCTCGGCGTTTACCTGGTCTAATAACCAAGTAGGCCCTAGCCGTATTCTTTCTAGGCTAGACCGGGTTTTTGGCTCGGAGGATTGGTTTCGCTTACCCTTTTCATTCTTGGTTGTTCATCTTCATCGGACATTCTCTGACCATTCTCCTCTGATTGTTCGATGCTCTCCTTTCTCCCTTTCGGGGCCCTCTTCATTTCGCTTCCAGAGCATGTGGAGATCTCACCATACTTTTCTTCAAGTGGTAGCTGAATCTTGGACCATTCCCATTGTTGGCCCTCCCTGTTCTGTCTTCAGTCGCAAGCTGAAGCGTCTCAAGTGCTGCCTTAAGGTATGGAACGCTGATGTTTTCAAGAACATCTTCGATCGTGTTAGGTTAGCCGAAGAATCTCTTATCGTAGCTGAATCTTTGTTAGACAAGAATCCGTCCTCGTCCAACAAGGAGGCGTGGGCTTTAGCTCAATCCATCTTCGCTTCAGAACTTCGTATACAGAATGACTTCCTTCGTCAGAAGGCAAGGGTCAAGTGGGTGGTCGACGGTGATGCGAACTCCAAATTCTTCCACTCTTATATTTGCAAGAAGAACAACCTTCTCACAATTCGTGAGATCTTGCGTCCTGATCAATCTATGGCTTCCACGCTTGAGGAAGTCAAAGATACAATTTTGGCTCACTTCCAATCGTTTCTTGGATCTCCGTCGGTTGCGGTAACCGACCCAGCCCTGTTAGCCTTCATTCCCAGGATGGTTCTCTCGCCTGAAAGTGACCTCCTAGCGGATCCCCCATCGCCTGAGGAAATCCGAGCTAGTGTTTTCGCCCTGAGTAAGGATAGTGCCAGCGGCCCAGACGGCTTCAACGGTACCTTTTACCGTTGCTCGTGGCCTATTATTCAGGCTGATTTTTGTCTTGCTGTCCAGTATTTTTTCTCTGGGAGGTTCCTCCCCACTAGCTGGACCTCCACCAACCTTTTTCTCATCCCTAAGTGCGAGAACCCATGGTCCTGTGGGGACTTTCGACCCATTAGCCTTTGCAACTTCTCGAATAAGGTTATTTCCAAGATTCTGGCTAGTCGTTTGGCCCCTTTCCTTGAGCGTATTATCTCTTCTTCTCAAGCGGGGTTTGTTAAAGGGCGCTTAATTTCCGACAACGTCCTGTTGGCCCAAGAACTGATCTCCCATCTTGATAGGAAAGTTCGGGGCTCAAATGTTGTTTTCAAACTAGACATGGCTAAGGCTTACGATCGTATGTCCTGGTTTTTCGTCATTAAGGTTTTGAGAACTTTCGGTTTTCCAGAAACCATCATCGACCTGGTTTGGAGGCTTATCTCCAACTGCTGGTTCTCAGTGCTCATTAACGGTTCTGCTAATGGGTATTTCAGGGCGGGGAGGGGTTTGCGTCAAGGAGACCCGCTTTCGCCCACGCTTTTTGTGATCGCGGTAGAAGCTTTCATCCGCGGTCTTCATACCTTAACGGTCTATGGTCAGATTCAGCGTTTCGGGATCCCTAGGGGTTGTCCTCTTATTTCTTCTTTGTCTTTTGCTAATGACATTGTTATCTTCTCAAACGGTAGTCGCTCCTCTATCCGGCGGCTCCTTAGTTTCATCCATCAATACGAGAGGTCCTCTGGTCAGCTCATAAACCCTTCCAAAAGTTGTTTCGTTCGTGCAAAGGACTGCTCTTCCTCTCGATCTTTCTGGATTGAGACATTCTCGGGCTTCAAGGAAACTTCCCTTCCATTACCTTACCTGGGTATTGTTCTGTTCCGAGGTAGGAAGCTTAACGCTTTTTTCGACCCTTTAACTGACAAGGTGAGGGGTAAGATCATTCGTTGGAATGCGGCTCTTCTTTCCCAGGCCGGCAGACTGGTTCTCATAAAGACTGTGTTAGATTCTATGGGAACTCATGTCTTTGCGGCTATGACCCCGACCTCCTCCTTCTTTCGATCGTATCGGTCTTTGGCCTCTTCCTTTTTCTAGGGCAACAAGGAGGACGGCCGTCGTCATCACTGGATTTCGTGGGACACGATTTGTCGTCCCAAAATAGAGGGCGGCTTGGGGCTTCGTAACCCCAAGGATATTTGTGCTGCTTTTGCTTGTAAACTGTGGTACAGATTTGATGCTAACGACTCTTTATGGGCTTCTTTCCTTCATGCAAAGTACCATAAACTGGCGGGTTCTAATTATTCGGGTTCCCCGTCCTATGCAAGTGAGACATGGAAGCACATGCAGTCAGTGAAGTCTTTCTCTGATTCTCATGGTGGACTTTCAGGATGGGACGGCGCTTCGTTTTCCATCCTGAGAGCTTGGACTTTGTTTAGAATTCCTTGCCCCATTCGTCCTTTGTTTTCCTTCATTTGGGATTCTCGATCTCCTCCTAAAGTTTCTATTCTGATGTGGCGTATCCTTCATGATGGGCTGCCATTAGACGAGAATCTCAAGAGGATAGGCATCCCCTTAGTATCCCGTTGCAGATGTTATGGCAACGATGAATCGGAATCCTTGAACCATTTATCCTTCGTCAGTTCCTCAGTCAGATCTTGCTGGAATTACTTCGGAAACTTGGTTGGTGTCCGAGGAATTGCCAGATCTGTTAATGATCTACCATCTACCTGGTGGGCTGGGAACTCTAGGAAATCTCTTCGTTCGATCATTCATCGCTTGATTCCCTGTCTTATTTGCTGGCACATTTGGTGTGCTCGGAATAAGGCAATCTACGATAGCTCTCCTATGGACCCTACGGCCATTATTCGGCACGTTAGGAATGACGTATTCCTTGCTTTCCGAGGTAGGCCTTTCAGGGGAAGCACGGGCTCCCGCATTCAGCGTCTCGTGGGTCTTCTTTCTATTTCTTGTGTGTTGAGTTCCGCTAGAATAGGCGTTGGTT
The DNA here is from genome assembly GCA_030737815.1 of Allium fistulosum. Taxonomy (NCBI): domain Eukaryota; kingdom Viridiplantae; phylum Streptophyta; class Magnoliopsida; order Asparagales; family Amaryllidaceae; genus Allium; species Allium fistulosum. Next base: position 188,975,808 of record CM060902.1, on the reverse strand, counting down.
AAGTTATCCAGGCGGGGCGTTGGCCTTCATCCAGCGCTCTTGATTCCCTCACCCCCCCAATTTTTGGTTTTGATGAGTTTGCTAGTTTTTTAGGTTTAGGCGTTGTCGTGGAGTCGACTGCCCTGTTTTGGTTTTGATAGGTTGTGAATTCGTCAATGTCTTTGGCTGTGGTAGGTTCTTCGGTTTGCACTTCTGGTATTCGACCTTCTGTTCGGGTGGTGGTTGTCGGAGCTCATCGGGTGTTGTCTCTTAGCAGCCATGGTGTGCTTGAGGTCGTTTGTTGTGGGTTTCTATGCTTAGCGTGTTTTGCTTTTGGTCCTCTTTCGGTCCCTTTTCATTATGGCGGTGGTTGGTTTACTATCTGGTGGTCTGGCCTACACCTTTTCAGGTGTAGCGGGGAAGCTGGTAGAGCGGGCTGTTGTTCCAAATGTTTCAGCTGGGTTTATATGGTTTCTTCTGTTAGTGCAGCTTTTTTCTATTTCCTGTGATCTTTATAGGCTTGTATCTGTTCTCGGTAGTATGGGGGGCTTATTTTCGTATGCCTTGCCTTTTTCTGTGAGCCTCTGGAGAAAGGCTTTTTTCTCCTTGTTATTATAAAAAAAAATTAAAAAAAGAAGTTATAAAGCAATGGTTCAACGTCCATTTTACCTTGTTGAAAAAAAAATTCCTCTATTTTAAACATACACACACAAATATACACACACACTGCATTATTTGGGAATCCAGGTTTTAATCTACCTAACAATTACATCGTAATATTATATAATATCACATTGAAACATAAAGGAAAACCTACTAATGCTGATTTAAAAATCATGATGATCTAAAGTGATATTAGAAAGCTAACTTAAAGTTAAGATTGCAAAATCAAAGCATAAAATTTTAGACAAGATTTACTTGGCTTTTATGTGTTATCCAAAGCCGTCGTGAGTAGTCATCGCTGATAATCGAAGGAGCTGCGGTGAGTTGGATTGACAGCACTGTGGTGAATTGGGGAGCCGTCGCGATGAGTTTAAATTGATGGCGTCACAATGAATTTAGGAGCTGTTATGGTGAGTTGGGGAGCTATTACAGTGAGTTCGAATTGAGGGTGTCGTGGTGAATTGGGTATTGAAGCCGTCGTAGACAGTTGCCATCACGACGAATTGTCATCGTGACGAAATGTGATCGTGGACCGTTGCCGTCGCGATGAAGTGTCATTGCCATCATGGACAGTTGCCGTCGCGTTGAAGTGCTATCGCGATTGAAGTGTAATTGCCATCGTGGACAATTGCCGTCGCGATTGACGCGATCGCTTATCATTTTTTTAAGGAAGAAGTGCCATCACGATGAGTTTGGAAGCTGCACATATCATACGCGGCGGTTCATATTTTAGAATTTCAAAATTTTTAAAACTTTCAAAATTCAAATATTCCTTAAAATATTTCAATTTAAAAGATTCTTTGACCAACATGTTCGCAAAAATAAGTATTATATTTTAAAGTTATTTCAAACATTTTGAAATTATGGGTATTTTGGTCATTTTGTTGAAATTCAAAAGCGAGTTCAGCTCTCAATGAAAGCACAAAAAATGTTAGTCCAAATTTTAGTTTAACATTTAAATATTTTTAAAATACATGGAATTTACATAAAATTAAAAAATATGTGTAACTTTCTTTATTCGATGACTAATATGCAAGAAATATAAGTCATCTCCCTTTATTCAAATTCAAAATCAAGAAAGGAGTAGACACTACAACAAAATATCTGTTTCGCAACTGGCAATGCCAGTTGTAATTGACCTATTACATCTATCAACCACCAGTCTTAATATGCAAAGTTGTAATAGGGTCGAAGCATTTTACAACTATTTAAGATCATTGCAAAGTGCAGTTGTAATAAAGTCTTTTACAAATGTTTTTGCCAATTGTAAGAAGTCTTTTGCAATTGGTTTTGCTCGTTGTAATAACTCTTTTACAAATGTTTTTATCCGTTATTAAAAAAATATATATATAACATAAGAAAAACCCATGCATTTTTGTTTCGTGAATCTATAGATTTAGCTTCATTTTACAACTGAAACCAACATTTCACTAACAAAAACCAAAACCATTCACATACATATACTTCTTATCGAATTTCACAAAGTTCAATATATAACAACTTCAAAATACATACAACATCAAAACACATACAACGTCAAAATATACTGCTACATAATGTATTTAAGCTTATAGTTCAAATCCAAGTGCATAAAAAGTCTGTTCCACTCTATTTAGTTGTCTTCACATTTTCTTGATGCTCCAGTTCTGTTCAGCAACTACAACCTTATATCTTCTCCTGCCAGCCTGCTTCTATACGGTCTTCATCCCAACTTCATGGTATCTTCAGTATCCACTACTTTTTAGGCTACATTGCATCGCTATTATATTGGTAAACTAAAAACATTTATACAAACATATTATATTGGTATAACTAAACTTGTATATCATAACACATTGAAACTAACCTTTATTTTAAACTATATATTACAGCAACTGCAAAATGGTGACACACAATTAATATAACCATTTCCCAAATGCTTATTTATGTTTAGCATTCAAATAAACATTACCATACTGAATATAATCATCATAATCAAATCATAATATGGTTGATAGTATAAATTATTTATTATTTTTCCATGTTTAGATAAGTATTAAAAAGAATAATCATTGATTTCGGTTCACAATCGCAAGAAAGAACTAATAAAATTTTGTTGAATGGTGATAAAGAACCAAACAAGTTTATTGTTATATTTGAATTTCACAATAAACTTAAAAAATCCCTACCACTTGCACAATAAATAAAAATAGAGGGAAAATCGTAGTGTGTTGAGTATGAAGTTAGAACTATATAGCCTTGGATATGCAAGTTACTGAACGAGAAAATGAGAGAACATGACAGGTTGAATTATGCTACCTAAATGCAGCAATTAGAAAAGATGATGAAACGTAGAAAAGAAAATATTAAGACATTATACGAACTAGGTATAAGTATCACAATGAGTTCACAAATATATACATAAGTACATTCTAATAATTTGTTTGGTTTTCACATTGTATCAAATATGTCATAGACTAAACAACCGAGTTTTACAAGCATGCTTTAGCACAGTAGTCATATAAAAAAATAATCACACGTATAACTTGCTACATGAAGTATACATGTGTTAACCCAAAAAATGGATCAACACTCAAAAATCAAATGAAAGCATCTGTTCAGATAAAAGTAAAATAAAATGTAGAATATAGACAAGAACACACAGAAGTTTTTATAGTGGATTGGCGTAATCTTTAGCCATGTCCACTTTAATTTTTTTATCTGTTGATCTCTTGGATTAATCTTAGTTAGATCTAGTCTGACCACAATCTAATGGATCTTAGATTTACAACGGAGTTAAGAATATTATTAGAGGAGAATAGAAGTAAAGAAAGTGTAATGGAAGCTCTAGGTCTAAGAGTGTTGAAGGAGATCCGGCAGAAAGAAGATCCTTTTTAGTAGTAGGTAGGTAGGTATTTATAAAGGAATCGGGCAGCACAAAGTCAAAGGCCCAATAGCAATGAAGTCCAGGAGATAGCGCAAAATCATGCCAGAAGACCCATACCGACCCGAGTCAAATCCTAAACTTGTCGAGTTAAGGTCCTTAACTTGGGGTTGAGTTTAGGTGCTTGGCCCAGTCATGCTGAAACTTTCCCAAGTCCTTCTTTTGCCTTTTTTAAGTACTCTTGTCAAATTTCAAGTCATTCCGATTCCATTTCGATGTTCTCCTTAACTCGGGATGATTCAAGGTCCTTAAATCAGGGTTGAGTTTAGGTGCTTGGCCCAATCATGGTGAAACTTTCCCAAGTCCTTCTTTTTTCTTTTCTAGGTGCTCTCGCCAAATTTCAAGTCATTCCGATTTCGTCTCGATCTTCTACGTCTAGTTGAAGATGCTTTAGTGTTAACTCGGTACCAACTCAAATCCTTAACTCGGTACCAACTCAAACCCTTACCTCGTCAAACTCTTTAACTCGTCGAAATCCTTAACTTGTCGAAGGACAAAACTCAAAGGGTTGACTTAAGGCCGTAACTCGAGGGGTTGACTTAAGGCCTTAACTTGGGGGTGAGTTAAGGACTTAGCTAATTTTTCAACCAAACTTCTTAAGCTCAATTTTATAGTCTTTCTTAGGGTGTTTCCAAGTCTGTAAATCATTATGCCTTTGCTTTGACCCTCTAAGTCCAATTGGAATCTGCTTTGCTAAAAAGCGGGTTAGCACTTGCCCCCCAAAGTACGTCTTTCGAATGTAAGGTGTGCTTTGCTCAATAACAAGTTCCAACAATCAGTCTTCGATAGTTGAGCTCTCCGGCTACTTCAATCTTGGTGCATCATCCAGTTTCTTCGGATTCTTTTGTCAATCTCATGTCATTCCAAACCTGTTACAACCTAAGACTCTAGACTCTGACTAAGTGTAATTTATACATCATAATCATTACGATTTCATTAGGAGTTATTACATCACATATCTCTTATTACATCATATATTTGATTTCATTCGAAGTTATTACATCATATATCAAAATCATCCCTTATTCATTTGGGATTTACATCATCGTTTGAGTAATTTCAATTACAACGCATTCAATCCCTATAAAATTTGTATCCATTCTAAGGTTTTATCTCTCTGGATCATTTTATATTCAGTTTAATGTGCGATCTCTCTGGATCGTTTTATATTCAGTTTAATATACGATCTCTCCGGATCATTTAATGTTTAAGTTTAAAGGATGATCTCCCCAGATCCTTACCGAGTCTGTTCACACTCTAGTAAAGGGACATGACGACCAAGCAAGCCCATCTGCTCACCCTCCGATGAAGGGACTTACTTCTTGCATTCTGGTCTCATCTCTCCGGTCAGGGCTCTAAGGTGATCAATATCATATAAGTTCATCCGCTCGCTCTCTGGCAAGGGGACTTGCACCTTGCACTTCGGTCCCATCTCTTTGGTCGGGACTCTAAGGCAATCAAAATCAGTCATCACTCTTCCGTGGAATTTCAAATTTTAAATATCCAAATCAAATAAAATAAGTAGAAATCCTAATTATCCATCTCAGACATCCGACTTAGAGCGTGACTAGAGACGAATCTAGGTTTTGTACACGTTTGAATGGTCGGGGTTATTATTATCCTAAGCAATCACCCCAGACGTCCGAATTAGAGCATGACAAGGGACCAATCTAAGTTTTGTGCACGCCTAAGCGGTCTGGGGTTATTATTGTCCTAAATAGTCATCTCAGACATCCAATTAAGGGCGTGCCTAGGGATTGTTCAGGATCCCATATATATGTAAGCGGCCTGAGGTTATATTGCATTATCTATTCAAAATAAGGGTAAAGGAATCGAACCTGACCCAAATCCATCTCGATCATGGGGTGGTCATCTAATGGAAGTCTTTGATCCATAACTTCATTCTACCACCTATTCCAATGGTGGGCTTTTGGTTCCAGCTCCCACTGTCATGTATTTATATTCTGATTTGCCACTCTAGCTCCATGATCGCATATTCCAGGCATTAAAGCTCATCCTTGATCCAAATCAATCGTCTCCTCAAGTCATGGAGGCACTGTTTTAGTTTTTTTGCTCCATCTCCAGATGCTCCTGCATTGGTTTTTGCTCTTTGGTTTTAAATTCTAATAGCTCTGGCTAGTCCTTGTTGTTCCATCCTTTGGAAGAATCCTTCAAGCATTTCATGTTGCCTAGTTATCACTTTATCCTGCATTTCCTTTATCCTTCTTTCTATATCATCCTTGGTCATGTAGATTGATTGGTGAGAATTTGATGACACCTCCTGGCTACCTTCAAGATGTGATTGACTTGCTCTAATTTAGATCTAGCATTAAGCCTCTTCATCTTTTCCAAATCTCAAATTCAAGCTTCAAATCTTCAGATCTAGCTTTGCTTTCAATGAAAGGACAAAAATGTTAACCCAAAAAATGGATCAACATCCAAAAATCAGATGAAAGCACTAGTTTAGATAAAAGTAAAATAAAAGTAGAATATAGACAAGAACACACAGAAGTTTTTATAACGGTTCGGCAAAATCTCCGGCCTATGTCCACTTTAATTTTTTTATCAGTTGATCTTTCTCTGGATTACAACTAGTTAGATCCGATCTGGCCACAATCTAGTGGATCCCATATTTACAATAGAGTTAAGAATATTATTTGAGGAGAATTAAATTGGAGAAAGTGTAATGGAAGCTTTAGGTCTAAGAGCATTGAAGGAGATCTAGCAGAAAGAAGATCCTTTTCTAGAAGCAAGTAGGTTGTTATTCATAGAGGAGTTGGGCAGTATAAAGTCAGAGGCCGAATATCATAAAGTCCAGGAGATAGCGCAAAGTCATGCCAGAAGAGCCAGGCTAACCCAAGTCAAAGCCTAAATTCATGTCGAGTTAAGGTCCTTAACTTGGTGTTAAGTTTAGGTGCCAGGCCCAATTATGGTGAAATTTTATCAAGTCCTTCTTTTGCCTTTTCTAAGTGCTCTTGTCAAATTCCAAGTCATTTTGATTCCATCCCGATGTTCCCCTTAACTTGGATGAGTTAAGGTTCTTAACTCTGGGTTGAGTTTAGGTGCTTTGCCCAATCATGATGAAACACTCTCAAGTCTTTCTTTTACCTTATCTAAGTGCCCTCGCCAAATTTCAAGTGATTTTGATTCCGTCTTGATCTTCTATGTCTAGTTGAAAATGTTTTAGTGTTAACTCAATACTAACTCAAATCCTTAATTTAGTACCAACTCAAATCATTAACTCGTCGAAATCCTTAACTCATTGAAGTCCTTAACTTGAAGGGTTTACTTAAGGCCTTAACTCGAAGGGGTTGACTTAAGGCCTTAACCCGGGGGTGAGTTAAGGACTTAGCCAATTTTTCAACCAAACTTCCTGAACTCAATTCTCTAGTCTTTTTCAGGGTGTTTCCAAGTCTGTGAATCATTATGTCTTTGCTTTTACCTTCTGAGTCCAGTTGGAATCTGCTTTGGTAAAAAGTAGATTAACAACATGTTACCCATGCTTTAATGTCACTGCTCAAAGCATGTCATGGCTACTAAACATTGAATCAATTCTCAAACCAATTACTTCAATATACTATTTGCTAAAATGCTAAGTACATATTTAATCAAGCATATTCACAAACATGCAAACAAAACATGTAACATGACCATAAAAAATACCTGATGCTTAGTGAGTCTCATCCATATAACTTATGTCTTCTTTAGCCTCGGATCCAATAAAAGCTGCTTCATCCTCTTATAAACTTCCCTCGGAGTTTGCTTTTGCTTTTGCGAAATCACCATCAAAACATGCGCAATTCCAAGCCTAAACGCTTTTCTTTACCCAAATTTTGATCTCAGCAAAATCAAAGAAAATAAAGCTCCATTTGGTTTGACATTTTTAGTTTTGTGTTTTCATCCAAAAACCGTGCATATGACGCATGTATTTTTGAAAAAATAAATTTGAAAAATGATTCTAACATATAAAACAGAAAACAAATTTTTTCATGTTCAGAAAAATAATAAATTTCCTGTTTTGAGAAATAATAAAATAATGGAAAACAATTCATCCTCTCCATCATCCCTCCGTCCTCACCGTTGTCCCTCCATCGTCCTCGAAATGATCTAAAATTTTAAATTTCTCTTACGTTATGCTCGTATTTTGTTATGAATATTGAAAACTCAAAGCATAATACACGAAATGAAACCAAACAGACTCTAAGTATCCCAGTAAGAGCCATACAAATATAGATTTCATCTTTGAGAGCTTGATAGGAGCACCACCGATGACTTGGCGATGTGAAGAAGGGCAAGTTCAGATTAATAGTTATGAATTACATGAAGCCAAAATTGACCTAACAACAAATTTCTTTTGTAATTTAACCCATATTTACTAACATTTCCCTTGGTATATAACTAAAACATTGACGATTAATTTGAACTAACCAAGTAGTCGAGAAGTATTTATGTTGTATGAGCATACTAATATAAACTAATAAGTTTAACAGCATATGGACTGCATATTATAAGGAATTGTGTTGAGAGATCAATGGCATATTATAAGTTTAAGGAGAGCATTGAGTGATATAATAAGTCTAACTTTAAGCAGATCGAATGGTATGTCTCCCTTAGGCCACCAGTTTTTGTGGTAAACAAAACTGCGGTTGTACTTACTTGTTACCGATTGACAGGAAGATGATACATATTTAACTATCCAAACACTTCTTTATATTATCCTTTCGAAGATATTACAACAAACTGTACATAAAGATGACAAAAGTTAGACCTATTTCAATTTTTTGTAGAAAAATTGGCATTTTATTAACAAACAAAAAAAATATAATTCAATAATATGTCTCATCAAAACTTTACTATCCGTCTAATCTAAATGAGTGTCTTGTAAGAAAAAATAGCACATATTATATCTATATATTAACTTACGAATAAATATTGTGTATAATTTCGTTCTAAAACAAAGGTCGATGGGGCCAAAAACATCCTCCGTACTAAACTATTGAAACACAACATTATAAAACTAGCAAAAAACATAACGCTGAGAAAATGACAAAACACGCAAGCTATCCTCCATCTGTACACCAATTATCCTAAACCTTCAGTCCTTTACGAGACAACACAACATTCACTATATAGTCAACTACACTTCTTCCAACTTCATTCAATGACTCTTCACTTTCTTCTAGCTTAAATAACTTTGAAAATATTTAATTCCTTCTTAGAAAAATTGAACGCTCAACGATTCAACCGGAGCAGTGTTAGAGAACCTCGTATTATCACAAAACCAATTGGTGATGTGAAGGGAGGTCTCTTAGTATTTATGCATGACTTATATTGTAAACTGTCCGATGTAGGACTAATTTCAACACGCCCCCGCACGTGTGGCGTATCATCAGCCAAACACGTGGATATTCAATGAGGGTGACGTGTGACATAATTAAAACCTGCTCAGATACCATGATAGAGAACCACATATTATCACAAAACCAATTGATGATGTGAAGAGAGGTCTCTCAGTATTTATGCAGAATTCATATTGTAAATTGCCCGATGTGGGACTAATCTCAACAAGCAATAAACCTTACGTTGGATTTCCTGTAGTAAAGCAAATGTTTTCATCTGCACTATGGAGTTCTGCTGGATTCTACAGTTAGTTGCTGTCTAATCAGCTAGAGAAATGTTAGTTTCCATCTTGGGTCCAAGAGGGAATTCAAATAAAACCAAAATTTTGCTTGATTTCTGTACCAGTGAAACAAGTTTTGCTTAAATGTTTGGACTTTTACATTACAATTTTTCAGTCATTTAATATTAGTTCGAGTTTTACCTGAACTGGAATGTTTTGATTTTGAAATATTCATTGATTTCGCTCCACCCTTATATGCCAAACTGTAGTGATGATTGCAACATCTATTATATCATGAACAAAACCCTTACTGGTAAGTCTAGTTTCCAAGAATCCTAGCCCTTTGATAAGATTATCATTAGTCACCTGATTGACATTTAGTATTAGTTTGATCACCTGCCAAATCTGTTTTGAGTAAATGCATTTGAAAAACAAGTGTTCATGTGTGACTCTTCATCTATGTTGCATAGTTCGCAAATTGTACTTTGGATGTTACTCCAGCTTTTGATTATGCCCGTAGTGTCTAATCTATTCGTGAATGCTACATATAGGCACATAGCCATTTTGGGTGCATTACGTTCGTTCCATATATGATGATTTATGTTTTGAACTGGTTCATGAACTCTTACACTGTTCTAGGAAGCACTTAGACTGAACTCACCATATGAATTGATTTCCACCACTAGAAGTCTGTTGATAAGTTATTATGAATATGAATTTTCCTTATCTGATTGCATATGCCACTGGGTAAGGAGTGGTTGTCGAGGCTCCACTTAGCATTGCTGATTAGAGTAGACACCTCTTTATTAGAACTTGATTAGAGTAGACATCTCTTTATTAGAACCTTCGGAATATGTGAGTTGTTGTCACCCTAATATGTTGATCACTGACTCTCCATTTACCCATGGATCAAATCACAAGCTAGTCTCATTCCCTTTTGCTATTTTCCTCTCAATAATGCCCTGCTTAGGTTTCTAGATTCTAATAACAACTTCCATATATAAGAGGAATTATTATTTTCATGAATTGCACAAATTTTTTTATCATAATATCTATTATGCATCCATTGTGACCATATACTTTCTGTTCTAAGTATTTCCATAAAATTTGGATTGACAATGCCTTAACAGTATTTTGTAGATTCCTTAATCCCGTACCCCTTCCTTTTTTGGTTTACATACCTTACTCTAGCTAATTAAATGTTTCCTCCCCTGCCATAGGAAGTTAGCACATATACTATCAATTTGGTTTATCGCATTCACAGGCATTTAACATATTTGCATCCAAAGAGAGCTGTAGTGTGTATCACTGTTTTAAGTAGCTCTATTCTTCTACTAAAAGTGACGCAGCCCAGCCTGATGAAGTCTTAGGTCGCAAGCGACCTAACGAGCTAAAACTGTGGAATAAGTCGTTGGAACGACCTAACGAGCTAAAACTGTGGAATAAGTCGTTGGAATGACCTAACGAGCTAAAACTGTGGGATAAGTCGCTGGAACGACCTAACGAATTAAAGCAAATTTCATATCGCCCAGGTTCCTTAGGTCGCTCAAGCAAGCTAGCGACCTACGATAAGTCGCGAGCGACCTAACGAGTTAGCTCACTCAGTATGCCGCACTTTTCTTATGATACTCAAGGTCGCGTAAAGATTAGGTCGCAAGGAAGCTTAAGACGCATTCATTTTAGGTCGCTCGACCTTATGCCGCTGTGAAGATAGGTCGTTGCCGTGTACTTTTAAGTCGCTCTGGCTAATGTGAAGATGTACGTGAAGATGTGTTGTACTTAGGTCGCGTATTGATGATATGTGGTATTTGTTGAGTCGCATGGATGTTAAGTTGTTTATGTTGTAAATATTGTAAGTCGTATGTTGATTGTTGTAACATGTTTTCTTATGTCGCTTTTCTTTTAAGTCGTAGGTCGCGACCAATGTTAGGTCGTGTACTATGTTAGGTCGTGTACTATGTTAGGTCGTGTACCTTGTTGTGTTGTAAGCCTTTAAATAGGCGAGTGTTGGTCATTTGTAAAGTTGGTTTATTTTGAATAAAACTTTTGTTTGAGTGCTTTGTGCCTCTTCTCAAATTAGTAGTTGAGTGTGATCTCCTATCTCCACCTTCGGTATTCGAGTGCGCTCGAATCAACGATTGTTGAAGCCGATTCATGGAATCAAGTGCACTTGATCAACGTCGAAGAATCGTAGATCTTTAAACACGGTATCGTGCGCGATCAACGTGTTTGAGATAGCTAGAATCCGCTATCTTTGGATCAACGGATTTGGGCCTTTGGTATTTTTCAATCCACCGATTACTACTTTCACCGTTATATCCGTTTTGATTATCCGCCACTACGTCATTTGGTATCAGAGCTAGACTTAGCCAATCATAGCTAAGCCGAGCCTGTTGGAGCAAGTGAAGTGTTGAAGTTCATTTTTGTAGATCAAGGCCGAGAGTTTAAGTGTTGGAGTTGTGAAGATTTGACAATGCCTCCGAGAAGAGTTAATCGTCATCAGAATATTACCGATGTGTATAGAAGAGAAGAAGCCGAGCAAATGGAACAACGCATCAATGAAAAATTTGATGAAGGCATTGGGAAGTTAGAGAAACTGATGATTGACATGAATCAAAGTCAAAGGGGAAGGTCGCCAGTCTCGAACCATGGAGGAAACAGAGTTTTGCCATCGGTTACGGAAGCGAGGAGGGTGTCGCCACAATCTTACCGAGAAAGAAGAGAATCTTCAGTTTCATTGAGGAGAGATCACCATGAATTTCGAGATGAAGAAAGAAGAACTCCACGTGAGTTTGAGTATGAGCCATATCGTGATGATGAAAGACATAGTAGAAGAGACATGCGTGATCGTAGAGATGTGGATGGTCGAGATCGATACCGAAGTACATGTGATTCTGATGAAGAGAGTGATAGAAGTAATATTCATTATCGAGATCGAGACCAAGTACGAAATGCATATCGGGATGTTGAAGATGATCGTCGATGGGAATCGGGGATGAAAACTGAAATTCCAGAATTCAAGGGTAGTATGCAAGCTGAAGAATTTCTTGATTGGTTGTCTAATGTTGAAGAGATTTTTGACTTTAAGGAAGTTCCCAAGCATCGAAGAGTTAAGTTGGTTGCTACACGTTTGAGAGGGAGAGCTATGGCATGGTGGCAGCAAACAAAACTTACACGGTAGAGGATGGGAAAGTCAAAGATTGAGTCATGGGAGAAGATGAAGAAGTTGATGAAAGCTACTTTTTTGCCGCACAATTATCAATCTCTTATGTATCAACGTTTACAGAATTTGAGATAGGGGACAAAGTCAGTGAATGATTATGCGGATGAATTTTATCAATTGTTTGCGAGGAATGACATCATGGAGACGGAGGAATAGTTGACCGCTAGATTTGTTGGAGGGTTGAGAATGCAGATTCAAGATATGGTGAATATGTTTGATCCCAGATCTGTTGCTGAAGCACATCAAAAAGCTCTAGCTTGGGAGAAGCAAGGTAGGAGAGGTGGTGGTGTGTTTACAAATTCCAACAATCAAATGAAAGGGGCTAGTAGCAATGCGAATGTTTTCAAGGCTGTTGCAAAACCAGTTGTTAGTGAAGTTGCTAAGACCAAGGTCAATAGTGGTATCAAATGCTTCAATTGTCAGGAGTTTGGTCACAAAAGCAATGAATGTCCGAAACCAAAGAAGCGAGTAATGGTAGCTAAGGTCGAGGATGATGATGTAGAAGCTGAATGTTCTAATTCACCACATGTTGTGGAGGAAGAAGAGTTGTCAGGAGATGAGGGTTGTAATTAATGATGGGGAGGTCTTGTTTAACACCAAAACAAGAGGATGATTCTAGCTGGTTGAGGAGCAACATTTTTCACTCAACATGCACTATTCTGGGGAAGGTTTGCAAGTTTGTTATTGATGCGGGCAGCTGTGATAACATCATTTCTACCGAGGCTGTGAAGAAGTTGGCATTAAAGACTGAGAAGCATCTGAAACCTTACAAGTTAGCTTGGTTGAGGAAAGGCGGGGAGGTGAAGGTTGGACGAAGAGCTTGTGTTAATTTTTCGACTGGGAATAAATACAATGATGAAATTTGGTGTGATGTTGTGGATATGGATGTATGCCATTTGTTGTTGGGGAGACCATGGCAGTATGATAGAGCTGTGCAACATGATGGATGTACCAACAGTTATAGTTTCATGTTCGAAGGCACAAAAATCACTTTAGTTCCCAAGAAGCAACAACAAGAAGAAAGCAAGTTGGAGGAGATTGAAGAACTTAAAACTTTGCTATCTTTGAAGGAGTTTGTTAAGGAAGTAGAAGAGGAGCCTGAAGTATTTTTGTTGATTGGACGTGAGAGTAATGAAGTGGTTGAAATTTCTGAAGAAGCAAAGCCAGTGTTGAAGGAATTTGAAGACGTATTTCTTGAGGAGTTGCCAAAGGAGTTACCGCCGTTGAGGGACATTCAAGATCAAATTGATCTTGTTCCAGGAGCTATGTTACCACATAGACCCCATTACAGAATGAGTCCAAAGGAGCACAAAGAATTGAGAAGGCAGGTGGAAGAGTTGCTTGAACAAGGGCGTGTACATGAAAGTTTAAGTCCTTGTGCAGTTCCAGCCTTGTTAGTGCCGAAGAAGGATGGAACGTGGAGGATGTGTACTGATAGTCGGGCACTGAATAAGATTACAGTGAGATACAGATTTCCTATGCCTAGATTGGATGACTTGTTGGATCAACTTAGTGGAGCTGCTATCTTTTCGAAGATCGATTTGAAGAGTGGTTATCATCAAATTCGAATTAGACCAGGGGATGAATGGAAAACAACGTTCAAGACACGTGAGGGGTTGTACGAATGGTTGGTTATGCCATTTGGTCTTTCGAATGCACCTAGTACATTTATGCGGGTGATGAATCAGATCTTTAGACAATTTATTGGGAAGTTCGTGGTGGTGTATTTTGATGATATACTGATATATAGTGGAAGCACAGAAGAACACTTGCATCATCTGAGATAAGTGTTGGTGATACTGCGACATGAACAATTTTATGCTGCAACAAAGAAATGCGTATTCATGACGCATAGTGTTTTACTTTTGGGATATGTTATATCAGAAGGAGGTATATAGGTGGATCAGAATAAAGTTGAAGAAATCAGAAATTGGACACAACCCAGAACGATAACAGAAGTTAGTAGTTTTCATGGTTTAGCATCATTCTACCGAAGATTTATTCCACACTTCAGTAGCGTGATGGCACCAGTTACTGATTGTATGAAGGGAAAGCAATTTTCATGGTCAGAGGAAGCAGGATTTGCGTTTGAGCAGATCAAAGAACTTTTGACGACAGCACCAATTCTAATATTGCTAGATTTTCAATTGTTATTTGAGCTACATACTGATGCATCGAAGGTTGGAATTGGAGGGGTATTAAGTCAGAGGGGACGTCCTATTGCATATTTCAGTGAGAATCTATCGGAAGCAAAGATGAGATATAATACATATGATGTGGAATTTTATGCTATCGTGCAAGCTGTGAAACATTGAAGACATTATTTGTTTCATAAAGAATTTGTTTTATATACTGATCATGAAGCGTTGAAGCACTTGCAGGGACATGATAAGATTGCAGCCAGGCATGCTTCGTGGATCGCATACTTGCAACAATTTACATTTGTGGTGAAGCATAAGTCGGGAATAACGAATCGAGTGGCAGATGCATTGAGTCGAAGGAATCATTTGTTGACTGCAATGAAGGTTGGAGTGACGGGGTTTGATGTGTTGCCAGAATTGTTTGTTGATGATCCTTACTTTGCCAAGGTGGTTGATGAAGTCGAGAAGGAGAAGACGGATGCATATGTATTGGTGGATGGTTTTCTTTTTAAAAGGAATCTATTATGTATACCCGAGTGCAGCTTACGAATGAAGATTGTGAAGGAGTTGCATGAAGAAGGTCATGTGGGAAGAGACCGTACATTGCAGTTGATTTCGCAATCATATTTTTGGCCTTCTATGAAGAAAGAGATTGGAAGATTTGTGGAAAGATGTCATATATGTCAAGTTTCCAAAGGGACAGCAACGAATGCGGGATTATATATGCCATTACCCGTGCCTACTAGACCATGGATTGAAATATTCATTGATTTCGCTCCACCCTTATATGTCAAACTGTAGTGATGATTGCAACATCTATTATATCATGAACAAAACCCTTACTGGTAACTCTAGTTTCCAAGAATCCTAGCCCTTTGATAAGATTATCATTAGTCACCTGATTGACATTTAGTATTCGTTTGATCACCTGCCAAATCTGTTTTGAGTAAATGCATTTGAAAAACAGGTGTTAATGTGTGACTCTTCATCTATGTTGCATAGTTTGCAAATTGTACTTTGGATGTTACTCCAGCTTTTGATTCTGCCCGTAGTGTCTAATCTATTCGTGAATGCTACATATAGGCACATAGCCATTTTGAGTGCATTACTTTCGTTCCATATATGATGATTTATGTTTCAAACTGGTTCATGAACTCTTACACTGTTCTAGGAAGCACTTAGACTGAACTCACCATATGATTTGATTTCCACCACCAGAAGTCTGTTGATAAGTTATCATGAATATGAATTTTCCTTATCTGATTGCATATGCCACTGGGTAAGGAGTGGTTGTCGAGGCTCCACTTAGCATTACTGATTAGAGTAGACAACTCTTTATTAGAACTTGATTAGAGTAGACATCTCTTTATTAGAACCTTCAGAATATGTGAGTTGTTGTCACCCTAATATGTTGATCATTGACTCTCCATTTACCCATGGATCAAATCACAAGCTAGTCTCATTCCCTTTTGCTATTTTCCTCTCAATAATGCCCTGCTTAGGTTTCTAGATTTTAATAAAAACTTCCATATATAAGAGGAATTATTATTTTCATGAATTGCACAATTTTTTTATCATAATATCTATTATGCATCCATTGTGACCATATACTTTCTGTTCTAAGTATTTCCACAAAATTTTGATTGACAACGCCTTAACAGTATTTTGTAGATTCCTTAATCCCGTACCCCTTCCTTTTTTGGTTTACATACCTTACTCTAGCTAATTAAATGTTTCCTCCCCTACCATAGGAAGTTAGCACATATACTATCAATTTGGTTTATCGCATTCACAGGCATTTAACATATTTGCATCCAAAGAGAACCGTAGTGTGTATCACTGTTTTAAGTAGCTCTATTCTTCTACTTAAAGTGATGCAGCCCAGCCTGATGAAGTCTTAGGTCGCGAGCGACCTAACGAGCTAAAACTGTGGAATAAGTCGTTGGAATGACCTAACGAGCTAAAACTGTGGAATAAGTCGTTGGAACGACCTAACGAGCTAAAACTGTAGGATAAGTCGCTGGAACGACCTAACGAATTAAAGCAAATTTCATATCGCCCAGGTTCCTTAGGTCACTCAAGCAAGCTAACGACCTACGATAAGTCGTGAGCGACCTAACGAGTTAGCTCACTCAGTATGCCGCACTTTTCTTATGATACTCAAGGTCGCGTAAAGATTAGTTCGCAAGGAAGCTTAAGACGCATTCATTTTAGGTCGCTCGACCTTATGCCGCTGTGAAGATAGGTTGCTGCCGTGTATTTTTAAGTCGCTCTGGCTAATGTGAAGATGTACGTGAAGATGTGTTGTACTTAGGTCGCGTATTGATGATATGTGGTATTTGTTGAGTCGCATGGATGTTAAGTCGTTTATGTTGTAAATATTGTAAGTCGTATGTTGATTGTTGTAACGTGTTTTCTTATGTCGCTTTTCTTTTAAGTCGTAGGTCGCAACCAATGTTAGGTCATGTACTATGTTAGGTCGTGTACCTTGTTGTGCTGTAAGCCTTTAAATAGGCGAGTGTTGGTCATTTGTAAAGTTGGTTGATTTTGAATAAAACTTTTGTTTGAGTGCTTTGTGCCTCTTCTCAAATTAGTAGTTGAGTGTGATCTCCTATCTCCACCTTCAGTATTCGAGTGCGCTCGAATCAACGATTGTTGAAGCCGATTCACGGAATCAAGTGCGCTTGATCAACGTCGAAGAATCATAGATCTTTAAACACGGTATCGTGCGCGATCAACGTGTTTGAGATAGCTAGAATCCGCTATCTTTGGATCAACGGATTTGGGCCTTTGGTATTTTTCAATCCACCGATTACTACTTTCACCATTATATCCATTTTGATTATCCGCCGCTGTGTCATAAAGTTAGAAGTCTGCCATTCCATCCGTTTAATGTCTTTTTAATTTGTTTGATTAGCCCATTGTAATCACCTCTTTTTAATGACGAGCTGCTGAGAGAAATTCCTAAATATTTAATTGGCCAATTCTTTGCTTCCACATGAATAATTTTAGAAATTGCAGTCTTAAGATTTTATCCTTTGCTGAAAAATATTTTAGATTTTTGCTCATTAACTACCAGTCCTACACATCTCTCTAATTTTTTTCATTACATGTTTGATGCTATGTACATTTTCTATTATTGCTTTGGCAAAAACCAAGAGATCATCATCATGTAGTGGGTGATTGATCACATGGTTATTCTTATATATAGGACTTAACTTCCCCTCTAGATGTTCCAATTCGAAAAGTATAGAAAGATATTACATAGCAATGACAAACAGATAAGGAGACAGCAGATCTCCTTGCCTTAAACCCCTGTTGCTAGTTATAAACCCATACGGAGAGCCATTGATCAATATAGAGAAAGTCGGTGAATTAATTATATTACTGTGTTTGGAAACCCCATTGCTTGCAAAATGTGGCATACAAATTCTCTATCGATTTTATCATATGCCTTATGTAAACCGACTTCAAGACAAAGATTGTTAGAACCTTTCCAATTGAAAGTTCTGACCATCTCATACGTAAGGAGGGGTTTTTCACTTATGTTTCTGCCAGGAATAAATGTGTTTTGATTATATTAAATGAGCTCATTCGTATAGCCCTTAATTATGGTTGACGCAGCACGGGAAGCGAATTCGACGATGTAAATCGAATCCGTCCAGGATCTCACACGATTAGCGGAATAATCGGTGAATCGATGATAAATCGGTGAATTTAAGAATACCCAAATGCCCAAATCCGTTGATCATGAAGATACCGGATTCTAGCAATCTTTGACACATTGATCGCGCACGATGCCGTGAGAGAAGATCTACAATTCTTCGAACGTTGATCAAGCGCACTTGATTCCGTGAATTGGCTTCAACAATCGTTGATTCGAGCGCACTCGAATGCCGATGGTGGAGATAGGAGATAACACTCAACTACCAATTTTAATGGAGGAACAAAGCACAAACCAAATTTTTATTCAAAAATCAACTACCTCTTACAAATGACACACACTCCTATTTATAGGGAATTACAACTCAACACATGACTTAAGAAAAATTACATCACAAACAAACGACTTAACAAGCCGGGCGACCTAAAAGAAACGACCTAAGAAAATACAACAACCGACTTAAGAATATATTAACAAACGACTTACAACATCACGTGACTCATACAACTTAACAACAACGACTTAACAACTTCTCGCGACCTGAGAAATCTTCAACATCCCAGAGCGACTTAAGCAATCTTCGCGACCTAAAAATTTCAGCGACTTAAGCTTCATTGCGACATAAGAAATGGCAGCGACTTAACAATCTTCGCGACCTAACTTTATCAACGACCTAAGAATTCGCGACTCGCTGGATTTAGGTCGTAGCTCGTTGGAGCATCTCGCGACATACGCTGCTGGAAACAATCGCGACCTAGGCTGGAAACAATCGCGACCTCCTAGGGCTTCGTGCGTGCGACCTAAGGGGATGAACGACCCACGACTTAGGGTTTCGCAGCGACCTAGACTGGAGCGATCTAGGGTTTCGCTCGTGATGCTCGGCTGGAGGCGACATAAGGTATGGCCTGCATCATCCTCCCCTGGTTGAGAAAAATTCGTCCTCGAATTTAAAAGTTCTTCCCCATTGGGTTATTCATCTCCATAATAAGGTATAAGATGTTTAACATTAAACACGTCAGAAGTGTGCAAATCCTCCAGAAGCTTCAACCTATAAGCATTTTCATTGATCTGTTTCACAATCTTTACATGACCAATCTTTCGAGCTTCAAATTTATTGTATGCTCCCACTGGAAAACGATTCTTCGTTAGTACAACATATACTAAATCTCCTTCATTAAATTCAGCACTTCTTCGCTTCAGATCCGTAGATCGTTTATACTTCTCATTCGTCTTCTCCAATCGTTCCTGAACGATTCTATGGCATTTTGTCAACCCATCAACAAAATCGGCAGCCCGCTTAACTGTCCCCTTCGGTTGTGTCACATCGTTAAATCCAACGGCCCCTTTGGAAAGCTTGAATATACAATCTGAAATGGACTGAAACTCGTACTACGGTTGATAGCATGATTATGAGCAAACTCCGCTTGACATAACTTCACATCCCAACTCTTCAGATTATCCTTCATAAGACACCGCAACAAATTTCCCAAGGATTTGTTCACAACTTCAGTCTGTCCATCTGTTTATGGATGATAAGCACTACTGAATTTCAGCTTCGTTCCCACCATCTTCCACAAACTCAGCCAAAAATGACTCAGAAATCTGGTATCCCTGTCCGAAACTATAGATTCTGGTAAACCATGCAAGCGATAGATCTCTCTAAAGAATAACTGTGCCACATGGACTGCATCTGCCGTCTTCTTACAAGCAATAAAATGTACCATCTTCGAAAAACGGTCCACCACAACATATATAGAGTCATTTCCTCGTTGAGTCCTCGGCAAGCCCAACACAAAATCCATGCTTACATCAACCCACGGTTTTGTAGGAACAGGTAAAGGCATATACAAACCCGCATTTGTAGCTGTCCGTTTTGAAACTTGACAAACATGACATCTTCGAACAAACTTTTCAACTTCCCGTCTCATCGAGGGCCAATAATAAGACTGGGAAATCAACTGCAATGTGCGATCCCGACCAACATGTCCTTCTTCATGCAACTCTTTTACAATTTTCATTCTCAAGCTACAATCTGGTACGCACAATCGATTCCCCTTGAATAAGAATACATCTACCAACACAAACTCATCTGTACTCCCATCCTTGACTTTCTCAACAATCTTCGCAAAGTAAGGATCTTCCTCAAACAACTCCGGCAATAGTTCAAATCCTGTCACTTCAACCTTCATCGTCGTCAACAAATGATTTCTCCTGCTCAAGGCATCAACTACACGATTTGTCACCCCTGATTTGTGTTTTACAACAAAAGTAAACTGCTGCAGATACGCGACCCATGAAGCGTGTCTAGCTGAAATTTTGTCCTGCCCTTGCAAATGTTTCAAAGCTTCATGATCCGTATAAAGAACAAACTCCTTCTGAAACAGATAAAGTCTCCAGTGCTTCACAGCTTGAACAATTGAGTAAAACTCCACATCATAAGTGCTATATCTCAACTTTGCTCCAGACAACTTCTCACTGAAATAAGCAACTGGTCTTCCATTCTGACTCAATACTCCACCAATCCCAACCTTCGAAGCATCAGTGTGTAACTCAAACAATATCTGAAAATCCGGCAGTACCAGAATGGGTGTTGTCATCAAAAGTGTCTTGATCTTCTCAAAAGCTAACTCTGCTTCCTTTGTCCACACGAACTTCTTTCCTTTCATGCAATCGGTTATAGGTGCCATCACACTGCTAAAATGTAGAATGAATCTTCGATAAAAAGATAACAACCCATGAAAACTCCTCACTTCAGTAATTGTCTTGGGTTGTGGCCAACTCCTGACAGCTTCCACTTTGCTTTCATCCACTTGAATACCCTCCTTCGACAGAACATATCCCAGAAACAAAACACTGTGCGTCATGAACACGCACTTCTTCGTTGCTGCATAGAATTGCTCCTGTCGTAGAATCAACAGCACTTCTCGCAAATGCTAGATATGCTCTTCCATACTCCCACTATAGATCAAAATATCGTCAAAGTAAACTACTACGAACTTCCCAATAAATGGTCTGAAAATCTGGTTCATCACTCTCATAAAAGTACTAGGAGCATTTGACAAGCCAAACGGCATAACCAGCCATTCGTATAAACCTTCCCTAGTTTTAAAAGCAGTCTTCCACTCATCACCCGGTCTAATACGAATCTGGTGGTATCCACTCTTCAAGTCCATCTTTGAGAACACAACAGCCCCACTCAACTGATCAATCAAATCATCGAACCTCGGCATAGGAAATCTGTATCTCACAGTGATCTTGTTTAGAGCCCGACTGTCCGTACACATCCGCCAAGTCCCATCCTTCTTCGGTACCAATAAGGCTGGCACTGCACAAGGACTCAAGCTCTCCTGAACACGCCCTTGTTCTAACAACTCCTCCAACTGCCTTCGCAGTTCCTCATGCTCCTTAGGACTCATCCTGTAATGTGGCCTGTGAGGTAATGCCGCCCCTGGCACAAGATCAATCTGATGTTGAATATCTCTCAACGGTGGTAACTCCTTTGGCAACTCTTCAGGAAACACATCTCTGAATTCTTCCAACACTGGCTTTACTTCCTCTGGAACTTCAACAGATTCAGTAGCTTCATATCCAATCAACAAGAACACCTCTGGACTCTCCTCTACTTCTTCAACAAACTCCTTCAAAGTCAACAAAGTCTTCAGCTCCTCAATCTCTTCTGACTTGCTCTCTCCTTGCTGTCTCTTCTTCGGAACTAAAATGATTTTAGTACCCTCAAACATAAAGCTGTAGCTATTGGTTCGACCATCATGCTGCACTACTCGGTCATACTGCCATGGTCTTCCCAAAAGCAAGTGACAAACATCCATCTCCACCACATCACACCAGATCTCATCTTTATACTTCTTCCAAATAGAAAATGGAACATGAACTCGCCTGTCCACCTTCACCTCTCCTCCTATCCTTAACCATGCTAACTTGTATTCAAATTTCTCACAGCTTCGGTAGAAATGATATTGTCACAACTTCCCGCGTCAATCACAAATTTACACACCTTCCCTAGTATAGTGCATGTCGACTGAAAGATATTACTCCTCAACCAACTAGCCTCCTCTTCCTGCTTCGGCGTCAAACATGATCTCCTCAACATTAGATTACATCATTCATCTCCCGACGTGATATCCTGTTCATCCTCCTCAACTGGACTAGAATAACCTTCATCAACATCCTCACCTTCCACTTCAACAATCATAGTTCGCCTCTTCGGTTTCGGGCATTCATTACTCTTGTGACCCATTTCCTGGCAATTATAACACTTAAAACTGTTGTTGACCTTCGCCTTTGCAACTTCATTCACAACTGGTTTACCGACAGATTTAGAAACATTGGAACTCCCACTAGCACACTTGCTCTGAGTATTGGAACTTGGAAACACACCACCTTCTCATCTTCCCTGCTTCTCCCAAGCCAACGCCTTCTGGTGCGCTTCAGCCACAGATCTAGGGTCAAACATATTTACCATATCCTGGATCTGGATCCTCAACCCCCCAACAAACCTAGCAGTCAATTGTTCCTCCGTCTCCATAATGTCATTTCGAGCAATCAGTTGATAAAACTCATCAGCATAATCATTAACAGTCTTCGTCCCTTGCCTCAGATTCTGCAATCTCTGATACATGAGTGATTGATAATTGTAAGGCAAGAATGTAGCCTTCATCATCTTCTTCATTTTCTCCCAAGCAACAATCTTCGACTTCCCCATCCATTCTCGTGTAAGTTTGGTTTGCTGCCACCACGCCATAGCTCTCCCTCTCAACCTAGTAGCAACCAACTTCACTCGACGATCTTCCGGAACCTCCTTGAAATCAAAGATCTCTTCAACATTAGATAACCAATCTAGAAATTCTTCAGCCTGCATACCACCCTTAAACTCTGGAATTTGAATTTTCATTCCGGACTCCCATTTGTGATCATACTCTGAATGATTTTTTCCTTGGTTTCAATTTCGACCATGAACACTACCACCATCAAACTCCTCATCAAAATCTGATGCATATCGATGTCGATCATGACCACCAACATCTTTACCACCACCATTTCTACCACCAACATCCCTTCGATCGACATTCCTCCGATCACGATCATCCACATCTCTACGATCATGATCTTCTCTTCTCTCCCGATCTGAATGTGGTGAAACTCTATTTCCCCCATGGCTCGATTCAGGTAAAACCCTTCTTCTACTTTGATTCATTTCAAGCATCATTCTCTCTAATCGACCAATTCCCTCATCAAACTTCTCATTGAATTTATCACTAATTCGTTGCTCCATTTGTTCTGCATCTTCTCTTCCATACAAAGCATCAACATTGCGATGACGTTGAACTCGTCTCGGTGGCATGATTGAACTTCAAACAAATCTTCAAAAATTCAAACACTTTCCGAACTTTGATCCAAAATGATATGGATCGAAACTCCCAACTTGTTGCAACTTCACGATGAACACGATGAACTCCAAACTTCTCAACAATGCAAATCCGATCTCCAAACTTCAAATTCTCGAAACCCAATTCTCCAACTTATGCAAACTTCTTACGATCTAGCTCTGATACCAAAATGACGCAGCAAGGGAAGCGAATTCGATGATGTAAATCGAATCCGTCCAGGATCTCACACGATTAGCGGAAATAATCGGTGAATCAATGATAAATCGGTGAATTTTAGAATACCCAAATTCCCAAATCTGTTGATCACGAAGATACCGGATTCTAGCAATCTTCGACACGTTGATCATGCACGATGCCGTGAGAGAAGATCTACAATTCTTCGAATGTTGATCAAGCGCACTTGATTCCATGAATTGGCTTCAACAATCGTTGATTCGAGCGCACTCGAATGCCGAAGGTGGAGATAGGAGATAACACTCAACTACCAATTTTAATGGAGGCACAAAGCACAAACCAAATTTTTATTCAAAAATCAACTACCTCTTACAAATGACACACACTCCTATTTATAGGGAATTACAACTCAACACATGACTTAAGAAAAATTACATTACAAACAAACGACTTAACATGCCGGGCGACCTAAAAGAAACGACCTAAGAAAATACAACAACCGACTTAACAAGCCGGGCGACCTAAAAGAAACGACCTAAGAAAATACAACAACCGACTTAAGAAAATATTAACAAATGACTTACAACATCACGCGACTCATACAACTTAACAACAACGACTTAACAACTTCTCGCGACCTAAGAAATCTTCAGCATCCCAGAGCGACTTAAGCAATCTTCGTGACCTAAAGATTTCAACGACTTAAGCTTCATTGCGACATAAGAAATGGCAGCGACTTAACAATCTTCGCGACCTAACTTTATTAGCGACCTAAGAATTCGCGACTCACTGGATTTAGGTCGTAGCTCGTTGGAGCATCTCGCGACATACGCTGCTGGAAACAATCGCGACCTAGGATGGAAACAATCGCGACCTCCTGGGGCTTCGCGCGTGCGACTTAAGGGGATGAACGACCCACGACTTAGGGCTTCGCAGTGACCTAGACTGGAGTGATCTAGGGTTTCGCTCGTGATGCTCGGTTGGAGGCGACATAAGGTATGGCCTGCATCAATGGTGCAAATAATATTAACTATGATTTTATAAATGACATTGTAACATGAAATAGGCCTGTAATCTGATATGGATAGCGGGTTATTTGTTTTTTGTACCAATGTAATGAAAGTATGATTGACTTCATTTATGAACTATCCTGGAGTAAAAATACCTTTAATAGCAGCGTATAAATCTTCTTTGACCATGTTCTCGGACTGCTATTATCATCTATTTAAAAAACTGCGTTCTTAATTTCCTTATAAGACACCTCCTATTCTAGTTTTCTCTTTTCTTGAGTAGATAAGATTTTCTTACAAGTAATTGTAGGAAAAGTTCTCTTAGTGCTAGAAGAATTAAAACATAATTATGTATAAAATCTAACAGCATTACTTTGTATATCAATGTGATTTGAGATGTTGTTGCTATCTAGATGAACGAGTTGTTTGATATGCTTTTTGTTTTTTATAGCTGACATGTGAATAGAAAAGTTTAGAGCATTGATCACCCTCTTTCAACCACCTTATCTGTAGTGAAAAAAATCGCTTTTTTCCACTAATGCCGAATAATCTAACGATAAGATCTAAATTTGCTGATTGAACACCTCTCAATCCAATAGCAATTATTTACTACTCAACAATAAATATAAAAAATAGAAGATAAAGGAAGACGATAAAATTTAGCATGGTTCGGTCTAATTAAGCTACATCCATGGACCCAACAACTCACAAAAATTTAAAGGGAGTGCAAGTGTAACGACCTGGATTTTTCCATCGTTTGATTTTGAATATTTAAATGGTTTTAAACATTGGATTTAAATTATCAATTGATTTCGAAAATGGAATTATTGATTGAATTCGAGAAATAGATTTAAAATTTCAAATATAGCGATTTATCGTAATACGGAAATGGTAAAAAATTGAAAATTTGAGTTGAATATGAATCAAAACGAATTCTAATGTTGATATAAATTCTATTTGAATTAGAATTGAGTTAGTAAATTTTTAAAACTGGAATTTCAAGTGATTTCATCAGTTTTTGAAAACCGTCGATTTAATCAATGCATTAAAATAGCGATTCGAGGCACAGTCTTGGAATTCGACGAAATAAGTTCCGCGGGATCCGTAATAGTGTATTATTATCGGATTTCAAATTTCATAGCGTTTGGATTTACCGTTTGGTCGTGTGATCTGAAAACGCCTTGAAAATGATTTTATTGAATTTAATTTAAATAGTCGATTTAAAAAGCTATCTTCCATATATGATCGAGTTTGGTTTCGAAACTTGTTCCATTGGGTTCGGAATAGCGGTATAACATTAGGAACGCCAAGCGGCATGCCTCAATAGGGTTTCGAAATTTCGAGATATGTGATGCGAGATATTTTGAATATTAAAATAAATCAAATCAAATCACGAGCCACCCTAACTCTAAATTCACCAACCTATGAGCCACCCTACCCACGTTTATACTTATTTAAATCATGTATTCCCCTTTCTCTTCAGAAATGAATAAATTCGAAAATTATATATATACAAAATTCGAATCGAAATCGCGTGGATGAGGCCTAGAAGTGGTGAACGTGCGCGAGCACCTGGGATCGAGGGCCGTGTGAATTCTGGGCAAGAATGCTCACGTTTTCTCATAGTTGGAGGAGAGGCGCTGACGAGGTCGAACAGCACTGGTAGTCGCGTTCGACTGTCAGGGCTTTGTAGTTTTGGGGTCGCACGCGTGTAAGTGGAGGTGGCGTTTTAGGGTTTCAGGTGATAGGCGACTTCGACTACGGCGATGGCGAGGTAAGTAGTGTAAGTGCATGCGGCAAGCGTGGTGATGTCACATATAGGTGACGAGGCGCTGACGTTGTTTCGAGGTGAGGGTGAGCGCGACGTTGGGTCTGTACGATCGGAAGAGTGGTGGAGGTCGGGGTCGCGATTTCAAGTCAAGCTCGTGTGCGTGCCTATAGCGGGTACTGGAAGGTAATTTAATTTAAAAACAATTTTTAAATTTAAGTTAATTTTCAATTAATTTATTTTGAATTTCATTAATTCATATTAAATTCATACGAGGCCCAAAAATCATGAAATTGATCACGTTGGATTCGTTGCTGCGAGATCTACGCAATGGGATTTATTTGTAGTCAGTTGGGAGTAGCTGGGACTTTAGATTAAATCAAATGTCAGTTCAATTTAATCTAAAATGAGCATTCGGCAAATTAAGGTGATTAAATCTCACTCATTTGGATTGCTAGTTTTTAATTTGAAATATTAAAAATCATTTATTGATTGATTGGATGAATTGATAATAATTATTATCAGTTGGATGTTATATATATATATATTAGTAGTTGGATATATTTCCCGCCGATTGGAGTGGATGAGACCCTATGCGCCCGCATAATAGCGGTTGACCCTATATTACCGTGATATCCCGCCTCGAAACGGGATTGGTATTTTATCTAACATCTGTGGATGCAAGAAAA
This sequence comes from Allium fistulosum, assembly GCA_030737815.1. Lineage (NCBI taxonomy): Eukaryota > Viridiplantae > Streptophyta > Magnoliopsida > Asparagales > Amaryllidaceae > Allium > Allium fistulosum. The sequence continues at coordinate 188,948,549 of CM060902.1, read as the reverse complement.
CAGGTTGGAGGGATCCAACTAGATTCCTCAAAAATATATTGATTGTTTTTCATATATAGTGATATATGATGTGATTAAATAAATCAGTTATGGATTGTTGTGTGATTTGATTATTGGATGCTATAGTAGCACTGGCCATAATTTTGGTATTTTAAATACCATAAAATATTATTTTTGAATTTAAAGGAATTAAAAGAAGATTTTGGATTTAAAAATATTTATATCAAAATTTTGATTATTTTAAAGGAAAGTGATTTGGATAAAACAATAATTTGATTTGGAGTTGTACGTAACTATTCGTAAAATGTTTTAATTAGAGATTTAAAAATAAATTACATAAAGGATTTTTAACAGTGGGTTTTTAAGTGATATTTCTGGATTTATGGAAAAGAAGTTGAAATTGATATTAAATATAGATTTGGAAAATAAATGGAACTTATAAAGAAATGGATTTATAAAATGAAATTTTATAATGAGATTTTTTATAAACAAGAAAAACCCAAATGAATATATAAATTTATAAACGATGTTTGTAAATAAGGGAAAATGATATTAGTCGATAAATTGAAATATAAATCCACAGTATGAATTTATATCGAGATATGGAAATCAGTTTTGGGAAAAATAATGGATTTTATTTTTGAAATGTAAGAATGGTTAGGGAATCAGAATGAAATCGATGTGTTATGAATCGAGAGGGGTTTATAAATTGAAATCGGTGATATTGGATTTTAGAAATAAATTTTTGTCGAGAAATTAAAATTGCTTTAAAATGGGATTTTTATTTATTCTATGAAGTTTAAAAACTATTATTTAGATTGAAATATTTCGGAAAAGTTAGTTATCCAAATATTTAATATTTATTGGAATGAAATTCTAATTTTTATAATCAGCTTTGTAAATTGATTTGTTTTATTTAAAAATGAATTGGAAATGAGTTATCGATGTTTATTAAAAATGTTTTAATATTTTAAATAATTACTTAAACATGTTTTAAAAATAAATTATTATTCTTTAAAAATACTTATCATATATATAGAGTTTTGAAATGATTTTAATTTATTTATAAATTCTCTTGAGATTTGTAAACGGGGTTGATTAAACAGATATTATTTTTATAAGAGAAATCTTGAATTGGAATTTTGGAAACTTAAGGAAATTTCCGAATAGTTAAAATAATAGAACTTAGAAAAATGAATTAGAATTCATAAAAGAAGTTAGAAATGGGTAGTTGGAAATTATAGACAAGTGCAATCGATTTTGGGAAAATTTAAAGGAAGTTAATTAATGAATTCCAAAAACTTATAGAATTCGTTATAAGTGAGTTAAGGGATTTACAAATAAATTGTAAAGGATTTGAGAAGTATGAAATAAAATGGAATATTTCATAAGTATTTGAAATAAACTGATTTGGGAAAAAAAGTTTACTTATAAATATTTCCTAAGTATTTAACTGGAGGGATTTGAAATAACCTAACTACGAGATTAATTATTATAGAAATATTTTCAAAGTGTTGAATTGTAAATGGAATTGGAAGAAAATATTTCTAAGTATTGAGATGGTTTGAAAATATCCTGTTATGGATATAAGTAATTGAATTTTTTTTTCGAATATTGAAATATTGGAAGAGATTTGGATATATATATCTTTGTAAAGATATTTTGAAATAAATATTTTGGAAAATTTATAATATGGGCTTAGTGACTGATTATGTGTGTTATTTGATAGTTAAATAACCGACCATCAAAATTTGGCCAAATTCGTTGATCGTTTCAAAGAGACTGGGATCAGATTTAATTATCCGAAAATCACTTCGATCCGATTTGTGCGTTACGAATTGTGATATCTCGAAGATAATGGAGATGGTGATCTTGAAGGAGATTTGGTTTGTTCAGACCCAAAACAACTTGTATAGATGAGTGCTATCAATTGCATCGTTGCCTGGAAGGCAGTGTAAGCATTCCAAGTATGAATGCTATTCTAAAGGTAAACATAGCCTCAAGCCTCATCAATCGGGAATGACTAAAACAGGGGAGATGCGACATGGCTAAGTGGGTCGCACCTAAGTAGGGTATGTTATCACTTTTCTAGATACCCTCGGATATATTATAATTATGGATATGGGTGTGCATGGAAAAGAGAGTTCTCGATTAGGGTGGGAAACCTAGGGTGATATCATATTCGGTACTATCCAGTAAGGGGTAGGGCATTCCTATGTTGGCAGAGATTGTTAGGTACAATCTAGGTACATTTTTCTAGAGATGTACTATGGCGGGCGATACCCTAGTAGTCCAGTCATTATATGAAATCCAATATCCACTACGAGCCTATACGGTTTTGATTGTGCTCAACTATGCTGAAACGTGAAATGCAAGCATTTTAGCTATTTTCTAATTTACTTTCTATAGACACTATTATAATATCAGAAGATTTTGATATAAATGGTTTTGGTTATCGTAAGGTAAAAACCCGTCGTATTTATGTGTGGCGTGGTCTTACGAGATACGTTTGTTTTCAAAGGATTTTGACAACAGTAATAAATTCAAATTGAGTGTGTTTTCTCACGCTAGTTTTCCAAACTAACTCAGATGTTATTTTATTATAATGCTCGGGTCAGACCGAGTATTACAAATTCAAGTTAGAATGCTATGGAGCTCAAGAGATGAGCTGGAGGAGACACAGGCGTATTCCACGTACTTGATTATATTCCGCTGTGTGTGTGTTAAACTGAATGTTCAGTATTTGTGAGGAAAAGTTATTATAACTGTCCAAATTGATTGTTGTACTCTGATGGTTGTGTTTATATTAACAGCTAAAGATTATTTTTTATAAAAATATGTTATTATATATTATATTTTGTTCCGCTGCGATTGTGAGATTCTATATTATTGTTTCTGCTTCTTCTATCTCTTCTTCCTTTAGTTATTCACCCTTTCATACAAATTTGGGTTGGACAAGTGGGGTTTATTGTCGACTCAAAGGTACAGAACGACGGGTCGCTACAGCAAGAGATTCTCTTATTACATGATTATAACTACCAAAGTGGAGCAAACAAAACTATCATCTTTGCAAAAAAAACTAGAAGAGATAATTTTTTATAATGATAAAATGGTTGAGATTCCACTGCTTTTATATAGGTACCGATGAAGTATAGAACTTCTTCCAAAGCAAAATATGTGGCTACTTTTGATTTTGATTGGATTACCATATCTAATATATCTTTACATCACAAGCTTTTGATATTTTTCCATATTAGCTTTGACTTTGTATGCAACAACAACTTTTGAAATTTATTTATTTATTTCTAAACACTAATTTGCTTGTAACTTTCACATATGAACTCCATTTTGCAAACCGTCTTCTTCATCGCATCCCATATCATCTCCTCATCAAAATGAGTATAATATTGTATCGCTTATTTTCGACACTCCACCTCGATACAATATTACTGCATCTCATTTTATCTCAAATCAACTAGTGACTGCTAGTTGTTAGGTCAACGCCCCATGGCGCTAAATAGCTGTATGCAAACTAATTAGGTTTAAGCAATGCTCAAACTTATATTTAGGTAGTGACTTCGTCATCATATCTGGAGAATTAACCATAGGACTCACCTTTACCAACTTGATCTTGCTTCGTTCTTCCTCTAGCATAAGAAAGAATTCTCTGACATCACTGTGCTTCATTCGAGAACTATAGACTTGATTTTCTACAAGATGAATCACGCTCTGACTATCTGAAAATAACTCTAATGTCCGCTGCACCACCAAAAGAACATCCAACAACTAAATTAAATACAATCCCTCCTTAGTCGTTTCCACAATCGATATCAACTCGATCTCGGTAGTCGACAAAGCTACAATAGATTGATGCTTTGATCTCCATGAAATCGAGTCTATGCCAAGTGTAAACACATAGCCCGACATTGATTTCCGCCCATCTCTATCCCCAACATATTTCGAATCATAGTAGTCTCTATGAGAGATATCATCATCTACTCCACCATACAACAAGCCAACTGAAGAAGTTTCATGAAGATATCTGAGAATCCACTTCACTGCTTGCCAATGCTCTTTGCTTGGGTTAGACATATCGACTCACAACACCCACTACATATGCCAAATTTGGTCTCATGCATACCATATCATACATGAGACTACCAACAGTGCTAGAATAATGTATATCAGCCATATACCTCTTATCTTCATCTGATGAAGGAGATAAGTCTTTCGACAACTTAAAATGAGAGCCTAATGGAGTGCCAACCGGTTTAGCTTTCTCCATACCAAATCGAGCGAGGACCTTCTCGATGTATAGTGCCCGAGTGAGTCTCAACTCTCTTTGCTTCCTATCTATGAATATCTCCATTCCTGTAATATCCCCCTACTTGGAGGCCTAAAACGAACGGCTACGGATGATGCAGTCATCCATAGTTATTAATCCTCGGTGACCAAATATGGTGGTGTTAGATTCATTTATACACAGAAACACATGAATATGGAAAATTTTAAAACTTCAAACAGAATCACATTTCATTTAAATCATTTCATGTTCATTACATACTCCCATAAACATTAACCACGTTCAGAAAAATATAATTATCACACATACGCGAAGAGCGACATATGAAAATGCCCCCTTGGTTGATCAGAGTATATAATAAGGCTAATAAGTCTGCCTTTACATCCAAAATACACGGAGGAAAAAGATAACTTTAAATAATTAACTGCCTCCTGCATGCCTCTAGAAGCTTTATTCGTCTTAGAAAAGAACCTAGAAACCCTAACCCTCAAACTACTCAAAATAAATTGAGTACCCGAGAGTTTAAGGGGAAAACAAAAACTTTGAGTCGGACATAAAGTCTGATATGAATAATAATCTAACATCCCAATCCATTTAGATATCTAGTGAGACCATGCTGCTTAGCGGAACGGGTTTTCCCCTCACTAGTATCCTAAAACCTTTTCAAAACCATATATTGTGCTCCTGCATCCACAATGGTTAAAACATAGCATTTAAAACATTTATGAGGATATGCATATATATAAACATCTTGGATTTCCCATCCCCGGTTTAATTAACTCCCGGTCATGATTATAGTTTCTAGGGTCACTGTTAACCTATTAGTTTTCATGGGTTTACTAATAAATTTTTTATACTTTATGGACACCTTGTCCAATTTCATAATTTCCATGGGATCACTAAGAACCCATAGGCCCCTGCCAATTAACTTAATTAATTCATGGGGTCCCCCTGAACCTATTGGTCATTCCAATAACTCATCTTTTATCCTAGTTTTCATGGGTTGATTGGGAACCTATGGATTACTCCAGTAACTTCCTTCTTAGCCTAGTTTTCATGGGTTGGCTAGGAACCTACTAATACCTCCCTTAACTTCTTTCCTATCCTAATTTTCATGGGTTGACTAGGAACCTTTTGACTGATGTCAATACTTAATCTAGATATAGTTTTTATGGGTTCACTACAAACCAATTGGCCCCTGCCAACCATCCTTAATACTTAATTTTCATGGGCTTACTATGAACCTATCTCCTGGACAACTTTAAAGTTTAGGCATCCTATATTTTGGTCTCCCTGACTCCCTGAATGCAATTCTATTTATTCAGGAGTTTAATCAATTTATATTCACTACTGGGTTAACCTACTAGTTCTTCTACCCCTTTTATCCCCAAAATCTAGTTATGGGTCTTTTATCATGTGAATATATTCATATATGAAGAAGCAAATATTGCAGCTTACCATACAACTCCTGTGGGTTTAAAGTCCTTGAAATACTTTTCATATAAAACATAGCTAATCCCTTTAACCTATTTTTATCAAGGCAATACTTATTCAAGTCTACAAACTTAAAGTTATTTCAAAGCTCCTTTATTTAGCCATGGGTTTTTCTTTTAAAAATGAGTTTGGGTTTAAAAGCCTTTCGACACCTTCGAAACTGTGCTTTCGACTTCATTGGACAACCTCCTTCGAAAGCATTAAATTCTATCTTTAAAACATTAGGCTCCTACCTTTCGAATACTTTAAAACATCTCTTTCGAAACCTTTCAACTTTGTTAAAGTATTATCATATAAGTATAGAAGCATAGCTTCGAAACCATTCAAAAATACCCCTTTCGAAACCATTGAAGGTTACCCTTCGAAACCAAAACTTCTCGAAATCATTGGGTTTATATTTAAAACAACATTTTTGGGTCGAAGTGAACATAAGCGAAAGCATCACTTTCGAAACCATTCTTCATTTTATAAAAGTATTGGGGAAAATTGATGGTGTCGAAACCATCCTTTCGAATGTATTAAAATATATGGGTAAGATAATTGAAGGTTGGCTTCGAAACCCCTTTTGAAACCATTTCCTTCGTAACCCCTAACCCGTTTTTGAAAGTAGTAGGAAGTGACTATCATTTATAAAACAAACGGTATCTTTCGACAGCATTGATGTCTTCAATACCATCGAATAGCATCAAATCACTTAGGGTTCCGACTTGGTCGAAACTACCCCTTCCGAAAGCATTACTCTAAAAACTTAGTAGCTTCTTTAAAAGATACTTACTTTAAAAACAAAGGCGACAGCTCTCCTTCAAAAGCTTCTTTTGAAATACCCTTTCGCAACCATTGGTTTCGACTAGGTCGAAACCACTTTGTAAACATGCAAGCGCTTTTGTTTTAAAACAAAACAAAACAAAGGAACCAACCCCTTCGGAAGCTACATTTCGACACTCTACCTTCCGCCTTTCTCCGATTCACTACGTACCAGCTAACTGATACTATGTGTATTGGTTTACTAATTTCGTCCTAGAAGGTTTCGACTAGGTTGGAGGCGGAAGCTCTGGTCAAAAGGTCCTTCTAAAGAAAGCAGAACCCACCTTTCTAAGCTATAGGCTGATTTTTCTAAATAAATTAAACTTTTTGTAACTAACTTGCCCACTTGTAAACATATAATTGGTTACATTAACTTTTCAAATAATTTACTAAAATTTGCCGCATTTTCTCAGATTTAAAACGAAACAACATTTGACAAATATGCCCTTCCTATTAGCAAAACAATTAAATCATTTAGGTCTTTCTTTCAAAATAATTTAATTTCCTTACTAAATTACTTAGTAAAAATCCCCAAAAATTCCAAAAATTCAGTTTAATCATGTTATCTAACATATCAAGATTCTAGACCCAAAATCTTAATATATTTCCAAATTAAATTTGTAAACCAAAATAACCATATTTTCCTTTGAAAATTCATAATTAATTCTCCATGGCTTGGAAAATAATAAAAATTAAAACCCAATTCCAAAATCATGTTTTCCACAACATATAATTTTTCCATGGCTTTTAGAAATAATTTAACCTTGGTTTTACCCTAAAACCGTGCATATCTCCTTTAAAACAATATTGTTTAATCTAATCAAATTATAAATCAAGCATATAATCATCCAATATATCATAAAAACGAATTTACCCTTAAATCCGAAATCATATGATTATTAAATCAAAAATAGAGACGTAGTGATTATTAATCACCTTAGGTTGGATAAGAAAATTGGAGATTGATTTCTTCAAGCTTGAATCCTAAGCTTTAGATTTGATTTCTCTCTTCCTCTTTCTCCTTAATGGTCGGCTCCTATTTGCTTCCTTACTTTTTGAATTTTTACTTAAGATAAAATGAACGTGCATGGCTAAGGGGATAATAGTATAAGGGTGAGAAATATGAGCTGCTATTTACCCAATGCCCATGTGTTTAATTAGTTAGCACTTAACCATTTATAAGTTATTCAATTTAATTAAGCACGACCACCTATATTATATTACCAATCACAATCCCTTTATCACTCTACATTATTCTATTTAATTTATTCTAATTAAATTCCTGAATAATGTCATTAAAAAAATTAGGAGTGTTACAATTCCCAAAATTATTTATGCTTTTCCCGAATCCTTCATATCAAATTCCTTGCTAAGCTCCGCTTTCAACTCCTTAGTTCTGACCATACTCCGAAGTGCAATCAACATATCATTAACATGTAACAAAAGATATATCATATCTTCATCACACCTTCTGAAATAAACACATTGGTCTTTGAAGCTTCTAGAATATCCCTGTGAAAGCATAAACTTATCAAATCTCTTATACCATAGTCTAGGAGACTGTTTCAGTCCATATAGAGATTTGTTAAGTTTACAAACATAACCTGGCCTGCTACTACCAAAGAACCCCTCTGGCTGCTTTAAATAAATCTCCTCATCCAGATCACTATGTAAGAATGGAGTTTTGACATCTAGTTGCTCAAGTTACATATCATAATGTGCAACTAATGCTAAGAGAATACGAATGGAAGTATGCCTAACAATTGGAGCAAAAATATCATGATACTCTACCCCTTTCTTTTGAACATAACCCTTTTGCCACTAACCTTGCTTTATATATGAAATCTCCATTGCTGCCCTCTTTCACTCTATAGATACACTTATATCCAATAGCTCTTTTGTCGGTGGGAAGAGGCATCAAATCCAAAGTATGATTTTTCAGCAAAGATTCAATCTCCTCCTCTATAGCAACTAACCAACTGGAACTTTCAACTAATGCAATAGCTTCTCTATAATCACTGGGCTCATTATGGATAATATTCACTACATATATTGCCATGTCATCAAAGTCAATGTCTTCGATGCTGAATCCAACAAACTCAAGCCATTTAGGCTTCCTTCTCTATCTAACAAGCATAGTCTCTGAATGAGCTCCACCTTGAGTCTTATTTTCTATACTAACATCGGTACTATTCTCATCAACCATGATGTCATCGGAAACACCATCTGAACCAATATTGAAAAAATCTAAAGATGACTTGTCTTATGTTTAGTATTCTGAATTTGTCCTCATATTGTCATTGGATGCGGAAGGCTCCACCTTCAACATAGCCTTCTCATCAAAAGTCACATGCATGTTGATAATAATCTTCTTGTTGATAGGACACCACAACCTATATCCCATCACTCCTCTTCTATAACCTAGAAAGATACACTTGCAAGCTTTAGGTTTCAGCTTTCCTTTGCTCTCATATAGGTAAGCTGGACATCCAAACACTCTGAGAAATGAATAGCTAACGGTTCTCATTTCCATACATTGTCAGGAATTTTCATATCTGTTGCGGTAGAAGTTGTGCGGTTGAGGAAAGCCGCCATAGATAATGCTTCAGCCTAAAATCCCTTCTTTAACTTAGCAGTCAATCTGAGGCAACGAGTTCTCTCCAACAATGTCTGATTCATCCTTTCAGCAACTCCATTAGACTGAGGGTGGTCAGATATGGTGTAATGCCTCTTAGTGCTTTCAGACTCACAATAATTGATGCATTCCCGTGATACAAATTCCCTGCCATTATCCGAACGAAGAACTTTAAACTTCTTCACTGACCGCTTCTTAACCATAGATTTCCACTTTCGAAATCTGGTAAAGGTTTCAGTCTTAGACCGTAGGAAGTATACCCATACTTTACGAGATAAATCGTCTATAAATGAAACGAAATACCTGGCTCCACCAAAGGATGGACAAGGGGAGGGACCCCACACATTTGTGTGAACATACTCCAAAACAGCCTTTGCTTTATGCTCTCCTGTACCGAAAGAAATCTTTGTGTGCTTTCCAAGAACACACTCTTTACATAAGCAAAGCTTTGAATGTTGTACTTCATCAATTAAACCTCGCTTTCTCAACTCATCCAAACTGCGTTAGCCGATGTGACCCATCCGCAAGTGCCACAATCTAGAATAATCTGAATCAATAAAAGTAACTAAAGCTGATTCACCAACTATAGTAGTGCCCATCAATAGATAAAGATTTCCCGCCCTCACTCTTTTCATAACAATCATTAAACCCTTCGATATCTTCATTTTCTCTCCCTTAACTACAATCCTCAAAGTCCTAACAGAAATCAAGCTCTTTCTTAAATCAGGTACATGCCTAACATCAGTAATAGTACAAACAACACCATCAAACATCCTGATCTTCACACTACCAACACCAATCATACGATAAGAAACATCATTGCCCATCAGAAATTCTCCTCAATCAATCTCATGGTAAGAAAAAAACAGTCCTATTTAGTGTCATATGATAGGGTGCACCAGAATCAATCAGTCATAAGTTGCTCTTCCCTGAGGAGCTAGAAGCTGTAAATACATCGATATCACTCTCTGTATCTGATTTCTCTATAGTAGTTTCTAAAGCTTTCTTTGGGACTTTTCTTATTCCTTCGATCTTGGGACATTGAGCTATAAAGTGCCCTGGCTTCTTACAATAATGGCAAGTCAATTTCTTAGGCCCCTTAGACTGAGACGTTGAATTACTTCGACCTCCACCATTCTTTGACTTGCTTTTACTTCTACCTCTTTGTACAAATAAGTCCTCTATATTACTATCCAAACTAGTGCTTGCCAATCTACCTCTCCACACTTCATTATGAAGATCAACCTCTACGTCAGATAGGCTAATCTTACTGCGACCATGTATAATGGAATTAACAAAAGCAGTATACTCCTTAGGCAATGAACATAAGAGCATCACTGCTTGAGTCTCAATAGTAATATCAACTTCCGCTGCCTTCGGGTTCATGATCAAAGTGGTCAAAGCATCTACATGCTCCATAAGATCGGCTCCATGACTCATCTTAAACGAATAGAGTTGTTGTTGAAGAATAATCCGATTAGTGAGAGACTTATCTTGATATGCATAAGATAATCCATCCCATAATTCCTTCACTGTCTTCTTCTTAGAGAATTCACTTAGAACTCATCTAAAAGACTCAACTGGATGGTTGTAAGAGCTTCTGCTTCCATCTCTTCCAAAACATTCCTCTCTAGTTCTTTTAGTTTATTTGGCTTAGAAATAATCTTAAAAGTCTTCTCTTTTTTTAGTACGACCTCCATCTTCATCTTCCATGTGCCAAAATCTCCTTTTTCATCAAAACGAGTAATAGAGTAATTACTACCGGATCTACTTATCTTCCCCGAAGCCATAAATGCTCAAATCTAAAACAAATCGACTAGATCTAATACCAATTTGTAGTGAAATTCATTTTTTCTCACTAATGCGGAATAATCTAATGCTAAGATCTATATTTGCCGATTAAACACCTCTTAATCCAATAGCAATTCTTTACTGCTCAATAATAAGTAAACAAAACATAAGATAAAAGAATACGATAAAATTTGACATGCTTCGGTCTAATTGACCTACATCCACGGACCCAACAACTCAATATAATTTGAAAATAGTATAAGAGATTTGTTTATTACATGATTATAGCTATCAAAGTGGAGCAAACAAAATTGTAGCGACCCGCAGTTCCGTACCCCTTGAGTTGATAATAATTCTCCTTGCTCAACCCAAAGTGTACAAAAGAGCGAATAACTAGGGTAAGAGGAAGAAAGAGATAGAGGAAAAATAAACAACAACACAGAATCTTACAATTGCAGTGGAACAAAATATAATATATAATAACATATTTTTATACAAAGAATCCGTAACTGTTTTATACTTACAATCATCAGAGTACAAAAATATACACATCGATATGGACAGTTATATAATTTTCCTTACACAACGGAAATATAAGCCAAGTACAGGGATACGTCTCTGTCATCCAGCTCGTCTCCTAAGCTCCATAACATTCTATCATGAATCTGTAATACTCGGTCTGACCCGAGTATTATAATAAAATAACACCCGAGTCAGTCTGGAAAACCAGCGTGAGAAAAACACACTCAATTTGAGTTATTAGATTTATCAAAATCTTTTGAAAAGCAAAGGTATATTGTAAGACCGCGTCACACATAAACACGACGGGTTTTTCCCTTACGATAACCAAAACATTTTATTTCAAAACCTATGATATTATAATAGTGTCTAAGTACAAATACTTATTCAAATAGCTGGAATTGTTACATTAATTAAATTACAGTATACTAGGCTCTACAAACAAAACTGTAAGCTCGTAGTGGAGAATGGATTCCAACGAATGACTGGGCCATTGGGGGTACCGCCCATCACAGTACACCTCTAGAACAATGTACCGAGGACCATGTTGGGATCCCTTGCTACACAAGACTAGACTACCCCTAACCTGGATATACCAAATATATTATCACCCCAAGTGTTCCCACCCTTACTATCGAGCGCTCCTTCTTTCATGCACAACCATATCCATAATAAATAGGTTTCCGAGGACATCTAGAAAAGTGATAACATACCCTAATTGGGTGCGACCCACTTAGCCTTGCTGCATCTCCCATGTTTTAGTCATTCCCGGTTGATGAGGTTCAAGGCTAAGCGTTACCTTTCAAGAACAATTTTACTTAGAATGCTCATCGTCCTCCAATGACGATGTTCTGAAAGCATTCGTCCATACAAGTTGTCTTGGGTTTGGACAAACCGAATCACCGTCTTCATCATCTCCACGGTATTCATTCGTTACGTTCAAACCGGATCGAAGTGGTTTTCAGATAATTAAATCCGATCCTGGTCTCTTCGAAAATGATTGACGAAATTGGCCAATATTGATAGTCGGTTATTTAACTATCAATAAAACATCCATAAGCAATCATCTGGCCTTATTATAATTTTCCAAAAATATTCCCAAAATATCTTTATAAGATATATGTTCAAACCCTTCCAATATTTTAGTAGTGGAAATCAAACTCAAGTTCTTATATCCCTAACAGGATATTTTCAAGTCATTTCAATACTTAGAATATTTTCCTCACTTCCAATTTTAATTCATCCCTTTGAAAATATTTCTATAATTAAAATCTCAAAGTTAACTATTTTCAAATCTTTCCGTCCAATACTTAGGGATATTTATAGGTATATTTCCTAAGATCTTTTTATCCCAATATTCAGGAAATAGTCCATTTATTTCCTATTTCTCAAAACTCTTTACAAATTTTATCTGTAAATTCCTTAATATTTCCAAGGTCGAATGCACTTGTCTATACCTTCAAATACCCATTTCTAACTTCTTTTATAAATTCTAATCTGTTTTACGAATTTCTCATATTTTTAACACTTTGGAATTTTTCTTCAAGCTTCCAAAATCCCACTATAAAATTTCTCTTCTAAAATCATACTCGTTTAACAAACTTCGCTTCCAATCTCGAAAGGATTTATAAATAAATTTAATCTTTTAAAGCTATATATATAAATTAAGTAATTTTTTTAGGAATAGTAGTTTATTTGTAAAATATGTTTTAAGTAAATTTTAAAATATCAAAACATTTTAAATAACATCAATAGCTCATTTCCAAATCATTTTTAAGTAACTGATTAATTTACAAAGCTGATTAATAAAAATTAGAATTTATTTAAATAAATATTAATATTAGAATAACTAACTTTTCAGAATATTATAAACCTCAATTTAAGTTACATAGTATAGTAATTTAAAAATCCCATTTAAAACAATTTTGTTCTCTCGACAAAAATCTATTTTAAAAAAATTCCAATATTGCCAATCCCAATTTATAATCCCTCTCGATTTGTGTCACGTCGGCTTTAATTTTATCACCATTCTCACATTCAAAAACAGATTCCACTATTTTTTTCCCAAACGATTTCCATAACTCGATATAAATTAACATCGTAAATATATATTTCCAATTTATCAACTGACCATCATTTTTCTTATTTATAAACATCGTTTATAAATTTATAAACTCCTTTGAGTTCTACTTGTTTATAAAACAAATCTTATTTATAAAATTCCATTATATAAGTTCACTTCTTATAAATTCCATTTATACTTCCAATCTATTTTTAACATTGATTTTATCTCCATTTCATATTCCCAAATACCATTTACAAATTCTTTTATATAAGTCATTTTTAAAATCTCCATTTGAAAATTCACAATAGCTAAGTATAACCAAAAATCAAATATATTTTTCTAATTCAATTTCTTTAAAATAACTCGAATTCCAATATATATATATATATATATATATATCAAATTCCCTTTAATTCCATAAATTTTAAAAATATATTTATAGTATTTAAATTATCAAATTTCAGGTCAGTGCTACAATAACATCCAATAATTCCAATCACTACAATAATCTATAATAGATTATTCTACACCATCCATATATCACAATATATGAAATTAAATTTAACATTTTGAGGAATCCAGTTGGATCCCTCCAACCTGTTTCCCTGCATCCACAGATGTTAATACAACATAAAAATACCAATCCCACTTCGAGGGGGATATCACGGTAATAGGGTCATCCACTATTATGCAGGCGCATAGGGTCTCATCTGCTATAATGTGCAGGAATATCACTCCAAATACTAATATATATATACTACTATATATAAAATATCCAACATGTAATTATAATTCATCAATTCAATCAAGCATCCAATAATTAAATTTTACTATTTGAAATTAAAATCTAGCCATCCAAAAGAGTGAGATTTACTCACCTTGATTTTTAATTGCCATTCGATCCAATTCAACTCAAATGCATAGACTCCGCAATAACGATCAAAGTGCAACATGTTTTTGTTTGATTCCCGACCTCGTATGAAGAGGTTATAAAATTTATTAACATTCGAATTTATATAACATAATCAATTAATTTTAATTATCATTAATTTCTAAATTTACTTAGCTAAAAGAAAGTTGTCGTTACCTCCATCCCAAAATCATGCTCGAACTCAAATTCCAGGCGATTCCATCTCCTATCTCAATAGCCAAGAAGCAGCTCACCTCCATCGACACCACCTGGCCCGAATACGACCCACATCCCCGAATCGCGACTGCCAGCCTCCTCGACCAGGAGCAAACCATGGTCGCGATTGAAAAAAAAACAACACCGTTGATCTCATACACCAGCAGTCGGCGTCACTGCTCTCCACCGCACTCATCGACCTCTAATACAGATCACGACCCCACCCTCGCTTCACCGAAGACCACCAGACGTCGCCTCCATCCTCCTGCTCGACTTCGACAACCCAAGAAACCGAACCCTAAATCGCCTATAGCCACGAACGCGACCGCTTCCCAAACCTATTCAAACATCACCCACTGATGTACGCTCTCAACCTCCCCCTCGTGAAAGTTGCGACTGCACTACTCCTCTCGAGGGACTCGCCCAAATCGCTTCGATTACTGTATGAATTTGAATTCGAGACTTCGCTCTTTTTTTCGTGAGTTTGAATTGGAATGAAGGGAATGGGGACGGTTCTATTTGATTTCGAACTAAGGGGAGGGAGACATGATTTAAGATTGAGGGGAAGTGGCGTGTTGTAGAAGGCAATGTCTTGTTTTTGATAGATTATAATATTATTACATTATAAATATCTCACTTTACCCAGCTCAAAAGTTCAAACCCCTATCGAGGCGTGCCGCTGGGCGTTTATAATGTTATACCCCTATTTCGAACACAATGAAAAAGGTTTCGAGTCCAAATTCGATCGTATGGAGAAGATAGCTTTTTTGACCCAAATATTATATTGAATTTCGATATTAATTTCAATGCGTTTACATTCCGTACGATCAAACGATAACCCCAAATGCTACGAAATTTGAAATCCGATAATAATACATTATTACGGATCCAATGGAACTGGTTTAGTCGAATTCCGAGACTGTGCCTCGGAAGGCTATTTTTAAATGTCAATTTAAACAAGCTATTTTTAAAATTGAACAGATCACTTTTAAATTCAATTTTAAAACTTTTATCATCTTCATTATTATTAATATAAATTTTATAAGCCTTTAAATTATTTTAACAAGCTTAAACTCAAAATTCAAAAATTTGACCAATATTCAATTATAAAATTAAATAATTAATTTATTCAATAAATCGCTATATTTAAATTCTGAATTTATTTTATAAAATAAAAACCAAATTTTCCTGTTCAAAATCAATCTATAATTCAAATTTAATATTTAAAACCATTTAAATATTCCAAATCAAACGACGAAAAATCTTGGTCATTACAAAAACTATAATCTCTGTACAAAAAACTAGAAGAGATAATTTTTGATGATGATGAAATGGTTGAGATTCCACTGCTTTTATATAGATGTCGATGGAGAATATATTTAAGATACTCAAACTTCTTCCAAAGCAAAATATGTGGTTACTTTTGATTTTGATTGGATTACAATATCTAATATATCTCCACATCACAAGCTTTTGATATTTTCCAATGTTCACTTTGACTTTGTATGCAGCAACAACTTTTGAAATAAATAAATTTATTTATTTATTTCAAAACACTAATTTGCTTGTAACATTCACATATGAACTCATTTTTGCAAACCGTTTTCTTTATCGCATCCGACATCATCTCTCATCAAAATGAGTATAATATTGTATCACTTATTTTCAACATAATCTTATACTTTTGCTACATTTCTGTTGCATGACCGTGCATAAGGTTTTCCAGGGGCAATAAATTATCTTTATACCGCTGTATTAATTCATTATTCCCTAGATTAGCTAGTAATTGATCATATAGATCATTATTTGATTTTCTCACCTAATCAGTCAACTCAAGAATACTTGATCTACCTTTGTTCCATTCTTTTAATTGTCTTTTGGTATTTTTTAGTTTGTTCCATTCTTTTAATTGTCTTTTGGTATTTTTAAGTTTGCATAAGAGCTGAAATAAAGGATTGCCTATTGTAGCAACATTCCATGCATTCGCCACTATAGTATAATAACCATTACATTCATTCAATATACTGTTATATTTGAAAGGAACATTATTATTATTGTTGTTTCATTGTTTATCGAAATAAACTAATAACGGAGTGTCACTCATCGTGTGATTTAAAATTTCAGTATTAGCCTACGGAAAAACATTCTGGAAAGGCAAATTATAAAAAACTCTACCAATCTTTCCATGAGTGGCATATTCTTTACCTCCTCGCCAAGTAAACTTATTACCTGTATACCACATTTCAGTCAAGCCTGCAGTTAGAATTGTGGTGAAAAACTCATCATCTGCATTTGTGAATAAGTTTTATGGACCCCATCGATCATTGTTATATAAGGCCAAGTTAAAGTCTCCCACTATAATCCATGGAATATTGACAGTCCTTCCTAGATTTGTAATATGATTTCATAGCGTTTTCTAATCTTGGGGTGTAAAGACCATAAACAGCAGTAAATAATAGTTCAATTCCACCTCTGTATTGAAACGTTCAAGAAATATATTGCTCAGAGCAACTCCAAGTGTTGGTTGGATATTAGAAATATGAAAATGTGCACTAGAAGCTGGCTCCAACTTGGTGCAGAAATCTGAATAGTGTTGATTTGAGGGTTTATAGTGTGTGTATTCCGGATCTATTGAGGCGTTTGTGTAACAGACGCTTGGGTATCAGGCGCCTGTTCAACAGGCGCCTAATACCCAGGCGCTATTGCACAGACGCATCAGGCACCTGTTGAACAGGTGCTCGAATTTTCGGGCGTATGTTCAATAGGCGCCTGAGCATCAGGCGCCTGTTCAACAGGCGCCTGGCCTCATTTCTGTTGGAGAAATGAGGCCTCCAACATTTCGGAGTGTGGAAAATAGTATTTCCACACTTCGAACTGTTGGAGATGCTCTCACCATATGACTATGTAATAAGCTTCCAAATATTTAGGTTACATATCAACAATATCCTGCCTTTTGTATTACTGTTAGATGCATCACAATAATAATCCCATTCAGGATTTAAAGTCTTTACGAACTTTTTTTCATCGCTACAATTTAGTTTGTGCTCATTAATTGCTATGACAGACACTAAACCAAATGAGCCGATTTGTAACATTTAAAGTTTATAATTCCTAGCGGTTATTACCATCGTAAAATAATAACAATTATTTCTATTACTTCTAATTTGTCATGGTTATAAATGTTGGGCTTTTTCTTCACTAGGTAAATAAGATTAATTTAGGTGGACATATATTTAATTTCCCTTTTTCTTATTTTGCAACACATCCACAACACTATCCTCAAAGCTTCTTCCAAACTGTTGGGGTTTCTCTAATCTCAAATCGACATTTTTTTAAATTAATCTCTTAATCGATGTTCCTTCATCTGTACTCCTTGGCATTCCACTTCTTCAAACTGCTAGGTTTTTGATACACACAACACGTCTGCAGCACCAGGGGATATTAATTCAAGGCCCAAACGAGCAATTCGCATACCCAGAAGATATTTAGACTAAAGGCAGCACCACTGATGATGCAAGTTGTTAGGAAAGTTAATGCAATTTCTTTTATTTTCTTGTCGTATTTTCTGTTATTGCTGATTTCTTCTTTTTTTTGCAAAGACTGTTAAAAAGTTATGGTCCCCATGAGGACACGTAGGCGAAGTTGTTAGGGACAATGCTATATATGAATGTAAAAAGAATGGTACCGGCAACAAAGAAAATTTTCAATTCTATTTCTTCTCTACTTATCTCCTTCTTCTTCAAATCGTTCTTCCTTCATTCTTGATGCTACTGTTAGCATCATATCATTTTGATGCTTTCACTTCTTGTTCTACCCTCCCTTCCTCCCAAAATATCCAAATTTCCCCCACCACCATGACCAGAGTTGATGAAGCACTCCAACAACTCTCCCAACACCAAGATGTCATCACCACCATCCAAGAACACCAAACTACTCACAGCTCTATGCTAGAAAACCAACACGCTGACATTATCGACATTAAAGCAACCCTTCAAGACCTCACCAAATCCATAACCGACCTCACCCGACGATTAGACAACCTACCACCTCCTTCTCCAAATAACCAAACATCAGCCACATACAACCCATCACCCAATAACCGACAACCACCGCTACTATCAACCCCAACAACCACTCGAACACCCAAATGTACCTTAACCTCGTTCGATGGATCTAACCCACACAATTGGTTATTTCAAGCCGATCGATTTTTCGCCTATTACTCTACGCCGGAAGATCAACGAATTGATCTTGCAAGCTTTCATATGCAAGGTCAAGCACTTTCATGGTTTCAATGGATGCATCGTAACAAGCAAATCTCCACTTGGACAGCATTAACAAGGGAAATTGAGCAACGTTTTGGTCCACCTACCTTCCTCAACCCACAAGCCACACTATTCAAACTCAAACAAATTTCCACCGTCGAAAACTACCAATCCACCTTCGAAACACTATGCAACCGTATTACCACTTTAACACCTGAATCTATCCTTCACTGCTTTCTTTCCAACCTGAAAATCCATATCCAAAACGACCTATATCTCCTCAAACCCACGACTATAGCCGATGCCATTGAAGGAGCTAAACTCATTGAACGCAAGTACAATGACCACACAAAATCGCCCTACACTAAATTCCCAAACCCACAATTCTAGAAACCACAAAACACACCTCAAACCACTCAGTCAAATCCTCAAACACCTCACCTACAATCTACAAGGCCAAAAATTCCAATAAAAAAACTATCCCAATCCGAAATGAATGAACAAAAACGACAAGGACTGTGTTTCAATTGTGACGAGAAGTATCATTTTGGCCACCGTTGCAAGCCCACTCATATTTTAATGATATTACCAGAACTCAACTCTGATGATTCTCCTTCTTATGACAACCCAGATCTACTACCCATCTCCGATGACCACTTCAACAACACCGAACTCCATCAAACCACCCAAGAAATATCATTCCACGCCTTAACTGGCTCCAACCATCCACGCGCAATTCGACTTCCATCAACCATAAACGGAAACCTTATTTCTATCCTCGTCGATACCGGCTCCACCCACAACTACCTTCACCCAAAGGCGGCAAAATTTCTGGGACTCAAATCGGACTCGTCGACCTCATTCGTGGTTACGGTGGGCAATGGTGAGAAACTACACAGCTCGGGTAGCTATTTTGGCGTTAACGTCGACATACAAGGGCACAAATTCACCATCGATTTTCACTTGTTGGAGATCTAAGGGTCTGATGCGGTTTGCGACATAGAATGGCTGGAAACGTTAGGGCCTATAACTGTTGACCACAAAAAACTCACAATGGATTTTGTTTCTAATAATCAGCCCGTTTCCTTAACTGGACTAGGCCAAAATTTGCAGGCCGCACCTATATCTGTTCAGCAACTAAAAAGACTGGAGCAAACTTCTTCTATTAATTTCTAGTTTCCTCTGTTTGCAACTACAGCCTACTGACCCAATACCCATACCGAACCAAACAACCATTAATTACCTACTCCTTCACAAACTCTTATCCTCATATAACCACATTTTTTCTCAACCCACCGAACTTCCACCAAACCGAACTTTAAATCACCACATCAATCTCACTCCCAATTCACAACTCGTAAACATAAAACCATACCGTTACCTGTACTTTAAAAAAACGGGATCGAACGACAAGTTCAGGAAATGCTTAACTCCAAGCTTATTCAACCATCAACTAGCCCATTTTCGTCACCCGTACTATTAGTCAAGAAGAAGGATGGATCATGGCGATTTTGCGTTGATTATAGAGCCCTAAATGCCATCACTATAAAAGATCGTTTTCCCATTCCAACAGTCAACGAACTATTAGATGAGCTTTATGGTGCAATTTTTTTCTCTAAGCTTGATCTTCGAAGCGGATATTTTCAGATACGCGTACACCCACCGGACATTCTGAAAACGGCATTCCGTACACATGAGGGGCATTATGAATTTGTCGTAATGCTGTTTGGCTTAACTAACGCTCCATCCACATTTCAAGCCACAATGAACAGCATCTTCAAACCTTATTTAAGAAAATTTGTTCTCGTCTTTTTCGACGACATCCTCGTTTATAGTCCATCATGGACCTCGCACCTAGACCATCTCCACGGAACGCTAACCATTTTAGACCAACACAAATTCTTTGCCTACCTCACCAAATGTAATTTCGGGCTTACCGAGCTTAATTATTTGGGCCACAACATTTCCGCTAAAGGCGTTCAAGTAGACCCGTCAAAAATTGACGCCATGATCCAATGGCCAATTCCAAATTCAACCACAGCAGTTCGGGGATTTTTGGGGCTCACCGGATATTATCATCGTTTTATTCAGCAATACGCGTCCATAGCTGCACCATTAACAGATCTATTGAGGAACGATAAATTTTCGTGGAGCCCAAAGGCCCAAGAAGCATTCGATTCGTTGAAATGGGCCGTATAGCATACACTAACATTATCTCTTCCAAATTTCACACAACCGTTCGCTGTTACCACAGATGCTTCTGCCATGGCCGTGGGAGCCATATTCTCCTAATCCAAACACCCCATCGCCTTTTTTAGCCTCAAATTACTGCCTCACCTCCAAAAAGCATCAGCCTATTCACGCGAGATGTTCGCAATCACCTCCGCTGTCAAGAAGTGGCGTCACTACCTGCTGGGATGCACTTTCCAGATCTTCATCGACCATAAAAGCCTCTGTGAACTCACCTCACAGTCAATTCAAACACCTGAGCAACAAAAATGGTTGACGAAATTACTCGGATTCGATTTCACCATCCACTATCAACCGGGAAAGCAAAACGAAGTGGCCGACGCCTTATCCAGATTCACCAAAGAGGCGACCATGACCGCTATCTCTGGACCGACCTTTCCACTCCTAACAGACATCCGCACTGCTTTGCGCAGCGACCCGAAAGCCCAAGCACTGATTAACCAATTACACTCAGGTATATGCCCTAACCCTAAACTACAATTGCGCAATGATTTGTTATTTTGGGGCTCTCAAATTTATGTTCCTGCCGATTGTGATTTGCAACCCAAAATTATTGCTGAGTTGCATAACTCAAAAACTGGCGGACATTCAGGAATTAAAGCTACCATTGCTCGAGTTGCCAGTAATTTTTTTAGGCCCAAATTACCACTGTCAGTTCAAAAATTTGTTAGAGAATGCCCCACGTGCCTTCAAACCAAACCCGACAACACCCCATACAAAGGCCTCCTTCAACCACTACCAATCCCCGACCAAATATGGGAAGATATCGCTATGGATTTTATCACAAATCTTCCACCGCCACTGGAAAAACGACAATTTGGGTAATCGTTGAAAGACTCTCAAAATACGCCCACTTTTGTGCATTACCCACTTCAGTTTCAGCCACACAGTTAGCTTCCCACTTTATTCAGGAGTATGTCCGGTTGCACGGCTTTCCACGCTCCATCATTTTCGATCGAGCCGCATATTTACTAGCCACTTTTGGAAAGAATTATTTTGCCTTCATGGAACAAAATTATAAATGAGTAGCGCCTACCACTCACAAACCGATGGGCAATCCGAAGTGGTAAATCGCTGCCTTGAAACTTATTTGCGTGCACTTGTCGGTGACATCCCCACCAAATGGGCCAAATGCCTTCCTTGGGCTGAATGGTGGTATAATACCACCAAACACACATCCCTCAACCTATCTCCTTTCCAAGTTGTTTACAGCCGACCACCACCCACCATCTCGAACTATATCATGAGCAACACGCATATTCCAGACCTCAAAACATGGGCTGTCTCTCGGGATAAACTCCTTCAAACTATTAAAACAAACCTATAAAAAGCTCAATCTCGTATGAAGAGTCTTGCCGACCAACACCGCAGCGACAAGCAGTTCAGTATAGGCTCATGGGTATTTGTTAAGCTCCAACCATATCGCCAAACTTCGCTATGCAATAATCATCACAAAAAAGTACTACGGGCCCTTCCAAATCACTGAACGTATAGGACCGATTGCCTACAAGCTTCTCCTTCCTCCAGACTCACGCATCCACACAGTTTTTCATGTCTCCCTCCTCAAATTATGCCCCAACCCATCCACACCACAAATACTACCACCGGTCCCTTATTGCCATGACCTTGAGGACAAGGTCGATCTCGAAAAGATTGGCAATGATACACACAACACGTCTGCAGCACCAGGGGATATTAATTCAAGGCCCAAACGAGCAATCGGCATACCTAGAAGATATTTAGACTAAAGGCAGCACCACTGATGATGCAAGTTGTTAGGAAAGTTAATGCAATTTCTTTTATTTTCTTGTCGTATTTTCTGTTACTGCTGATTTCTTCTTTTTTCTGCAAAGACTGTTAAAAAGTTATGGTCCCCGTGAGGACACGTAGGCCAAGTTGTTAGGACAATGCTATATATGAATGTAAAAAGAATGGTACCGGCAACAAAGAAAATTTTCAATTCTATTTCTTCTCTACTTATCTCCTTCTTCTTCAAATCGTTCTTCCTTCATTCTTGCTGCTACTGTTAGCATCATATCATTTTTGTAGACGTTCTGCCTTCCCCTTCTGTTCATTCCTCCTTTTCGGGCTGCTAGGGCTTCTTAGAACTACATGGTTCATTTTGTTTTTCTTTTTAAATTAATTTTGATTTTTTCTCGATTATCTTTATGATTTTTATTTAAAATCATTTGTCTATGGGTGGATGTAAAAAAATGGATGTATTATTTGTTGGGTAGATGTAATCGTTATTTTATTGGCACACAATCTGATCTTCTCGCTAATGCTTTTTATATTGACTAGTTTAAAACTTCGAATACATGCGAAACATCAATTCCTTTGCATTTCATCGCAAATATGTAAGTACAGACTACGTATCTTATTTGGCTAATGCCTATGCCGATATTGTTTAGCTTGTTAAGTACATAGGAGTTGTGTTTTTTCTGTACCATGCAGCTTCTTATGTTGCTGTTTTGATTGTCATGCAGGAACTGCACGACGTCCCTCTGTTTGTCAGTTTACGCAGCTAATGAAAATATTTCCCCATCTGCTGTTATTTTCCGATCTGCAGTTATTAATGCTGGATATCGCGTATCGGGCACTCATGTCAATCTACTTGGCCTCAAAACTGATACTCCGATGCATGTCAATAATGATTTCATGCGCTGCTAGGTACTCATCTTCTCCTAAATATTTTAGAAGTACACATCAATGCTTTATCTCTGTTACTCTTGTATCTCATTGGCCACTTCAGGAACATCTCCCAACTCATAATTGCTTAAATTTTGTGTCTGACCAACGGATATATATTAACACATAATTATTTTATTTGCTTATTGTTATGTTTAGGTATTTCATTTTGCCACAAAAAATTGCCACCACATTAAAACCTAGTAAAGAACCTTTTTGAAAGGAATAGTGACATAGGGAAAAGAGTAGTTTCTCTTACTCAATCCTAAAATTATTACATAGGATATCCTAATACAGTTTAAACTTTTATTGATGTGTTGAGATTAATTAAGAGGAAACTTTGTTCATGTAACCAAGGCCGGCCCCAGGGCAAGGCAACGAAAGACGGCCGTCTGGGGCAACATGGCGGAGGAGGGCAACATTTTCCATATCCATCTTTACCGATAGTCTGTTGATATAAGTGAAAGGGAAATTTTTTTAATGAGATTAGTTGGTTTGGTGGTTTGTTGTTACCTTCCCAGCTGGAGAACATGAGTTCAAGCATGTCTTCTTGCAACTTTTATTTTTTGTTCCCCTTCCATTCTATGTTTGCCTAGGTCAACTAAAGGTGTAGGGACCGAAAAGATTATAATGTTTCTTCTGCATTGTAGGTGATGAGTCATCCTGTTAAAGCATGTCATTCTGATCAGTCAGAAACATCGGGAGCTTTTATTCTTTCAAAAGAACCAACTCTTCAAGTCAGTTTTGTTGAACCTTTCAGTCATGCATGCTTTATTCAAAGCTGTTTATGCTTTCCATGCAAAGAGTCAAAATTTTGAATAGTTGAAGAGCCAAGGCTATAATATTGCAGGTAACTATGTATCTATGTTTGTTTATCACCCATATTGTATTTTCTTTCCATTACCATTTAGCTCAAGAATATTACTAGAATCATAACAAAAAAGAGGAAAAGAGCAAATGGAAAGTGAAAAATAAATCTAGAATGACAAAATATTACAGGTTTTTGGGTGTGTAGTTTAAAAATTGCAAACAAAATAATTTCTTATACAATATTTATAATATCAAACATAGGACAGACATCAAGGTTTATCATAAAATCATAGTGCTTTTTCAATGCAACAAAGTAGATGATGTGACTGCTCCATTTCATTGAACATTTTACAAATAATATTGACTGTTAATTTCTGTAAATTAAGGAGTTAAGTTTTTTTCCAGTCATACCAGTATGGAAAGCTGCATATATGTTAAAAACATAAATAAATGTATGAAAGATTTAGCAAAAAAAAAGTTTACTTTGATCCAATTAGGTATAACAGTATGAAATCAGAGTGGTATTTAGTCGTTGTCTCTATATTCCTTTCCAACTTTAAAACATTCTTTTGTAATATACATATACATACAGGGCCGGCTCTATAGCATGGGCTGCCCTAGGCAAAGGGTAAAAATAGATGGACGTGGGGGAAATTATCAACAGTAGGAATTGAACCAATGACCACAAACATGAAGTCCAAGTGTACAACCATCCAAGCTATTGAACCTTTACAAATTAAAAGTCATCAACGCATATTTGTTTATAACTTAATATTCACCTGTACCATGCATTTCTTCCATCGTTGCCCCTTTTGAGGGGGGTTGCCCTAGGCGGCAGCCTGCTCCGCCTAGCCCTGGAGCCGGCCCTGTATACATACATACATACATACATACATACATATATATATATATATATATATATATATATATATATGCGAATTTGAATTTATTTGTTCCACAAATATCATTGTCTCCTATAATTATGGGTTCAATAATATTTTAATGGTGATTATATTTTGTACAGTAATTATATTCTTTTTTAATCATTTTGTAGAAAAAATGTTAATGGAAAAAAAATATTGGAGGCATTAAAAATGGCGCACCATGCTAGGATTTGATCCCAGCCACCAAGTGAGTAGAACATACCCTACCACCAAACCACAAAGCCAATTGATACCAGTATGATACATAATATTTTTATCAATAAACTACTAAACCCACCATCACCACCGCCAACCGTTGCCCCTGCCGGACCGGCTGCCCTAGGCGACTGTCTTGCTCGCTTTGCCCTAGGACCGGGCCTGTGTACATTAAATCATATATATATAAACTGTTATCCATCCTAACTGATACTGCTACATAATCCCACTTGGTGCTCCATTATTCTTGAGTTTGTTGTGAAGTATATGATATATAATTAATTCTACTTCAAGAATTTAAATTTATTTATTGCGAAAAGACCATTGTTTCCTATAATTATCCGTTTAGTAATGTTTTCATAGTTTGGTTTATTTGTACAGTTATTATACCTTTTTCCTATCAGTTTGCAACCAAAAAATTGCTGAAAAAATTTATATTTAAATTTGCTTTTCATAGTATTGACCCTTTATAGGAAAATTTTTGCTATTTTTTGAATATACTGTATGTTAAATTGGAAACTTAACCAAAGTAAAGTGGGAATTCTTTATGCACATTGTTAACCAAAAAATATTCTCAGGAATAAAAGCATGAAAGAAGGAACACGAGAGCATTGGTAAAGGTCAAAAAGCACCAAGATGGTTTGGTTAATCATAGCTTCCGACAAGGAGGTGAAAGCACACCAGCAGTACCTTTCGATGAGGTCAAAAGAACGTTTCGACTGCATCAACAAGGAGCTTTCGACAAGGTCGGAGGCTACCCTTCGAACTCCATAGGCAATGCGCTTCCTCCACATACCCTAAACCGTTCAAGGCGTTTGGTTTCGTCTCATTGTATGCACATTGGAGGGGTCTTCCACTAAATTAGCCCATTCAAAAGCATGCATAGTCTTTTGAAATGGTTGGAGCCACGCTCACCCATGAAGGAAGAGCTAAACACCTACTGCCATAATAACAAAGGGTTCCAAGTTAATCAAGGAAAAAGGAAGACTAGTTTCGACAACGTCGAAGGCAAGTGTCCTAATCAACCATGAGGCACATCAGCATTCAAGTCAAAAAAGCGCAACAACAGACCTTTCGACATGGTCGACAGATATCAAGCAACCCTCTATCGACAAGGTCGAAGGGAAACAAAGCAAAAGATAGAGGCCTAACCTCAAGCGGCAACAAAAGGATAACTAAAACCCTTTCGACTAGGTTGAAAGGTATAGCTCAGTGGACATTCACGAAAGCAAAGGGGAAAGCCTTCCGACCATGTCGATAGCTTGAAGGCGAAAGGTCCAAACCCGCGCCTATAAATATGACCTCAGGGGTCAGTGATAAGGGATCCAATTTTTTTCACTTCTCACCTGTATCTTTCTAAAACCTGTAAACCCTAATTCTCAAATTAAATTGGGGATTTGGTCAATTTGTACAATTGAGTTCAATAAAAAGAAGAGGATAATAATAGCATTTACTAACAGCTTAGATTTCCTTACTTCTTCATGAATATCTCAGTCTACGGATAAATTGGTCGAAAGGACTCCCTACCGATTGTGTCGAAACCCTTAGTGTTTAAGTTTCTTAGAAGCTTTAGCTCAAGTACATTCGGCAACAAGTGTTCCCCTTTCGACAGAGTCGAAACCATTCCAACTCTCTTACCTCCAGTAACAATCAGGATTCAACCTAAACTCCTTGGTCCGAGTCGAAAGGCGGTCTCGACATAGACCATAGTCAACTCATTCGAAAGATACTATCAGAGAGAAGTCTCCCCTTTCGACTACGTCGAAAGGTCTTAAAGTCAAGTTCTTAACCATACCTACTCATCTGAGAATCTCAAACAAATCTCACTCATTCGAAGGGAGGTTTCGAAAGTGTTACACCTAATTCAATTCCAAATTTGAGGTGTTGACAAGTTTTCTTGTCAACGTTTTTGGTGCTAAAAGGAGGGCCTAAACCTCCATTTTCCGACAACTTTCATCTATGATCAACTGCATAAAGAACTTCGTCTAAAAGAGGAATATGGTAAGAGCAAGGAGTAATAACAGCAATCCAAGCAAAGAGACTGCTTTACAATCGACTTGGAAGGATCACATGGTCCTAGATTATAACGTAAGAAATGCAGGAATTGGGCAACCTTCGATCCTAACAAGATTGGAAGACAATGAGATCAAGGCCCAGAATCAACGATCACAAATGATAGCAATGCGAGGATTTTTTGAAAGGGCTCCATCTAGAGAATCATTAAGGATTATAGAAGTAGAGGATGAAGTGCTACCTCCAAACGAGGTAGAGGATCAAAGGTTAAGCCGAGAAAGTCAAGCAAAAAGGTCCCTCGAGCAGTCAAATAGTCAAATCCAAGGAAAAAGCGAAGATTGCAACAGAAATGAGACTATCCAAGAAGGCATTCAATACCAAATAATGATGAATACAATTAAGGAAAAAGGGATTGTTAACCCAGAGGAATATGTTATCCTGTAAATAAAACCACTTTTCTGAAGAAATAATGGAAGTTAATCTCCCCCACACATCCAAATTCCTCTGCTGAAATATGATGGGACAACCGACCCAGATGATCATCTTGTGGCTTTTGAAAACTGGATGAATATATATGATGCCCCCGAGGAAATTTGCTGCAAACTTTTTCCTATTACTTTTCAAGGAGCAGATATAAAATGGTACAGGAGTTACCGAATGAAAACCATCTATTCTTGTAAACAATTCACTTACGATTTTGTGGCTCAATTTTCTGTATTCAGAGATACAACTATGGACTTTAGCTTGTTGGCAATGATCAGACAAAAACCAGAAGAGCTGCTTGGTGAATACTTGAACAGGTTTAGCTCAGAAGCATTAAAAGCAGAAAGTACCACCGTCGGGGAGAAACTTATAGCAGTTCGATCAGGGCTAATTAAGCAAACCCCTTTCTGGAAAGACCTTCTATTAATGGAGGTAAAGATATACAATATTTCTTCCTTCGAGCTGAGAAGTTTATCCCAATGGATGAAAAGCATCATGTTATGAAGGAGTTTCATCGAGAATGTAAAGAAGAGAAATCTGACCCTAGGCGGCTTGATAAGAGACCAAGGGAAAGTGAAAATCCAAAGGGAAGTCGAAAAAAGATCTCCAAATCAAATCACGTAGCCCTAAACAAACCCCTCTCCCACATATTCGTCATAATAAAGGACAACGAGAATTTCAAAGCTCCTTCTAAAATGCAAAGCGCTCCGAAACCAAATAAAGGAGGTGATTACTGCAATTACCATAAAGCGAATGGACACAAAACCGACGACTGCCGTATTTTAGCAGAAGCAATTCAAGGCATGATTAGGTCAGGATTTTTAAAGGAGTTCGTTAAAGAAACTTAAAAGACATTTTATCCCAGCTAAGAAGAAAGCAGCTCAGCAACTATTAAAAACAGATTCCTATCACATCGTGAAGTCTCGCAGCTTTAGTTCAACTATGAACTCTTTCTCTCTTTTCATATCTTTTTAACTCAACTTGTACTTTCATCCATGTTTAGATTTGTGTTGTGCATTGACCATGTACTAATTGAAATTCGAGTGCAATTACAGGTAAAAGAAAATCAGTCCAAAGCATTCAACACACTCTTAGAGCACGACAAATTTCCAGCTACTTGAAAAGACGACTCAGATGCCAGATATGTGGCAGTTGTCAATAAATCAATCAATGCAGTACAAAGACCTCCTTCCACAAGATATTAAAGCGTCACCAGTCCTACATTAGCTTTAAAGAAAATCTATATATACCAACTCTATTTTTAGCTAATAATTTTAAAAGAAATTTCTCAAACATATCTTCTTAAGAAAACTATTTTCAATTACCCCATGGCCTGGAAGAAAACAAATGCCTATTTGTACTAAATATCGGTTTATGCAACCTATTTGAGATATTATATTGCATTAATTAATGCACACAAAAGACTTCAAATCGATTAATTTCAGTATTTTAAGGTTTTCTAAATTATGGGAAAAGAAAAGCTTATTCATACTTTCAGAAAGATTTTGAAAGCACAAAAGTTTATTGGAACTCAAACTAGAGAATCCTATTCTCAACTAAAAGATCGTTGGTTCATGAATCATGACCTCCTAGCCTCCTATTTGAGATTTGTGTCTCCATTATTAGAATAGTAAGAAAGTTCTTGCAAAAGACTGCATTGAGAAAAACTCTTTTATCAAAAGAATTCATGAATCCAAACTATTTTTCAAAAGGTGACTCTTCAATATATAAGAAAGGTTTAATTACAAAATTCTTTCTTTCAAAGGAGACTCCATTTTAATTGGCCAAGAATTATTTTCATATACAAATACTCAAGCCTACGATGCTATTCCGTAGCACCTCCTAGAGGAGGGGCATAAGCCCACGACGCTATTCCGTGGCACCTCTTGGAGGGAGGGACATAAACCTACGACGCTATTCCGTAGCATCTCCTAGAGGGAGAGATAGAACCCCTAACGTCAAAACCAACTCTTAAGGGATGTGTCGGGGTAGCACCCATCAACGACCTTCTGGAGGAAGGTCAGCTAAGTATACATCCCTTTGAGACAAGGAAAGCCCAAAGAGAGGCTCGTCAAACAATGGACTAAGATGTCAAAGCCCAGGAAGAGGCTCATCAAAGAGTGGACTAAGACGTCCAAGTCCAGTGGGCGCTCCAAGGACAAAGATGACTACAACTCAAGGCAAAAGTCAAAACCCAAGAGAATAAAGGGTTAAAGAAAGAAATCTATCTATCAACCGAGGCAAAATTAAAATCCTAAAGAGGGATGCAAATAGAGACGACAGGGCGAAGGTATCCAATACTATAATAAAAAAACAGACAAAGAGTTCAAAATCATATTCAAAAGAGGCAAGATATAAATTAGCAAATCTTAAAACATCTATTGATTAAAAAGTAATTTCCATGGAAAAGGAAAGAATCTGTATCACGAGAGAAGGCATGAGATTGGAAATTGGAAAAGAGAATCCGTAATGTGATAGCAAAAGCAACTACCAATGCCACAAAAATGGAATAAGCAACAAATACCAATGATAGTAGAAACTACAGACAAAGAATAGATTGAGTAAATTACTACCGAATCTCCGGAAATAGGATGATCCCTTAGAACAAGAGAACTCTACAAGTATATGGGAAGCCAATATTCTAATTAATTACATGGGCTTTGCAGATACGATTCAATTCCAATATACCAAAAACTTTACTGACCCATAGGTTTAGGAATTTGTTGCTTGGATTACTAAATTTACTATGACCCGGTAAATTTCTAATTTCGATTTTGGATTAGTTTCTAGTAATTTATTTGGCAGATCCCATCTTGGCAAAGTTTTGGTTAAATTCTTGATTTCGTGGACTTTTAGTTCCTTTGCTTGAAATTCCATTTTTGGATTTGGTCAACTTTGGACTCCTACACTTACTTTATGATGATTTATTGGTTTCATGAACTTTCAACTTCCTCATTGACCTTTATGACGATTCATGAATTCTACATGTTACATTTCCATATTGAATTTTCATGATGATTTCCTATTGATCACTTATTTCATGGGTTCATGATTTCTTGGCTCCCTTTATTGGATTTGCATAATAATTTGTGGATTTACCATTGATTTTCTGATTTTGAACAAGGATGGACAGGTTTCATGTAACATTTTTTATTCTTGGATTTTTGAGTTCCTTTCTTTTAACTATTCCCCTATTTAATTGAATCTAAAGTTTCCTTGCTGATTTTTGTGATGATTGATTAATTTCACATTCCTAATTTCCTTATTTGGATTTTCGATGGCCTTTTACTGAGCTTTCGACTTGATGAATTCTGAATTACTTGTTGATTTTCATGATGATTTGTGAATTTCTAAATTCCTTAATGAATGTTCGATAATCCATTATGAGATTTCTGATTTAGTAAATTTCGAATTTCCTTGTGGATATTTGTGATGATTGCTGAATTTTATATTTTTGATTTCGTCAATGGATTTGCGATGATTTCTTATTGGATTTTTGATATAATGAATTATGAATCTCCTTGCTGTTTTTTATAATTATTTATGATTTTTGTTTTCTTTATTTCCTTGTTGAAATTTGGATAGTCCTCTGCTGTTTTTTCGCTTTGATGAACCATACACTTCCTTATGAATTTTTATAAAGGTTTATGATATTTAGTATTTTCGATTAACTTATTGGATCTCTGGATCCTTAATTTTTTGAATCCTGAATTTCTTTATTCATTTTCATGAAGATTTGGGAATTTTGTATTTCTGATTTCCGAGTTGAAATTTCTAGTGAACGCTTATTGAATTTCTGGTTTAATGAGTTCTAACGTTTCTTGAGGGTCTTAATGATGATTTATAAATTACATGTGCATGATTTCCTTATTGGATTTTGGACGATCTCTTCTTAGATTCTAAATTTTATGGATTTTAAACCTCCTTGTGAATTTTGTTGGTAATTCATGAATTTCATATTTTTGATTGAGACCCCCATTGGACTCCGGACTTTGAAGAGTTTAATATTGTATTAGTGAATTTTATGGTGATTTGTGAATTTTTCATTAAATTTAAAATTCAATTTCAATACAAAATACTCATATTTCCAAATGAAATTGATACTAAACTGCTTACTACTTTCTCACTAAGTAAGAATTATTAACCAATGATGTTAAGAGAGGTTTAACTCAAGGAAGGAAAAACTAGGGAATATAGCTGATTTTCTCCTAAGGTTCATCTAATTGAATCATTGTCTGCAAACCAGGTGATATTATTCCACATTCTTAATCATATTCATCTCAAAATATTTTATCCTAAAATATTAACAAACAACATCTTGAACATTGACTCTATAAATTTAAGATTACTCTTTAAAGTCTCATAACAAGGTTACAATCTTAATAGAGGTTATTATCAATTTCGCAGGGAATGAAGAGAAAAGTTTCTTGAAGTTTTTGTCCTAGAAAACAAAAACTTCTTTCATGCTGGGGGGCTTAATGTTAACCATAAAATATTCTTAGGCATAAAATCATGAAAGAAGGAACACGAGAGCATTGTTAAAGGTCAAAAAGAACCAAGATGGTTTGGTTAATCATAGCTTCTGACAAGGAGATGAAAGCACACCAGTAGTACCTTTCGATCAGGTCAAAAGAATGTTTCGACTGCATCAACAAGGAGCTTTCGAAAATGTCGAAGGCTACCCTTCGAACTCCATAGGCAATGCGCTTCCTCCATATACCCCAAAACGTTCAAGGCATTTGGTTTCGTTTCATCATATGCACATTGGAGGGGTCTTCCACTAAATTAGCCTTTTCGAAATGGTTAGAGCCACGCTCAACCATGAAGGAAGAGCTAAACACCTACTGCCATAATAACACATGGTTCCGAGTTAATCACGGAAAAAGGAAGCCTAGTTTTAACAGCATCGAAGGCAAGCATCAAAATCAACCATGAGGCACATCAGCATTCAAGTCAAAAAAGCACAACAATAGACCTTTCGACAAGGTCGACAGGATATCAAGCAACCCTCTCTCGATAATGTCGAAGGGAAACAAAGCAAAAGAAAGAGGCCTAACCTCAAGCGACAACAAAAGGATAACTAAAACCCTTTTGACTAGGTCGAAAGATATACCTCAATGGACATTCACAAAAGCAAAGGGGAAGGCCTTTCGACCATGTCGATAGCTTGGAGGCGAAAGGTCCAAACCCGCGCCTATAAATATGACCCCAGGGGTTAGTGATAGGGGATTCGATTTTTCCCACTTCTCACCTGTATCTTTCTGAAACCTGTAAATCCTAATTATCAAATTAAATTGGGGATTTGGTCAATTTGTACAATTGAGTTCAATAAAAAGAAGATGATAATAATAGCATTTACTAACAGCTCAGATTTCCTTACTTCTACATGAATATCTCAGTCTGCGGATAAATTGGTCGAAAGGATTCCCTATCGATTGTGTTGAAACCCTTAGTGTTTAAGTTTCTTAAAAGCTTTAGCTCAAATCCATTCGGCAATAAGTGTTCCCCTTTCGACAGAGTCGAAACCATTCCAACTATCTTACCTCCAGTAACAATCAGGATTCAACCTAAACTCCTTGGTCTGAGTCGAAAGGCGGTCTCGACATAGACCACAATCAACTCATTCGAAAGATACTAGAGTGAAGTCTCCCCTTTCGACTAAGTCGAAAGGTCTTAAAGTCAAGTTCTTAACCATACATACTCATCTGAGAAGCTCAAGCAAATCTCACTCATTCGAAGGGAGGTTTCGAAAGTGTTACACCTAATTCAATTCCAAATTTGAGGCATTGACAAGTTTACTTGTCAAAACACATGTTCAATACTAAAACTTTAATACTGTCATGATTTGCTACTTAGCCAAAGGAAGAAGTAATCGTCGATAATTTTGCAGGACTACTAATTCTTGGAGCCATCCTTGAATCAGTTTTTTGTAGTACGTGGTGCATTCATTATTGATCTCTAATCAAATTATCGTATGATAACTGGCCTTTAGAGAAAACAAGATTGGATCTCTACGAGGGGTAGGAGTAAGTCCACACTTCATATTGGACCTCTAGGAGGGGTAGCATTCATTATTGATTTGTTTAAGATTTGGGTATTGGAAATAGTAATATTTTTTGGGTATAAGCAGAGCATAGTTTGAACAAGTAGTTAGCCTCTCTTTCAAGAAACATGGAGTGATGACATGTCTCAAGAATAAAGGGAAAATATAACAAGTATAAGTAAACATATGGTTGTTATTGAAGAGGTTTTTAAGAATGTAAATTTATAGGTACACTTCTGACTAAATGCAAATTGGTTTTTGTATTTTTTTAATTTATAAATATATAAATTGTGCATTGCTAATTCATTATACTGCATATATATTTAATATTTGGATGAACCAATTCATCTACATAATGATGTTAAATGCTTAATACATCTATTCTGCTTGACATCACTTCACACCATTATTTTCTTTATATAAATATAAAAAACTCAGGTAATTAGGGTCATCTTAGTTGGGTTGGTGGCTGTAGACCAAATTCATCTAAGGACCCTATAAAAATATATATTATATACTAATCCTAATCTCGGTTGGGTTAATGGCCCTAATAAAATTTCATGTATTTTAATATATATTTTTATTATTAATCCCAGCTAATTGCCTTAGTTAGAAGAAGGCATTTGATCAGTTTTATGGTAAAATATACAAGTTCGGTTAAAATGAAAAAGTTGGAAATTGAGCCACAACAACCAAGTCATTCGGTCAATTCAGTTGGTTTTTTCTTTTTAAACGAACTAAAAACTAAAATATAATAGTCGATAATCGTAATAAGATATTAAATTTGTACATATACAAATTATATGGATTGTATAATAGGATTTTAAATTATATTGAATTATAGGATAATTTAAATTACAATTAAAACATTATTCGTTTGATAATTTAGTTTAAACTAACAACCATGTAAAATTACCATACAAATTGATTCAAAGCCATTGTAATTAACGCACATGAATTATAATAATATTTTTGATATAATTTAATCAACCAAATTTTTATATTTGTGTACTAAAATATTTATTATTCTTATATTCTCAGATCTACCTAAACATGCTATTCATGTATGACAACTGAAGATATATTAGGATAAAACAGGAAAAGTTTATTTCAAAATAATGTAAAGTTTTAAGTCAATAACAACATGAGATCAGTAAATATAACAAAAATTTCAATGGTTGCTAAATCGCAAAAAAATAGTTTTAGGTGGCTCAACATTGTACTATTATAATTCTTAATATTTGGGTGGTTAAAATAAAACCATAAGCACTACATTTTAAGAATTTACCGACTACTTTAGTCCATGTCACCTTTGTAGAGTTAGGCAATGAAAGAATGCATAAATGAGGATTTAATGGTGTAAGTGTCAAGTATTCTTAAGCTAAACACACCAAATTTTAAAGTATCACAAATGGCAACTGCACCTATACAATATAGCTGATTTAAGCTTTGTAGTTTGGCCTTAGTACCATTCACAGTAATTGTTTGCTTCTAGTCTGAAGTTTTAGTATTATAAATTTTACGTTTTTATAAGATGAAGTTTTTATGTATATTTTGATGTTTGTAATGTGTGGTGAAGTTCTTTTGTTAGTTGAAGTTCTGATATTTTGAAGTATGTGGAATTTGGTTTGAAATTCATGCGTTTGATATTGTTTTTCTTAAAAATTGATTATAGATTAGTTGTTATAAAATTGAACTGGACATTTGAAATTCAGTTATACATAGGTGTAATGCAACATGACATACTTTGGGAAATATAAATCAGCACACTGTTATTTAAAAATGTGTGTAACGTATATTACTGTTATAAAATTTATAGTTTTATTCTTTAGTTACGGAAATATCCGTTACACTTTTTTCATTAACAACGTTAATAACCGTTACAATATTTCCACTAGCAACGGTTATAGCCGTGATAATTTTTCCATTAGAAACGATTATAACTATTACAATTTTTTCATCTGTAACAGATATAACCATTACGATATTTGTGGTAAAAATTTAGAGCATTGATCACACTCTTTCAACCACCTAATCTTATACTTTTGCTTTATATCCATTGCATGACCGTGCATAAGGTTTTCCAAGGACAGTAAATTATCATTATACTGCTGTATTAATTCATTATTCCCTGGATTAGCTAGTAATTGCTCATATAGATCATTATATGATTTTCTCACCCGATCAATTAACTCATGAATGATTGATTTACGTTTGTTCCATTCTTTTAATTGTCTTTTGGTATTTTTTAAGTTTGCATAAGAATTGAAACAAAGGATTACCTGTTGTAGCAATATTCCATGCATTCACCACTACATTATAATAACCACTACATTCATTCTCGACACTTTTATTTGAAAAGTGTTGTGTTTCGGCACTTCGATGCACTTTCAAATGCGAGCAAACCCTAACAGTTCTCCTCCTTGGCGAGCATTTCCTCTAACCTTCATTTGGAGCACACTGAAGAAGTTCTACAGTGGGATCAAGCTATCTTTTTCTCACTTCTTATGCAGTTGGCAAGGCTGCATTACCAAATCTCCAGCTTAAGGCAAGTACTTTCTCTCAAACCATCTTGGTGCATCGGTTCTCAATGCAGTGGTGCAGGCTGCTTACATATCTCCAAGCCTCAAGGAGTCCTTGCTTCGGTCACTCTCGCATCGTCTAATGGTCTCTTGAACCATCGACTCTGATACCATATTATGTTTCGGCACTCCGACGCGTCTCTATAAACGCGCGCTACGTTGTTCTGTAATGGCGCCACCTAATAAAACTTCCGATGTGCTAGTGTCCCGATTGAATATCCCTTTCATCGCCTTTTGGAATGGGCACATACATGGTCTTGGCAATAATTGCTTGTAACAAAAGTAATTTCCAATGTTACGTGCCACCAATCCCACATAAAGACACGTTATGCACCATATTTCTTGCGATGTGGAACTTAGCGTTCAACCCACACACTCTCAAATGTGAGGCACACTAAATAAAGGGAACATTATTATTATTTTTGTTGCATTTTTTATCGAAATAAATTAATAACAGACAGTGGTCACTCGTCGAGTGATTTAAAATTTCAATATTAGCCCATGGAAAGACTTTCTAGAAAGGCAAATTATAAAAAAAAACTCTATCAATCTTACTATGAGTGACATTTCTTTACCTCCTCGCCAAGTAAACTTATTGCCTATATACCTCATTTTAGCCAAGCCTGTAGTCAAAATTGTGGTGAAAATCCTGTCATCTACATTAGTGAATAAGTTGTCTGGACCCCATCGATCATTGTTGTATAAGACATAGTTAAAATCCCTCGCTATAATCCATGGGATATTGACAATTCTTCCCAAACTTGTAATATGATTAGCATTTTCCTATCATTTGGGGTGAAGAGACCATAAATGGCAGTAAATAACAGTTCAGTTCCACCTTTTTTTTAAAAATGCAAGAAATATACTGCTCACCACATGACTGTGAAATACGGTATAATCCTAGGTCAGTGATGAAACT
This sequence comes from Allium fistulosum, assembly GCA_030737815.1. Lineage (NCBI taxonomy): Eukaryota > Viridiplantae > Streptophyta > Magnoliopsida > Asparagales > Amaryllidaceae > Allium > Allium fistulosum. The sequence goes on along the minus strand of CM060902.1, from coordinate 188,910,620 downwards.
AGTATTTTCTTGATCCGGTTCGTGCATTAGGATCTGGTTATAGAGTAATGTTGCTTGGTCTAAAGAATGCAGGAGTCACATATCAAAGACTAGTGAATACAATGTTCAAGAGCCAGATCGGGAAAACTATGGAAGTTTATATGGACGACATGTTAGTCAAATCCCGAGTAGCCGCTAACCACCAAGATAATCTTGCGGAGATGTTCAAGATACTCCGTAAATACGGAATGAAGCTTAACCCACTCAAATGTCATTTTGGGGTGGCTTCTGGGAAATTCTTGTGATTCATAGTGAGTGCCCGGGGCATCGAAGCAAATCCGGAGCAAATAACGACATTACGAGAAGTCCAAGCTCCTAAGAATAAGAGAGAACTTCAAAGTTTAGATGGAAAAGTTGCAGCACTAAGCCGTTTTATCTCAAAAGCTACAGACAAATGTGTACCATTCTTCGATGCATTGAAGAAGGGAAAGAAAAACTTTGAGTGGAGTGAGGCTTGTCAAACAGCCTTTGAGGGACTACAACAACAAATACATAAAAAGACATCTCCAGTGTCAGAGTCCAGGATCTACCTGTGGCCTTAATGACAACAGCCAATGTACTCCTTGAAGACCACGAACTATGATATACTACTAAAGGAAGAGGAGTTCAGCGGGCGAAAATCGACTAAGTCAATGGGTCGCCAGCAAACCATGGAGTTCATCAATTTTCGACCACTGAGTCATCTCGGGTCGCCCACACCTTACCCGAGACCTGAAAATGATGGGCCTAGCCTAGGAACCCTCCAACCTCTATTAATAGCTTGCCTCCTGCAACATAAAAGGGGTTCTGAAAACTGACTGCTAAAGTGGGCTGGAACTCTTCTTCACCTCCAACCTTCCACGCAACGATCTTAGAAGGAATACACCATGATTTTTCGATGGATTCTAACTCTGGAGATCCAATTCAACTTAGGATTAGCTAAGCCTTGTAGTCAAACAACCTCTGTAATAGCAGTCAGCATATAATAAAAATATAAAGTGGACGTAGACTTAGTTAACAGCCGAACCACTATAAAAAATTTCTGTCTCTTTTCCTTTATTGCTTCTTATTTCTATGATCTGTTATATTGCTCTGTGAATATAGAGCTGGTGCTTTCAAATATAAACTAGGATGTTGGTCCACTTTTTGGTTCAACATTTTGGTGTTTTTATTGAAAATATAAAGTATACGTAATCTAAATGGAGAATCACGGTGTATTTCTTCTAAGATCGTTGCGTGGAACGTTGGAGACGAAGAAGAGTTCCAGCCCAGCTTTAGCAGTCAGTTTTCAGAACCCCTTTTATGTTGCAGGAGGCAAGCTATTTATAGAGGTTGGAGTGCTCCTGGACTAGGCCCATCATTTTTAGGTCTCAGGTAAGGTGTAGGCCATCTGAGATGACTTAGTGGTCGAAAATTGATGAAATCCATAGGATTCGGTGCTTTAGTGCTGGTCTGATTGCACCCCTTGGGAAGTCCTTATGCCCAAGTGTCCGTACTTTTGGTCTTGGTCGTGGAGTCTGTAATTTTTCTTTGTTGGCCGCTGTTGTGTGGGTACGACCCCCATATTTTGATTCTATGTTCATAAAATCACAACAACGCAATAGTATCTTGACTTGTAACTTTGTCTATCTTGTTAACTTTTGAGATAAAACTTGTGAGTTTATTGTTGTTTGAAGTGACAGGACTTGTGGACTCTTTGCATTTAGGTGATTTTATCTCTATGCAGGTATATGGGCTTCCAAATATTTAGGTTACATATTAACAATATCTTGCCTTTTGTATTACTGTTAGATGCATTAGAGTAATAATCCCATTCAAGATTTAAAGTCATTACAAACTTTTTTCATTGCTATAATTTAGTTTGTATTTAGTAATTGCGATGACTGAAGGGTTATATTTATGTACATCAATTAAAAATTAGCATCTTGTAGGGGAATTCAGTCCCTTAACGTTCCATACAAGGAACGTCATTAATCAACAATCAATGAGTTTCCCCTATTCTCCGAGCTGCTAGGGGAACCGCTCATTTTGCTCCTTTTACTTTTTCTAGGCTTTGATTTGATTTGTTATACTAATTCTTCCTATGTAGGATTATTAATTACATATATTAAGATATTGGCCTTGAACTCAAATGGGGCATCTTTTGCACGTGTTCGTCTTGTAATACGAGCCAAAGAGCTAGAAATTGGTTGCGTAGAATCCGCATAAGATGGCTGGGCCATCTCAGAACTGTGTATAATTTAAGACTGGTGCTCTGTGTTATACGTCTAGTATACCAAAATAGAGAATAATCAATTATAAACTCGTCACACAAGTTTATAACTCAGATTTCCACTACACTGGAATTCTGTATTAATTATTATAACAATATGAATGTTGTAAATAAATTACAACAACAGCGTTATACTATTTTGAATAAATAGTATAACAAAATTAAAGGGTAGAATGTAGAATAACAGTTCTAACCCGATTTTGTCTAAGGCTCGTCGTAATGATTTCCTTAAGAATTTTATTTCAAAAATTCTCCCAAGATACAACAGACATAATCTGCACGAGATTGTAATGAGTATGTCAACTCTGTGATATATTATTTAGAGCAGTAGAGAAGGAAGAAGCAGAAGAAATTAGTCTGCAATAGAATGAATGAGAATGTGATCAGGATTCTCATCTATTTATAATTTTGTCCGCATCCCTTCAAATAGTCGCGTCCGTTTGATGGGTCGCACCCGCTGTCCTTTGAACGCTGCTGCTCGTTAACAGGTCACACCCGTTCATTCCTGCTACTGCCATAAGCCGCACCCGCTACCGGCTGTGTCCATTCGCCAAAAACCCACGCCCGCTTCAGAAGTCGCACCTCCTCAGTTGATCCGTGTCCGCTTATGAACAGTCGTGTCTGTTCATATAGACTGCAGCTGTTTAAAAAACCCGACCCAGTTTTGCAGTAAAATATGATGATATTAGATCCAAACCCAAACCCGACACGGCCCGGTTCGGTCGGACAGACGGCGGCGGCGGCGCGCGCGTGTGTGGTGGAGATGCATGATCTTCCTCCTCACAACGAAGCATACATTTGGGTGCCCCTAGGCCCCAACATCTTCATTACAAAGCCATATATATATTGGAATGGCTTTGTAAATTTGGCGATGTGGGACAAGTGTATTTCATTTACACTAGGAATTCTAACAATCCCCCACATAAATGATAATATACTTTCCTCCACAAAAAGCGAAATATCACAGAGTACATATGGAATAATGCTTTATCGTGGATAAGTATATATTTCACTTTGAACTTTCCCTAGTTAAAACTTATCGGATCTACTTGGCTAATCGGTGAATTATTTCATCTTGAACCGTCGGCCTTTATTGTATATCCAGACAATAAGCTTTACCAAGCATTGATTCCCTTCTCATCCAATCTCTTGGTTGTGTTCATTTTGGTCCTGAACAATTTTTGGTTCTGCGAGTGTTTTAGAGAATAAAAGCCTTTTAATATTCTCATAGAGCCGACCCAGCTCACACTAACATAGGTGATCGCAACCATTAAGAGTATCCTACATATACCCCACTTGTTATATTCAAGATATGGTCATCATTAAAAAACATAGTTTTAACCTTTAAATACTTCTGTAGGCATGCATTTATATTGTGCACCATAGGAATGGAGTTGGACTATGTCCAAGCAAATGCATTACGTCTTGAGTTACTCAGAACTGGTTTGCCTATTGATCCTAGTCCGTGGGATCTCCAGTCGCTAGGATAGGTTTCCGTATAAGATAACTCTTTTTGGTTTAGGCTTTTAAACCCATTCCCCTCGATGCGCAGTCAATTTTCTCTCTTGATAAACCTTTAGTAAATGGATCCGCTAGGTTATCATTTGTTCTCACATAATCTATGGAAATAGTTCCATTTGAGAGTAACTGCCTAACTGTGTTATGGCGTCGACGAATATGTCGTGACTTTTCATTATACACAAAGTTGTGCGCTCTGCTTAGCGCAGCTTGGTTATCACAGTGTATGCATATGGCCGGTACAGGTTTAGGCCAAAATGGATTATCTTCTAAAAAGTGACAAAGCCATTCTGCTTCTTCGCCTGCTTTATCTAAAGCGATGAACTCTGATTCCATAGTGGATCGAGCTATGCATGTTTGTTTAGTAGATTTCCATGACACTGCTGCCCTGCTAAGGTAAAGGCATAACCACTCGTTGATTTTGATTCCTCTGAATCAGTAATCCAATTTGCATCACTATATCCTTCTAAGACGGCAGGATATTTTCCATAATGTAAGGAATAATTTGTGGTATTTTTTAAATATCCAAGCACTCTCATTAGTGCTTTCCAGTGTTCCTTTCCTGGATTGCTTGTATACCTACTCAGTCGACTTACTGCATAAGCTATATCTGGTCTTGTGCAATTCATGAGATACATGAGACATCCTATTACACGAGAGTATTCCAGTTGCATTACACTCTCATTAGTGTTTTAATGCAGTACTTCTGATGGATTAAAAGGTGTTCTCACTCCTTTAATTCCATAGTCTTGGAATTTTTCAATCACTTTGTCTACATAGTGTGACTGAGATAATTCAATTCCATTAGGAGTTCTTATTATTTGGATTCCCAAAATAACGTCTGCAACTCCTAAATCTTTCATATCGAAATTGCTAGTTAACATCTTCTTTATGGTCTCTATTACCTGAGTATTTGGACCAAATATTAACATATCGTCTACATATAAACAAATCATCACATATGATTGTCCAATTTATTTATAATAAACACACTTATCACATTCATTTATACGAAAACCATTTCTCATCACGACTATCAAATTTTGCGTGCCATTGTTTTGGAGCTTGTTTTAGTCCGTATAATGATTTTACTAATCTACAGACTTTGTTTTCATTTCCTTTGGAAACAAAACCTTCAGGTTGCTCCATGTAGATCTCCTCATCGAGATCTCCATTTAAAAATGTTGTCTTTACATCCATTTGATGAATTTCTAGACCATAAATTGATGCAATTGCTATTAGCATTCTTATAGAGGTTATTCGTGTTACCGGCGAATATGTATCAAAGAAGTCTACTCTTTCTTTTTGACGATATCCTTTGGCTACTAATCTGGCTTTATACTTGTCGATAGAGCCATCTGCTTTCATTTTCTTCTTGAAAATCCATTTGCAGCCAATAGGTTTTATTCTAGGTGGAATATCAACAATTTCCCAAGTTTTATTACTTAGAATTGAATCAATCTCACTTCGGATTGCTTCTTTCCAACATGAGGATTCAGAAGATGACATTGCTTCCTTGTACGTTTGAGGTTCGTGCTCTAATACATATGTCAAAAAGTCCGAACCAAATGTTTTGGAAGTTCTAGCCCTTACGCTTCTTCTTGGTTCAGCATCCTCAATTTCATGATGAGTTTCATCTTCATGCGAATCTTTTGATTCTTCCCTTGTCCTTTTTGGGACATTATTTCTTTCATTCCTTTTGTGCGGAAACACCTCTTCAAAGAATGAGGCATCTCTTGATTCCATGATTGTATTTACATGAATATCAGCTATATCAGACTTGAATACCAAAAATCTATATGCACTACTATTTTGGGCTGGCCCTAGATAGTAGCAATCTACTGTTTTTGGTCAAAGTTTGACTTTCTTGGGAGATGAAACTGGAACTTTTGCCAAGCACCCCCACACTTTGAGGTATTTAAAACTTAGTTTGTGTCCTTTCCATATCTCATATGGAATTGTTCCTGTTTTATTATGAGGGACTTTGTTTAATATGTGATTAGACATATTTAAGGCTTCCCCCCACAAGTTCGTCGATAGACCAGAAGTTAAAAGCATGGCGGTAATCATGTCTTTTAACGTTCTGTTCTTCCTCTCGGCTACACCATTTTGTTGTGGTGAATATGGAGCTGTTGTTTGATGAATTATACCATTTTCGGCACAGAACTGTTCAAATGGTGATTCATATTCTCCACCTCGATCAGATCTCAATATCTTGATCTTTTTATTTAACTGATTTTCTACCTCAGCTTTGTACTTTATAAATGATGTAATTGCTTCATCTTTACTATTCAAAAGATATACATAGCAATATCGCATATAATCATCAATAAACGTGATAAAGTACTTTTTCCCACCTCTTGTAGGTAATGATTTAAAATCACATAAATCTGTATGAACCAAACCTAGTGGTTCGGTGCTTCTATCAACAGATTGAAATGGTTTTTTAACCATTTTTGCTTCTACACATGTCTCATATTTGTAGTTCTTATCTACTTGGAATTTTGGAATTAATCCCAAGTTTGATAATATTTTCATTTTTCGGAAATTTATGTGTCCTAATCTATCATGCCATAGTAAAATTTCGTGCTCAAGCAAGTAAGAAACTTCAATTTTATTAATAGCACAATCAGAATACATAGTTTTATTGCCGATAACGACTACATTTGCCTTAAATAGGCCATCACATAAATATCTCCTTCCGATATACATTCCAGCTTTGGACAGAACCATCTTGTCTGACTCGAACACCATTCTGAATCCTTTCTTTGATAATACTGCACCAGAGATGAGATTCTTGCGTATGTCTAGAACGTGGAGCACGTCATTCAACTTGACAGTTTTTCCTGAAGTAAACTTGAGGATTACTGTGCCACTGCCTTCGATCATAGATACTGCAGAATTACCCATATAGAGTTTCTCTTCATGATCGAATTTCTTGTATGTAGAGAACATGGATTTGTCAGAGCAGACATGACGAGTAGCGCCTGTGTCCACCCACCATTGGTTAAGATTCTGAACCATATTGCATTCAGATACAACTGCCGAGAAGTTGGACTCATCCACAAACCCAACATTCACCATTAAACTTTTTGGTTCGTTTGTTGTCTTTTGGTTTGTTGTCTTGAGCTTTCCTTTTCTTCTGGAAATTCTTCTTTTTGTTTTTGGTCTTTGAATCTTCAGCCACAAATGCCTCCTCGCTTTGTTTTGTAATTCCACGGTTATCTGCTTCAATTTTCAATCGGACTATGAGATCCTGTAAAGAGATTTCCTTCTTTTTATGCTTTAGATAATTGCGGTAATCTCTCCACGACGGTGGCAGTTTTCCCGTGATGGCTTCAACCAAAAACGATTCTCCAACCTTATGACCTTCCGCTTCGAGTTCATGAATAATGATTTGTAGTTCATGTAATTGAGCAGTCACCAGTTTGGAGTTAACCATCTTGTAGTCCATGAATTTGTCTACAATGAATTTCTTAAGACTGATATTCTGCATCTTATACTTCGTGGCAAGTGCATTCCAAAGTGCTTTTGTTGTCTTTAGAGGTTGATATACTTTGTATAGCACCTTGTCGAGACAATTCAGAATATAGTTTCTGCATAGGAAATCGGAATGTTTCCATGTAGCAACATCTGCTTCCTTGCCTGGTGCAGAAATCGGTTCCTCCTCCTCGAGATACCGTTGCAGACCGAGTGTGGTGAGGTAAAATAACATCTGATTCTGCCATGTTAAAAAATCGTCACCATCTCCCTTGAACGGTTCAGGTCTGTTGTGAGTAGTAGTCTTTAAAAATTCTACTGTTGCCATCTCTGTTTTAGTAAAAAAACAGTAAAATTCTTAAGATGTTATACGTCTAGTATACCAAAACAGAGAATAATCAATTATAAACTCGTCGCACAAGTTTATAACTCAGATTTCCACTACACTGGAATTCTGTATTAATTATTATAACAATATGAATGTTGTAAATAAATTACAACAACAGCGTTATACTATTTTGAATAAATAGTATAACAAAATTAAAGGGTAGAATGTAGAATAATAATTCTAACCCGATTTTGTCTGAGGCTCGTCGTAACGATTTCCTTAAGAATTTTATTTCAAAAATTCTCCCAAGATACAACAGACGTAATCTGCACGAGATTGTAATGAGTATGTCAACTCTGTGCTATATTATTTAGAGCAGTAGAGAAGGAAGAAGCGGAAGAAATTAGTCTGGAATAGAATGAATGAGAATGTGATCAGGATTCTCATCTATTTATAATTTCGTCCGCATCCCTTCAAATAGTCGCGTCCGTTTGATGGGTCGCACCCGCTGTCCTTTGAACGTTGCTGCTCGTTAACGGGTCGCACCCGTTCACTCCTGCTGCTGCCATAAGCCGCACCCGCTACCGGCCGTGTCCGTTCGCTAAAAAACCGTGCCCGTTTTAGAAGTCGCACCTCCTCAATTGATCCGTGTCCGCTTATGAAAAGACCTGTCCGACCCAGTCCAGTTCGGTCGGACGGACGGCGGCGGCGTGCATGTGGTGGAGATACATGATCTCCCTTCTTACAAGGAAGCATACATTTGGATGCCCCTAAGCTCCAACATTTTCATTACAAAGCCATATATACACTGGAATGGCTTTGTAAATTTGGCGATGTGGGACAAGTGTATTTAATTTACACTAGGAATTCTAACAGTCTGTACTCATTTCTACCACATCAGTTTGTAATATTTTTTACTACTGTTTTCTGGTCAGAAACTTGATGAGCATCAATGTCAGGGAGTGAATCTGTAACCATTTTTTCAGACAAATCCGTGTCTTCAATGCAAATGTTTGAGTAGTCTAACCCACTGCTATCCATGTCATTGTTTACTACTGTAACATTATGATCAGAACAGTTTTATATAACTTTTGTTCGTTGAGACTCTAATGATGTCCAATTTAAGCCTGGCTTGTCATGAATAAATCTGGACCGTGTATTCTTTTCTACCATTGAGAAATTATTTGTCTACTTACTATTTGTTTCCATCTGATTAGTAGATTCATTATTGTGATTTTGCATGTTAGTATTTCCATTCTGCATGTTATTGTTTGTCTGCTCAAACTAAGTAGTGTGTTTTGGAACCCACTGCTTGATGGTTCTGTAAAGTTTGCCTGAGTGCCCAATACATTGACAAGTATTACACATTTGTGGTTTCCATTTATATCTTACTTCGTGCCAGCTAATTTCACCATTCATGTTTAATATAGGGACTAAGTTAGGGAAATTATTAGCAACATCAACCTCAATTAAAACCATTGCAAAAGAAATCCTTAGCATTCCACTAGTTACTTCATCTAGTTTAATGAGACGTCCATTAGGTGATGCAATTTTTCTAATTCCTTCTGTCTAGAAATCAAGATCTAGATTTGGAAACCTTACCAATGGCGGTATAGTATTAAGAAACTCTCCTGTTAACTTCATCCCCGAACACTATTTCTTAATCATCATTAATCTTTTATCATAGAAATATGGTCCATTAGTAAGGACTTTATTAAAATCCTCTTTTTTTTTTCAAAATTAACCATATGAAAGCTATTGGCTTTGGAATATATTTGAAATTTACTGATTGGTTTCCAAACCATCATGATGTATGCTTTAAAGAAAGGGTAATAAGGCTTCGAACTTGTAACATATAGAGCAATAGCATATTTCCGTTTATCTTTAGTCGTTGAAACTACTTGAGGTGTCATTTGAGCACAATTTAAATCTTTGAAATAATAGGGTTGGTAGTATGGAATAGATGTATATGTTGTTTGATTTTCCTTTTCTACGAAAGAGATCCACGCCTTCAGATTTTGGGCCACTGATGGGTTACCGGTCCTTATTGAAGATGTCTCACCTTACTAGTCCTTTGCCGAAGACGCTCACCCTGCATTCCCACATTTGAATTCTTCTTGTCCCCTTCCACTAGCTCTGGAAATTCATAAATTCTGGAAACGTTGAATGGGGTAACAACCTATAATTTTATTATTTAACATTTAAAAATATTTTGGAAGTAATTAGAAATTTAATCATGAAAACAAAAGATAATTTGTGAATTTTAAAAAATTATTTTCTCGAATATTAATAAAATAAATATAGTTGCGATTTAATTCAAGAAAATAAAGTGATAATAAGTTAAAATATGATTTGAAATATTTATATGTAATTCAATTACGTTTCTGTGTTTGAATAGAAAATTAAACACAAATGAACGTAATTGTTTTAATTTTGCATTTACTTAAATATTAAGGAATAAATTAAAAGACTATTATTTTATTTGTCTAATAAAAAAATGAGAATGATTACTTCTTAGTAATTAAGAAAAGAATTTTTCTACTAAAACAAGAAAGAATTATTAACCTTGCCTAATAAAACGAAATAGCATAATATCTGACGTAAAAAAACAATAATATAAAACAAAATAATATAATGACCTACCTAATAAAATAAAATAGTATAATGACTTGCTTAATAAAATAATAGTGTAAAAGAAATTAGTATAATGACATGTCTAATAAAACAAAATAGTATAAAAAATATTATAACACTACGCCATAAATAGCCTTCTGCAACACAAAAAAAATGTTGGGTCAGGCCCAAAAAATGTTGTCATAGGTCTATGGCAACACTTTTCGGGTGATGCAATTTTTGTCGTTGCCTTAGACCTCAAAGGCAACATTTTGACTATCTAAGGCAACATAAGTAATATTGTTGCAATAGAACCCTATTTGTGTCTATAGCAACACCCATAGGTATATGTAGCAACATTTCAAAATGTTGCCATAGATATTAACTTTCTGAATTTGTGGGGCCCGCAATGTAGAGCATATTTGATTTTTTAATAAAAATAAATATTTATTTAATAAAATGCTATTGCACAGAATTTGATATTTAAACAGTAATTTATTTAAATAAATATTTTATTTCAACATTTGAAATAGTACAAATTCCTGACCCCACTATTTTACAATTCAATGATATATAACACTGATATTCACATATACAGATATTCCTCACTACATCACTCAGTACATATGCAGTTTCAATTTATACAGACACCGACACCGACAAATATATGACGAGCCGAGTGCCGAGCCGAAGGCGAGCCGAGTAGCGGGTCCGGGCGCAGCGCCGGCGGGTTAGGTCGAACAAGTGGGCACCGCCCGATTCATCCGATTTCGGAAGATCGAGCCTTCTTTGAAACGACGTAAAATGATGCACCACACATACTTCTAAACCACCAGCCTCCATCCTCTAATTGCCTCACCAACAAACTATTTCAGTTGCCAAATTCGACTTCAGGTTGCCAAATCACCTAATCACAATAGCTGATTACCCATTCCGACAACCCAAACATCATCAAACTTTCACACTGCAAATTCGCAACAAAACCAAGCACCACCCTTGGCTGATAGCAAACAACATTGCTTCTCACTGCAAGCTATATATCTACAGATTTGGACCATCAACTCTAAGCAGACTGCTTCGCCTTTCATCAACAAGAGAATCAAAGGTCAGTTCATACATGTACATTAGTTCAAAGCACCAAGCTATATATCTTCAGATTTGGACCATCATTAGCCTACAAAAGAAAAACCAAACTCGTTTACTCAAGCATTACAATTCATACAAATTCAATTCAATTCAATTACAATTCATACCCATCATACAACGGTGATTTCAAGCTTCTTCCCCAGGAATAAAGCATCTCTGGCCGATAAGCGATTGAACTCCTTATCAGCTTCAGCCAACAGCGCCAAGCTACCTCAATTGTTGTTAACTTCATCAGATCTGACTCAGCTCTTCTTGTGGCAAAGCTAACGACACCACCGTTCGAACATCACAACTGTTGCTCGCAACATCTCAAACACCGCGTTCTGAAACTGAATGGGCGGTTCAATCCAAAGAAAAGCTTCAGATCTACTTCATTCACCCAATGATAGCATCGACTCTGCATCATACCATTAACTGGAACAACCATAGCCCGCTACATCACTTCACCGACCGCATCCAGACACTACGCCAAATGTTTGTGGTGTAGATAAGTGGTTTTACAACAGTAGAAAGCTTATATATACGTGATATGTCATTTTTCGAACATGAAAGAACAAAATGCAGTGAAAAATTTGAAGTATATCAATGTGAAACTACAGGAAACCGGACATTTTGATAACAATACCATTCACACAAAGTATTGAACACTTTTAGTGCATTACAAAATAGCACTTCCAGTCATTCTCTATTCTTTCTTCAAGGTGCAATATGGAAGACCACTCGAATATAAATTCAACAATAGACCTCAAAATACATGAAGCAAGATGAAATTTTGAAACTTACCATTCATATACAGAAAATGCATAAATCCACAGTATCAAATATCACAAAATGAAAAAAAGGTCAAACAAACCGGAAAATAGACAGCCTGCTCTTCATTGGACTGCAGTGGTATCTCAAGCAACTCAGGAGGCACAGTCTCGACGCTCTTAGGTGTGTTCCTGGCAGCAACAGGAACAGCAAGAAAAGTCTTGGTCTTGCTCATCGGCCTAATCTTTCCAAGCCCCATGTAATCTCCGACTTTAAATTTATTACCAGGATCGTGTGCTTGGTACCTCTTCTTGATTCGAACTCTTCTCTTGTACTTCGGGTGTGGAGCTAAACGAACTACTTCAACTGCCAATTGAATAGAAAACGAAGTTGTGTCCTCTGAATACTGGAGTGGAAGATTGAATAGAAATGTAATAGCATCAGATCCGATTGGGTTAAAAGGGAACATCTTCCATACAGATTAGGGAAAACGAAATTAGGAATTTGGAAATTGGAGGTGAGAACGAAATGATATGAAAAGTAAAGCGGGAAAACAAAAATTTGGGACAAATTGTAGTGGTGATCCATTTTAACAATCAGATTAAATGTAGATCGTTGGATCGTATTCACGCGGATTGCTAATTTTATTAATTTTTTAATTTGAATACATCTATAGCAACACTATATAATAATGTTGCATCGTGTTACACTTGTTTAGCTAGAGCAACACATTTTTATGGCTAAGGTAACACCAAAAATACAACGTTGTAGTAGGACCAAAATTTTATATCTATCGCAACATTTTAGCTGGCAACACCTTGCAAAAATGTTGCAGAAAGTCATCTATGGCGTAGTGTAATGACTTGCCTAATAAAACAAAATAGCATAACTACTTGCCTAATACAAAATAGTATAATTACTAGCTTAATAAAATAAATAGTATAAAACAAAATATCATAATGACTAGCCTAATAAAACAAAATAGTATAATTACTTGCCTAATAAAACAATGTAGTGTGATTATGTCTTACTTATATATAAACCTTTAACCCTCCCCTTTTATTTCATTCATTCCCACTTCCTCATCATTTTCCTTTCCTCCATTAAAACACTTCATCTAAAGATCAAGAAGTAGGGTCATTCGATGTGTAACTTCATTGTTAATTTAGTTTTAATTTGATTCATAGGATTTATAGAAGAGTGCTTATATTTTAATTCGTATATTGATTGATGATGGCTTGGTAGCCTGCTTTGATTGAAATTCCGTTAGAAAATGGTTGATATTGTTGATGTAACTAGTGAGTAAACCTTATTTAAAATTCATCTTTGGTTGATTCTTACCATACTACTCTTAGATGTACTTTTGAAATAAGTTATTATGATGGATTTGATATTTGAATATGTTATGAAATGTTTAATTATTTGCATATATTGTTATGAACGGTTGATCATGTATGTTGCATAAAGTAAGATTATTGTTCAAACATGTAAACCCCTTAATGACACCGGATTAATGATAGTTAGGCAGGATTATTGTCAGATTGAAATTTGAATATATTGAACCCCTTTGTTACATTGGGTTAACACAGTTAGTTGGGATTACTATCATACACACACTCACTTGTGAAACATGTTAAATATTGTAAATTGATCAATGAGTGCTACACTAGATAGAGCTAGTATCCATCCTAGTTAGACTAACTTAGGGTAGCGCTCTGAGTTTGGCATCCTTTCACCAATGTCACTAGTCCAACGATCTACTGTATGGGCATTGAGTGTTGTGGCTACATGACTTAAATGAGATGATGGATAGAGGAGTATTTTCATGTAGGCTAGTGTAGACCAGGAAGGGTCATATACATTATTATAGATCGTGTGGGTTCTCACATAATGCTGATTCATAGGTGGTATTCATTATCATTAGGTGTTGATTCGGTTTCTAGTATATCGAGTCCTAGGTGGTACTAGGTATCATTGGGTGTCAATTCAATTTTTGGTAGTTTATCAAATTTATCACTATTATACGATGATTATACGATGTGATATTAATAACTTATGATTATAGAGAATCACAATTGAGTAGATCTATGATTGTGGTCAAATCATATAGAAACAAAACATTTGTAACATGATTTATATATGATACCTACACAGGGGTTGGGTAATTGACATATTAATATGATGATTTTGTTCTGTTTCCTTTTATTATTTGATATTTGAGTTTTCTTATAGCTAGTTTCTAGCAGGACTCGGGTTGTTACTTAAATTGGCATATAAATATTATGATTTTGTTTTTTCCCTTTTATTGTTTGATATTTGAGTTTACATACAACTAGTTTCTAGCCTAGCCCGGATTGTTACCTATCTTTACTACCTTGGGTCAGACTGAGGCTGTATTTTAGGATGTATTTTCATGATATCGTTTCTACCTTATGCTTTTTGGAGAGTAATTCATATGGTCTAGATATACTATTCCATTTCTCGTATTTTGTCGTCCTACTCGTAGAAGATTAGGCGATCTTCGACCAGATCATTCGAGAATTCAAGATAATACTATAATATTTAAGAGGGATGGTGACTATATATGTAGTTATTTATGTATCTTTTTGATGGTGTTTGTAGCTGGATGTTGGTGTTGGTTGTATATAAGGATATGCTTTGTTTATATGTTTGTTTGATTTTTTAATCACACTGATTTTGTTTTATTTTATTTAATCCTATCCCTATATTATTCACCTTGGAAAACTTGCGTATATTACTTTGTGTTGAGATACGTGCTTTGTAGAGATTCAAGTATATGATATCACGTATGCGTGTTGACATACGAGAGTATATAGGAGAAATCACTCATATTGTGTCCTTTGCTCCATGCTTTAGGACGGGAACCTCCCTTTGATAACATGGGTGTTGGGTGGTATCAAAACCTAAGTTTGAATAATTCGGAAATAGAAACATAAATTGGCCTCAGAGGAGTAAGACTTAGGTGGTGTACCGAGTCTAGATAACTTGTATATTGGATACATAAGTGGGAAGATCCGCTTTTGAATTTTGAATGACTGTATGATTGATTGTTGGCATATACACCTAATCGTGCTCCTCACTTGATCTTTACGTGACAGTGTAGTGATAATGCTAGTCTAGGCATTAAGCCATTATTTAGGAATGAAGGACCCATTAGATTTCATATTTGGCTTAGAAACTATAAGAGAACCTTTGATGATATAGCTCTCACTGATCTGCAAAAGCGGAAGCTAAAATCTTGACAACTACAAGTTGAAGCATTAGATTGGTACAATGCTATAAATTTGGAGATTCCTTAAGAAGAAATTTCATGGGAGCGATTCAAGGATATGATTAGAGCTCATTTTGTTCCTAAAGTGACTAAAGAAACTCTATTTAGGAAGTTTATTGATTTGAAGCATGATAATATGACAGTGCAAGAGTATGTGAATTAGTTTAATGCTCTATCAAAATATGGACAACATTAATTATTACACCCTTATGCAAAAATGAGAAGTTTGTTTGAGGATTGAGGAAAGACCTTAGGAATAAACTTCTGGCTTATTTGCGTAGTTCATTTGAGGATATCGTGGATACAACACTTCGTTGTGAGAGCATCTATGAAGAAGATAAAGAAGTATAAACTCTGGATGAACAACAAGGCAAAGGAGCGAAGCAAAAATTCTTTTATCTTAAGAAGGACCAAAGATTCAAGAAGAAGTAAGTCAGACCTAATCCTGGATCTCAACAAAGGAAGAAAATTGATAAATCCTAGATTATGTGTTGCATTTGTGGAGTCAAGGGACACTTCGCAAATGAATGTGAGAAAGCTCAAACTAACGATACTAGGAAATGCTTCAATTGTAATAAGATTGGCCATATCATAAAGGATTGTCCGAATCCAATCAAGCAAAAACAGTGGAAGCTATTTGTTATTGAATCCATAGGTTAATCGGATAAGGATAAGGAAAAGCGGCCACAATTCTTGAAGGTATGATTATGATATCTTATATATCTATATGAGTTCTTTTTGATACGGGCGCTTCACATTCGTTTATATTAAAAAAGCTAGTGAAGAAATTAAAGCTAGATTATACATTGCTAGTAACATCGCTTAGGGTAGTAAATCGTATAGGTGGTTTCGCTAATTTAGGGATGTAATGCTACGATTTGATTGTTGATCTATATAGATACTACTTTGTGTGCAATTTGCATGTTATGAATCACTTGGGTTTTGGAATTATATTGGGAATGGACTAGCTTGAGCATTATGATGCTCGCCTATTTTGTGCTGATAGGATTATTACTCTAAAGCATCCAGATCATAGAACATTGTATTGCATTTTCCCTTGATGCTTCAAAAGTCCAATCTTGCATTTTACTTTATGCTATGGAATCTCAAGACAATGATGTCGAGAAGATTCCAATCGTGAGAGAATTTTTGAACTTGTTTGATTCCGTAGAAAGATTGCCCCCTCGTAGAGTGTTAACAATAAAAATTATCAACATCCCCAAAGCTATGTGGTTAACAAATAAGTTTATTTTCAATGCAAAAGAGAATTGTTAAAGAGATTACTCCCTTTGAAACCTCACTTTCGATCGGGTTAAATTGATACAACCAGCCTCCTCAAAATGAAGATTAAGGAGAGAGTATCTCATTCGAAACCCCTCTTTCGAATGAGTCGAAAGTAGCCATTTATATCAAATATTCATCCCATCCGACTGTATTGAAAGGTTCTCTTATCCCTTTCGTCATATCGAAAGGTCTGCTTTACCTTTAAAGAGAAGAAACTACTTTCGACATCATTGGTTTCGCTCCTTTAGGAGGAACTCCTTCGAAAGGGTCACTGGCATTGTAGGGTGCACATACCTTTCGAAGGAATCCATTTTATATAACAATGCTTTACATTTATGCATTTGATCTTCCTCAAAATGTCCCTTTTGACCAAGTCGAAAGGGATCTGACTCTTTCGAAGTAATCAAATGTATAATAGGTCGAAAGGGGTCTGGCTCTTTCGAAGTAATCAAATGTATAATATGCGAAGCCTCATTTAATATATGCAATGGGAAATCATCTTAGATAACACAAGTTCTGTAAACTTGTTAAAATCGAGACATCATCGTCATCTTTATTTGTCATAATATATTATTGAGCACGATGATAATGTGTTTCGTTTGCATATTATTCAAGTCAATCCCATGGCGTTGCATAAGACAAAAAGGAATTAAGAAGATAAGATAGCATCATGTGCAATATATCGTTAGTCTAACTAATGATCGAAATGATCTCCCTTATGATCGAAATCTTTATTGAATCCATGCATTTCCTCTTTTTCACATTAATCCAAAATGGGTTACAAGTTTGAGAGCTTTTTCCCTAAATCAATTTAGGGTTACAGGTATTTGATTTTTGCTAAGAAGTAAAGAATGAGTTTTGGATTCCATAATCCGGTCCCCAAAATCGGACCCATAGGGTCTTATTTATAGATGCAGGTCGGCCCCCTTTAGCACCTCTTCTTTCAACTTAGTCAAAAGGTACTCTTATCTTCCGCATCCAACCTTTCGAATCAGTCAAAAGGTACTCCTATCTTCCGCATCCATCCTTTCGACATAGTCGAAAGGTCTCTTATCTTCCGCGTCCATTCTTTCGACATAGTCGAAAGATCCTCCTATCATCTGCAGTGCGCCTACTTTCGACGTTGTCGAAGGGCATTACCTTTGAGTTTCCCCATTTATCCTTGTGCTTCCCATTTTCCTATTCCAGACCTTTCAACCGAGTCGAAAGGGTCCCCTTGTCTACCTTACGTCGTCATTAAGGTCCAATTGTTTCTTTTCTCTGCTTTCTTCTAGATTGCTTTCGACTTTGTCAAAAGGGTGATAGACGCGCCTTTTCTCTTTGTTTTGCTTTGTTGTCATAAGAAGTAAAGATATGAGCTTCTGACTCTGTCAATAGGTAGTTCCCTGGGGTTTCGAAGGTGTTGAATTGCTGATAGTTTCGACGCGGTAGATAGCTTCTAAACGCATGCTTGCGAATTGATGCGGAACCTTTTCTGGATGTTAAAGGCTTCGACCTATTTGAAAGGCTGGATTATGCTTTCGAAAGGGTCGTTCTGATCAAGGCATCTTTCTAAGTAATTTGAATGAAGGCGAAACCTTCGGTTTCAAAAGGTTTGGCGCGTATATGAAGGGTTGTTATCCATTGGGTTCGAAAGGGGGTTTCGAACCCACTCATGCTTTTTCTGATATATGCGAATCCATCTACATCAAAGGGTTTTAATGAGATGGAAGGGTAGTTCTGCTTTCTTTTTCATCATTTCAAAAGATTTTGCACTGTTTATCATCTGTAATGACGCTTGGTGCTTGCGACTCCTTCGAAAATCATCTCAATGCCTTCGAAACACCCTTCCATGAACCTTGATGAAACCTATGTCTTCAACTTTAGTAGAGCCTAACACTTATCTTAATCTTCTTTCAACCTTTGTTCTTAAGTGGATTTTATGGTTTACATTTTGCCCCTCTCTTGTATGAAAGATGCTCCAGTTCTTTAAAACAAATTTTTTTACAACTTCATCATTCTTAATAACCTCGTTTTCCTGCAAAATTCAAAGCAAGTAATATTTTCTATTGTTTAACTCATTATTTATTTAAATATATGCTTCATGATTTGGAAATAAAGTCAACATAGCAATGCTTCTAAACTCAAATGATTAATTGAACATAATCTTGAGCTAATAAAGGATATGAAATTCCCAATTGTAAACGCTTGAGTACTAGGGACTTTTGCCTGGCAATATTATAAGTATCACCATTCAACTTTTGTAGTTAAAAATGAAGTTCATAGTTGAACTTCCACGCAATTAATAGTTATCCATGCATACAATACTTGAAGTCCAAGAACTTTCTGCAGGAGGCAACCAATGTTCAAAAATAGGAGGTCTTAAGCTATTATCTCGAAATAAGTCATTGTGATCCATAAATCTTTTATTTGGGGGAATAAGTAATATGTGTTTAGAAACTCCTCTTGGAAACAAGAATGAACCGGGGGCCTAAATTCAGATGTTGGTGAACGTTGTTTAGAGTTGTAAACTAATAACCTTGATTTGGGCATTAAGGAGACAAACTTCAAGTTTTTGGTTGGAGACTTAGATGTCCTATGTAATTTCAATACCACTGCTTTAAAACCCAGATTCGGGAATTGATAGATGGAATCTAAAATTGATGATAAAAGACCTGAAATTCAAATTCAGGTATTAGATGGTTAAGAAATCTAAAACCCAGATTAGGGCATTAATAAGTGAAGTTCAGAAGTTAATAGTAAGATGTTCAGCATCCAGATTCGGGTTTCAATAAATGAAATTCATAAATAGTCTTTATAATAGAACTCTCAAATCCAGATTTGGGTATTGGTGATGGATAATCAGAAATCCATAATAATTATCTTCATAATAGAAATCCCAAGCCCAGATTAGGATATTAATAAGTGAAGTCCGGTAATAGTTTCGAAACCCAGATTCGGGTGTTATAAGATCATAAATTATTTGTAAAGACCCAAAACCCAGATTCGGGTATTAAAAGATGAAGTCCAGAAATGCGAGACCCAAAACCCAGATTCGGGTATCAATAGGCGGAGTTCTGCTCTACTCCTTGATGTGCACGTAAATGTGCATATATTTACATCCATATTTTATCTATTTTTATTTGAATAAATATCATATTTTGGAATTTTAACATGTTTAAACCAAAATTCAATTATTGTCAAATCATCATATATTCATCTTCATTCAGGGGCAAAATGGTCATTTTTGTGCATGTGTCAATTTGAGAATTTTTACTTTGACATTTTTTATGATTTTTATAGGAATTTGGATGCATATGGAAGAGGTTTTTATGAAGATACATGCATGCACAAATGAATACAAAAGAAAGAAGAGGGAAATAATTCAAGCCCATGATCATGGAGGACCCCACCCACTTACCTAAATCTACAATTAGAAGCTAATGGACAACTAAGTGGAGGTTAAAGGTTCATGCACTTTTAATGATGGATTAATTAGTGGCTAATGGTTACTTGGTGACCACACTTCCTAAAGGGCATTTTGGGAAGCATCATAAAAATTTAATTAGGGTTTTATGCATGTATAAATAGCCCTCTTATGTACATGTAAATATCTTCTACTCTTTCAAATTAGTTAGGAAATCAAAATGAAAGTTGTAAGCTCTATGTTTCATGAAATAAAAATGGCTTCCTAGCTTCTTTCACTTCTCTTTTCTACTTGTTTTTTCTTTACTTTATGTTGATGTTTATTTCTATGCTTTCTCTTATTTCATGTTTATAGCTTAGATTTACATTCATGCAAGTAGTGTAGCTTTAATTTTTATGTAAGTAGTTAGTAGCTAATTTCATTTTCTTCCTTTGCTTATTTTCTATTTCTTTTGCTTTATAATGTTGGAATTTACAAGTGTTGATTTGATAACACAAATGAGTAGCTAAACCCCTTTAATTTAGGGGTAATGAAGCTATGTAATTTTAACATTTCTATGGTTTATGATCTCTTTTATTTGAGCTTCATGAGAGTAGATTTTGATGTAAGTTTATACAAGTGGGTTTGATAGCTTATGTTGCTTTTGCAAATGAGCTATTCTTATTCAACATAAAGACAATTTACATCATCATTTGCTACTTGATTTTTGATTTTGAAAGGAAAGTAAAAACAAAATTTGATGATCTATCTTACTAATTACAATAGTCAATAGATCAAACTTAAAATAGCTTTTGCTTTGGCTTCATTTCAATGAGAATTTATAAGTGGTATAATTATTGTATTATAGTTTGGTGGTTTAAGTTATGTCAATTAATAACATAAATAAACCATACTTATAATCAATGCAACAATTATTTCACTTAATATCATAACTAGAGATTATAAATTATTTGTTTGTTAATTTACAAAAATATGAGAGTGGATTTGCCTCTGAATTGTTCTCTAATCTCATAGTTTTAAAATCTCATTTTAATTCTAGTTTTAGCTTCATTTTGCTTGTAGTTAACAATTTCCTCTCGCTTTGGTCTATTGGATTGAATTGATTTTTTAAAATCTAAAACAATTCCCTGCGGATCGATCCGTACTCGCCACGTACTAACTTTTGTACGACATGCGCTTGTGGTATAAATTTAATTCAAAATTTATCGGCGATTGTCTAACTCGATAGAAAATTCGCCGCTAAATAAGTTTTTGGCGCCGTTGCCGGGGAGTTGTTTTGATTTCAATTTTCTATTCTTCGGATTAGTTTTGTTTGATTTCTAAAGTGTGTTTGCATTTTAAAAAAAATTATCGTGTGTGTGTATGATTTTTGATTGCATTTTCTTTGTGTGCTTGTTTTCTTTTCATTTTCCATTTGCGTTTTCATTATTTAAAAAAAAGAGCATACATAATTTCAAAAAAAAAATATTCCATTTTATTTTCTTTTACATTTTTACATTTACAATTTCTTTTTCTAATTTCATTTTTTTTTACAATTTTACATTTACACTAAAAAAAATGCTGTGCGCATTTTCTGTTTGCAAATTGTCAACAAACTGTCACCCTTGCCTCCATTTACAGCTTCTATCCTTTGTCTTGCTTCCCTAACTTCACGGCCACAACTGCAGTTTCATTCTCCTCAACACAAAACTCTACAGTCATACATCACTAACCACTTCCTGGCCCAACCATTTACCCCTCTGACTTGCAAGTTCACCTAGCAATTCAACAGTAACCAACTTGCAACTGTCTTACAACTCCAGAGAACCACCCAAAATCCCATCGCCTTCCTATACTCAACCAACATTTCACATTATCATGTACCCAAAACCCAGTAAACATCAAAAACAACTTCAATCACAACACAACAATATACTCCTCTATGCACCATTGTGCACTGACCATATAACTTTATCACAAACCCACCACTACGAAGTAGAAACTCACCATTGTGCACTGTTGCACCTGAAACTCACCACAACTGTAACCTCAATCGCAGCAACCAACCTGAACTCATCTACTACCACAACACAACTGCAGCCAAACTGTAATCGCCCCTGACCATCAACATAACACTGCTGCCAAATCACCATACCATACCACTCAACAATTCCTCTCAATAATTAATCACTTCCACATTACAACTGCAGTTACACTCCCCATTCTACAAACCATCAACAACAACCTTCATTTCATCAAACTGCTACTACAGTCCCCTCTGCTTGCACTTCATTCCCTCCTAATCGACAACCAATATCAACCCTGAACTCCATTCAAACATACAACATACCGGAGCTGCTAAACTTCAACCACCCAGAGCAATCACCACAACAACTTGCAACACTATCCATCATCATCCCTAAACAATCACCATCAGCATCGAAACAGAACCAAGCACCTCCTCCCTATCAATCAACCTACAACAACCATCACAAACTGTTAACTATCGACCAGTCTTTAACACTCCATAAAAAAATGATGAAGATGAGCTCAGCCTCTACAACCTGACACCTGATAATTCCCTCTTCAAATCCCCAATTTGCTCGAACTCCTGCTGCTACCCTTCTTTGTCGCCACCATAACCTGAAACGGTTACTTCCCCCTGACCAACATCATCATCAACAGTTACTTCATCGTCAACAGCCATCAACTCTTGCAAACTCCTACTCCACCAATCGCCTCCTTCTTCAATCAACCTCCACTAGCAATCGATCACCGCAGCTAATTCGAAATTGCTTTGACTGGTACCAAATTTTATTTGATTCGATATATTTTTTGGTTTGGTTTAGGGGTGTATAAGTTTGTTACTGAAGTGTGAGTTCAATTGTGTAATTGTTAATTGGGCTGGGTTTATAATTCCTGTGAGTGTGAGTTTGAGTATTTTTTTTTACTTCATTTGTGTGGTTTTAAATTGCTTTATTCAATTTGCTTCTAGCTTATTTTAAAAAAAAAAATATTTTGTTTTATTTATATTGTTTTTTAGTCCAATCCTTAAAAAAAAGTTTTTCTTTCTTTGATTTTAGTTTTGTTTCATTTAAAAAGAAGAAGTTTTCAAGTTGTTGTGGTTTGTTTTAAATTGTTTTAAGTGTTATCCTTATAAAAAATATTGTATATATCTAGTTTTCATTTCAGGTTGCCAAAGCAGAATATCAAATAGAAGAAGTGCTTGCCAAAAATAATTGCTTGCGTAAAAAAAATCGCCGCTTAAAAATAAATTACTAATAATCTGCACGCTCTGGTATCATGCTTTCATCCCTTGTTTTTATTTTAATTGCATTGTTGATTGCTTGCATTTACATTTATATATATTAAAAAAATTTCAAAATCCAAAAGCAAAAACCAACTTCATTTTAGTTGCATTGTAAATTTACGTTTAATTTTTGCATTCATCTCATCTTATTTTATTTTCTAAGGGCAATACCCAAATTCACATAAGGTGAGGGATTTCATCACCCTTTCCTTAGCCCACAAATCGCATTTCATCGTAGAATTTGGCTAATAATAAAGGTTAGACATTCGACTTAAGGGTGTCGTGAGCTCATCTAGGGCTTAATTGTATCTTCACAATTGTTTTCTTTAAACAATTTTATTTCTTGGTGTCTAGACTACGCAGAGTAATAACCATTTATAAATATTACGGTGATTTGTAAATATTATAGTGGTTGTTCCAAAAGGTACTCAAACCTTCGGTTGCATTGCTACGGTGATTCGTGGTGCATTGATAACCGCTGCCCGTTACCTGACTGAGAAATATTTTTGTTGATTTAAGACAAAGTGTGATTATACAATTTTGGGTTTGGAGCTACTAAGGACAAAAAACTATAATTAAGTTCTTTGCATTCATTTAGTTGCATTAGTTCATGCATATTTAAAAAAAATCCAAAATCCAAAATCCAAAAAAATTGTAAATTTTACTTTACTTAGTTTTTAACAGAAAAAAAATCCTTTTTCCTTTCCTTTGAAAATTTTCAATCAAAAACAAAAATTCAAAAAAAAAAATATAAAATCTTTTCAAAAATAGAAAAAATTTGAAAATTCAAAAACAAAAACAAAAATCAAATTTCCCTTTTCTAAAAACAAAAATCCTTTTGGCAAATATTTGAAAGTTTGAAAATTCAAAGACTAAAAAAAATACAAAAACAAAAACATATAAAAAAAATTAAAACTTCTCTTTTGAAAATAAATTTCATTTGGTAAATTTTTTTCTTCCTTTAAAAGAAAAGAAAAACAAAAACATATTTTCACTTCATTTTCAAAATCTAGATTCATTCTATAAACTCAACTCTAACATCCTTCTCTTCTCGACCTTCACTTGTGCATGAGTACTTGAACTCGTGACACAACAACAAATCATTGGACTCGCGACTCAATAACTAATCGTTTAACTCGAACAGACGAACCTCCCGAAATGGCGAACGAGAATGCCCCTCAAACTCTTATGAATCTTTCCCGATAGAGTTTCTATTCCATCTTGCATCACATTATCCGCCCCTAGGTGTAACCATTTCGAAATTCACTCGAATCATATTGCCAAACTTCCAAAATTTGGCAATTTTGAACACGATGATCCATACATCTTTTTGACGAAATTCGAACAAGTTTGTGCAACCATAAAACTCCAAAAACTTTCCGATGTTGGAATCAAACTTCGATTAATCCCATTTGCTCTTACGGATTACGCTGAAAAATGGTTGTACGACTTACCGTCAAACTCAATTAAAATGTGGGAAGAATTCGTAAAAGCTTTCTTAAAAAAGTTCTGCCCCTTGGAAAGAACAAGTAAAATATGAAACGAAATTGTAAATTTTCATCAATTCAAGGGATAACAATTGAAAAATATTTTGAAAGATTCAAAGAGCTTTTGATAAAATGTCCACACCATAACTTTGAAAAATGGACGATTTGCCAAATCTTATACGATGGACTCTAAAACAGCTCACGAACCATGCTCGAATCAATGTGCCAAGGCAACTTTCTTGCCCAACATCACGACGATGCTTGGCAATTTCTTGAAAACCTTGCCGAAAAATCATCCTAATGGGAATGTTTGAACGAAAAATCAATTTACTCACGATCGAGTGCACACTCGATAGGATCGTCTTTTGCTTTGGAAGCTAAGATCGACGCAATGATTTTTCGATAACGTTTTCTCATCGAATCAAATGAACCAAGCTTCCCAACCGATGTGTTATAAATGCAACGATCCTAATCATACAGCCGATCAGTGTCCTAATTTTGTCGAACAAATCAATGCTTTCAATAAAGCCAAAAATGTCCCATTTTCTCCAACGTACAATCCTGGTTGGAGAAATCATCCAAATTTTTCTTGGAACCAAAACAATCCCAACACGAATACGGTTCATCCCAATTTTCAAGCATTCCCAAATAATGCTTCGAATCCTCCATTTCAGCCCAACAATTTTCAACCAAACTTTGCGGGTCCATCTCATAATCAACCGCAACAATCAAATTTTCAACCAACTTCTGCTCATCCTCCCTAAGACAATAAACGTTTAAGTTCACTTGAGAAAACTCTTGAAACGTTGGCTAAAGAAACTACTCAAAACCTTCAATCAAACAGTAATTTGCAAAATTTATTGACCTCATATATGCAAAACGCAAACCAATCAATTGCAAAACTTGAAATACAAATGAGTCAATTAGCCACGTCTGTAAGTGAATGCGAACGAGGAACATTCCCAAGCCAGCCCCTTCCAAATCCGAGAAATCAAAACGCAAATTCAAATCAAGCCCATGTTGTTCAAGATAGCAACGTCACCCAATTAAATGCTATCACAACTTTACGTTCCGGTAAACAAATTGATAATCAAGTCGTTAACCCAAATGATTTACTGAAAACCTTTCTCGACACTTCTAAAACGACGAATGAATCTGAACAGAATGGGGAGCCAATCGTCGAATCGAATGCCAATCAAAATTCTTCTTCTACTACTCAAGTAGACCCGCCTACCAAGTACCATGTTTCATTTCCACATCGTCTTCGACCAAAGAAACACTCGGACCAAATGGAAAAGATGTTGGAAATTTTTAAACAAGTCAAAGTTAACATTCTGCTTCTTGACATCTTTCAGCAAGTCCCCACGAACGCGAAATTTCTTAAAGACTTGTGCACCCAAAAGCGACACACTTAAGTGCCTAAAAAAGTCTTCTTAGCCACCAGTTTGAGTGAAGTCTTGTCCTAATCCATGCCTGTTAAATACAAAGATCCTGGCCGCCCTACGATTTCGTGTACAACTGGAGACAAGACGATTAACAAATGTTTGATAGACTTAGGCGCGAGTGTCAACTTGATTCCATACTCCGTGTACGAACAATTAGGCTTAGGTGAGCTCAAACCCACAAAGGTTACGCTTCAATTCGCCGATCGTTCCATTAAGAAGCCCGTGGGAGAAATTGAGGACGTGCTTATTCGAGTAGGGCAACTCGTATTCCCCGTTGATTTTATCGTTCTCAAAACACAACCCGTGACAAATCCTACGAGTCAAATTCCATTGATTTTAGGCCTACCATTCTTAGCCACCTCAAATGCCTTAATCAATTGTCGTAACGGTTCGATGAAAATCACTTTTGGAAATATGACTTTGGATCTCAACATTTTCAGTCTTGAAAGCCAATCAAATGAACCTCGCGACCAAACATTGGAAGTTAGTGCCATTCATGAAAATTTTGAAACCGAGACACTTGACCTTAACAATGAACGCGAAGCTGAATACGAAAAATTGTTTCACGAAATCCCCAACGAGATTGAATATACTCTTCCTTTTGAATCGCTTCAAGTTGAGTCCGATTCTCAATCCAATTCTTTAATCGAGCAACTCCCGAAGTTGGACCTCAAACCACTTCCTGATCAACTCAAGTACGCATACTTAGGTGAAAACGAAACTTGTCTTGTCATAATTTCTAACGATCTTTCTCTTGAAAAAGAAGCTTATCTTCTCTCTATTCTTTCGAAAAACAAGGAAGCGATTGGGTGATTGATCACCGATATAAAGGGAATTAGCCCTGCTATTGTCCAACATCGCATTCACTTAATTGACGAAGCCAAACCCACTCGTGAGGCACAACAGAGGCTTAACCCAAAAATGAAAGATGTGGTTCATGATGAAATTCTTAAGCTCCTCAATAACGGTATCATATACCCCATCTCCGATAGCCCATGGGTTAGCCCAATTCACATTGTACCGAAAAAGTCCAGGCTTACCGTTGTCAAGAACGATTCAAATGAACTTATTCCAACTCGAACTCAAACTGGTGTGTTTGCATTGATTATCAAAAATTAAATGCTGCAACACGAAAAGGTCACTTCCCACTTCCTTTCATTGACCAAATGCTCGAACGTTTAGCCAGCCATGAATTTTACTGCTTCCTTGATGGTTATTCCGGCTATAACCAAATTCCAATCGCTCCCGAAGATCAAGAGAAAATGACTTTCACTTGTCCATTCAGTACCTTTGCTTATCGACGTATGCCATTCGGACTTTGTAACGCTCCTGCGACTTTCCAATGATGCATGGTTGGCATCTTTTCTGACATGATCGAGCGCTTTCTAGAAGTTTTTATGGACGATTTCTCTATCTTTGGCGATTCTTTTTCCAAATGTTTACATCTTCTCGAGTTGGTTCTAAATTAATGTAAAGAAAAACATTTGACTTTGAATTGGAAAAAATGTCACTTTATGGTCAAACAAGGCATAGTCCTTGGACATATCATCTCAAATAAAGGCATTGAGGTAGATAAAGCAAAAGTTGACGTAATTGCAAATCTACCCATTCCCAAATCTGTTAAGGACATTCGGTCATTTCTAAGACACGCTGGCTTTTACTGCACTTTGTTAAAGACTTTAGCAAAATCGCTCGTCCTTTGACGACTCTTCTTGGAAAAGACGTTCCTTTCGATTCAACTCCGAGTGTATCTCTTCTTTTGAACGTCTTAAGAACGAACTCATTTCTGCTCCAATCATTTGCGCTCCCAATTGGGATCTCCCACTTGAAATAATGTGTGATGCTTCTAACTTTGTGGTTGGTGCTGTCTTAGGACAACGCATCAACAAAATCCTTCATGTCATTTACTATGCGAGTATGACTTTGAACGACGCTCAACTCAACAACACAACAACCGAAAAAGAGCTTCTAGCTGCTATTTTTGCGCTCGAAAAGTTTTGACCTTACTTAATAGGTTCAGACATCACGGTCTACACTGACCATACTGCGCTTCGATATCTCTTCGCTAAAAAGGATGCTAAATCCCGTTTGGTTCGTTGGATCCTTTTATTACAAGAGTTTGATCTTACAATCAAGGACAAAAAAGGATCCGATAGTGTCATAGCCAATCATTATCTCGTCTTCCGAACGCACTATCTTCTTTGCCAATCAATGAAAACTTCCCCGATGAACAACTCCTTTCAATTTCTATCGATCCATGGTACGCTGATATAGTGAACTACTTAGTCACTAAAGAAACTCCCTCATCTTGGTCCAAACAGGACAAATGCAAATTCATGTCCCAAGTGAAATATTTCTATTAGGACGATCCATACTTGTTCAAATATTGACCCGACCAAATCATCCGACGTTGCATTCCGGATAATGAGATCAGGAGTGTTCTTTCATTTTGCCACGATCAAGCGTGCGGTGGACATTTCGGTCCTCCAAAAACTGCGAAAAAGGTGCTTCAGTGTGGTTTCTATTGGCCTTCTCTTTTCAAAGACTCATTTGAATTTTGTAAAACTTGTGATCAATGTCAAATGCTTGGATGAATTTCTCGATGAGATATGATGCCTTTAAAC
This sequence comes from Allium fistulosum, assembly GCA_030737815.1. Lineage (NCBI taxonomy): Eukaryota > Viridiplantae > Streptophyta > Magnoliopsida > Asparagales > Amaryllidaceae > Allium > Allium fistulosum. The sequence continues at coordinate 188,881,668 of CM060902.1, read as the reverse complement.
CCCATTCTTATGATCGAAATCTTTGATGTTTGGGCTATCGACTTTATGGGACCTTTTCCCAATTCTTTTGGAAACTTGTATATCCTTCTCGCTGTCAATTACGTCTCAAAATGGGTCGAAACCGTTCCTTGCAAAACTAACGACCATAGAATTGTTGTGAAATTTCTCAAAGAAAACATCTTTTCGAGGTTCGGCACACCTCGCATAATAATCAGTGATAACGAAACCCATTTATGCAATCGATCTTTTGAAACATTAATGAAGAAATACTCGATAACCCACAAGTTATCCACTCCATATCATCCTCAAACTTGTGGGCAAGTTGAAGTTTCAAATCGTCAAATAAAACAAATCTTGGAGAAAACTATCAACAAAAATCGAAAAGATTGGTCTCAGAAATTGACCGACACGCTTTGGGCTTACCGTAATGCTTTTAAAACTAACCTTGGGATGTCCCCATTTCGTTTAGTTTATGGTAAAGCTTGCCATTTACCCGTTGAAATCGAACACAAAGCGTTGTAGGCAATAAAGAACTTAAACTTTGATCTTGAGAAAGCTGGCGATAACCGAAAACTACAACTCAACGAACTAGAAGAACTTAGGAACGACAGGTATGAAAACGAGAAAATTTACAAAGAAAGAACAAAAGTTTTTCATGACAAGTCAATCCTAAGGAAAACGTTTTCTCCTAACCAGAAAGTTCTTTTATATGACTCAAGACATCATTTATTCCCTGGGAAACTTAAATCGAGATGGACCGGACCATTTGTGGTACGAACTGTTTTTCCACATGGTGCTGTAGAAATAGAAAACCCCAAGGATGGATCGATTTTCAAAGTCAACGGTCATCATTTGAAACCTTTCTTGGAATTTCCCGGTAACCAAGAGGGGGAGCTCATGATTCTTCATGAGCCAAACTACGTTTAGTAAGAATGTTAACCTTTTGTAAATATGTACAAATTTTTCCCCAATACACCCATTATATCATGCACTTACTATGGGGACACAGTAAAAACTAAGTGTAGGAGGAGTCTTCATTTTCATTTTTCTTTAGTTTCATGGCATTTTTGAATTTTCATTTTCTTTTAACTTAAAAAAAATCTCAAAATTTCTATATCTCAAAAACATTTTCTTTTTAGCATTTTGATTTATTTTTGAAGAAACACTATAGGATAAGTATAAGTTTTGGTTAATAAATTGAAATTTTTGAAAATTTATTTGTCTTAACAAAAATAAAAATGAAGTTTGATTACAAATAACAATGGTTTAACTAGTTCATATGTGTTAATTATGAAGTATGTTCTAGTTTAAAATCTTGGTTTAAAAAAGTGGTAAATTTAAAGTAAAGGATATAACATTTTTATCTTCTAAGTTAAATGGTGCTAAGATGATTTTGCAAAAATTCTCTTTCTAAAAAAATATAGAAAAAACACACAAAAAACATTTGTATATATGTATATTTTTTTTAACACCTAAAGTCATGTGTTCACACTCGTGTGTTCACTCGCCATGCTCTGTACCCTTCCCACGTAAGCTTGAAAGGCAGTGCACGATCGGTATATCTGGCCCCAGTTTACCTGAGTTAGGTGTATGTATATAAAAATTCTTTTTAATAACGCCTACAATCGATAAGTGTTCACACTTGTGTGTTCACTCGCCACGCTCTGTATTCCCCTCACATCAGTCCGCAAGGCAGTGCATGGGAAATATATCTGGCCTCAGTTTACTTGAGTTAGGTGTATGTATATATTGTTAATATCAATATAATTTTCAAATAAGAGAGAGTCAGCAATTGAAATCTAAGCACTATTTTTACTTGTTTGATTTAACGTGTTATTGAAAAGAAATGAAAATACCACTTTGAAAAACTTTGATAATCAACTAAGGATCCATTTCATAATTACATTGTGTTATCAACCGAAACAACAAGCCAAACTATAGTCTATCTGTAACGACAACTTAATTTTTTTTGGAAATTTTGACAAGTAAAGGACTTAAATTTCTTGATAATGACCAGAACTTATATTTAACTTATTTGTGTCTATCTAAAAGTAAATCTTTCATTTGTAAATATTTTCAAAAACTTGCATTCATCCCATTATAAATAAATCTTGCACTTTGTAAATATTTTCACTTTGCATTTGAATTTTGTGGGTAGTATCCGCTGAAAACCCTCACGAGACAACACTCGTCCTACTGGGGACACCTAGAGGTTTAACGGCTTGTTGCATACGCTTAATGCAATTTGCTCCCTATGAAAACAGATTTATCTTAGTTTTCCTTCATTCTTGGACGAATAAAAAGATAAGTGTGGGGTATTGATGTGCACGTAAATGTGCATATATTTACATCCATGTTTTATCTATTTTTATTTAAATAAATATCATATTTGGGCATTTTAACATGTTTAAATAAAAATTCAATTATTGTCAAATCATCGTATATTCATCTTCATTCAGGGGCAAAATGGTCATTTTTGTGCATGTGTCAATTTGAGAATTATTACTTTGAAATTTTTTATGATTTTTGTAGGAATTTGGATGCATATGGAAGAGGCTTTTACGAAGATACATGCATGCACAAATGAATACAAAAGAAAGAAAAGTGAAATAATTCAAACCCATGATCATGGAGGACCCCACCCACTTACCTAAATCTACAATTAGAAGCTAATGGACAACTAAGTGGAGGTTAAAGCTTCATGCACTTTTAATGATAGATTAATTAGCGGCTATTGGTTACTTGGTGGCCACACTTCCTAAAGGGCATGTTGGGAAGCACCCTAAAAATTTAATTAGGGTTTTATGCATGTATAAATAGCCCTCTTATGTACATGTAAATATCTTCTACTCTTTCAAATTAATTAGGAAATCAAAATGAAAGTTGTAAGCTCTATGTTTCATGAAATAAAAATGGCTTCCTAGCCTCTTTCTCATCTCTTTTCTACTTGTTTTTTCTTTACTTTATGTTGATGTTTATTTATATGCTTTCTCTTATTTCATGTTTATAGCTTAGATTTACATTCATGCAAGTAATGTAGCTTTAATTTTTATGCAAGTAGTTAGTAGCTAATCTCATTTTCTTCCTTTGCTTATTTTCTATATCTTTTGCTTTCTAATGTTGGAATTTACAAGTGTTGATTTGATAACACCAATGAGTAGTTAAACTCCTTCAATTTAGGGGTAATGAAGCTCTCTAACTTTATGTAATTTCAACATATATATGGTATATGATCTCTTTTATTTGAGCTTCATGAGAGTATATTTTGATGTAAGTTTATACAAGTGGGTTTGATAGCTTATGTTGCTTTTGCAAATGAGCTATTCTTATTCAACATAAAGACAATTTACATCATCATTTTCTAATTGATTTTTGATTTTGAAAAGAAAGTAAAAACAAAATTTGGTGATCTATCTTACTAATTACAATGGTAAATAGATCATACTTAAAATAGCTTCTGCTTTGGCTTCATTTTCATGAAAATTTAGAAGTTGTATAATTGTTGTATTATAGTTTGATGGTTTAAGTTATGTTAATTAATAACATAAATAAACAATACTTATGATCAATGCAACAATTATTTCACTTAGTATCATAACTAGAGATCATAAATTATTTGTTTGTTGATTTACAAAAATATGAGAGTGGATTTGCCTCTAAATTGTTCTCTAATCTCATAGTTTTTAAATCTCATTTTAATTCTAGTTTTCGCTTCATTTTGCTTATAGTTAACAATTTCCTCTCACTTTGGTCTAATTTGATTGAATTGATTTTTTAAAATCTAAAACAATTTCCTGCGGATCGACCGGTACTCGCCACGTACTAACTTCTGTACGCCGCGCGCTTGCTGTATAAATTTAATTAAAAGTTTATCGGCGGTTTTCTAACTCGATAGAAAATTCGCCGCTAAATACTCCTTAGATTCTGTCTTCTTCGATATGTGAAACCTTTTAGGTCTTGTATGTAGTTGTGATTTGGTTAGCTGCTTCTCGAGCTTGGACATTTTTGTCCAACATTTGATATGCCGCTTCTTGGGCTTGGACCTCTTAGTCCATTGTTAATATTCCACTTTTTGGGCTTGGACGTCTTACTCTATTGTTGATATGCTGCTTCTTGGGCTTGGACATCATACTCCATTGTTATCAGGTGCGCTTGGTTAGCTTATTCTCAAGCTAGAACCAAGGACTTACCCAACCTCCCTCTAGGAGGTTCCTTGACCTGGCCATAGCGTGGTGCGGCCAAGGACTTGTTGATGCTTTAACCTGGCCATAGCATGGCATGGATAAAGGCTTACACTCCTTCCTCCAGGAGGTGCCTTGCCCTGGCCATAGCGTGGCGCGGACAAGGGCTTGTCAATGCTTTAACCTGGCCATAGCGTGGCGCGGATAAAGGCTTACACTTCTCCCTCCAGGAGCTGCTCTTCCCTGGCCATATCGCGGCACAGACAGAGGCTTGTCAATTCTTTAACCTGACAATAATGTGGCACGGATAAAGGCTTACACTCCTTCCTCCAGGAGGTGCTCTGCCCTGGCCATCTCGATGCAGATAGAGGCTTTAGCCGTTAAAGGTAGTGTCCAAATGCAAGGAGAATTATACTCCCAACCTTGTAGACTTTTCTTTTGTAGAAAGAGACACTTTATTCATTCACTGTAGGTAAATATGGTCTCAGATGTTCCACGTTCCATGTTCTAGGAACCATATTGCCATTTGGCCGGCATAACTAGTAAGCTCCTGGGGGAATCACTTTCCATATGATTAGGGGACCTTCCTAATTTGGTCCTAGCAGTTCATCCGTAGGATTTTTCGTTTTTGCCGTTACTCTTTGGAGTACTAGATCTCCTTCTTGAAATGGTCTTGTTCTTACTTTTGAGTTATAATATTTCGAAATTCTTCTTTGATATCTGATGTTCGAATTGCCGCTTCATCTCTTAAATCATGTATTAAATCCAGTGATTCTCTCTTTAACTCTTGGTTTAAATCGAATGCATATGCGATCCTTCGATGTAAGGATATTTCAATTTCAATTGGTAACATCGCCTCACACCCATGTGTTAATGAATAGGTAGTATGTCCCGTCGCAGTTCTGGTAAATGTTTGATAAGCCCATAGCACGAGTGCTAACTCTTCTACCCAACTCCCTTTAGCTTTATTCAGCCGCTTTTTTAGAATAGTCTTTATAGTCTTATTTGTAGCCTCAACCCTCCATTTGCCTTTGGATGCGCACTGGAGGAAAAGCTCTTGATAATCCCATTCTTATGACAAAACCGAGAGAATTATTTACTTTCAAACTACGTTTCGTTGTCTGAGATAATCTTATGGGGAATTACAAATCTGGTTATAATGTTTATAATGACAAATCTGAGTACTTTTCTAGAGGTGATCTTGGGAAGCGGTTCTACTTCAACCCACTTTGTAAAGTAGTCTATGGTGACTACATCATATTTTTCTCCTCCTTTAGAAGTTGCCAATAGGCTAATTAAGTCAATTCCTCATATATCAAAGGGTCATGGACGTGAGATCGGGGTCAAATGACTTTGTGGTAACCGGGGTATCTTTGAGTATTTCTGGCATTTCTCGCACCTCCTTACATATTCAATGGCTTGGCTTACCATACGAGGCCGATAAAAAACCTGTCTCATCATCTTTTTGGCTAGTTTTGTCCCGTTAAAGTGGTCTTCATAGAATCCTTCATGCGCTTCTACTAGCAATTTCATCCCATCCTCCAAGTTTACACATCTTAAATAAAGTAGTGCATATCCTTTCTTGTAAAGATTCCATCCACTATCGTGAAAGTTGGAGCTTGTCGCTTGATTTTCCTAGCTTCCCTCTTGTCAGATGGTAATTTCTCGATTGAATGGTATTTGACAATAGGTGACATCCAAGTGTTATCATAATAGTCATCTGCCCTTGGCTGGTTAACCCTCTCATTCGGGATTTCCCTATTAATTTCCTTTTCTTTACTTTCTCGTGACATGGCTTGGGATCTAGTTAAGACTAGCAGTTTCTTTCAATATTAGGATGTCCCCTCTTCTATACCTGAATTTGTTTGATATCCCACTAGCACAATTCAAGTTTATAGGGCTCCCTTTGAACTAGCTGATTTTGCTAATGAATCTGCCTATGAGTTTTCTCCTCTCGAAACTTGATGTATAGATAAATCTTCAAATAAAGCTAACAATTTCAATATCTTCTTTACATATAAAGATAGCTTGGCATCTTTAGTCTAATACACTTGCTTCACTTGATTCACCATTAATTGTGAATCTCTAAAGATTTGAATCCGTGGATATTTGAGCTCCTATTCCAAAGTCAACCCTGCCACCAATGATTCATATTCGGCTACATTGTTTGTTGCTGGAAATCCTAACTTCATAGCATAGTGTAGACGGTGTCCATCTGGTGTTATTATGATATATCCCGCACCAGCCCCTTGTTCATTTGATGCACCGTCGACGAAGAACTGCCACATAGGTTTTTGATCCCTTTCCTTTTCTGACCGTTTCTTAATGAAGTTGGTACACTCATTGATAGAATCTGCCAATGCTTGTCCTTTGGTATCTGCCCATGGCTGAAATTCAATATCATATAGACTAAGCTCAATTCCCCATTTCACCAGCCTACCTGAAGTTTCCGGCTTACCAAAAACTTATATAAGGGGAAAATTGGTCAATACCCTGATGGGATGTGCCTGAAAGTATGCTCTAAGATTTCGCGGTGTGAGTATCAAGCAATAAGCTAATTTTTATATTATTCGGTACCGAACCTCTGCATCCTTTAACCGCCTACTTACGTAATAAACAGGAAGCTGAGTCCCCCTTCCTTCTTCGATCAATACTGAACTACTGCATGTTCTGAGATTGCTATGTATAGAAACAAGATTTCACCATTCTCGAGACTAGATAGTATTAGCGGTTTTTCCAAATGATTTTTCAACTCTTGAAAAGCTTTCCAACAATCTTCTCCCCATTCAAAGTTTTTCTTTTTCTTGATTACATCGAAAAAGGGGATACACTTATTAGTCACCTTGGAAATGAATCTACTTAGAGCGGCTATCCTTCCACTCAAACTCATTACCTCTTTGCTAGTTTTGGGCTCAGCCATATCCTTGATAACTTGAATCTGGTCCGGGCTAGCTTCAATCCCTTAAGCACTTATAAGATAGCCAAAAAACTTCCTTGAATATACTCTAAAAGCGCATTTTTGGGGATTCAATTTCATATGATATTTCGGTAATATTTCAAACATTTCCCCTAGATCTTCAAGGTGAATTTTAGCCTCATAAGACTTTACTAGCATGTCAGCAACATAAACTTCCATATTCCGTCGAATCTATTCTTTAAACATCATGTTGACTAACCTTTGATATGTAGCCCCTGTATTTTTTAACCTGAATGGCATTGCTTTGTAGCAATAGATTCACTAGTCATTAGTAAAACTTTTGTGTTCCTCATTTGGCTTAAAAATGGGTATCTGATTGTATCTTGAGTATGCATCCATGGGAGATAATAATCTATGCCCACTAGTTGCATCAACCAATTGATCAATCCGTGGTAATGGAAAACAGACTTTGAGACAAGCCTTGTTCAAGTCAGTATAGTTGTTAATAAGAAATCTTGTCAACACCCCAAAGTTGTTATGGTTAGTCCTTTTTGATCTCTTTGCTGAAATAGAAGTAGGTAATATGTAGGTAATGCTTTCAATTCTCCCTTTCGAATAGGTTTTTATAGTGGAAACTTTCTCGGATTAACCTTTTGACTCAGTCGAAACGATTAATTTCCTTTCCTATCAGCCTTCCGAGCTTACTAAACTAGTGTGGTTATCCTTTCGAAAGCCTTCCTTTCGAAACGACTGCGGAACACAGAAGGTTAACTCTAAGAATATGATATTAAGGTTTGATTTGATAGGTTTCAATCCTGTCGAAGGCTAGGTAGTTTAGTGGTTAAAGCTTGGGTCAGGGATCTGAGGGAAATTCAGCGGGTTTAAGGTTCCGACCTTGTCGAAAGCTAGGTTTGAGATATGCAATGGATGGGAGTTAAGACCTGAGTTATCTTGAAATGTGGTGGTTTTGACCTACTCGAAAGTAAAAGTCCAATAGAAGGTGGCCTGGAGTCTATAGTTGGAGTTACTTTAATATGCAGGGGTTTCGATGGAGTCGGAAGAGACCTTTTAACATGGTCGATACTTGGAAAAACATGATTAGTTTTGATAATAAAGTTTTAAAACAATTAAGTAATCAAGAATATTAAGGTCTTCCCTTTCTCAGCTTAAAGAAGTCTTTATTGCTCAATTTCCCAAATTCAATTTACAAATTGGAGTTTACAACTTTTAGAATTAAGAAAATACAAGTGTAGAATGACTAAGTTCGATTCCGTAAAACTAGACCCTTTGGGTGTTATTTAAAGGTGCGGGTCAGCATATTTCGACCCTAATGCCTTCGACCTGATCGAAAGGTAGCTACCGTATTGTCTTTAAAATACTTCTGCCTTTGTCAAAAGATACGGTTGCGCCTTTCTTCTCTATGTTGCTTTGTAGGAGCTTTTGATTCTGTCGATAGGCTGTATCCAGGGGTTTCGAAGGTGTTGCAATTCTTATGGTTTTGACTCTGTTAGTTGCTCATGAACTTTTGCTTATGACTTGATGCAGATCCTTCCTTGGATAGTAATGGTTTTGACTGATTTGAAAGGCTTGGCTAGGCTTTCGAAAGGGTTGTTCTGATCAATGCCGAGTGGTTTGAGTGAAGGCGAAACCTTTGGTTTCGAAAGGTAGGCGCATATATGAAGAGTTCTCCTTCTTTGTCTTCGGAAGGTGTTGCTTTAACTTATTCGAAAGGTCTTTATGCATATGGAATCATCTACTTCGCAAGGTGGTCACTGAAGCGGAAGGGTGCTTTCGACCCTTTTGACCCTTTCGAAAGGTTGTGATACTTCTGAACCTTTGTCTTAGCATCCTTTCGACACCTTCCAAAGGTCTTGCTAGAGCTTTTTCCTCTTGTTCTTCTTTACCTTCTGTTCAAAGACATCTTGACAAGGTCAAATGGAATTTTGGTAGTAACATTTGCCCCCCCAGCAAAGGGATGCTCTTGACTTTCCAAGTCAATCATTTTGAAACCCTGAATGCTTCCCGCCTTTTAGTATTCTAGTGTGAATATGGACCATTCATTTAAATTTGATCTGATGACCTGCCGACTTTGCTGACTTTTCTTGTAAATCACGTTCTTTTCTTCTTCTCTGTCACTTACCTGCAAACTAGAAGAACTTAGGAACGACAGGTATGAAAACGAGAAAATTTACAAAGAAAGAACAAAAGTTTTTCATGACAAGTCATTCCTAAGGAAAACGTTTTCGCCTAACCAGAAAGTTCTTTTATATGACTCAAGACATCATTTATTCCCTGGGAAACTTAAATCGAGATGGACCGGACCATTTGTGGTACGAACTGTTTTTCCACATGGTGTTGTAGAAATAGAAAACCCCAAGGATGGATCGATTTTCAAAGTCAACGGTCATCATTTGAAACCTTTCTTGGAATTTCCCGGTAACCAAGAGGGGGAGCTCATGATTCTTCATGAGCCAAACTACGTTTAGTAAGAATGTTAACCTTTTGTAAATATGTACAAATTTTTCCCCAATACACCCATTATATCATGCACTTACTATGGGGACACAGTAAAAACTAAGTGTAGGAGGAGTCTTCATTTTCATTTTTCTTTAGTTTCATGGCATTTTTGAATTTTCATTTTCTTTTAACTTAAAAAAAATCTCAAAATTTCTATATCTCAAAAACATTTTCTTTTTAGCATTTTGATTTATTTTTGAAGAAACACTATAGGATAAGTATAAGTTTTGGTTAATAAATTGAAATTTTTGAAAATTTATTTGTCTTAACAAAAATAAAAATGAAGTTTGATTACAAATAAAAATGGTTTAACTAGTTCATATGTGTTAATTATGAAGTATGTTCTAGTTTAAAATCTTGGTTTAAAAAAGTGGTAAATTTAAAGTAAAGGATATAACATTTTTATCTTCTAAGTTAAATGGTGCTAAGATGATTTTGCAAAAATTCTCTTTCTAAAAAAATATAGAAAAAAACACACAAAAAACATTTGTATATATGTATATTTTTTTAACACCTAAAGTCATGTGTTCACACTCGTGTGTTCACTCGCCATGCTCTGTACCCTTCTCACGTAAGCTTGAAAGGCAGTGCACAATCGGTATATCTGGCCTCAGTTTACCTGAGTTAGGTGTATGTATATAAAAATTCTTTTTAATAACGCCTACAATCGATAAGTGTTCACACTTGTGTGTTCACTCGCCACTCTCTGTATTCCCCTCACATCAGTCCGCAAGGCAGTGCATGGGAAATATATCTGGCCTCAGTTTACTTAAGTTAGGTGTATGTATATATTGTTAATATCAATATAATTTTCAAATAAGAGAGAGTCAGCAATTGAAATCTAAGCACTATTTTCACTTGTTTGATTTAACGTGTTATTGAAAAGAAATGAAAATACCACTTGGAAAAACTTTGATAATCAACTAAGGATCCATTTCATAATTACATTGTGTTATCAACCGAAACAACAAGCCAAACTATAGTCTATCTGTAACGACAACTTAATTTTTGTTGGAAATTTTGACAAGTAAAGGACTTAAATTTCTTGATAATGACCAGAACTTATATTTAACTTATTTGTGTCTATTTAAAAGTAAATCTTTCATTTGTAAATATTTTCAAAAACTTGCATTCATCCCATTGTAAATAAATCTTGCACTTTGTAAATATTTTCACTTTGCATTTGGATTTTGTGGGTAGTATCCGCTGAAAACCCTCACGAGACAACACTCGTCCTACTGGGGACACCTAGAGGTTTAACGGCTTGTTGCATACGCTTAATGCAATTTGCTCCCTATGAAAACAGATTTATCTTAGTTTTCCTTCATTCTTGGACGAATAAAAAGATAAGTGTGGGGTATTGATGTGCACGTAAATGTGCATATATTTACATCCATATTTTATCTATTTTTATTTAAATAAATATCATATTTGGGCATTTTAACATGTTTAAATAAAAATTCAATTATTGTCAAATCATCGTATATTTATCTTCATTCAGGGGCAAAATGGTCATTTTTGTGCATGTGTCAATTTGAGAATTATTACTTTGAAATTTTTTATGATTTTTGTAGGAATTTGGATGCATATGGAAGAGGCTTTTACGAAGATACATGCATGCACAAATGAATACAAAAGAAAGAAAAGTGAAATAATTCAAACCCATGATCATGGAGGACCCCACCCACTTACCTAAATCTACAATTAGAAGCTAATGGACAACTAAGTGGAGGTTAAAGCTTCATGCACTTTTAATGATAGATTAATTAGTGGCTATTGGTTACTTGATGGCCACACTTCCTAAAGGGCATGTTGGGAAGCACCCTAAAAATTTAATTAGGGTTTTATGCATGTATAAATAGCCCTCTTATGTACATGTAAATATCTTCTACTCTTTCAAATTAATTAGGAAATCAAAATGAAAGTTGTAAGCTCTATGTTTTATGAAATAAAAATGGCTTCCTAGCCTCTTTCTCATCTCTTTTCTACTTGTTTTTTCTTTACTTTATGTTGATGTTTATTTATATGCTTTCTCTTATTTCATGTTTATAGCTTAGATTTACATTCATGCAAGTAATGTAGCTTTAATTTTTATGCAAGTAGTTAGTAGCTAATCTCATTTTCTTCCTTTGCTTATTTTCTATATCTTTTGCTTTCTAATGTTGGAATTTACAAGTGTTGATTTGATAACACCAATGAGTAGTTAAACTCCTTCAATTTAGGGGTAATGAAGCTCTCTAACTTTATGTAATTTCAACATATATATGGTATATGATCTCTTTTATTTGAGCTTCATGAGAGTATATTTTGATGTAAGTTTATACAAGTGGGTTTGATAGCTTATGTTGCTTTTGCAAATGAGCTATTCTTATTCAACATAAAGACAATTTACATCATCATTTTCTAATTGATTTTTGATTTTGAAAAGAAAGTAAAAACAAAATTTGGTGATCTATCTTACTAATTACAATGGTAAATAGATCATACTTAAAATAGCTTCTGTTTTGGCTTCATTTTCATGAAAATTTAGAAGTGGTATAATTGTTGTATTATAGTTTGATGGTTTAAGTTATGTTAATTAATAACATAAATAAACAATACTTATGATCAATGCAACAATTATTTCACTTAGTATCATAACTAGAGATCATAAATTATTTGTTTGTTGATTTACAAAAATATGAGAGTGGATTTGCCTCTAAATTGTTCTCTAATCTCATAGTTTTTAAATCTCATTTTAATTCTAGTTTTCGCTTCATTTTGCTTATAGTTAACAATTTCCTCTCACTTTGGTCTAATTTGATTGAATTGATTTTTTAAAATCTAAAACAATTTCCTGCGGATCGACCGGTACTCGCCACGTACTAACTTCTGTACGCCGCGCGCTTGCGGTATAAATTTAATTAAAAGTTTATCGGCGGTTTTCTAACTCGATAGAAAATTCGCCGCTAAATACTCCTTAGATTCTGTCTTCTTCGATATGTGAAACCTTTTAGGTCTTGTATGTAGTTGTGATTTGGTTAGCTGCTTCTCGAGCTTGGACGTTTTTGTCCAACATTTGATATGCCGCTTCTTGGGCTTGGACCTCTTAGTCCATTGTTAATATTCCACTTTTTGGGCTTGGACGTCTTACTCTATTGTTGATATGCTGCTTCTTGGGCTTGGACATCATACTCCATTGTTATCAGGTGCGCTTGGTTAGCTTATTCTCAAGCTAGAACCAAGGACTTACCCAACCTCCCTCTAGGAGGTTCCTTGACCTGGCCATAGCGTGGTGCGGCCAAGGACTTGTCGATGCTTTAACCTGGCCATAGCATGGCGTGGATAAAGGCTTACACTCCTTCCTCCAGGAGGTGCCTTGCCCTGGCCATAGCGTGGCGCGGACAAGGGCTTGTCAATGCTTTAACCTGGCCATAGCGTGGCACGGATAAAGGCTTACACTTCTCCCTCCAGGAGCTGCTCTTCCCTGGCCATATCGCGGCACAGACAGAGGCTTGTCAATTCTTTAACCTGACAATAATGTGGCACGGATAAAGGCTTACACTCCTTCCTCCAGGAGGTGCTCTGCCCTGGCCATCTCGATGCAGACAGAGGCTTTAGCCGTTAAAGGTAGTGTCCAAATGCAAGGAGAATTATACTCCCAACCTTGTAGACTTTTCTTTTGTAGAAAGAGACACTTTATTCATTCACTGTAGGTAAATATGGTCTCAGATGTTCCACGTTCCATGTTCTAGGAACCATATTGCCATTTGGCCGGCATAACTAGTAAGCTCCTGGGGGAATCACTTTCCATATGATTAGGGGACCTTCCTAATTTGGTCCTAGCAGTCCATCCGTAGGATTTTTTGTTTTTGCCGTTACTCTTTGGAGTACTAGATCTCCTTCTTGAAATGGTCTTGTTCTTACTTTTGAGTTATAATATTTCGAAATTCTTCTTTGATATCTGATGTTCGAATTGCCGCTTCATCTCTTAAATCATGTATTAAATCCAGTGATTCTCTCTTTAACTCTTGGTTTAAATCGAATGCATATGCGATCCTTCGATGTAAGGATATTTCAATTTCAATTGGTAACATCGCCTCACACCCATGTGTTAATGAATAGGTAGTATGTCCCGTCGCAGTTCTGGTAAATGTTTGATAAGCCCATAGCACGAGTGCTAACTCTTCTACCCAACTCCCTTTAGCTTTATTCAGCCGCTTATTTAGAATAGTCTTTATAGTCTTATTTGTAGCCTCAACCCTCCATTTGCCTTTGGATGCGCACTGGAGGAAAAGCTCTTGATAATCCCATTCTTATGACAAAACCGAGAGAATTATTTACTTTCAAACTACGTTTCGTTGTCTGAGATAATCTTATGGGGAATTACAAATCTGGTTATAATGTTTATAATGACAAATCTGAGTACTTTTCTAGAGGTGATCTTGGGAAGCGGTTCTACTTCAACCCACTTTGTAAAGTAGTCTATGGTGACTACATCATATTTTTCTCCTCCTTTAGAAGTTGCCAATAGGCTAATTAAGTCAATTCCTCATATATCAAAGGGTCATGGACGTGAGATCGGGGTCAAATGACTTTGTGGTAACCGGGGTATCTTTGAGTATTTCTGGCATTTCTCGCACCTCCTTACATATTCAATGGCTTGGCTTACCATACGAGGCCAATAAAAAACCTGTCTCATCATCTTTTTGGCTAGTTTTGTCCCGTTAAAGTGGTCTTCATAGAATCCTTCATGCGCTTCTACTAGCAATTTCATCCCATCCTCCAAGTTTACACATCTTAAATAAAGTAGTGCATATCCTTTCTTGTAAAGATTCCATCCACTATCGTGAAAGTTGGAGCTTGTCGCTTGATTTTCCTAGCTTCCCTCTTGTCAGATGGTAATTTCTCGATTGAATGGTATTTGACAATAGGTGACATCCAAGTGTTATCATAATAGTCATCTGCCCTTGGCTGGTTAACCCTCTCATTCGGGATTTCCCTATTAATTTCCTTTTCTTTACTTTCCCGTGACATGGCTTGGGATCTAGTTAAGACTAGCAGTTTCTTTCAATATTAGGATGTCCCCTCTTCTATACCTGAATTTGTTTGATATCCCACTAGCACAATTCAAGTTTATAGGGCTCCCTTTGAACTAGCTGATTTTGCTAATGAATCTGCCTATGAGTTTTCTCCTCTCGAAACTTGATGTATAGATAAATCTTCAAATAAAGCTAATAATTTCAATATCTTCTTTACATATAAAGATAGCTTGGCATCTTTAGTCTAATACACTTGCTTCACTTGATTCACCATTAATTGTGAATCTCTAAAGATTTGAATCCATGGATATTTGAGCTCCTATTCCAAAGTCAACCCTGCCACCAATGATTCATATTCGGCTACATTGTTTGTTGCTGGAAATCCTAACTTCATAGCATAGTGTAGACGGTGTCCATCTGGTGTTATTATGATATATCCCGCACCAGCCCCTTGTTCATTTGATGCACCGTCGACGAAGAACTGCCACATAGGTTTTTGATCCCTTTCCTTTTCTGACCGTTTCTTAATGAAGTTGGTACACTCATTGATAGAATCTGCCAATGCTTGTCCTTTGGTATCTGCCCATGGCTGAAATTCAATATCATATAGACTAAGCTCAATTCCCCATTTCACCAGCCTACCTGAAGTTTCCGGCTTACCAAAAACTTATATAAGGGGAAAATTGGTCAATACCCTGATGGGATGTGCCTGAAAGTATGCTCTAAGCTTTCGCGGTGTGAGTATCAAGCAATAAGCTAATTTTTCTATTATTCGGTACCGAACCTCTGCATCCTTTAACCGCCTACTTACGTAATAAACAGGAAGCTGAGTCCCCCTTCCTTCTTCGATCAATACTGAACTCACTGCATGTTCTGAGATTGCTATGTATAGAAACAAGATTTCACCATTCTCGAGACTAGATAGTATTAGCGGTTTTTCCAAATGATTTTTCAACTCTTGAAAAGCTTTCCTACAATCTTCTCCCCATTCAAAGTTTTTCTTTTTCTTGATTACATCGAAAAAGGGGATACACTTATTAGTCACCTTGGAAATGAATCTACTTAGAGCGGCTATCCTTCCACTCAAACTCATTACCTCTTTGCTAGTTTTGGGCTCAGCCATATCCTTGATAACTTGAATCTGGTCCGGGCTAGCTTCAATCCCTTAAGCACTTATAAGATAGCCAAAAAACTTCCTTGAATGTACTCTAAAAGCGCATTTTTGGGGATTCAATTTCATCTGATATTTCGGTAATATTTCAAACATTTCCCCTAGATCTTCAAGGTGACTTTTAGCCTCATAAGACTTTACTAGCATGTCAGCAACATAAACTTCCATATTCCGTCGAATCTATTCTTTAAACATCATGTTGACTAACCTTTGATATGTAGCCCCTGTATTTTTTAACCTGAATGGCATTGCTTTGTAGCAATAGATTCACTAGTCATTAGTAAAACTTTTGTGTTCCTCATTTGGCTTGAACATGGGTATCTGATTGTATCTTGAGTATGCATCCATGGGAGATAATAATCTATGCCCACTAGTTGCATCAACCAATTGATCAATCCGTGGTAATGGAAAACAGACTTTGAGACAAGCCTTGTTCAAGTCAGTATAGTTGTTAATAAGAAATCTTGTCAACACCCCAAAGTTGTTATGGTTAGTCCTTTTTGATCTCTTTGCTGAAATAGAAGTAGGTAATATGTAGGTAATGCTTTCAATTCTCCCTTTCGAATAGGTTTTTATAGTGGAAACTTTCTCGGATTAACCTTTTGACTCAGTCGAAACGATTAATTTCCTTTCCTATCAGCCTTCCGAGCTTACTAAACTAGTGTGGTTATCCTTTCGAAAGCCTTCCTTTCGAAACGACTGCGGAACACAGAAGGTTAACTCTAAGAATATGATATTAAGGTTTGATTTGATAGGTTTCAATCCTGTCGAAGGCTAGGTAGTTTAGTGGTTAAAGCTTGGGTCAGGGATCTGAGGGAAATTCAGCGGGTTTAAGGTTCCGACCTTGTCGAAAGCTAGGTTTGAGATATGCAATGGATGGGAGTTAAGACCTGAGTTATCTTGAAATGTGGTGGTTTTGACCTACTCGAAAGTAAAAGTCCAATAGAAGGTGGCCTGGAGTCTATAGTTGGAGTTACTTTAATATGCAGGGGTTTCGATGGAGTCGGAAGAGACCTTTTAACATGGTCGATACTTGGAAAAACATGATTAGTTCTGATAATAAAGTTTTAAAACAATTAAGTAATCAAGAATATTAAGGTCTTCCCTTTCTCAGCTTAAAGAAGTCTTTATTGCTCAATTTCCCAAATTCAATTTACAAATTGGAGTTTACAACTTTTAGAATTAAGAAAATACAAGTGTAGAATGACTAAGTTCGATTTCGTAAAACTAGACCCTTTGGGTGTTATTTAAAGGTGCGGGTCAGCATATTTCGACCCTAATGCCTTCGACCTGATCGAAAGGTAGCTACCGTATTGTCTTTAAAATACTTTTGCCTTTGTCAAAAGATACGGTTGCGCCTTTCTTCTCTATGTTGCTTTGTAGGAGCTTTTGATTCTGTCGATAGGCTGTATCCAGGGGTTTCGAAGGTGTTGCAATTCTTATGGTTTTGACTCTGTTAGTTGCTCATGAACTTTTGCTTATGACTTGATGCAGATCCTTCCTTGGATAGTAATGGTTTTGACTGATTTGAAAGGCTTGGCTAGGCGTTCGAAAGGGTTGTTCTGATCAATGCCGAGTGGTTTGAGTGAAGGCGAAACCTTTGGTTTCGAAAGGTAGGCGCATATATGAAGAGTTCTCCTTCTTTGTCTTCGGAAGGTGTTGCTTTAACTTATTCGAAAGGTCTTTATGCATATGGAATCATCTACTTCGAAAGGTGCTTTTGACCCTTTTGACCCTTTCGAAAGGTTGTGATACTTCTGAACCTTTGTCTTAGCATCCTTTCGACACCTTCGAAAGGTCTTGCTAGAGCTTTTTCCTCTTGTTCTTCTTTACCTTCTGTTCAAAGACATCTTGACAAGGTCAAATGGAATTTTGGTAGTAACATTTGCCCCCCCAGCGAAGGGATGCTCTTGACTTTCCAAGTCAATCATTTTGAAACCCTGAATGCTTCCCGCCTTTTAGTATTCTAGTGTGAATATGGACCATTCATTTAAATTTGATCTGATGACCTGCCGACTTTGCTGACTTTTCTTGTAAATCACGTTCTTTTCTTCTTCTCTGTCACTTACCTGCAAACAAAATTAACTTCGAGAAAAATCAAAATTCTCAAATCCTCCAAATCATTTTTTCCTCAATCAAAGAAGAAACCAGATCTAATGTAAGTCAAAATCATTTCTTTCTTCAAATGTCTTTCTCTTTTTTATTTCACGGTGGATTTCAACTTCTCAAATTTCACAATCAGGATTTTGAATTTTGGTTTTGATTTATAGAAAATTGTTCGAGTTTTAATTTAACTGAAAGTATTTTTTGATTCGATTTCACGATTCAATTCGATTTATTTCTTTCTGTTAATTTTCATTTTGATTTTTTGCGATTTCAGATTCTATCATTATTGTTGTTTTTAGAAAATTTGGATTTTTATCTCAAAGATTTCAAAACTTAAGTAGTTAATTCATGTTTAATCTGCTGGTTTAATGGTTTTTAAATTTTTGGGTTGAAATCGGGTTTGGGGAAGAAAGAAACTTTGGTTAACTTCGTCCAGAAGTTTTGAGATGTACGAACTAAAAATTTGGTACTAGAATTTTACCCTTTTACCCCTTCGAAAGGGATTGAGGCGGCAATTTGCTATTATGATTTTCCAGCCCCTTTCGATGGGGTCGAAAGGTAATCTAGCGCCTAATTTCGTTGATCTCGTCGAAAGGTTGTTTAGATCATACGAAACCGACCTCATCGAAGGTAATTTTATGCTTTCGGCTTTAATACCTTTCGAAGATGTTGGTTATGCATCGTAACCCACATTTTTGAAAGCATAGATTTTGTCTCATGGGTTTTGCAACCATTCATGTAAACTTGTTTTAAATTTGTTTAAGTTAGAGATAGATATACTTTATAAACTAGTTTGAAGGAAGCACACTTCATAAAATTCATGAATTAAGCCAAAACGTTTTGACTTAGTCAAAAACTGTTGTTCTAATCGAAATTTTGTTTTTAATATGCTTTCGAAACCATGAAACCCCTTTCGATTCTATCGAAGCCACTTGTTAGTAATGAGTCAAAACCTCCAATAAACGTCTAAGGACTTTATCATCACCTTTCTCCAACATTGTCGAAACATCCCAAGTCTTTTATTATTTTTTATCAATATGACTTTAACTTTGAACCTTTCGACTCGACTAGTATATAAGGTTTCGACATCATTCACATTCCTTTAGAAAAACTTGGGTCATCAGTTTCGATGGTGTCAAATGGTTTTGTTATCCCGTCTATTGAACATTGGTAGTGTATACTTTGTTCAAATTTTTATGTTAGCTTTAACTATTCCTTTCTATAACATAGCTCCTATTGAGCTTTCGACATTGTTGAAGAATGCCGGTTGGACATATACTTCAATCTTTCCTTTTGACCCTGTCGAAAGCTCGGTAAATACTTATATCTGGGCTTTTGACATTGTCGAAAGGAGTTTGTCAAGTGACAACTTTTTCTTTCCTTTTGATTCTGTCAAAAGCTCAATAAATCCCATTTTTAATCCTTAATATTCTTTCAAGAATATGTAGTTTCATATTTTGTTTGATGCTCAAATGATTGTGATAGTTTTCTAGTAATCCTTGAAAGAATGTTAATTTCATAACAAACTATAATTTATAACTGGAACGTTTTCACTTAGAAAAATTATGAGTTCTCCAAAGAAAGCTGAAGCCACTTCCAAGCACTTCTTGATATCCACTAAGGATGAAGTGGATGCCATTCTGAATGACTTTGGGATTACAGGAGTGGAAGCAATCCCCTATAGAAAATGACACTATCAACCACCCAACTGAGGGGTTTTTTCGCTTATACTCCAATCCACGTCTGGCAAGGTGGATTCCTACCGTCCCTGAGTTCTTGCTGATGTTCTTAGTTCATCTTGGAATTGCTCCAATTCAGCTGTAACGTATATACTTATCTTTTGTCTCATGAGGTGATGGCATTGGAGTATGGCCTTTCTTCCTTGAACGCTGAAGTTCTTAATCACCTCGTCCAGTTGGTTAAGCTCAGCAACCTCAACAATCAAATCTTTCGGGCCAACCCTCCTAAGAAATTGATCTCTGATGGAGTAAACTAGTTTAGGGATTGGGAGAGTCAGTTCTTCTTCGTCAGATGCTTCCCAAACATTAGTGGGACTTTCTCCACTCCTCGTAAGTTCAGATTTCATTATTTCCCTTTCACCCAGTTACTTTTCATTGCCGATCTTCACTTTTGTCAGGCGCCCCTACTAAAGAGCTAAATAAGGTGGATAAGAGAATAGTAGAGTCTCTAAAGGCAACTTTGAGTGAGATTGGAAGTAGATTAACACCGCTAAATCCAACAAATCTGCGAAAGCACTCCCTTCTACCAGCGGGCCAACAGATCCTTGGCCAACCTCCTTTAGTCCAACACACCTCCCGAAGCAAACACTTCCTTTCTTTAGGAGATCCATCAAACTTCTCTCCAATGTCACCCACCTGTGCTAACCACTCTGGTAAGTTAAAAATGCTGCACTTGTTATGTATTGTTGTGTTGTTTTTAAAAAAAAATTATTCTGCTGACTTGTATTCTGCTTGAATTCTTTTCCTCAAGTGGAAAAGTCTGCCAGTGGTCCATCTCCTCCTCCTTCAACTTCTCATGCACCGTCCTTTTCTGAATCTCTTGCCAAAACAAAGATGGTCGTCAAAAGAAAGATGGAGAAATTAGCTATGGTGGAACCACCCCTCAAAATAGCAAAAATAGTCGAAGTTCCTGATTCTGAGGAGGAGGAATCTTTAACTCTTGACAAAGCTTTGGAGAGTCTGATTGCTGAAGCCCCTCACGACCAATCCAAGAAGACTCCCCCTACGATCGATCCTCTCCCATGCATCTTTGTCTAGAGCAATCCAGGTGTGCTTGAGGAGATGCAGAAAGCTCTAGAGATGACCCCTTTTCAAAAGCACGTTCCTCCCAGGCCATCATTTCCTTCATCCTCCATTAATTTTGAAGAGATGGTCAAGTCTATATTAAGCTCTACATCCTTTGCTTCTATCTACCGGCCTACCTCTGTTTCTGACTTGGCGAGTCACTATTGTTCTCTACTAGAACAACAAATCTTGGTAAGTTTCTCTTCACTTAACTTTACCGTTACTATTCTTTTTTAAGTTTGTGACTTATGTTGTACGTTTTCTTTCAGATTTCCAAGAGTTGGTTATCTCTGCACGAGCATACATCCAAATCTTTTGCTGAATCCTCTAAGTTTCAGGAGGAAATTTCTGCTTTAAAGAATCAAATCTCTTTCTTGTCTACAGAAAAAGATGAAGCTACGTCCGAACTGAGGCGATTGAGAGCTTCTCTCGCCCAGCGGAATCCACTTTCTTAAAGGAATGAAAAGCCCACCAACTCCTCGCCGACGAAAACTTGGCAATGAAAATGACCTTAAAATAATTTGAAGAGGAGAAAGTCTGAATGGCTGCAAAGCAAGCCTCTTTGAAGGAAAAGTTTGAGAACAACAAAGCTTCTTTGAAACTGGCAGTCGATACTATACTTGATGCAAAACGTCGAGTGTCATAGTTTCTTGACACCACTCTTGATGAGATTATGATGAATTCTTTTGAAGAAGCTCTGATACTCACATATGCCAACAACATCGACAAATGCCCTGTACTAAGCTTTCTTTCACTCGACCCTGCCTTTGTTGATAGACTTATGAGAAAAATTAAACAAATGAAGCAGGGAATTAAAGCTGCTGAAAAGGAGGAGATTAACGCCCCTAAAATTTCTTTCTTCTGAAGTTTCTTCCTTCGAGGTGAAGGCGATAAAGATGATGCCCTTGAAGAAGAGGAGGGAGATAAAATTCTTTCTTCACCTTTTGTTCTCTTCTACTTTTTATTGGATATTTGTGTCGTTTTTGGTTCAAACAGATACTAACGGGGATAGTATCTTAGTCCAAACGGAGACCGCGATACTTATATATATTTGTATGTGTGTGTGTGTGTTGTTATTGTCTACCTAGGGTAGATGGGGTGTGTCGTATGCATATGTGGAGGCGAGACGACTAAGTAAAGTAAAAGACATAACAAGTGATGGAAGGCAATTGGCATATACTAGTGTTATGTATAAAGTGTGTAATTTTCCAATCACCAAAATGTTGTTCAGACCTCCTTCTCATTACAATCCATGTGATTGCTTTAGAGAGATAAGTAATGGTGTAAGGCGGGACGGTGGGAATGAAATATTTCCTTATGCATGTTTGACAATGACAAGGACACTTGATCCCAGAAGTGTCAACCATTGTTGGTAATTATATGTTATATATTATATTACTATTCCGTTGTGAGTTTATAATGATAGTGCTTTAACATACAGTTGTTACCTATAGGATACCAAAACCAGAAATCCGTACTTTGTTGGACTTGGGTTTTCGATTTAGCAAAAATTCAGTCACACTGTGGGGCGGTTTGTAACATTTAGTATCAGAGCTTAGGTTAGTCGATCTTAAGAATTAGGATACATTGAGTAAACTTATTTTTAATTTTACCTATATATATATATATTTATATTATATGCCAAACTCTACAAATCCGACTATAGAAATAGTAGCAACCATATTAAGTTGAAGATATATGCTAAGGTTAGAACAATATATAAAGTTGAAGATATACGCTAGTCCTTATTACCCCATAGAAAATTGGCCGTGTTAGAAAGTGTTCACTTGAGAAGAGCATGAATGAGACACATAGAAGGGTCTATGAAGCTGGATGGTACATGACTCCCTGGTTGGGCATAGATAGCTCAATGGTTGTGGATCCCCATTGAATTGTAGATTGATGATGTACATTAGATTTAGATAAGGGAAAAATAAGAATCTGTATGTTATAGATATCCGACAATAGTAAGTTCCTAAAAGAAGGTATATAGTAATCACTCCAAGATGATAGCCGAATTTTTTATATTCTAGGAGAAGATAAGTCAGTAAGTAGAAAAGAGGAAAAGTCCAAAATAAGAGACAAAATAAAAATCCACTCTGAGTTCAACCCCATACAAAAGAAATTAGTATAAAAGTTGAAATGAGTTAATATAAAAGTTTGAGAAAAATATATAAATAGTATACTTGAAATAATTTTCAAAGGAGTTATTTGAAGGTAGAAAAAAAGAAACCGTATTTTTGAAAAGTAAGTAAACATTAAATTTTCGAAAAAATAAAACACATATATTTATTATCTATGTTATATTTAAATAAAATGTTTTAGTATAAAATTTTAAATTTGTTTGGAACAATAATTTCAATAAACATAATTTTGTAAAAAGTTATTCTTTTGAATAAAAATAGTAGAACGTATAACTCGTCCCGAGATTAAAAAAAAATTATTTGTGTTTATTTTTAGGGTTAGATAATAAAAAGTGAGACTAGTTTTAAATGGGGTAAATAGTAGGAAAAGAAGATTAGAACCGAAAAACAAAAGCAATATGTGAACGCACTACAATAGTTCAATAAAGAAGACTGTAAATTGAGAGAAAAGCTATATAAAAAGGAGCCATTTAAATAAGATAGTTTAGGTACTAGAAAATTTTAAATAGAGTAACATTATGAAACATAAATACAAACAATGTTAGAAACTTATATAAAATAATGTTAGTAATTAGAAACAATATAGAAAATTAAAAGAAAGAAAAATGGATAGTTTCCATATAAATGTGTAGCAATTGAAAATACCTTTTTAGAAGCCCCTATATATGCTATTAGAACCTCTGTAAGGTTGATGGTGGAAGTAGCAATAGTATTAGAAAAATAATAGAATGGAAGTTGCCTTTTCTATTCCAGTAGTAAAAGTTTAAATGGATGTTTTATAAGTACTTAAAGTGCAGTTTTGAAGAAAATGGCTTGGTACAATTTTTTTTTTAGTTTTTGGAATATAAAACTTAATAAATATTTTGAGTCAAACGTCCCACTTTTAAGAAGTAAAATCTTCATTGTTAAATGTTTTTAGAGGAAAAGTTGATTTAAATGACCATTCATGTAATAAAATTTGACCCTTATTTGAAAAGAAAGAAAGGATCTCTTAAGAATTTAATTCCTAACATTTTCTTTTAAAACTTAATAAATAAACTTAATTGATAAATTCTAAATCATAACTTTAAAAGCTAAGATGCCTACAATTAACATTTGTTAAAACAAGGAGATTTCCATTATTTCATTTTAAAACCAAACTACTAAAAGATTTAAATAAAAAGTTTCCAAGTTTATATTTTAAAAGAAAAAAGTTTTGGGATTAAGTACTTTATAAATTGTAAAGAATTAATTTTTAAAAAAGTGGCGAAACCAAATCAAAATTTTAATATGGAGTAGATAGGGATGATTGCCTAGATAAGATGGGGGCAAAAGTTAAGGCTATGAAAAGATAGCGATGGGTGCTCGTTGAATAGCAATAGTGAATCCTAGTTGGATATAAGGAATATTGGTATGAGCCTAGAAATGTTTCAACAAACATATGCGAAGCCCATAAGGAATAAATGGGAAATGGTATCAAAGTACATTTCTATGAGTTCTAAAGTATAACCGCATGAAAGATAAAAAATAAAGAAATCATATACCAAGGTTTGAGAATACTATCAAGAGATTTTGATTAAAAAGAGGATAGTAATATAATTGGTTGTGATAATGGTTGCAGTGGAATGGCATGTTTGAAAGGTCCATTTAATTTAAGTAAGAAGTGATAGAGTTACAACATCATTAATGTCAGCTGATGTTGAAGGGCAGCTTCTGACAATTGTTTCTTTTAGGCTTGGATTGTAAGCATCAGTTGTTTCTATTATATAAAATGCATACTATATTGTGAGAAAAGTTCCTTTTAAATTGGTTTTCTGAAGTGACCACTATATTCGATCTCATGTAGACACCTAACTAATGCAAAGTAAGACTGGAAGTTTATAAAATAAATTAGAAAATTTATTAGCTACTAAAAGTAAAATGATGTTAAGTCCCAAAAAGTAATAAAATTTTGGAAAGATAAATTTTAGCAAGCAAATGATAGAGAAAGGCTGTTGCAAAACCACGGGTCACTACCCTATGGCTTAAAAGCTGAAATTTATAAATGAACATGTGTGTTGATTATTGTTCTAAAATAAAAGAAAAGGCTTTAGAAAATTAAAAATTTACCATGTAGTAGAAAAAGAGAATCATGGACGTTAACTCATTGACTAAATTTCGACTACGTTGGATGTAACTTAGTTTGTTTTGAAAAGATAAAAACAAATACTTTTGAAAAACATTTGTTCGAAAATCTTTGATTTTTAATAGAAAATATTTTTGTAAAAGTTTTGAAAAAATAAGTTTTGTTTTTAAATTAAATTTTCTAACCATTTTTAAAATTTAATTGAAAATGATTTTGAATGAAAAGGAGTGGATTTTTTATTTTTGAAATGCCACATGCTTAGCATAGAAAAAAAGTTAACGGGTTAGAAAGTACGAATTTTACTATCCAGCAGAGGTGACAGTAAAGTAAAAGGTAGTTAGTAAGAAGGAAAAAAGCTGTTTTAGCCTTAGGAATTCTTTTCCTTATCGATAGGTAAACCATACTTGTTTTAAAGTAACTGTATTTTAAAATTTTAAAAGTAAATTTTCTTTTGTGGACTTTAATTGGAAAAATTGGAAAAAAATTAGAAGCAAAAGGGAAGATTCCAAGTTATAGATACACAAGAGAAGGATGAAGATATGGAATTCTCCATCAGGGTTAGAAAACTAAATTTTTTGAAATTTTGAATGTTAGAAATGGTGTGCTAGGATTTTGGATGGTTGGTGTTGTTTGAAAAATTTGTTGAACTATACTTCTATTCGTCGAAGCGAAGGAAAATTTGGATGTAAAAACAAAGATTTTGATTTTCAAATTTTGCATACATATAGAATTGCTGGTATATATATGTTGTTTGCACTATATTTTACAAAACTATTTTAAAAGGAATGCATTCATATAGGAGGCACCGATTTAGAATTATTCTACATGCATATCATATACGTTGTGATACACCATGCACTAGTACACTATTGGTTGTACACTAATTGATTGGATAACTTAGATTGGTTGCATGTTATGTTACATGATTCAGTCCTTGAGGAACTCTAGGGACGAAATTCTTTTTAGGGAGGAGAATGTAACACCCCGTAAAATAAAAAGGAAATTAATTAAAGTGCATTAAATAATAATGAGTAAAAGTCCAAACATGGAACTTTTACAAATGTCAAAATTTGGGAAAGAAACTTGCACCGTTATGTTCATAGCGATTTTTTGTTTAATTTTCATGTATAATGTATTACAATCGGAGTTCAAACGAACAAGTTATTGACGTTTGAGGTTTTCAAATAAAAAATAATTATATATGTAATTAAGGAAATAAATATAATTAAATAAAGTTGATTAACATCAACAGTTAGTTAACATTTACTTAACGTTTAAGTATAATTAACGTTAAATGCAGAAAGAAATTTGGTCAGTTGGTCGTATAAGGAATTGAATCAACAAATGAAACGTCAGAAAATTTACTAACGTAATTCAACCAACCGGTCGACCATGAACATAGACCGATCGACAGCTGGCCGTCAACCAGTAGGGGAAGCAGCGATCGAATGGTGAATAATGTTGGTTGTAGATTTACCTAGGCCAAATCATCCGGATTTAAAAGAAAATTATCTCTGGCTTTGATTCAAACCCCTATAAATACAGGTTTAACCCCTCATTTTTCTTCTCATATTTTCTGAAGCAAGAGGAAGCTCTGCCATTCCCTTTTCTCTACAATTCTTCAATCTAAATAAATATATAGTTTATACACATATATACAAGTGGAGAATGGCAAAGGATAATACAGAAGAAGAATAGGGTTGAATCAAATAGTCAGAGACAAGGGCGAATATGTGGATTCAAACTGGAATAACATGGATTAGATCTAGAGATTTGGAAAGCTTAAAGGTGAGTGAAAAATTATATACTTTTATATGATGTTGGATTTATATCCCTGTAAATTTGTTCATTTTGGAGTTGTAGGTCTAATTTTATACATACGATGAATTTATAAACCTGTGATTGATACCTTAGATTACTAATGCATGTGTTTAAATCTGGAAAGTATTGGGTAGTAGCATTCTCTGAATTTGATAAATTGTATAGTAGTTCCAGATTTGTTGATTAAATGATTTAAGTAAGTAAATGTAAATTAGAAGCCAACATAAAAAATTATTGGAGTTTAAGTAGTATTTTAATTCATTGGAATGTAGGGTGGTGCAATGTAAGTTTTTGTATATTATCAAGTTTAGATCTATGAATAAAAGTGTATTGTTTCAAATAAAAAGGAATATTTCTAAAAGAAAGAGATGTATAACATAGGAATTACCGTATTTTGTACTATCTATTTTAATAACTACAAAAGGGTAATTCCTTGTAACTCCAAAGGCAGGACAAATTCTCTTTTTGGATAAGTTATGGAAATTTACAGTGTTAATCTTTTCTTTTGGGGAAGATGTAATTCCAATGCATTAAAATGCATAAATCCCTAAGTATGAACTAGAAGATTATAGTAGTGGTAAAAATAACGGTTTCATTATAAAACTAATGTATATGCAATAAAGGAAAGATAGAAATCAAATAATAAATCATAAGAAGGTAGGCAAGTAATAAAATGAAGAAAGGCAAGTAATAATTTAAATAAAAGAGTTACAGTGAGTCCACTAAATAAGGAAGGGTAGTAAAAGTTAAGAAGAACGGAAATAAAGACGTAGTAATGAGAAAGGGAAGTAAATAGAAAAAGATATTTATATCCTTCAAAGAAAGCAGTAAATGACATTAAATCGAGATTAATCAAGTAAAGAGTCAATCAAATTAAAATAATTGAATGTGAGTAGTTGAACATTGGAGCCAAAATAATGAAATAAGAATGAATATATATACGGACACATACATATATACATATATGTAGCCTCAAGTATATGTTTATGACAGGTATGAATTATTAAAGTTAGCTAAAACTTTGTTTAGATAAGAAGGACATTGTCATTAAAATGGGTTGGAATGCGAAGTTAGTAGTGTTACACAACAAAAGTCTACCCATCGGGAGGGGCTACTAGCAGTTATGTCTACAATATACCGATGTAGGACATATCCAATTGTAGGACCCACAGAATTATATAGGTTCGTGTACAGGTGAAGGAAATACCAAGTGGGATGGTTCGCCTCGGTCAAAGTATCAAAGGATAAGTAGAATCTGCTTCAACCTTTTAGAGGGTATTATGTAATAAGTTGTTATTTCCTAGATTACATTAGGCAATCTAAATAGGATGGTGAGCAAGGCTCGATGCTATGACAGTGAGATTGGCACCATATTCAGGAGTAGGAGCTGATTTCAAACTTTAAGAATGTCATCGGTCCTTAGAATCGGTAGAAAGATGAGGGTTACGCCCAAATAGACTACAACTCCTAATAGTGTAGATCATGTTTAGGTCATGCACTGTCATAGCTATTTGCTAGTTTATTTGTTAAAAGGCAAGGCTTGATAACCCTTTATGGAGATCTTTCAAAAACAAATAGTCCGTGGAACCGATTCCATGATATAAAAAGAATAGAATGTGGCTAAACAATTGTGACGTCATTATTAGACACTACGGGCGTTTCTTGGTATGTACGACAACGAGTACATGATACTGCGTTGATGATGGATCCTGACGAGGCGCTAGGTTATGGATACTAGTGGGAATAGTATCTTGGTCCAAAGGGGGACTACAGTACTTATATACATACATACATACATATATATACGTATGTAGTTATTGTCTACCTAGGGTAGAAGGGTGTATCGTATGCGTACGTGGAGTCCAGACGACTAAGTAGAGTAAAAGACATAACATGTGATGGAAAGCAATTGGCATAAACTAGTGTTATGTATAAAGTATGTAATTTATCAGTCACTAGAACGTTGTTCTGACCCCCTCTTCATTACAACCAACAGAATAGTTTTAGAGGGACATAAAATGGTGTAATGTGGGAATGTAGGAAGGACAGATTTCCTTATGCATGCTTGATGCCGACAAGGACACTTGATTTTAGAAGTGTCAACCTTGGTCATGAATTATATGTTTCATTATACTTTACTATTACACTGTGAGTTTATATCGATAGTGCTTTGATATACATTTGTTACTTGTAGGATACCAAAACCAACGATCCTTACTTTAGTGGACTTGGTTTCCGATTTAGCGAAAATTTAGGCGCATTAAGTTGTGGGTTGTCACACTCATACTATTCTAAATGAAAATACTTAACACTTAAACCATCCAATAGTACTTCCCACAATTCATCTTTCAGATTACTATGGTAAGGAAACACAAAGTAGATGGCGCCTTACCCAAATAAACCAAAAAACTTGAATCACCATATTATTCTCTCTTTCACCTCAGAACATCTAAAATGATCGATGCTTACCCTTGTAGACATAACATATCTCCAATCCAAATCTTCAATCAAACTTGAGTTGTATCATTATGCTTATGATATCACTTCTCCCAATATCCAACGAGTTAGATACTCAAAGTTTAACCTCCTTAATTGTGATGACTCACTTTTCGGAAGGATTAAATCGACAATAATCCACACATGTCCAACTCAAACAATACGGAACACAGATAATCAATAGGGTTACTTAAGAAAAATAAGAAAAGAATAAAACAAATATGGAATCTCGGAGCGGAATGGCAAAATATAATAATCAAATAAACGGTCAATGAAGCTATTTATACTATACATTTGATGAAAATTTATACAACATTTATCAGAGTTATATATACAACAGAGACGAAATAATAACGCAGCAAAACAAACAATTTGATGAAATAATACTAGTTATATAATATACCAAATCTTCATCTTTTTCCTCTAGAAAATATGATCTTCAATACGCTGAAAACTCAAGGCTGACCTGAGCACAAAGTAAAACAATACACTCGAGTTAGGACTAGCATACTCACATGTGAGTCAAATCAAGATCACATATAACAGGAGTGTAATAGCGTCAGAGATATTTATGGGGTTTTACATCTCTTATCCAGTGTATAACATGCGTGCAATAACTCAAGAGATGTTAGGGGATTTTCTATCTCTTAAGGATCCATCAAAATGTTTATATATAGTAGAATACGCTACATATTTAATGTCTAATCGGTAAAATAAATATTTTTCTTAATGTTAAGGCTTTACATTAATCCTCCTTAACGCGTTTTTAAACATTATCGTACAGTTTGCATATAACGCCCTAGTAGCACGTTGGGGGATAGAGATACGCGGTGATTCGACAACACTAAACCAAAATCGTAGTGGTTTCGTATAAGGATAAAAGTATGACAAGGCACGTGAGGCAATGCCAAAGGTAGGATACTACCAGCTCGGGTAGCAGGGCTGGTGATAACGCATCGTAGCCACGACCGCCCACCGCGTCCATCCATCCCATATCGAGTCAAAGGGAGGTCATCCAAAATCAAGGTGCACCAATCGAAACCAACATCAAAGATAATACTATGGACCGAGTTCAAAAGAAAATCAAAGAACGAGTGTCCGCTAGAGGTGCAAGCCCACTTGACCGTGTCAAGCCATCCTGTTTTAGTCATTTCAAATTGGCACAAGTGCCGGGGTCTATCCATCATCATTCTCTTTCTTCAAATCCAACAAATGTACACCAAATCTAACCACTTCATTCTGGAGCCTCCTCCGCGTACACAGTTGTTAAAGTGGTTCCAATATTGATAGAGAGTATGCCAATAAGAGGCTTCGGTCTCTTTAACAACCAAACGCCGTTTTACACACTGGTTGGTTCTTTTACATTTCGAAAATGATTAATTCTTGATATCAAAATATCATATTAGCTTCAAAATATCATATTTACTTAAATATATCAATTTCACTTGAAAAACATTTTCACTCCAATATCTCAGTTTCACTTCCAAAATCGTTTTGAATTTTAACTTAGGTTATAACCTCATTTTTAATCACATTCGTATTTAAATCAATGATTTTAAATATAACAATTCCCACTTTGACCAGTTTGAATTTTTAAAAAATAGTTTGAATAATTTTAAATAGTTAAAAAAATTAAAATAGTTTGATAAAATGGTTTTTTTGGAAAATGGTTTGGAAAATCAAAATAATTTGAATATTTTTAAAAAGATAGATTTTTAAACATTTTATATTAAAATAATTTATTTTGAAAATAGTTTCAACTCAAACTATCTCTTCCCAATTCAACAAATCTGGACCCAGGTCCAAATTTCCACCAAATTGATTCAATTTCAAATCTCTCAATTTAAAATCATCTTCAATCTCAATTCAATTCAAATCGATTCAATTCCGATTTCAATTCGAATTAACTTCAATTTTAGTTCAAATTAATTTCAATTTCGAAACATTCATTTTAACTTCAATTCACGATTTGATTCAATGGTTTAAATTTTAATTCAATTCTCAATTTTAAACCATTTCGGTTTATATAAATTCCTAGTACAATTTCAATTTACTGATTTAAATCTAAATCAAATTTAAACTTCAGTATTCAATTAAGGTTCAAATCTGTAAATAATTCAATTTCGAGCTCAATTTTGAAATATTCATTTATATCACTTTTACTAAATAACTTCGAAGTTAAAGTAAAAGTTCAAACCTTTTTAAAACAATTCAATTTCGATAATTCAAGTCATATTTCAATCATGACTTCAAATTCCAATTAAATTCTTTAAAACAATTTCTTTTAACTAAATTAATTTCTACATTTCAAACTCGAATTCGAAATTAATTCAATCTTCAAAGAATTGATTTTTATTTCTTTAAAACAAAATCATTTAAATAGATTCAAAATCAAAAATTTAAAACCATTTAATTTAACCAATCCGGTGTTCGTATATGATTTTCTAACCTATGGCCAAGTGAATAGTTATTTCGATTTTAATTTCAGGGATGGATATATATCATTTCAATCCAAATCAAAGTGTCATAGATATATATCATTTCAACTTATTTCTTAATTTACTTGAATATAGTTCAGATAACATTTTATATGATGTCAATAATATACAGGGTAAAAATAAATAAACATCAAAATCATCTAAAATATCAGCCAGTAGCATCCATCGCAATCAACATTCCAAAACCGTTAACATATCACAATAGTTAACCAGTTATCAATAATCGGGAATTTAACTAGCAGTTTAATTCCAATTTCAATTTAACTGTAAATTTTAATTTTTAACTGTAATGAAGTATGATTATATGTGTTTGTTATGTGTAATGGGTTTGTTATGTAAGGGTAAACCGGTCTGGGCTCAATCACACTTGCGGGTTGCACCAGGGCTCAAGCCCATGCTTGTTTTCTTTTCTTTCTATTTTTGGACATGTATCACTGATATACATATATCAGCCTCCTCTTCTATTTTTGAATAAGGAGATAACAAACCCTGAGCTCGATCAATGGTGTCTTCAATTCATGATTCTCTTCTGTAATATTTTACTCTAATTCAAATATAATAACATGGTATCAGAGCATCCAGCATCGATCTAGGGTTTATAGATCTCTCCTATCCCCAAATTTTTTAATTCGATCCACTAAGTTTCAAATCTGGAAACATGACCGAAAGCAAGAGTTCACCAATGGTTGATGTCCTTCCCGTAATGTCCAAAATCACATATCGCAAATTAAATAATACAAATTTTCTAGAATGGATGAAGACAATCCGATTGTATCTTCGAAGCATCGATAAAGATGATCATCTCTCTGAAAATCCACCTGCTACATCTGAGGAAAAGGATATTATCTGGTTGAGGGAAGATGCTCGGTTATTCTTGAAAATCAGAAATACAATTGATGATGAAGTTATTAGCCTAATAAATCATTGCGAATTTGTGAAAGAATTGATTGAATATCTTGAGTTTTTATATTCTGGAAAAGGTAATCTCACTAGAATGTATGAAGTTTGTAAATCCTTTTACAGAACCGAGAAGCAAGATCAATCACTTACCAATTACTTCATGAATTTCAAAAGAAAATATGAAGAATTTAATGTGCTTCTGCCTATGAGCCCTGATGTGAAGGTTCAACAACTCCAACGAGAACAAATGGCCATTATGTCCTTTCTGGCTGGCTTACCACCAGAGTTTGAATCAGCTAAGTCACAAATATTATCTGGATCAACTATGACATCTCTTCAGTAAGTATTCAGTCTTCTAAGAACAGAGAATTCATCATCAACTATAACCATGAACAATAGTGCCTTAACTAGCTCTAACATACCCAAAAATGCTTGGAGACCCCCATTAGACATTAGACCCCCATGGAACCCTTCACAAAGACCTGAATCCTGGAGACCACCGGTATCTCAATCTTGGAGGCCTCAAAGAGGTGGATGGAGACCAAATAACAAAGTGTGTTCATATTGCAAGAAGCCTGGACATCTAATCATTGAGTGCAGAAAATTACAATACAATAATCAACTCAAGAATCAAGGAACTTCTAACAACACTAATAATCAGAAAACTGTTCTTATGACCACTAAGGAATATGAGAAGTATTCAAAATTTCAGGAATCTCAAAACAAGCCAGCTGTTTCTACAATTGTTAATGCTGAAACACCAACGTCAAAGTGGATAATTGACTCAGGGGCTACAGATCATATGTCAGGTAACCTTAAACTATTTATAGACTTAAAAAACATGGAGAAGGTCAAGCAGTCACTTTAGCAGATGGGTCACAATCTAATGTTCATGGAATTGGTAACATTGACACCGGTCTTCCACTAAAATCAGTATTATACATACCTTCCTTATCCTACAATCTTTTATCTGTGAGCAAAATTACTAAAGACTTGAATTGTAGTATAGAATTTTTTCCTAAAACATGTGTATTTCAGGATCTTATCACGAAACAAATTATTGGTAAGGGGTATGAATCAAGGGGGCTCTATATCTTGGAAAACTCACCTGTAGCATGCACAAGTATGGAGTCTGCCATCAAACTTCATCAACAACTTGGTCATCCATCTCTCACATTATTCAAGCATCTCTACCCTCAGTACAATTCTATAACAACTCTTGACTGTGAGCCTTGTAAATATGCTAAACTACATAGGAGTAGCTTAAAATCTAGAATAAATAAGTGTGCAAGTGCACCATTTGAACTTGTACATTCTGACATATGGGGACCTTCACCAATTGTTTCTAAATCTGGTTATAGATATTTTGTCACATTTGTGGATGATTACTCTCGAGTTACTTGGTTGTTTTTAATAAAAAATAGATCTGAACTGTTCTCTATTTTTTGTACTTTTCATGAAGAAATTCAAAACCAGTTTAAAACATGCATTAAAACCCTAAGGAGTGACAATGCTAAGGAGTATACCTCCCATATCTTTAGTTCATACTTGAGTCAACATGGAATTATACATGAAACATCATGTGTAGATACTGCTGCACAGAATGGGGTGGCTGAAAGAAAGAATAGACATCTTCTTGAAACTGCTAGGGCACTGTTATTTCAAATGAATGTACCAAAAGTTTTCTGGGCTGATGCAGTTTCAACTGCTTGTTTTCTGATTAATAGGATGCCTTCAACTGTTCTTAATTTTAGTATTCCATACAAAGTGCTGTTTCCTAACAAAGAAGTGTATCCTATTAAACCAAAAATATTTGGATGCATTTGTTTTGTTAGAGATGTAAATCCCCAAATAGGGAAACTAGATCCTAAAGCTTTAAAATGCATCTTTGTGGGGTATTCAAGATTACAGAAAGGATACAGGTGTTATTGCCCTAATTTAAACAAATACATAGTATCTATAGATGTGAATTTCATGGAAGAAAGACCATATTTCCTAGCATCACACACACCAAATCAGGAGGAGATTGATGAGTATGTTGTCCATACCACTTTACCATCTCAAGAATTTGAAACAAATACTGAGGAAGATAATACTGCTGCACCTACCAGTGAGAGTCCTACATCACTTGATCCTAGGCTTGATCTCCCTATTGCCCTTAGAAAAGAGAAAAGAAAATGCACATACCCTATCTCTAATTATATGACTTATGATAACCTCTCACAATCATCCTACATGTTCACCACTTCCCTAGACTCCATCTATACACCTAAAACTGTTGCTGAGGCTTTATCTAAACAAGAGTGGAAAGAAGCTATGATTGATGAAATGACTGCTCTAGAAATGAATAATACATGGGAACTAGTTAAGCTTCCAGAGAACAAAAAGGCAATTGGGTGTAGATGGATATATATTGTTAAAATGAATCCAAATGGGACAGTGAATAGATTCAAGGCAAGACTTGTTGCAAAAGGGTATGCACAAGTATATGGTATGGATTATTCAGATACATTCTCTCCAGTTGCTAAGATGACTTCTATTAGACTATTCATATCATTAGCAGCCTATTTTAATTGGAAAATTCATCAACTAGACATCAAGAATGCATTTCTTCATGGTGACCTCAAAGAAGAAATTTATATGGCATAACCACCTGGATTTATTGCAAAAGGAGAGAATGGACTTGTTTGTAAATTAAAGAAAACACTTTATGGACTTAAGCAGAGTCCAAGAGCTTGGTTTGGGAAGTTTAGTCAGACTCTAGAAGAATTTGGAGTAACTAGGTGTAAAAGTGATCATTCAGTCTTTTATAAACACTCTGAAAAGGGTGTACTTATATTAGTGGTATATGTAGATGATATCATTATAACAGGGAATGATGAACTGGGGATTGCTTCACTTAAACAATTTATTCACAACAAATTTCAAACTAAAGATTTAGGAGAACTAAAATACTTCCTTGGTGTTGAGGTTCTAAGGAGTGATAAGGGAATTTTATTGTGTCAAAGGAAATATGTCATAGATTTGTTGTCAGAAACAGGAAAACTAGGCACTAAACCAAGAAGCACTCCTATCTTACCTAATACCTATCTGACAGCTGAAGGAGAACCATTTGATGATCCAGAACAGTATAGAAGACTTGTGGGGAAATTGAATTATCTTACTATAACTAGACCTGATATCTCTTTTGCTATGAGTATGGTAAGTCAGTACATGGCTTCACCAACAAAACAGCATTGGCAAACTCTTGAACACATACTAGGATATCTGAAAGGAACTATAGGCCAAGGAATTATGTATACTAATCATGGTCATATGAGGATTGATAGCTTTGCTGATGCTGACTGGGCTGGATCAAAGGATGATAGGAGATCAACTACTGGGTTTTGTGTTTATCTTGGAGGGAACTTAGTATCCTGGAAAAGTAAGAAGCAACAGATTGTGTCTAGGTCTAGCGCAGAATCAGAGTATAGAGCAATGTCAAAGACTGTATGTGAAGTTTTGTGGATTAAACACTTAATGAAGGAGTGTAAACTTGAGTTTGAGCAGCCTGCAAAGCTATGGTGTGACAATAAAGCTGCCATTCACATTGCATCCAACCCTATATTCCATTAGAGAACTAAGCACATTGAAATTGATTGCCATTTCATTCGAGATAAAATTCAAGAGGGAGAAGTCACAACACACTATATTTCTACTCAAGAGCAACCTGCAGATCTGTTGACAAAAGCAGTGAATGGAGATAGAATGAAATATCTGAAGAACAAGTTGGGTTTGATAGATATATATAACCCAA
Source organism: Allium fistulosum (assembly GCA_030737815.1). Lineage (NCBI taxonomy): Eukaryota > Viridiplantae > Streptophyta > Magnoliopsida > Asparagales > Amaryllidaceae > Allium > Allium fistulosum. The sequence goes on along the minus strand of CM060902.1, from coordinate 188,845,192 downwards.
CTTGAGGAGGAGTGTAATGAAGTATGATTATATGTGTTTGTTATGTGTAATGGGTTTGTTATGTAAGGGTAAACCGGTCTGGGCTCAATCACACTTGCGGGTTGCACCTGGGCTCAAGCCCATGCTTGTTTTCTTTTCTTTCTATTTTTGTACATGTATCACTGATATACATATATCAGCCTCCTCTTCTATTTTTGAATAAGGAGATAACAAACCCTAAGCTCGATCAATGGTGTCTTCAATTCGTGATTCTCTTCTGTAATATTTTACTCTAATTCAAATATAATAACATTAACAATCAATTCAGCTGTTAATTCAGATGTTAATTTAAATTACCAAATAACTGTCAATAAAATTAAATTACTTTATGGTATCAATTTAACTAACATAAAAAATATTTTAGTACTTCGTGAGCGGTTAATACACTCACCTTTATTTGAAACTAAAATTTTTTCGGCTTCAAATAAATTCCTACCTACTATATGCTGTAGCCTTCGTCGATATGATCGCAATGCGACTTGTTTCACTCAAAATGGACCTCGTATGCAAAAGTTATGATTTAATTAGCATTAACGATATAATTAAAGTTTAATTAACTAAAATAATAATAAAATTAAAAAAACCCTCACCGCTCGCTTCCCTCTCTCTTGTTCTCGCTTGTAGAAATGCACATGTATGCTTCTTCTTCTTTTTTTATTACAATCGACGATCGCCAAACGCCACCTCCAGTCCATCCACGAACGCCGCCGCCAACGCCGGCCTCGTCCCAAGCCCTGTGCAGTGCCGCCCATCACTATAGCACATGAAACGAAGCCCAGAAAACCCAAAACTGACGCGAACACAAAGCCAGATTCTGGTGAATTTACGACCTTTCGACATGGTTCGACCGTTGGATGCGTATAGCTCGATGAGGTCTTCATCTTTCCTTTTGGTCGAGCGATTTCATTGAGTGGATTTATAGAAAAAGAGAGGAGAAGAAGAATGGTTTTCGACCATTAAACGTTGGAGAGCAGCTGAAGTTAGGGCGAGGGTTTCGCTCGTGTATAAGGAAATGATACGGCCTATTATATAAGTTCCGATACTATCACACGTAAATTTTCTAAACTCCAAACGAAGCAAGCCGCCTAGTGTTCTATATGTTATACTCCTATTTCGAATAAAATGGAACTAGTCTCAAGAGCCAGTTCCATCGTATTCAGAAGATAGCTTTTCAAAATCAAATTATTTTAATTAAATCCCTTTAATTAATTTCTACGCGTTTCAAGCTCGCATGACCAAACGATAAGTCTGATCGCTACGAAACCTGAAATCCTATAAAAACTTACCATTACGGATCCGATGAAAAGACTTTTTTTTACTCGTTAATTAAGACAAGTAATTTCCAAAATAAATTTATTCACTTTTAAATTCAATTTTAAAAGTTAACAATTTTCATTCTTGTTAAATAAAATTTAAATCAACCTATGCTATTGAAACACCCCTACAGCCCTTAATATACCCAAAAGGACACATTAAAAGGCATGGTGCGTTGTAGGTATAACTGAAACTAATAGAGACTAAGATTCATAAGACAAAAAGAGGTAAAAATAGCGGAAACTAAAATAATAACTTATTCAAAACAAAAACTTCATAATTGCTTCATAAACCAAATAAGTCAAATACCAAATACAGCATACATATCTCAAAACTCGATATGTCTCATGAAATAAAAACTCGTAGTCTCAACAAAAACCAGAGTATAAATATCCCTTATAATAAGCCAGTACATAGAAAGAACAAAAGTTGAAAGAAAAGAAATACATGGTAGCAAACTCCTCCAAGAAATCTCCAAGCAACTGCAATCTACTGTCCTCTCCCCTAATTGCCAAGGGGTAGGGGAAAAAGGGAAAAATAGAGGTGTGGGTCAGACTAAAAGTCTGGTGAATGATAGTAATTACTAAAGCCTTCAAGCAAATTAAAAGTAATAGACTCTACAACGGTTCTAGTATATAAAGAGGAAACAAAGGAAATAGGAAAGATATAAATTGGAAAAAATACGATTAACTATAAGATAAGTTAAATTCGATTGTTTGCACTTGTTCTTGATAGCTGCTTTGATTAGGCTGAATTCCTAATCCTATAATTAGGCTAAATTCCTAATTGTACCCTTCGATCGGCCTGCTATTCCATAGACCTTACAGCGGACCAGAGACTAGGTAACTCGCTACACAGCAGCCAATAGTATCTACGAAAGATGCACAAAGAAACCACTATGGATCCAGACAATACATAGCTCCCTACATAGAAGGCAACGGTTTCTATGAAAGACACACATACTAATCACTTGGAACTCATAGCAATTACTGAACACCAGAATGGAAGTCGCACGTGTAACTGCCACCATGCCCATGCTACCTTTTGCTCCACCTATTCGGTCATCTTATTACCTCAAACTCCAGCATAAGTGTGCCCCTCATCTCGCTTCAGGCTAATGTGAGACCACCGTGTGTCCATAGAAAATAGGGGAAATGTTATTGGTACTGGCCCGTCATCCAAATAATATCTAGTTGTGCCACTTATCCAAATCCCCCGTGATTTGGACTTCTAATTAACCAATTACTACCATTTTTAGCATAAGCGTGCCCTCGTCTCACTTCAGGCTAATGTGAGACCACCGTTTTGTTTAATTGGGAATGTTATTTGGTATAGGTCCTACTTTCATCTTTGCTTATTAACTTAGATAAATTATTTAAATAAGCCTTTACACGTTTCTCTACTATCTGTGCTTATTAATTTATCATAAGTCTTAAATTAAGCCTTATTCTATTCTTTTTCTTATTATAACCTACGTTATAATCATGCTTATTACTTAACCCAAGGTCTAAGTGTGAAAATAAGCCTCTTTAATCTTTTACTCTTTTTAGTTATAATTCTAAGTTATAACTAGGCCAATCTTTTTAATTCAGTCCAATTAATGTCATAATTACGCATAATTTCAGTCCAATTACGCATAATTTTAGTTCAATTCCATTTATATTACAGTCTTTGTAATTTACATCTTATGTTCCATTCTAATGCAATTCTTATGTTCCATTTATATTACGTTCCATTTATATTACAGTCTTTGTAATCTTTTACATCTTATGTTCTATTTATATTACGCATAATTTTAGTTCAATTCTAATGCAATTTATGATACTTATGCAATTAGTGCAGTGTAAATGTCCATGACTAATGCAAAACATTAGGCGGTCCACTGATTCAGTTGGCCTCCTTTTATGCAATCATGTCCGTGCCATGTATCCAAACGAATGCAAAAATTTCCTAATGATAACTGATAATTCTGTATGCATGCTACAAACATCATCCAAATGCAACAATCATATGGTAAACATCCATTTATAGCCACTATAGAAATAAATTAAAAATGCACACACATCCATATACATATGCTCTAGTGTCCTAATTAGACCGATCCCTAAGGAATAATAGTGCCTAGTGTACCTATATGCGTCCATTAGCATCCACTAGCAAACACTTGCAATCACTAGCATACATCATTCATAACATGTTCTATTAGCATGTTTGCATCAAATCCTACCATCCATAGGTTAAATCCTAAGTTCTACCCTCCCAAAGGATAATAAAGGAAAGAACCTATTCAAAACTAAAGATGGAAATTTGAAGTTCTAAAACTTACTATCGAAAAGATGAGGATATGAGATACGAATTTTCTCCTAATCAAACCAATCTTCTTCGAAGTCTTTCTAACCATGTCGGGACCAAGTAGCAATCTCTCTATAGACTCTAACCAACATGAAGGCGACTTGCGCGGTCTTCCATAAAGAGCTTCGGAAGGTGCCATTCCAATGCTAGCTTGAGAATTACTATCTTATGCAAATTCCACAAAAGGAAAATGCTTTACCCAAGTTCTTCCAAAATCAGGAATATCCTTTCTCAACAATGCGTGTCATACAGTTTTACTAACTCCATTTAACTGTTCTTCTTTAGTCTGCTCACCTGAATCAACATTCCTAGGTTCTCACTAGGGTCCTATACACTCTATGGAAACTCTATTATTACTTCCAAAAGTAATTACTACTGTCTCCTTTGTAGCCTTACACCTTTTCCGTTACACCTAGGAAATGATTCCTATCTACTTCACATTTAGGTGTTTGGTTCGGTGTTTATAGTTCCATTTTAAAAATTAAGGTTCCTAAATTTTTAAAAAATCAAATCACAAAATCTTTGTCTTTAAAAAGTGTTATTTTTTAGTTTCTATTAAATCCAAAAATACTTGGTTACTTAACATTAATTCCCAACATAAAGGGGAAAACTTTCAAATTCTAAGTCCAAAACTTATTCCTTGTTTTCTTTTAAAGACCTTTTCAGTTTTCTATAAAAAATTGAATTTTCAAATTCTACTTTTATTAAGTTTTTCATTTCCAAAAACTTATTTACTTTTTCACCAAACCATTTTCTTTTAAAATATCTTTAAACTGTTTTTATGTGTTTCCAAAACATCTTCTTATTATACCTCACGATCTCATACCTTAATATGTTGGAACTGCTTTCTCAAATGAGAAATTATTAATGCTAAAATCTTCTATGAACCTTTTAAAAGAGAATTTCTTGTTTATGTGAAATTACAAGGAACTTATTTTATATTTTTCGAAATAGGCTATACAAAATATGGTGCTTTTCATACCTTGTATATCTTTTTCATGTATTCCTTGTAACTTGCACAAAACATTTTTATTGGTTTTGTTGGACGTGTTTTCACCGAACCAGAGTAAGGAGAGCATTGCCGAACCAACACTCGCTTCACTACCTGCCAAACCGGACCATCTCCCATCTACCACCGGACCAAGGTCCCACCGAACCAACCATCTACTACCGGACCAAGATCCCACCGAACCAACCATCTACCACCGGACCAAGGTCCCACCGAACCAACCATCTCCCACCGGACCAAGGCACTATCGAACCAAGGCGCTGCCGAGCCAACGTTGCCAGGCTAGATCGCATCAGCCCAAGCCCACCAGCAGCTATATACATCAGGGACCCCTACTCCCAGCCTCACTCTATAAATAGAGGGGTAGGGGTACAACAATGGGGGACAAGTTTGAGAGCTTAAGCATGGATAGAACTTTCAAACAACTTTCATATACTTGTATCAAAGCTTTGTACTTGTAATCTAAACAAGAAAGGAGAAATAATATATAAAGTGGACGTAGGCACATTCTGGCTGATCCACTATAAATCTGTGCGTCTTTTACAATTTAGTCCCTGCTTTTTACATATTTGCATAAATCACCCAGATCACTAAAAACAACATAAAATCAACTAAATCATACGACTTGGAGGTGTTTGCCCATTTTTTGTGCAAACATTTTTGGTGTTTTCATTGAGAGCGGAAGCTCGAAGCTTCAGCTTCTCCCACTTAACCTTCTTCCTAACAGCGTCGTTCATTGCTTGGAAAACATGCCTCCTAGGCAGAAAAAAGACGTTAACAAAGGAAAGAACATCGCAACTAGCAGTATTCCAGATCCAGTGATCACAAATCAAGAGAATCGTCCCATTCCAACAGTAGTACCAAATGAAGGTCAGGCAAATCTGACAACCCCTGCCACAGAACAACCGACAGCAATTACTAGGGCAGATCTAGACAGGGTTGTGGCTGAAGTGACTAACCACTTCACATCCCAGCAGGAAGCCTTGGTGGACCAATTCATGTCATGCTTAAGGGATGCTGAAGAGTCCAACCGCAACACTGAATCATGGGGTGAGTCCCAGTCTGGAGGATCTCGGAGACAACAAAGATCTTCCTTCTTTGAAGGAGCTAACGACAGAAGTAGCCATGGTAGGAGCCGAGACCGAGCTTAGCCCGAAGTTGGACCTAAGGAAACGCTTGGAACCGAACCCAACGGGGGAGGTACCGGGCGGAGGTCAACTGTAGCCGAGCCTGTCGTACTGCCTAACAACGGAAACACCAATGAACGGGGCCGAGCTAGAGTCCGACCCGAAGTTGGACCCGAGGAAGTGCTTAGATCAGAACCCAACAGGGGAAGATCAAGGCAAGGGCCAACTGTAGCTGACCCTAGCATGCTCCTAGAAGACCAAAGACAGCCACTGGAAAATATTAGGAATAATAGACGATACCATCCCTACAGGTCATCTGGGCGGAATCAATCCCACAGAGAAGAACCGAACTCATTTTTATCTGTTCCAAATTCTGATGAAAGGATGGCACGCTTGTTCAGAGAGTGCTTCCAACGGGATCAAAGAGACCGAGGAATAGGCGCTAGGGTAACCAGCCTTTTCGCCCGCAATATCGAAATTGCCATCACCCCCCGAGAATGGAAAATGCCAACAATGGAACCTTACAAAGGAACCTCTGACCCCGTTGTACACTTATAGAGATACACACAGCATATGCTCATGAGTGGAGCAACAGAAGGAGTGCTGTGCAAATGCTTTCCGCTATTCTTAGCAGATCTAGCTACCTCCTGGTTCTGCCATCTACCCCAAGGATTCATCAGCTCATGGGAGATGTTGAAAGAAAAATTCATCAGCCAATTCCGCATTCATGTGGAGCAACCCAAGGACGCTTATTCCTTATCCAGTATCGAACAGAAACCTGGAGAGAAACTGCAGCAATATCTAACCCGATTCAATTCCGCAGCGGCTGCAGTCCAAGATGCCGATGAGAAGCTTATCTTAATGGCCCTCTGTAGTGGTGTGCATCCGGATACTAAATTTGCTAGAAGATTGACCAAAGAAAAACCAGCTACTTTACCCGATTTCTTCCATGAAGCTGGGAAATATATGAGACTTGAAGACGCTGCCACTGAGAGGCAGACAGGGCAACAAAATAAGGCAGCTCATGGAAACACGCCCGCTGTAGCAAAGGACGTTCGAAGAAATGATTCTAGAGACAACGCTGGGGGTAAAAAGGGAGAAAAGCGTCTATACCGACCAGGATCGAGATTTGACGCTTACACCCCGTTGAATGAAACGATCGAAAACATCTTCCTGGCCACTCAAGACGAAGCTAAATACAAATGCCTCCCACACAAGAAGGAATCAGAAAACGCAATTAAGTCTGGAAAATTCTGCCGCTTCCACAAATCCCATGGGCATGATACCAACGAATGCCATCATCTCCGGGACTTGATTGAAGAACACATCAGAAGTAGAAGACTAGAACGCTATGTAAAAGGCCAGAACAGGACTCCAGATCCTGCCAATGAGAACCCAAGGCTACCCTCCCCAGAAATAGGCAGAGGAAATCGCAACACCAGCGGCTCCAGTCAAGAGAAGATAGTGGTCCATACCATCTCGGGAGGGCCACACATCGCCTACGAAAGCTGGGAAGAGATGGAAAGGTACGGAAAGTCACTTAGAAACAATGAAGAATGCGTCAATTCTATTATAGAAAATGCCACCTGAAGCGGATAGAGAATGGTGACATCACATTCAGTAGGCGTGACCTAGAGGGAAGGCAGTACCCTCACACGGATCCCATGGTTATCTCTGCCTGGCTCGGTCCAGCCGAGGTTTTCCGAATTCTAGTTGACACTGGAAGCTCAGTGAATATCCTATTCAAGCATGCCTTTGACAAAATGAAGCTATCATTAAAGGATGTTCTCCCCTGCAATAAACCACTACACGGTTTCACAGGAAATGCGAAGATGCCCCTCGGGCGACTGGACCTCTTTGTTGAAATTGGAAGTCATCCCCGCTCCGTTGTGCGGAAACAGACATTTGTGCTGATAAAAAACCACTCGGCCTGCAACGCCTTCTTAGGAAGGCCAGCCTTGTCTGACTTCCAAATTGTCCTAGCCCCATGGTGCCTGAAGATAAAATTTCCAACAGACAATGGAGTAGGGGAAGTAGAGGGAGACCAGGACATTGCTCGAGATTGCTATGTAACTGAACTTCGCAACAACCACAGGAAGGATAAAGGGAAGAGTGTAGAGATTGCCCTCTGCACAAAAAGTTTGGAAGCATAGCAACTAAAGAAAGCCCCTCCTCTTCGATATACCAGCGACCCTTTCAATGAATTAGACCCCAGGGACAAAGAGGAGGAGGCCACCGCCGAGCCTGCAGAGGCTACGGAATTTGTATCTGTAGACAGACATGACTCGAGTAGACTATTGAAAGTCGGGTCCCAACTAAAAGCAGAGTTGAAGGAACAACTCATTGATTTTCTCCGCCACAACTTGGATGTATTTGCATGGTCACACGCTGACATGACCAGAATCTCCCCTGACATAGCATGCCATGTACTAAACATTGATCCTACCAAGGCACTAGTAAAACAGAAAAAGAGAAGTATAGGGGCAGAACGATCAGCAGCCCTCGATGAAGAAGTAAAGAACCTACTTGCCAATGACTTCATACGAGAAGCCATCTACCCAGAGTGGATCGCCAACCCGGTGCTGGTAAAGAAGGCTAATGGGAAGTGGTGAACATGCATTGAATTCTCCAACTTAAATGATGCCTGCCCGAAGGATTGCTTTCCACTTCCCCGATTCGGTCAGCTTGTGGACAGCACAGCCGGGCACGAACTCTTATCTTTTATGGACGCATACTCAGGATATAACCAAATTCCTATGCATGCTCCCGATCAAGACCACACTAGTTTCATCACTGATCGGGGATTGTACTGCTACAAGGTAATGCCTTTCAGACTTAAAAACGCAGGAGCCACCTATCAGCGCCTCGTCAATAAGATGTTTGCGGGGCTAATAGGACAAACTATGGAAGTTTATGTGGATGACATGCTGGTAAAGTCAAGGAAAGCCGACGATCACGTAAGCCACCTGGATGAAATGTTTCAAGTACTTCACCAATATGGAATGAAGCTGAATCCTCTAAAATGCTCCTTCGGAGTATCATCAGGAAAGTTTCTAGGATTCATCGTCCATGCCAGAGGAATTGAAGCAAACCCTAAACAAGTCCGGGCTCTGAAAGATATCAGGATACCTTCTACCCGAAAGGAAATGCAAAGCCTAAATGGGAAGGTGGCCGCCCTGAGCAGATTCATCTCTAAAGCGACTGACAAATGCATCCCCTTCTTCGAAGCCCTAAAGAAAGAGAGAGGAAAATTCAAATGGACTGACAAATGCTTAACAGCTTTCCTTAACTTAATCGAACACCTCCAGAGACCACCAGTACTCTCAACTCCGAACAAAGGCGAAGAGCTATACATATACCTTGCTGTGTCATCTCATGCTCTAAGCGCCGCATTGGTGAGAGAGGACAAACGCACGCAGCGGCCAGTATACTTTGTAAGCAAGAGGTTTACAGGGGCGGAAGCCAGATATCCTAAACTTGAGAAACTAGCATACTGTTTACTAATCACGTCACGGAAACTGCGTCACTATTTCCAATCCCATTCCATCAGAGTTTTGACCGATCAACCACTAAGGCAGGTACTCCATCGTCCCGACACTTCTGGGCGACTACTTAAATGGTGCATTGAACTAAGTCAATATGATATCACCTACCATCCTTGCACCGCCATCAAGGGACAAGCCATGGCCGATTTTATTGCCGAGTTCACCACCAACGAAGATAAGGAGCAATCGGAAATAGCAGAGGACATCAAGTGGAATCTCTTTGTGGATGGTGCGTCAAACGAACAAGGCTCGGGGGCAGGTGTGGTAATAATCACTCCCAGGGGAAATAAGCTACACTATACTCTAAGGTTGGAATTCGCTGCCACCAACAATGATGCAGAGTATGAAGCAGTGATAACTAGATTAGAACTTGCCTTAGAAATCAGAGCCAATTCTTTGTGTCTTCATAGTGATTCTCAACTTATTGTAAATCAAATACTAGGAGAATTTCAGGCTTGAGAAGAACGACTCATCGCATATCTAAAAAAGACCAAGTTGCTTCTCGATCAATTGGATCACTATTTAATCAAACACATCCCTCGAGAAGAGAACCAAGAGGCCGACGAATTGGCGAAGCAAGCTAGCATGAGAGACGACACTATTTCCGGAGCAGTAGCCATCTCAAAGCAACTGACCCCAAGTTTTGAGCAAGTGAATCTGATAGCTGCAACCGAAGAAGCAACTTGGATGACTCCCATCCGAGACAACTTACAAAGTTGCACACTGCCCAACAAGCGTAACGAAGTCAAGAAAATCTTGAGGAGAGCTTCCCGCTACACAATACAAGAAGGCACCCTTTATCGGCGCGGCTTCTCTAACCCCTTATTAAGGTACGGAGTCCCACTTAAAATCATATCGGACAATGGACTTCAGTTTGACAGCGAGGAATTCGCCAACTGGTGCCAAGAGCACGGAATTCACAAAAGCTTCTCATCCGTAGCTTATCCCCAGGCAAACGAACAAGTCGAAGCCGTCAACAAAATTCTCAAAACTCTAATAAAAAAGAAACTCGAAAAGTCAAAGGGCGCTTGGGTGGACGAACTTCCTACGGCACTGTGGGCCTATCGCACATCTTTCAGAACATCAACGGGGCATACTCCTTTCTCTTTGGCATATGGATCGGAGGCTATGCTCCCAGTTGAAACTATAGTGCCTTCCCACCGTAGGATCCACTATAACCCAGAAGAGAACGAAGAGCTCCTCCACATGTCTTTGGATCTAATTGAGGAAAGAAGAAATGATGCAGCCCTCAAAGCAGCAGCTCACAAGAAAAAAGTAGCAACACAATATAACTCCAAAGTCAAGCATCGTAGCTTACAAGAAGGAGATCTTGTCCTCAAGCGAATCTTCCCGCGCCCCGGAGCGCTAGATCCAGTCTGGGATGGGCCATATGTAATCCATAAAGATCTCCACAATGGAGCTTATATTTTGTCAACAGTGGACGGGGAGGTGTTCCAAAGGGCATGGAACATCCAACACCTTCGTCGATACTTTTCTTAACTTGTACTGCCCATATGAAGTGAATTAACAAAGAGAATCAGTGGACGTAGGCATTTTCGTGCCGAACCACTTTAAAAACCTTGTCTCTTTTTTAACTTGTTCCTTTATATCTTGGCTGCTTGTTAACTTTATCCTTTTCTGTTGAACAAAATCCTGTGCAAATAGCATTTCCATTCAAGGCGCTCCACAGCGCGACTTCTCCTGGACAAGACCTAACAGGTACTATACGAATCTATGCCCTCGCCAATGAGGCACTTTTGCTCCGGCATCCCTCTGCTGCGGGTTAACTCATTGCTCGTGACGGCCCTCAAAGCCAACTGTAATGAGCCGATTATAAGCCACCAAGAAGGTCGACTATAGCCAAGGCAGCTCATTACGGCGTTCGGCTCGCCGGCAACTGTGAACCTACTTTAAGCCCCAACATAAGGTGTGGCCAGCCAGGGGTAGTTTACGGTTGACGATCGGCACCCACGCTAGCCGGCCACAGTAAATCGAAAAATACCCATGATTATGGGCCATAATGGCCCAGGTAGTTACTATGCGCGATCTCGGCTCCGATGCGTCTTAAGTACGGCTATGGTAAAAAAGATAAACTCCCCGCAGAGGCGTAAGATGGGTGACAAATGTCTCCAAGACCCACAGCTAGGGAAAGTGACTACAAAACCCATTTGCCACGAACTTAAGCACATCGAAGGCCTTCCGTGATTGGAAGTTTTACTGTTTCTCATATGTCAATTCTATTTAAAGAACTTTCCTCCTATCCCCTATAACGATCCCTAAAGTATAGGACACAGAATAGGAGACACTCGCTAATGGGAATATGAGCTCATAACTGGACACTCGGCTGCATTCCATACTCGGTCACACAAGACATTCAGTGCTGCCATCTACAACTAAAACATGAAGGGCGGTATTTTCTTCTTTTGTGTATAAATACGTGGCTATAATTTATTCACACATCACAATAACATTGCAAGATATGAAATTATGATTTAAGCAAGAACTTGACATCAAACACCATTGAATCATAAACATATGCATAGCTATATTTCTTATACAACATGTCAAAATAACAAAAGCATTCAAATACGACAGAATCAGCTTAAGTTAAAAAAAAGGAAGTTACACGCCAAGAATAAAGTTTTTTATTACAAGTAACATAATTACAACCTAAAGGTTACGTTACTATTTTGAGACTAACATATACAACCATGTCAAGTAAACAAAAAGATATCCAGGTCAAGTCAAGAAGGCGGCTGCATCGGAGCTTTACCCTTGTCCTGCTGACCACCTGTCTGATCAAGGAAAGAATTCATTAATGATAAGCAACCAAGTTAACGGAAAGACTAAAAGGGAAGACTTACCAGCATCTGCTCCTTGATCATCATCCTCTACATGCACACCTACCTCCTCAGCGGTAAGCAGCCACATACCCTCCTTCACCGCCACTTTCTCCTCCTTGGTGAACTGGGCCGTAACCACATCCATTCTGAAGACCTCGCCACCCTCCTTATCCGCATCAGCCTTGGCCTCCTCCAGAGCCCTGAGATAAATCATGGCCATGACTCAGGGATAATCATCCATCCAGGATAAGTTCCCCTGTTTCCAAGTACGGAAGTACATATCCTGGAGCATCTCATCCATCATCCCCTCGTTCTCCTCGAACTCCCTCATTCGGACCTCAGAAGCCAATAGCTTTGCAACGGCAGCATCCCTCTCCGATCGGTATCGCGAGCGATCAGCCTGAAGGGATTTCCTCATCGCCTCCATCTCATCCTTTAGCTTGGTTTGAACCAGCTCTGCAGCTTCAAGCCTCCTGGATAACTCCTCTACCCGCTCAAGATCCGCTTTCCGAACCTCATCCACCGTTGCTATAGCCATGTCGATTCGTTCCTTATAGGCGGCTTCCATTTTCCACAACTCTGCCCTGCTGACCTCTTCCATAGTCTTCTTTAATTGCCTAGATGCAGCCTCATGCTAAGAAATTTGGATGGCCTGATCAGCGAGTTGTTTAGCCTGGTCAGAAACCATTAACCGCAGTCGAATATTGGCGCTCCCGATTTCCTCCCCAGCCTTGACCAATCGGGCATGATGCTCCATCAACTTCTTGGTTTCCTTGGCGACCCAGTCGATGTTCGCCTTAGCTTCATCCCCCAGAGTTACAACCCGAGTGGTAAGAAAATCAAGGTCCAGGGACTTAACCTCATCAAGCACCCGTACCATAGGATTACGAGGGAGAAGGTGTTCACCAGTAGCCTCGTCGAAGGAGATGTCATGAGAGGCCGGGTCCAGGTCTGGATGACCCGCAAACGGATTACGAGCCAAGCCAGGATGATCTATCGGGGTAACGGTAGGATTTTCAGACGGATGCGGAGAAGGTATGAACTCAGTATCCCCCTCCGTGATATCGTGAAGAGGCTGGAGTGGGGGCTGAGGACCAGGTGAAGGTTCGAACAAGGAGCGACTCCTCTTCTTCTTCTGAATACCCTCTTCAATGACCCTAAGAAGAGGACGGTAGCCGACTACATCCCCGGAGCGGTTGGTCGGAGGCTTTGGTTTAGTAGAAGCTTTGAGGAACTTATATTGTTCGAGGCGGTGTCGAACATCTAAGGTCTTGGCTGCTTTGCCCGCTCCTGGAATGAAAACCAAGTGTCAGAAGCATGCATTGAACCGTAATTCAAGAAATATATCAAGTTAAGAAGAGTAAAAAAGTCCACAGGAGTCAAAAATTCACCTTGAATCGCAGAAGTTGCCTCAGCTGAAACACTCCTGGAAGATAAATCAGCGCCAGTCCCGGCCTTACCAGCTTTCTTGGGCTTCTCCGCCAAAGCCGGTCCTTCCTCCAACCCTTTGAAGGCTTGGCGGAGAGCGTCATCTGTCCACTCTTGAATCACGCCTGCTTGCCCAGGAGGTAAAGCCCCGGTGCCATCACCACTCTGTCCTTCGCCACCATCATCACCGTGGCGATCACCGTCACCTCCTCTACCACTTCCGCTCTCCGCCTCACCTCCTTCATCCTCGTCTCTTTCCTCCTCCACATTTTCCTCCTCCGAAACATCTGGACATGTGCTGGGGGAGGGTCCATCGGACTTCTTGAGTTTCTTCCCCACGGCGACTTGATGTATCGAAAAGGGTCTCCTTTTGCTGCTCTTCGCCGTAGCCCCTCCTTTAGTGTTGGCAGCCCTCTCCTCCGCCGTGTCCCTCTGCTTGACCACGGACTGATGTGGTAGAATTAGGTTGTGCCCCAGAAGTGTAGCGTTCCTGATCAAGTAAGAAGCCGACCTATCCCTTCCCGAAATGGCTTCTATTTTCGCAGCCATCTGAACCAGGCGATCGTTCTCCACGACCGCAAAGCCACCTGTCGCTAGCAAGAAATAAAAACACATAAGAAGAAGCATTGCAGTCAGAACGGAAATTATAAATATGCTTCAACTTACAACCGGAGGTGAAGTGACGGATAGAAACAGAGTCATCCTTGACAAAAAACCATTCCTTCTTGAACATGCTGAACTTTGAATATAAATCTAGGACTGGCTTGAAGGACACGGCCGACTCCAAGCTAATATATGGAGACCCCTTCTTATAGCCTCTCAAGTTGTACAAGTACTGAATTTCCCAGTAGGAAGGAGGATGCCCGTATCTCCTCTGGAATATGACGAACAGGCTCACCAAGATGGCGTAGGAGTTAGGCTGAAGCTGGAATGGAGCCACCTTCAAGTAGGTGATGAAGCTGACTATCCAAGCACTGATCGGGGTAATGGCCCCACACATACAATGGTACCTACTATAAGCGAAATATCCTTTGGGGGTATTATATGGCATCACTCCTTCCCTCGGCAACAGCATACGCGCCTTGTCAATCCCGAAAGAGCGAGAAATAACATCAAGCTGCTCATCTTTGAGGGAGCTAGGAAAGCAGTCGGGCGGTGAGTTCAGAAGCTCTTGAGGACCGTACCCGTCAACTAGCAATCTCGGAGTTGGTCCCTGTCGTTCTGGTGCTGCCTGAACCGGGGGCACTACGGAAGGCTCTCCTCGGTCCTTGGACTTCTTCTTGTCAGAGCGAGTTTCAACTTTATGAGACATTATCTGCAAACACGAGAAAGCACATTGTTAGAACAAGGGATGTAGAGATATAAACAAGCAAGTGTATGCTGTCTCGAGTTTCACTTGTAATTCAAAACATAAACTCATTCGGTACTTAAAATCCCCAGGATCATTCGGTACTTAAGGTCCCCGAGTTCATTCGGTAAGACATGTCTTCGATTCCATTCGGTACTTAAGGTCCCCGAGTTCACTCGGTAAAACAGGTCTTTGAGTTAATTCGGTACTTGGAATCCCCGAGTTCATTCGGTATTCCAAAGACTTCGAACTCATTCGGTAGTCCAAAGACATCAAGCTCATTCGGTAATTCAAAGTGTAATAGTCATTCGGCGAAAGAAGGCCTCACCTGATCCGACAAACAAGTCTAATTCGGCACAATAATTGATTCGGTATTTAAGAATTTGGTTCAGCTCTCTCAGTCGGTAAGGAATGATGGATACATGGAGCCCCTACTTATAGAAAAAAGTAAGATAGCCGGACCAACCGGTTTGGTTCTCGGGCCAAACAAGGGTGTCTGAATAAACAAAGCGCGACATATGCCGACATATGCCCCACTTTGGGGGGCAAATGTTGGACGTGTTTTCACCGAACCAGAGTAAGGAGAGCATTGCCGAACCAACACTCGCTTCACTACCTCCCGAACCGGACCATCTCCCATCTACCACCGGACCAAGGTCCCACCGAACCAACCATCTACTACCGGACCAAGATCCCACCGAACCAACCATCTACCACCGGACCAAGGTCCCACCGAACCAACCATCTACCACCGGACCAAGGTCCCACCGAACCAACCATCTCCCACCAGACCAAGGCACTACCGAACCAAGGCGCTGGCGAGCCAACGTTGCCAGGCCAGATCGCATCAGCCCAGGCCCACCAGCAGCTATATACATCCAAGACCCCTACTCCTAGCCTCACTCTATAAATAGAGGGTAGGGGTACAACAATGGGGGACAAGTTTGAGAGCTCAAGCATGGATAGAACTTTCAAACAACTTTCATATACTTGTATCAAAGCTTTGTACTTGTAATCTGAACAAGAAAGGAGAAATAATATATAAAGTGGACGTAGGCACATTCTGGCTGAACCACTATAAATCTATGTGTCTTTTACAGTTTAGTCCCTGCTTTTTACATATTTGCATAAATCACCCAGATCACTAAAAACAACATAAAATCAACTAAATCATACGACTTGGAGGTGTTTGCCCATTTTTTGTGCAAACAGGTTTCATATAAAATTATACCATTATTCTTTTCATTCAATAGATTAAAGTATGTTTAATATATATTTTTCCATGATAAATATTTTCTAATATCTAACTTACGCATTTTCCTTTCATAAATACTAATGTTCAAAACTGTTTTAATATTTCCATAACTGCAAAAACACTTCCTTATACTTATTAAAAATAATAAGTGTACTTTGCAAACCATTTTGTTTCTATACTTAGAAATTATCCTTTAAAATAAATTTTTATTTGGGTTAAAACGGATGTTGCATAAAACACCGTTACTACAACCCAAAAATACTAGTGTATGGATTCAATTAAATAAATACCAATAAATCTCATATAACTATGTAAAATTATTTCTCTTGGGAGTCACTTACTATAACAATAGTGTTATAGCCTATGCTCCTCTTATTTTTCACGAAAACATTTATTACAACAATAAAAGTTGTAATCTACGTTTTCGATACTTGATACACTCTAGGTTTTTTATATTTAAAATCTTTGTTTACTTACAAAGAAACTAGTGAGTTATATATATATATACTCCATAATTCTTCAAAAAGAATTCCAATTTTTCATTATATAAAAACCAACTTAAATTTCATAGCATTCTTCGAAAACCCCATATTTATTTTCTAAAAGAAAATATTAACAACGAAAATTTTCAATTCTAACAATTACATTTTTTCCCCTCCACTTTTTAAATTTCAAAATTTTCATTTTATTGGGATTCCATAAAGTGGATTGTGTCCTAACTAACCTAGGAGTACTTTTCATAAATATTAGAAATCCCATATCCTTAGTAAAGTCTTCTATTAGATTTATTCTAAGGTACTACCGTTAAATCCACTTATATGAAACGATTATAATTTCTGTAATTATCTACACATGGGTTTTCATCTTTTCTTATCAACTGAACCTATTGTACATCCCCCAATCTTTGCCTACCTCTCTTTGGATTTCCACAGTCTGATCCTGAATGTACAAAACCATTTCTTAAATCCCTACCATATGTAGACATTCTCTATGCCCCAATAAACGCATTTCAAAAGTGATACTTCAAGAACTCTGTCTTCAGCTGATGAGCACGAAGCGTACAAAGAACCTCCTTTAGACGACTAACATGCTCTCCCATCCTTCTTGGAAAACACCAAAATATCGACCACGAATACCACCACGAACATTATTTTAAGACATCTCTAAAAACATGGTTTATCAAATCTATAGAATAGGATGGGACATTGGTTAGCCCAAAAGACATAACCAACCACTTAAAGAATCTATCGAGTGTTCTAAATGCGGTCTTAGCAATGCTATCATCACCTAGCCTAAGCTGATGAAATTCAATGGCTAGACCAAGCTAAGAAAATACTGAAGAGCCAACTAATTGGTTGAAAAGATCATCTATCTTAGGGAGTGGATAATGGTACTTCTTTGAGAGCTTATTCAATTCTCTATAGTCAATGCAAAGTTGAACAGAACCACCTGCTTTGGTAGCGAAGACGATTGGCACTGCCTATTTCGATATGTTTCTTTTTATGAAACCTTTCTCCAAAGCTCATGGATCTGCTTGCATAATCCCTTCCTTTCTCTAGGCGCCATATGCCCTACGGGTAATGCTACTGGCTAGCAAAATAAATCCTGAAGTCAATCTCTCTCTTATGGGGGTTGTCCCCTAACCTCCTCAAAGTTGTCTGGAAAATCTCTGACGACAAGAACCGAATCTAACTCTGATGATGATGAATCGAGGGAATAAAAGAAGCTCAACACAACTGACCCTCGCGGGTCACAAGAAATCTCGAGAGTCCTACTGATGCATGTCTCTAGTCTAACGACTCTCCTCTCGCAATCTAATATACCTCCATATATGGATAGCCAATCCATCCCAAAATCATCCCATACCCCGAAAATCCCAAAACATAGCCGTCACTGTCAAATTCTACGCTAGGATAAAAATTTTCAAACCCCTACCAACCATAGACAAGAGTGTCGATCCTCCTATGGGGTTTGAAACAAAGATGGGGTCTACTACTAAAAAATGTCTAAGTGCAAACAATCCACATGAGAACTAGTGATAAAAGAGTGTGATGCTCCAGAATAAAAAAGAGTCCAAATGGGAAAATCAGAAATAGAAATCAAATTTTCCTACCTAGATTTGGTCTGTTGCTAGAAGGTGTTGTATCCAAAGTCTGAATCTGTGCTGCAGGTGCATTCGTTGCCTGCCCCGTTTTCTAAGAACAAATCCTACTAAAGTGACTAAGCTGCCCACAATTGAAACACCTTCCCTTCATCATCTTATTCTTACAGTCCGTTGCGTAATGACCAACCAGTCAACAGCTATTGCATTTCCTGCCTTTCTTGATCCGCTTATGAGGTCCTCCTTCTTTCCTCTTGTCCTTATCCTTCCACTGCTTCTTAGAGCTTATAGGAACCTTCTCAAGCTCCCTCTTCTGCTGCCAAGATGTAGACTGAACACTTTGTCAGTCCTCCAAACCTTACTGCCTAAATCTTTGCTCCATATTCTCAAAACTAACCCGCGTCTCCTCGGAATCCTCCGTACTAGAAAACGTTCTGCCTCCTATACTAGTGAAGTCCTTGCATAGCTTAGAAAAATCAGCTGGTGTAGTTGGATTAAAGGGATTTCCAACTACTGGTGTTGTATTGGGAATTTTCCCTTGCACCCCTGGTACCGTAGCTCTACGGAACCAGTCAGCCATTCAATGCAAAAAAATATAGAATTTAGGCTCGAAAGAATCAAAAGAAGATTGCATTGGACTTGGAGGGGATTTTTTTAATATAAACTCTTTTATACTTAAAACAATTTCTAGGAGTTCCTTTCTGAAAATACTTTTTAAAAGAAGTTATTTTGGAAAATAATTTTACTTTTAAAATAAATTTTTAGGAATCCAGAAACCTTAAACTCTGATACCAAGTGAAACACCCCCACACCCCTTAATATACCCAAAAGGACACATTAAAAGGCGTGGTGCGTTGTAGGTATAACTGAAACTAACAGAGACTAAGATTCACAAGACAAAAGTAGGTAAAAACAGCGGAAACTAAAATAATAACTTATTCAAAACAAAAACTTCATAATTGCTTCAAAAACCAAATAAGTCAAATACCAAATACAACATACATATCTCAAAACCCAATATGTCTCATGAAATAAAAACTCGTAGTCTCAACAAAAATTAGAGTATAAATATCCCTTATAATAAGCCAGTACATAGAAAGAACAAAAGCTGAAAGAAAAGAAATACATGGTTGCAAACTCCTCCAAGAAATCACCAAGCAACTGCAATCTACTGTTATCTCCCTTGATTGCCTAGGGGTGGGGGGAAAGGGGAAAATAGAGGAGTGGGTTAGACTAAAAGTCTAGTGAATGATAGTAATTACTAGAGTCTTTAAGCAAAGTAAAAGTAATAGACTCTACAACAGTTATAGTATATAAAGAGGAAACAAAGGAAATAGGAAAGAGATAAACTGGAAATAAATACGATTAACTATAAGATAGGTTAACTTTGATTGTTTGCACTTGTTCTTGATAGCTGCTTTGATTAGGCTGAATTCCTAATTCTACCCTTTGATCAGCTTGCTACTCCATAGACCTTACTACTGACCAGAGACTAGGTAACTTCCTACACAACAGCCATTGGTATCTACGAAAGATGCACAATGCAACCACTATGGATCCAGACGATACATATCTCACTACACAGAAGGCAATGGTGTCTACGAAAGACACACATACTAAGCGCTTGGAACTCATAGCGATTACTAAGCACCAGAATGGAAGTCGCACGCGTAATTACCACTATGCCCATGCTACATTTTGCTCCACCTATTGGGTCTTTTTATTACCTCAAACTCTAGCATAAGCGTGCCCCTCGTCTCGCTTCAGGCTAATGTGAGACCACCGTGTGTCCATAGAAAATAGGGGAAATGTTGTTGGTACTAGCCCGTCATCCAAACAACATCTTGCGGCACCCCTTATCCAAATCCCCTATGATTTGGACTTCTAATTGACGAATTACTACCATTTTTAGCATAAGCGTGCCCTACTCTCACTTCAGGCTAATGTGAGACCACCGTTTTGTCTAATAGGGAATGCTATTTGGTACATGCCCTGCTTTCATCTTTGCTTATTAACTTAGATAAATTCTTTAAATAAGCCTTTACACTTTTCTCTACTATCTGTTCTTATTAATTTATCCAAAGTCTTAAAATAAGCCTTATTTTGTTCTTTTTCTTATTATAACCTATGTTATAATCATGCTTATTACTTAACCCAAGGTCAAAGTGTGAAAATAAGCCTCTTTCATATTTTACTCTTTTTAGTTATAATTCTAAATTATAACTAGGCCAATCTTTTTAATGCAATCCAATTAATGTCATAATTAGGCATAATTTCAGTCCAATTAGGCATAATTTCAGTCCAATTCCATTTATATTACAGTCTTTGTAATTTACATCTTATATTCCATTATTTCAGTTTTCTTACAATTTAATCTATATTCGCGTTAATCCTATTCTAATCCAAACGCGAAGAAGAAGGAGGAATAAAAGAAAACCGAAAATAGAAGAAAATCCAAAGCATAGAAAGAAGATGTAAATAATGTATAAATAATAGTAAATAAACTAAAACAATGTAGATAAACTGTAAATAAACGAAAAAGCTATAATTAACAGAAATAAACTAAAATTACGGAAAAGAATAGTTGAAAGGAAATAGATTGAAAATAATTCTAAAAACTGTAAATAAACTACTGAAATGGCTATTCTAAAAATCATAGTAAAACTACAACTATCGGAATCCCTATTATTTTAAATTACTTAATGAAATCTAAAATAATTACAATCACTCACCTCCGGTCCTAAGCTCTTCCTTTGGTCTTCCCGGATCCACTTGGAGTTGTAAAATAATGTAATTTATAATGATTTTCTCCTTGGAAAAATTATTCTGTTTGTGGTCGTTCCTAGAAAGGTGAACCCAATTGGAGAAAACCTAGAATGAGAAAAAGTGTTAGGTCTAGGGGTCTATTTATAGGGGTAGAAGTGGATCTCAAACCATTGGATTTTGAAGAGTGAATGGGATGCAACCACGTCATAGGCTGAATAGGAGTCATCGGATGCAAGAATGGAAAGACCAGGTCGAGGTAAAGAATGCAAAACAGGTCATTAAGTTGGCAAAATTTGCTTTGGAACGTTTGAAAGAACGAACGTTCGCTCGTAATTAAGGGAGGCCGGTCGACCTGCTATATATATATATATTCTCTCTTCTATTTCTGCTTATTTTGTATCTTGGTCATATTAGCTCAGTTTCTGACATTCTATATATGGAAATTGACCAGAAAATTACCACGGACACAATGGTGCAATTCCCGTGGCTCAATTCTGAAAATTTCACAAAATTATTTTATTATTTAATTAATTTAGGAATTAATTATTATGGGTTAAATTTCGGGTTGTTACAGCTATCATTTTCATTCATATTAAATTCAAGATTCATTATTTAAGTAATTCCAATATTAAATTTAAACAATTTAATTATCCATTAAATCACCATATTTTAAATATATATTATTTAACTTATAAAATATAACTTTAAAACGAATTCAAAAATAAAACAACCACTTCCATTTTACAATAATTCAACATTTATTATTCAATCCCAACTATTGACTATTAACACATTCAATATACAAAATTTCATTTCAATACATGTTATTGCCTAAATCTTCGAAATTGGTTATTTCAAAATTTTATTCAAGTTCATATTCAATAAACTACATTAATAAATCATTAAATTTTTATTTATATCCTTTTCTATTCAATAATTATATTAAATTCAATAATTTAAAATGGTTAAAAATATGGGGCGTTACATTCTCCCCCACTCAAAACTTTTCATCCTTGAAAAGGGGTTAAGTAAGGAATCTAACATTTGATATATTTTATTCTATATAATAACTTATAAAACATTAAATCTTATTAGAAAACCTTTACCACGCTTTCACGACGCCACTTCGATATCGATTTTATGAAAATTAAAAATTATTTATAAAAACAAGTTATAAAATTTTAAAATCTTAAAATTTTTCTAACACCCATATTTATGGAAAATTTCGACAACATCTCCCTTTGCGCGGCTCAATCGTAAAAATTTACAATATAGATATATAGCCAAATATACATCTCATCTCAATGATGAGGCATCTCGTAGTGAAAAATAAAAGCACGGTATGTAATCCGTATTAAGCAAGCAAAAGCAAATCAAACCGCATATAAGTCCAAACGGTCTTCGTATGTACCTATCTCAAAACAAGTTAGAATATTAGTTGCATAGAAAGGATATAGAAAGCATATATGAGTTTAATAGAACTATATAACATAAATTCTGAATCCAACTTATAAGCACGAGCATGAATGCACAACATAACAATCATATGCAGCCAAAAGCAGTAATAATAATGGTTTGCAACAAAAGAAACCATTCAACCATTAATATTCATCCAATTAATTCATAACTATATTAATCTACATTATTCAATGCCCAAAGTTAATTTATACACTTCATTTCTTATTAACATCCAAATTTTTACTAACATTTAATTGGTTACTTCCAATTTATTCAAATCTATTTCATTTACATTCAATTTATTCAAATTACAATTACTTCACTTATGTTTTAACATATTTCATATAAATTCATTTATGGACCATTTTCTAAATCATTTCATTTAACCTTATTTAAGTTAAATTTCATTTCATTACCACTCAGTATATTCTCTTTAATACTAATATCATTTATAAACCATTTCATAAAACCATTTAAGTTTATTATAAACATTTTATAAAACGCAACTCATGTTTATTATTAATTCATAACTTAAGTTCATATTAATTCATTGATTCACTTCATTAGTTCATTTCATTAATTCATATCATTAACTTTACTTCAGTAAATTTTATTTTATAACTCAAATTCATATTAATAAAATTTTCTTTTTATCATAATCATTTCATTCAACCTTTTTTAAGTTAACTTCCATCTTATAATTCATCTCATTAACTTATTTCATCAATTCATTCCATTTAACTTGACTCATGTAAAATGTTATTTCATAATTCAAATTTAAACTTTCTTATTTCATTAATCATTTCTTATGTTTATAATTATTTTATACAGATGTATCTTCTTTTACACAATATTATTCAAATTTTTATTATCTCAGAAAGCTACAACTAAATCTTAAAACATCCTTTGCAAAAAAAAATTATTTTACAAACAATTTACAAACATATGATTTAATTTATTATTTGTTTACCTTCTCTTAAGTTCATGTCTAAATAGTATTTTCTTTTTACTACTTAGATTATTCATTTAACATTTCTTAAAACATTAACTAAGTGTATAACATTTGTTATAACAACTTAGTTTAATTTTTTTTATAAACATTTCTTTAAGCACAATTTCAATTTGAAATATTTTTATTACTTAAGTTCAAACTTGTATAATATTCTATTACAGATTCATATTTAACATTTTAACCTTTTAAACATTTCTGGTAAGTTTTATATATGTTTTTAGAATGTAATTGAGTGTTATACAAATTTATCTTATTCATTTTAGCTAACAAGAATGTTAATAATTTACACATATTTAAATTTCCATTATCTTGAAATTTAAGAGTTATAATTTAACTTCTCATAGTTCATATAAACACTTAGCTTCAATTTCTTATTTCTCATTTTAGAAGTTTCGAAATATAAAAAAATTTCACTTTATTTCAACAACTAAAAATCATTAATTAACAGGAACGTAAGAATTCAAATACCGGGTTCATTTCAAATCATTTTGAAATAATATATATACTCATATCTTTTATATATCAAATCATATTTAGAAATTTTTAAATCAAAATTTGTTCATCAAACCAAATGCGTAGCAAAGCTACTAAGTGGCCTCCCCCACTTTGAGACTCGAAAATGAATGTCGAGTATACGGTAGTCATCACCGAAATTATTTTCCAACGACAGAAAAGAGGAGTACATGACTTATTTCCTTTTAATTCCTTTTGAAACAATTTCTATTCTTAAATATTTTTAAATAATACTAATTATTATATCACAATCTAGGAAAACAATTCCGAAAGCACCGGGATTTAAGTTCTCAAATTCTCAGCTTTTTAATCCTTTCTATTTATAAGCTATATTATAAATATATTTATACAATTTCATTACCTTATTATGAAAATATTTCGTTAATTTACATCTTTGTTATTTCAAACAATTCTTGTTATAATTTGATTTTAGTTCAATTTAATTATCGAACGCTTCATGAAATAGAGTTCACAAAGTATTCGTTCTTAGTTTTAATTCAACCAATAATCGATGATAACTAAATATTATCATCTCCTAATAGCAAACATCCGTATATAAATTCATATTTCCATAAACCTATATGGTTATTCATGGAAAATTATTTCTTTTTATATATAAAATATAATTTAGGTAAAATTATTTCATTTACACTATTTAAAACAATATTATGTCGACTTGCCTCGTTTATGTGTTTAGAAACCCCTATCGATAACATGGGAACCCACACACCGACGAAAATTCAAAAACAACTCAACAAATAAGCAAACATAATATAAAATAATTTATAACACTAACAAATACACGCTCTCATATATATACACTCAAACAAACACATTTTAGGGTATTGCTACCCTATCTCTAATGAGTCAAATCCCACAAAGGTAAGGTTATCGCTAAACTAAAGCTCTGACACCAAATGTGACGACCCATATTTCGAAAGGTTTAAATCGACAATAATCCACACATGTCCAACTCAAACAATCTGAAACACAAAAAGTCATCAATGGGGTTAATTAAGAAAAATAAGAAAAGAAGAAAACAAATACAGAATCTCGCAACGGAATAACAAAATATAATAATCAAATAAATAGTTCATGAAGCTGTTTATACTATACATTTGATTAAAATTAATACAACATTTATCAAAGTTATATATACAACAGAGATAAAATAATAATGCAGTAGAACAAACAATGTGATGAAATAATACCAATGATATAATATACCAAATCTTCATCTTCGTCCTCCAGAAAATATGATCTTCACCCTGAAAACTCAGGGCTGACCCGAGCATAAAGTAAAACAATACACACGAGTCAGGACTAACATATTCTCATGTAAATAAAATCAATATCACATATAACATGAGTGTAATAATGTCAGAGATGTTTACAAGGTTTTACATCTTCTATCCAGTGTATAACGTGCATGCAATAACTAAAGAGATGTTATAGGATTTTCAACTCTTAAGGATCCATCAAAATATTTATATATAGTAGAATACACTATATATGTAATGTCTAATCAGTAAAATAAATTTTTTTCTTAGCGTTAAGGCTTTATATTGATTCCCCTTAATGCGTTTCTAAGCATTGTCGTACAGTTTGCATATAACGCCCCAGTAGCACGTCGGGGGATAGGGATGCACCCTGATATGACAACACTAAACCAAAATCGTAGTGGTCTCGTATACGGATAAAAGTATGATAAGGCACGTGAGGCAATGCCCAAGGTAGGATACTACCAGTTCGGGTCGTAGGGCTGGTGGTAACGCATCGTAGCCACGACCGCCTACCTCGTCCATCTATCCCATTTTGAGTCAAAGGAAGGTCATCCCAAATCCAAGTGCACCAATCAAAACCAATATCAAAGATAATAGTATGGTCTGAGCGCAAAAGAAAATCGAAGAACGGATGTCCGCTCGGTGTAGCTAGCCCACTTGGCCCTGTCAAGCCGTCCTGTTTTATTCATTCCAAATCGTTACAAGTGCCTGGGTCTATCCATCAGTGTTCTCTTTCTTCAAACCCAGCAAACGTACACCAAATCCAACCACTTCAATCTGGAGTCTCCTCCACATACGTAGTTGTTAAAGTGGTTCCAATATTGACAGAGAGTATGCCAATAAGAGGCCCCGGTCTCTTTAACAACCAAACATCGTTTTACACACCAGTTGGTTCTTTTACTTTTCGAAAATGATTCATAGTTCATATCAAAATATCATATTCGCTTTAAAATTTCATTTCAAAATATCATAGTTACTTAAAATATACCAATTTCACTTGAAAATCATTTTCACTCCAAATCTCAATTTCACTTCCAAAATCATTTCGAATTTCAACTTAGGGTATAACTTCATTTCAAACCACATTCGTATTTAAATCAATGATTTTAAATATAACAGTTTCCACTTTGACCAGTTTGAATTTTTAGAAAATAGTTTGAATAGTTCTAAGTAGTTAAAAAATTAAAATAGTTTGATAAAATGGTTTATATAGGAAAATAGTTTGGAAAATCAAAATAATTTGAATATTAAAAAGATAGATTTTTAAACGGTTTATATTAAAATAATTTATTTTGAAAATAGTTTCAACTCAAACTATCTCTTCCCAATTCAACAAATCCGGACCAAGGTCGAAATTTCCATCAAATTGATTCAATTTCAAATCTCTCAATTTAAAATCATCTTCAATTTCAATTCAATTCAAATTGATTCAATTCTGATTTCAATTCGAATTAACTTCAATTTCAATTCAAATTAATTTCAATTTCGAAACATTTATTTTGACTTTAAATTCACGGTTCGGTTCGTTGATTTGAATTTAAATTCAATTCTCAATTTTAAACCATTTCAGTTTATATAAATTCCAAGTACAATTTCAATTTACAGATTTAAATCACTTAAATCAATTTAAACTTCAATATTCAATTTAAGGTTCAAATCTTTAAATAATTCGATTTCGAGCTCAATTTTGAAATATTCATTTATATCACTTTTACTTAAATAACTTCGAAGTTCAAATAAAAGTTCAAATATTTTTAAAACAATTCAATTTCTATAATTCAAATCATATTTCAATAATGACTTAAAATTCCAATTAAATTCTTTAAAACAATTTCTTTTAACTAAATTTAATTTCAACATTTCAAACTCGAATTCGTCATTAATTCAATCTTCATAAATTTGATTTCTATTTCTTTAAAACAAAATCATTTAAATAGATTCAAAATAAAATATTTAAAACCATTTAATTTATCCAATCCGGTGTCATATATAATTTTCTATCCTATGACCAAGTGAATAGTTATTTCAATTTTAATTTCAGGGACGGATATATATCATTTCAATCTGAATCAAAGTGTCATAAGTATATATCATTTCAACCTACTTCTTAATTTATTCGAATATAATTCAGATAAAGTTTATATGATGTCAATAATATACAGGGTGATAACAGGAATATATAAAATTAAATAAACATCTAAATCATCCAAAATATCAAGCAATAGCATTCATCACAATCAACATTCTAAAACCGTTAATATATCACAACAGTTACCCAGTTACCAATAATCGAGAATTTAACTAGCAGTTTAATTCCAATTTCAATTTAACTGTCAATTTTAATTTTTAACAATCAATTTAGATGTAAATTTAGATGTCAATTTAAATTACCAAATAACAAACAATCAAATTAAATTACTTCATGGTATCAATTTAACTAACATAAAAAATATTTTAGTACTTCGTAAGCATTTAAAACACTCACCTTTATTTGAAACTGAAATTTTTCAAATTCAAATAAATTCCTACCCATTGTATGCCGTAGCCTTCGTCGATACGATCACAACACGACTCGTTTCACTCGAAATGGACCTCGTATGCAAAAGTTACGATTTAATTAGCATTAACGATATAATTAAAGTTTAATTAACTAAAATAATAATAAAATTAAAACAACCCTCACCGCTCCCATCCCTCTCTCTCATTCCCGCTTGCAAAAATGCACCCATTCGCTGCTTCTTGTTTTCTTTGTTGCAATCGACGGTCGCCAACCGCCACCTCCAATCCATCCACGAACACCGCCAGCCCGGACCTCGCCCCAAGCCCTGCGTGTTGCCGCCCATCACCACAGCACATGAAATGAAGCCCAGAAAATACACGAAGCCCATCACCATTGGATGCACAGAGCTCGATGAGATCTTTATCTTTCCTTTTAGGGTCGAGCGATATCGTTGAGTGGATTTCTAGAAAACGAGAGGAGAAGGAGAATGGTTTTCGACCATTAAATGTTTGAGAGTAGCTGAAGTTTGGTTAAGGGTTTCGTTCATGTATAAGGAAATGATACGACCTATTATATAAGTTTCGTACTATCACACATAAATTTTCTGAACTCTAAAAGAAGCGTGTCGCCTGGCTTTCTATATGGTATACCCTTATTCCAAACATAATGGAACTAGTCTCGGGAGCCAATTCCATCATATCAGAAGATAGTTTTTCAAAATAAAATTATTTAGTTAAATTCCTTTAATTAATTTCTATGCCTTTCAAGCTCGCACGGCCAAACGATAAGTTTGATCGCTACGAAACTTGAAATCTTATAATAACTTACTATTACATATCTGATGAAACTGGTTTCTTCGGAACCCGAGACAGTGCCCAAAAAGACTATTTTTACTCGTTAATTAAAACAAGTAATTTCCAAAATAATTTTATTCACTTTCAAATTCAATTTTAAAACATAACAATTTTTATTCTTGTTTAACTAAAATTTAAATCAACTTTTTCTATCATTTTAATTCATATTAAATTCAAGATTCAATTAATTAAGTAATTTCCCATATTAAATTTAAACAATTTAATTATCCAATAAATCACCATATTTTAAATATAAGTTATTTAACTTATAAAATTTAGCTTTAAAACAAATTCAAAAATAAAACGACCACTTCCATTTTACAATAATTCAACATTTATTATTCAATCCCAGCTATTGATTATAAACACATTCAATATATAAAATTTCATTTCAATACTTGTTATTTCCTAAATCTTCGAAATTGGTTATTTCAAAATTTTATTCAAGTTCATATTCAATGAACTACATTAGCAAATCATTAAATTTTTATTTCTAACCTTTTCTATTCAATAATTATATTAAATTCAATAATTTAATGGTTAAAAATACGGGTCGTTACATTAATTATCCAAACATTCCATCCAAAGTTCTGCATCATACAACCAAGCAAGCATCCAAACATCGAAATGAAAGAAATCATATCCTATTCACCCATTTCAAACATAGTAGTCAAAATCCTAAATTTAGATGGAATTTTTATCTAAGAAAATGCTAACCATAGGATAATGATAAAGTAAAAAAAGAATCGACTATATAGTACATTGTATACATTCACCTAATATGCAATGTAAATTATGAAACTTTAAGTTGTTACTCCAAAAGAGTTTCTTTGCGTAGACAGTCTTTTTTCAACCCAAGGGATGATTGAAAAGAATCTATCCACTCTTCTTTTAAAATAACAATTGAACTTCCAAATTACATTCTTCCATGAACTTGCCTCTTTATGCATGCGACTATAAACCTTTTTCTCAATTTTTCCAATAAATTTTCTTCAATTATCATGAAGCAGTTAAATCCATACCAGTCTCATTTTAGCTTAGTATCCATTTAATCCAGTACATCCTTTCATAAATTTCTCAAATTGGGTAACTACTAATAGCTCAAAATCCATTATCAAAATATTTTATCTACCCCAGTCAGAAATACTTCTTATAATACTCCTACCAATCCATTTTGGAACGTCCTTTACAAAGAAAGGTCACATGCCTAATCAATTCTTTATTCTTGCTAAATCATATCTATGCATTCAATTTCAATTAATTCATTTTATAAATGATAATACAAACTCATATGGTCATGGTATCCATCTATGTTTGAGCATTTCTACATACACATCAATTGTATCATGATATTTATCCCCAAGTAATCTTAGAACCAAATCTAACCTGGGATATCCTTTATAATCTAAAGATTCAACCTCAATACCCTTCACAATAAAATAATTCCAAGCTCAAATCATTTTCTATTCTAAGCCAACCAATGGTACCTTTCCTAATTTTTCTTTCTACCAACTTGCTTTTCTTCCATACTATGGATGAGACAAGTCAATCAGGATGGTGCCTCACAATATAAATCTGATGTGCACATAAAAGTGTCTAATTTTACTTCCATATTTAATCTATTTTTATTTAAATAAATGAGCATAGAGTATTTTAGATGTTTAAACCAAATTTAAACTTTTTTCAAATCATCATTTATTCATCTTCATTTAGGGGTTAAAATGATAATTTTGTGCATGATTTAATCTGAGAAAATTTATTTGCACATTTTTCGATTTAATTTGAGAAAATTTATTTGCACATTTTTATTTTTATTTGTAGGAAATGAAATGCAAATATGAAGAGGTTTCATAGACGTATGCGTGCATATATGTTGAAGGCAAATGGAGAATGGAAATAAATGAATTCATGCAATATGGAGGAGCCCACATACCCACTACCATATGGTCCATAATTAAAAGCACATGTACATGTTAATGAAGGCTTAAAGGCATGTTAGTGGAAATTAATTATTTCCCTAATGATTACTTGTAGGTTACACTTTCTTAAGGGTACTTTAGGCAGTCCCCTAAAATATGAATTAGGGTTTTAAGCATGTATAAATACTTCTTATGTCTCATGTAATGATCTTCTTTTTTTAGGCACGTTGTAGCCACAAAATCAATGATAAATAAAACGTCTTTTTAATGGCTTCTTAGCCTTCTTCTTATTAGCTTTTGCTTACATGCTTATTTCTTTTATGCAATGTTTATTTATGCTCTTTATCATCTTATGTTCTCTTTTAATTCATGCAATTAGTTTTAGATTTATTTTATTCAAGCAGTTAGTTCTCTCTTCTTTTAATTAGCACTTCCCTTCATTTATGTTTATGTTGAAATCACTTTATGTTAACATGATTTCAAATATGAGTAGCTAAACACCTTCAATTTAAGGGTAATGAAGCTCTCATGAAACATATTAAATTAACATAATGATTTCTTCATTTGTGATCTCTCATATGTGCTTAATGGAAAATATGAATGATGGTGGTTTATGATTCTTTTTTATTGAATTTTGATAGCCTATGTTGACATCTCAAATAGGCTATGCTTAACTCCATTTAAAACATAAACTATTTGCTCATTTTCCTAAGTGATTTTGATAATGAAAGTCAAACTAAAATCAAAATTTGATGGTCTATGTTACTAATTAATAGTAAATAGATCATACTTAAGATAGATTTTATTTTTAATTTTCATGTCATTTTCATGAGTGTTGATAAGTGGGCTTGAATCGTGTGCTAGAGTTTGATAATTTAACTTGTGCTAATTAATAGCATAAATAAATCATACTTATAATAAGCACATCTATCATTTCTACTTAATATTTTCGTGAGAGATTACAATTAAATTTTTTGTTGATTTATATGAATGATTGAAAGTGGGTTTGCCACTAAATGCTCCTTATTATCATAGCTTTATTCACTTTTGCTCTAGTTCATTTTCTACAATTTTCTAGTTTAAAACAAACTTCAACACTCTGGTTTAATTTGATTGAGTATTATTAGAATTTATTTCTTTCCCTACGGATCGACCCGTACTTGCATACATACTATGATTGTACGTCGTGCGCTTGCGGTTTTTATAATGATTATATTATTAACGATGGTTTCCTAACCGATAGAAATTTCCTTTGTTAATCAACAAGTTTTTGGCGCCATTGCCGAGGATAGTAATTTTATTTTAATTATACTCTTCAAATTATTTTTGTTTGACTTACATTTAAAAAATAAATTGTTTTGTTCATTTTGTGTCATGTTTTATTTTCCTTGTTTTGTTCACTTGATTTAGTTTTGTGCTATGCATTTGTGGTCTGTGTTTTATTTCATTTGCATTGCACTTTGTATTTTTGTTTGTATTGCGTGCACTACATTTTGTGCATTCCATTTTATTACAGACTGTTCTTTACAAAATGTTAGATTTTGTTAAAAGCTGTTAAATTTCTATTCCAAAATTTCTATTACAACCTGTATTTACAATCTTTGTTACATTCATCACACTGTTTTATTTCACCCTATTTCATCACATTCCATTTTATTTTCTGCATTTTTTATTATAGGCTTTCTATCCTAAACAAATACTTCATCACCAAAACTACAGCCCACAGCCATCCCTCAGCAACCATCCACTGTCACACTCCTCCTACACTGCAAGTTCACAATCACACACCTCCTTCAACACTAAGACTCCTGCATTACATCCACCTACCATTTCAACTACATTCCCACTACGACTTGCCACTTCTACCTCATCGCCATCAAAACTTCAACCTCATCACCACCAAAACTGCACTTCCCCACTTACATCACCACACTTCAATCACAAACTGCCAACATACAAACTGCTCCTTCGACTCTATACCTACAATCATTCCCTTCAACCTCATACCATTCACATCTGCCACACTCAGTTCACTGCAAATCCTATAATAACCTCCAACAGCACCCACATAAGCACACAACCTCAGTTCAATCGCGACCATCTCCTCAAACCTCCATCACCTTTGCCACTCCTTTGCATCAATCACTGCTTGCTTCAATCCCAAACGCCACACCACAAATTTCAAAATCAATCCACACTTACAAACCTCACCTGACAACCCACACCAACCACCACACCACAACTAACTTCCATGCCACTTCAATCTACACAGATACAAGCACAGTCAAACCATCTCCCTTCTCTATCCACCATCAACAATCAATCGCCAAATGAACTACCGCACTTCGACCACTATCGAACAACCACTGCAATCCACCCTCTCTCTGCTTTACAAATACAGCAACCCGATTCACCACGTCTAACCCCAAAATCCCCTGAAACAAATTGAGTCCATCATCATCGCATTTCCTCCAAAGCAGGAATCACCAAGAAACCATCTTCCATGCCCAAATCCACAATAATCAATTGCCTAACCTCAACAAAACCCAAACTGCACCCTTTACAGTTCTACCTCTGCTCGCACACAACCCAAACTCCTCCCTATGACTCCTCCAACATCTCCAATCTCCGACTGGGAAAACACCCACTACACGCCAAAGCTCTGCCAAACCAACCCGCAAATCAATCGTTAAAATTAGGCTCGAATTCTCCAACAACCTTACCGCAATCCGCGCAAATTGCCCTCGTCCGCACAAATCTATAACCTTCTGGTATCTGAGCCGAAATCTTCTTTGAATTCTGATTTCGACGTCAATTTTTTTCCTTTTGATTTCACTTTTTTTTACAGTGAAGAGTTAATTTTTATTTTTAAAGAAGAGGAATCTCTTCATCTTTATGATTCTTATGCATGAACATTAGATTTTGGCTTAATCGAAAGGATCTTCATGGAAAATCAATTATGCGAACGTACCTTAGCGGTTTTAAGTGTAACTTAAATATGTTGTGGTGTGACCAAAGTAGGCATCACAACTATTTGATATGATATATATTCTACAGTGTAGTCATTATCTATCATATCACTATATTAAAATAAATGAATGGTTGGTTTCTTTGAATGAAAAACTGTTATGGGAATCCATACGGGCTCAATGGTTGTTACTTGTATCATGTTTCATAAGTTTTCTCATGCTATGTAACATCCCCTATCTAGAGGCCCAAAACTAAGCGCTACAGATGCTGCAGTCATCTATAGTATTAGCTTAAGGCGACTAAATACAGCCATGTTAAAGGTATCTATAATATCAGAAGCACTTGAACATGACACAAAACACAGATTTTAAAACAACTTTTCTTCATTACATTTAAACCAGATGTTCCATATTTTTAATACATAATCCCAATACGTTCCCAAACACAGATAAAATATACTTACTACAAAATACGCCAAGAGCGGCATATGAAGATACCCCCTTGGATGATCAGAGTCAAATAGTCATAACTGACTTAGTATAAACACAGTGGAGATACAACAAAGCATAAATAAGAACTGCAACTCCTAAATAGCTATCTGTTTGCCTCCTGCATGCCTCTGGTAGCCTTATTCGTCATCCTACTAAAACCTGAAAAGACCCTAACCCCTCAGCCTACTCAAATTAATTTTGAGCACCCGAGAGTTTAAGGGAAAACATAAACTTCTAGTCAAACATAAAGCCTGGTGTGAATAATACCATACATCCCGGTTTAATTTGTTAAGTGAGACCACTCCGCTTAGCAGAAGGAGTTTTCCCACACTAACATCCTTTAAAAACCTTTTTAAACCATATTCTGCGCTCCTGCATCCATAATGGTTAAAACATATATATATATATATATATATATATTTAAAACATTATGATGTTATGCATACTTGAAACAATTAGGATTTCCCTATCCCCTATTAGATTTTAATTGCCTCAAAGAGGGACTATCCATCCCACATTCATTTTACTTAAGCTGGCGCGGACTAGCCATCCCACATCACATATTTTTCCTATGATAACTATAAACCCTTTATTAAACATATGGAGACTATCCATCCCCCACATAATGCTGACTATCCATAAACCGTCCCATAGTTTTCCCGGGATGACTATGAACCCTTCTTCAATCACAGGGAGACTATCCATCTCCAACTTGATGTTGACTATCCATCAAACATCCCATGAATATACTTATTTCATGCTATCCACATGAGTAATCTATTTTCATTAGTATCCCTAATTTAGGTTATATCCCATTATCCCCTGTTATCTACATGTTTGATTTATTTCCATTAGTATCCCTAATTTAGGTTATATTCATTATAATTTACCTTGGTATCCCCCAATGATTGTCAAAACATATAAGTGTTGATCCTCGACTATTATTGAACTTCATTAAGCCCACCCCAGTATCCCATAGGATAAATAACATTTATTTTATAAGGTTAAAAGAAAACAAGTTTCCAATCCCTTCAAAAGTATCCCCTTCGAAGCCTTGCTTTCGACCCTTTCAAAAGCAATAAAACTTTAGACATCCTACTTTAAAAATACTTCAAAACATTGCCTTAGAAAAACTTTGGAAAACCTTCCATTTAAAACCTTCCGAAACAATTCAGAAAATATACCTTTCGAAATCATTAAACTCAAACCTTTCGAAACCATTGAACTCAAACCTTTCGAACCAATTGAACTAAAACGTTTTGAAATCATTCAACCTTTTGAAACATAAACCTTTCGAAAGCTTACTGGGTTCAATTTAAAACACATGGAAAACCTTCTTTAAAACCTTTTGACTACATTGGAAGCAACCTTTCGACTTTGTCGAAAGCTCTGTTTCGAAAGCTTTAAAACATATCATTTAAAACAATAGGCCTTTGCCTTTAGAACAACTCCTTTGAAAGCTTTGGGTTAAACTTCAATTATAAAAACAAGGGTAAATCATCTAAGTCGAAAGCTTAGATATCATTCGAAAGCATGGAGAAGCGGCTGGTTTTAAAATAAGTAAACCTTTCGAAACCATCAAAATGGAACCTTTAAACTTTGTCGAAAGCAATGAATTCGGAAAGTTGGAAAATAGCAACAATAACCATTAGACTGTGTCGGAAGGTTCAAAACAAAACAATGATAAAGCGGCAGTAACCTTTCGACTTTGTCGAAAGGTTTAAAACCTTTATTTTAAATAATTGACTTGGTCGAAAGCAACCAAGTTGAAAGCTCCTTTTCGAAAGCAAGCAGGTGTAAGAATTTGGTTTATAAAACAAACATACCCCAACCTCTTTGGCAACCAACCTTTCAACTAAGTACCCTTCTGTTCGAACGGCTAATTTTCTATCGATTTAGAAAAACGTCGAACGAATTTAGAAATAAAATAACCGCAAGCGCACAGCGTACTATTGAAGTACGTGGCGAGTACGGGTCGATTCGTAGGGAATTGATGGTTTTAAAAATGCTATTCAATCAAATTATACCAATTGGAATGAAAGTTAAGCTAGAGATTAAAAAATTAGCTAACTAACTAAAAGAAAAGAGATGCAAATATAAGAGTTAAATGACAATTTAGAGAATAAATCCACTCTCTAGATCATGTAGTTCAACACATATGAAATCATGATCTCTCTTTTATGGTCATTAGTGCTTTAATTGATGTGCTTATCATAAGTATGGCATATTTGTGCTATTGGTTAGCCAACATAAGCCATCAAACTATAACATACCCCTTAAACCACTTACTAACTTTAATGAAACTTGACAATGAAAATGAAAATGAAATCTATTTTAAGTATGGACTATTAACTATTGATTAGAAATATAGACCATCAAATTTTAATTTCAAATCACTTTCTTTTGCCATAATCATATTTTGATGAAGAGGCAATTAGTGTTAGTGATTGTTTAAGCATAGCCTATTTGGTGTCAACAATATAGGCTATCAAATTCAAAACAAAAACAACTAGTAAACCATTTCTATCATCATCATTAAGCCCAAAAAGTGAGCATGAATTAACAAATAGTTGAAGCTACATAATTAGAGAGCTTCATTACCCCTAAATTGAAGGGGTTTAGCCTCTCATATTTGTCATTTGATTAACAAATGTAGCTAGCAACATGAAAGCAAAAAGAAAGGAAAATGAAAGCTAATGAAAAAGGGAACTAATCTAATTGCATAAAAGAAAATCTACACTACTTGCATAAATAAACAAATCTACACTACAACATGAAAGGAAATAATAAGAAAAGAAAAAGAACATGTATTAAATTGCATAAAGAAAAAAAGAAATTAAATAAGAGAAGAAATGGCTAAGTAGCCATGAAAAGAAAGAGAGCTTTGATTTATTTTCTAAGCTAAAAACTAACTAAGAGAGACTAAGGAAGAAGAGGGTTACATGAAACATAAGGGGTATTTATACATGTGTTAAACCCTAATTCATATTTTTAGAGAATGCCTAAATACCCTTGAGAAAGTGTGGAGGCCAAGTAATCATTAGCTTCTACTAATCATCATTTAAGCGTACATGAAGCCATTAATTCCATAAGCATGTGCATTAGCCTCTAATTTGTACATAAAGTAGGTGGGTAGGTAGGGTCTTCCATGTTCTTGACTTTGAATTATTTCCATCTTCATTTCTTTGTATTCATTTTGTGCATGCATGTGTCTTCATGAAACCACTCCTATTTGAGATCAAATTCCTACACAAATATATATATATTTCTAATTAATTTTTCTCAAAGAAATATATGCACACAAATGACCGTTTTGCCCCCTATATGAAGATGGATATGTGACAATTTGGAATTTATATGGATTTTGGTTAAAACAAGTTAAAATACCCAATATGATCATTTATTTAATTTAAATATATTAAATATGGTGGTAAAAATATGCACATTTACGTGCACATCAAATATCCCCACATTTATCTTTTTATTCGTCCTCGAATAAAGGAAAAACTAAGATAAATCCGTTTTCATAAGGAGCACGATTGCATTGAGTGCATGCAACAAGCCGTTAAACTTCTAAGTATCCCCAGTAAGACGAGTGTTGTCTCATGAGGGTTTTCAGTGGATACTACCCACAAAATCCAAATGCAGGATGAAAATATTTTACAAAATGCATGATTTATTTACAAAGAGATGAACGCGAGTTTTTGAAAATATTTACAATGAACGATTTAATTTTAAATTAACACACATAAGTTAAATATAGGTTTGGTTATTATCTTGAAAATTTAAGTCATTTACTCATCAAAATTTCCAACAAAAATCAAGTTATCATAACAAATAGACAATAGTTAAACTCGTTGTTTTGGTTGATAACACAGTGTAATTTGAAATGGATCCTTAGTTGATTATCAAAGTTTTTCAAAGTGGTATTTTCATTTCTTTTCAATAACAAATCAAATCAAATAAGTTTAAATGGTGCTTGGATTTCATTTGCTTACTCTCTCTTCTCTGAAAATTTTATTGATATTAACAATATTTACATATGCCTAACTCAGGTAAACTGAGGCCAGATATATTACCCATGCACTGCCTTGTGGACTGATGTGAGGGGAATATAGAACGTGGCGAGTGAACACAAAAGTGAACACTTATTGACTGTAAGCGTTATCAGTAAAATAATTTTTATATACACACATCTAACTCAGATAAACTGAGGCTAGATATACCGATCGTGCACTGCCTTTCGGGCTTACGTGAGAAGGGTACAGAGCATGTCGAGTGAACACACGAGTGTGAACACATGACTCTAGGTGTTAAAAATATATACATATATACAAATGTTTTTTTTTATTTTTCATTTTCTTCTTGTTTTTTTTAAGAGAGAGTTTTTCAAAATCATCTTAGCACCATTTAACTTAGAAGACAAAAAAAATGTTATATCCTTTTATTTGAATTCACCACTTTTTAAAACAAAGATTTTCAATTAGGATGTATTTCATAATTAACACGTATGAACCTTCCTATATACTAGTTAAACCATTGTTATTTGTAATCAAACTTTATTTTTATTTTTGTTGAGACAAATAAATTTTCAAAAAATTTCAATTTAGTTAACCAAAACCATATATTTATCTTATAGTGTTTCTTTTAAAAATAAATCAAAATGCTTAAAAAAATTGTCTTTTGTTTTTGAGATTTTTTTTAATTTTGAAAGAAAAATAAAAATAAATAAACCATGAAAAATTAAAAATAAAGACGACTCTCCCCCCATCACTTGATTTTGACTGTGTCCCCATAGTCAATCCAAGTGGAAGGATGGTTTATTATTATTTACATGAAAAAGATCGGTATTTACATGAGATCGGAAAGTATATCGTCAAAAAGTAAATGAAAAGGTCTTCCATAGACCGATTCATTTGTCTCATCAATTATGCGAGACACAACTCAAGCGCAGAAAACCAAATCATGAAAGATTTCAAAGTTGAATGTTGATTTGGAAAAACGAATGTCGTTTTATTAAAAATCGTACAAGTTGTTTTATTTTCGATAATTTTTTGGGTTGATAAAACAATTGATTGAAATTCAAGTTTATTTTCACCAAATTGAAAGTCAAGTTCATCATCAACAAATTTTTCAAAATTATTGATTGCAAAATTGAAATGGTGATTTAAATCTTCCCCTTGAGAATTTAACAACTCATTTTCGAAAAGTCCAAACAAATTGTGTTCATTAAATTCATCTTCTTTTGTTGGATTATCAACAACTTCATTACATATGTCAAGTTCAAAATCCAAAGTTGTATTCACATTTTCAAAATCGGAAAAAGGAAAATCCAATTTTAAATCAAGTTTCACACCTTCAAAAGAATTGAAATCCAACTCAATTACCGAATTTTCAACAACTTCATTAAGGTTGTTATTTTCAATTTCAAAAGTTGTTATTTGAAAATCGTCGATATGGGTAAAAGGTGGATTATCACTTGACTCGTCACACATTAGGATTTAATTTTGTTCATCATGTTGTTTCATATATGTTTTGAACAACACATCCATGTGATCGTTGTAGATTTCGTCCATTTGTTCAACAAAATCCAATTTATAGTTATTAACTTGAGAATTTTCGATTTGGATTTGTTGAGAACAAAAAATTTCACTCATATAATAGTCGAGATTATTACCGCTGCTAAAATTATTTGAAAAGTGGATCACATTTTCGTTTTGATTTTGATATTCATTTTGGAGTTCAAAATTGAATTGGCATGGGTTATACTCGAAATCGTTTGCATTTTGAAGTGAATTCAAATCTTGATTACTTTGAAAATTTTGACTTGAGTTATCACACAAATAAGATTTACACAAATCATTTATCATTTGATTTTGTTGTGTCGAGAGTTCAAGTAAAGATGAAATGTTATTTTCAAGAGTCGAGGGTTGGTCATTATTTTGAAAATTTTATTGTTCAAAATTCAAATTGTTTACAGATTAGTTGTCGTTAAAATACCCATACGAATTCAAAGTGAAATCATATGGATTATATTGATTTTCACAACTATTGTAAAATTCACGTAAGTGGGGAAACTCGGACATTTTCAAGAATGTTTATATATATATAAAGGAAAAATATTTACAAATAG
The DNA here is from genome assembly GCA_030737815.1 of Allium fistulosum. Classification (NCBI taxonomy): domain Eukaryota; kingdom Viridiplantae; phylum Streptophyta; class Magnoliopsida; order Asparagales; family Amaryllidaceae; genus Allium; species Allium fistulosum. The sequence continues at coordinate 188,804,932 of CM060902.1, read as the reverse complement.
AATTTATTTTTCAAAAGGGAAATTGATTTTTGTTTTGTTTTTTTGGTTTTTCATTTTTTTTTGTTTTTGAAAAGGTTATATAATTTTTTTGGATTTTGGTTTTTTCTAAATTTTTTTGGATTTTTGAAACTTCAAAGAAAAAGGATTTAAAAATTTCAAAGGAAATGGAATATTTACAATTTTTTTTAGTTTTGGATTTTGAATTTTTTTTTTAAATATGCATGAACTAATGCAACTAAATGAATGCAAGGGTTAATTACAAATGATTTATCCTAAGTTAACCCAAAATTGTATAATCACACATTATCTTAGATAAACAAGATAGTTCTCAGCCAGGTAACGGGCAAGATTTATCGGTGCACCACGAATCACTGTATCAATGCAGCCGAAGGTTTAAGTACCTTCAGAGAAACAATTCAGTATAATATTTATGATCAGCGTAATATTTATAACTGATTATTGCTCTGCCGTAGCCTAGACACCGAGAAATTAAATTATTCAAAGAAGACAAATTGTCAATATACAATTATGTGTTAATGATGTCTAACCGTTATTACTAAACAAAATTCTAGAATGAAATGCAAAGAAGAAATTAAACGTGTATTAACAATGCAACTACAAATGGATTTTTGTTTTTGTTTTTGGATTTTGAATTTTTTTTTAAAATATAAATGCAAATGCAAACAACCAACAATGCAATTCAAATAGAGCTAGAAATGAAAACAGCAATTTTTTTAAGCAAGCGAGCGAGCTATTTTTTTGGCAAGCGGTCCTTCCTTTTATTCCTTGCAACCTGAAAAAAAAGATATGTATACAGTTTTTTTTGGTATGTTTTTTTAAAGCTAAAACAAATGAAAATAAAAACAAGCGAATTCAATATGAAACAAAACTGAACAAATGAAAAAAGGAATATATTTTTTTGTTTTTTTTCAAGTAGAACAAAATCAAAAGAAATAAAACAAAGGAAAATAAAAAAATGGAAATAAAACGAGAAAAAAAAAGTTAGAGAAGAAGGTAGAAAACAAATGAAACCAAGGATAAATTAAAAAGAGAAACTTCAACAAAAATTTTTTTTCTTTTCGAAACGCACAGGCCCGGCCCACTTTTAAACAAAGACAACCTGCATCTCTCTTTTTTTTCTTTTAAATAAGAACGATATTCGCTAAAATTAAGCCAGCCTCTCGTTCAAAGCAAAATCCCAAGATTAAAATCCACGATTAAAATCAATTCCGACTTTCACAAGATCGTTTTTAGGCGGATTAATGGTTTTATCGATGCTAGCTGCGATTGTGGGTGTAGCAACTATGGCGTGGTTTGCGGTGGGATTGCAGTGTGATGGAAGTGATTTGGGGATTGTCGCGACCCACTAGGGTAGTTCTCAAGGAGGATGGAGACTTCTAGTGATTGCATTAGGAAGTGGGTGAAGCGGTTTCCGGTGGTGATTTCTAAGTGGCTCATGGTTGGCGATTATGGTGTTCGAGGTGAGGCGTGATGGTTCGCAATTGATTATGGAACGAATTGCCGAAGTGGCTCTTGCGGTTGAAGACTTCGGGTTGCAGGATAAGGCATGTAGGTGGCAGGTTGTATTCAAGAGGTAATGGCAGTTTTTTTTTCTTTGTTTTTTTTTTGGTTGAATTCAGTGATGGTGGCAGTTTGTCTCTGGTATGCAGGGTGATGTGTGAATCGAAGCTTGGGTATGTGATATTTGTGTAAGTATGCAGTGCAGTTTGAAGAAATGGTAGTGAATGTTGAAGGCCGTGTATGTACTGCAGTCGAGGTTGGAGGAATGGTTGTTGATTTGAGGAGGTGATTGGATGTTTTCTGGGTTTTGGAGTAGTGAAGTGTTGTTTGTGGTGGTTGTAACATGAAATGATAATGGTTGAGGCTGGAATCGTCGTTTGTGACAGTAGAAGGTGGAATGGTTTGTAAATTGAAGGCACGGTAAAAAGTGGATGGTATGTGAAGCAGATCAGGGGATGTGGATTGTTCACAGTGATATTGTAATACAGTGTAACAGCAAGATAGTGAAGTGTCGATGACTGTTTGGAGATGGAGCAGCTTACTTTGGTGTTGATATGTTGGTTGGAGCTTGTTTGTGGTGTGGAGCTGAAGTATGGGTGATGAGTGTTGTGGTCAGGGGTTTGAATGGTATGGTTTGTCAAAGGGTATAAGGGGTGGTCTGTTGTTGTGAAGTGTGATTTGGAGGACAGGCAGTAATGTTGTATGGACCATACAGTATGGTGCACAGTTGCACAGTGTGCATAGTTGTATGGTGTTTGGCAGGTGATGTGATATGCAGTGGTTTGTATGAGTAGGAACTGCTAGTTTGGTCGAATGTTGTGACAGGTAGCGTGAGTAGCAGACTGTGGTCTCGGTCTGGTGATGGGTTCTGTGATGGTCAGTGGAGAGGGTATATTGATGTTGGAAGGCTGAGCCGAAATGAAGAGTGATAGTAGATGGGGGAGGGAATGTGCAAGGCAGAGTGAAGTATGTGTAGAAGTCAGTGAACTGTTGGATGTAAGGTGGAGGAGTTGCAGTGGGATGTGTTGAAGTGGTTGTAGCTGTAGTTGCTATAAGGTGAGCAATGAAGTCTTGTTAACAGTTGAAAGGAGGGTATGGGTGAGGTGATCAGGCTGCTATTGCATTGTGAAGCAGAAAGTGGTGATGAAGTTGATGAGAGTATGGTGAAGTGAGGGAAAAGTAAGTTGGTCTGTCGATGGACCAGTTATGATGTTTTGTTAGTCACTATGGTAGCCAGTTCTGTTGTTTGTAGTTGTTAGCAGTTGTAGATGGTTATTGTGGCATTGGCTTGACAGTTTGTCTTTAAAGGAGATGGAGTTGAATTTGGTATGTGAAGCAGTTTTGTGGAAGAGGTGTGGTCAGGTGATGGATGGACTGGTGGGTAGTAAGGTGGTTGCAAAAAGGTGGGGTGGCTGCTGTGTGCACTGGTATGTGCACAGATGTGCACAACAGAGAGGAACAGAGAGTTAGCACAGAGAATTAAAGTGCTGTTTTTTTTGGAAATGTAGAAAAGAAAAGAAAGAAGAGAATGGAAAATGTGAATGCAAAAATGTAAATGCAATAAACTATTTCTTTATTTTTTTTAAATTGTGTATGCAAATTTTTTTTAAAGATATAGAAAAATGCAAATGCAAATAGAAAAAACACAAACATACAAACAAACTGAACATAAAAATCACACAAACACACTTTTTTTAAAAAAAAATGCAACACACACACAAAACAAACACACAAAATCAAACAAAATAATTCGAAGAATAGAAAATCAAAATCAAAACAATTCCCCGGCAACGGCGCCAAAAACTTGTTCGAACGGCTAATTTTCTATCGGTTTAGAAAACCGTCGAATAAATTTAGAAAATAACCGCAAGCGCACGGCGTACTATTGAAGTACGTGGCGAGTACGGATCGATCCCTAGGAAATTGATGGTTTTAAAAATGATATTCAATCAAATATACCAATTGGAATGAAAGTTAAGTTAGAGAATTAGAAAATTAGCAAACTAACTAAAAGAAAAGATATGCAAGTATAAGAGTTAAATGATAATTTAGAGAATAAATCCACTCTCTAGATCATGTAGTTCAACACATATGAAATCATGATCTCTCTTTTATGGTCATTAGTGCTTTAATTGATGTGCTTATCATAAGTATGGCATATTTGTGCTATTGATTAGCCAACATAAGCCATCAAACTATAACACACCCCTTAAACCACTTACTAACTTTAATGAAACTTGAAAATGAAATCTATTTTAAGTATGGCCTATTAACTATTGATTAGAAATATAGACCATCAAATTTTAATTTCAAATCACATTCTTTTGCCATAATCATATTTTGATGAAGAGGAAATTAGTGTTAGTGATTGTTTAAGCATAGCCTATTTGGTGTCAACAATATAGGCTATCAAATTCAAAGCAAAAACAACTAGTAAACTATTTCTATCATCATCATTAAGCCCAAAAAGAGTGCATGAATTAACAAATAGTTGAAGCTACATAATTAGAGAGCTTCATTACCCCTAAATTGAAGGGGTTTAGCCTCTCATATTTTTTATTTGATTAACAAATGTAGCTAGCAACATGAAAGCAAAAAGAAAGGAAAATGAAAGCTAATGAAAAAGAGAACTAATCTAATTGCATAAAAGAAAATCTACAATACTTGCATAAATAAACAAATCTACACTACAACATGAAAGGAAATAACAAGAAAAGAAAAAGAACATGTATTAAATTGCATAAAAAAAAGGAATTAAATAAGAGAAGAAATGACTAAGTAGCCATGAAAAGAAAGAAAGCTTTGATTTATTTTCTAGGCTAAAAACTAACTAAGAGAGACTAAGAAAGAAGAGGGTTACACGAAACATAAAGGGTATTTATACATGTGTTAAACCCTAATTCATATTTTTGGGGAATGCCCAAAATACCCTTGATAAAGTGTGGAGGCCGAGTAATCATTAGCTTCTACTAATCATCATTTAAGCGTACATGAAGCCATTAATTCCATAAACATGTGCATTAGCCTCTAATTTGTACAATAAGGTAGGTGGGTAGGTGGGGTCCTCCATGTTCTTCACTCTGAATTATTTCCATCTTCATTCCTTTGTATTTATTTTGTGCATGCATGTGTCTTCATGAAACCACTCCTATTTGAGATCATATTCCTACACAAATATATATAAATTTCCAATTAATTTTTCTCAAAGAAATATATGCACACAAATGACCGTTTTGCTCTTATATGAAGATGGATATGTGACAATTTGGAATTAATATGGATTTTGGTTAAAACAGGTTAAAATACCCGATATGATCATTTATTTAATTTAAATAGATTAAATATGGTGGTAAAAATATGCCCATTTACGTGCACATCACCTTCGATCTTGTTCAATTCATTATGCACCAAGTAACTTCATACCATAAGCATTGAACTTTGACCTTGTTGAAAGTTATAACCTTTCGACTATGTCGGAAGGTTTGGGTTGGAAAGTTTGATGCCTAAAATGGCTGAAACATGCTAAAAGCAAGATTTTTTTGTTTTTAACTTAAAAAGATAACTTTTCAACTAACTTGCCTTTGTTTGTCAAATTCTTATTAGTTAATAAATACTTTTCAGAAAAGTGCTGCCACTAATTTCAGAATTAAATAATAATTTTATTTTATAAAATGCTCCTTCTCCTTAATTAAATATATAAAACATTTAAGTCTCATACCTTAAATAATTTTATATATTCATCAAATCACTTAGGATAAATCCGAAAAAAATCCCAGAAAATCTAGTTTAATATGTTTTCCAACATATAAAAATTTCAAATCCAAATAATTATTTATTTAGCCGTAAATAATTTATAACCCAATAAATCATTTTCTTCACTAGAAAATTAATATAAAATCCACATTAATTGAGAAAATTATGAAAACTGGAATCCATCTCTAGAATATCATTTCTGACCTATATTTAAATTTTCAAGGCATTTGGATGTAAATTAATAGAGTTTTCATATCAAATATTTCATAAATACTAAGATGAACATGCATAATTCACCAACAAATATATAACTTTAATCTTCAAAACATGTCATATACTTGCAAAACATTTCGGATCTAATCTTAAAACTGAAAACCATAAGAAAATGGGATGTAGTAATTATTCACCTTAGCTTTGAGATTAAAAATGTGAGATTTGATGTTGAATTAGTTGATTATCTTCCTTCTCTTGAATCCTAACTTTTATCTTTTCTTGAGAACAATAATGGTGGCCGGCCTTAGATGTTTTTAGTTTGGGTGAAATGAAAGTGAACTTGAGTTTCCTTTCCTAAGGGTTAGGGTATAATCCTCTCATATTTCCCATATTGCCCTTACTCATTTCTTAACACATTAGTTTATGTTATCTCATTTTAATTTACAAATTAACATGACACGGCTACCCTTAGCTTAATCAAATCTCAACCTATTAATCTTCACATTATTTTATTTAATTTAACTAATTAAATCCCTAAATAATGTTAAAAAATATGGGGTGTTACAGACTCCCCTCCTTGAAGAATTTCGTCTTTGAAATTACGGAAAGGTACTCAACAAAACAATCAAAGGTAAAACATACCATCAAACAAATTAGGATAAGAGTCTCTAATCATGTTCTCAGTCTCCCAAGTACAGTCTCTAGCATCGTCACTCCATTAGACCTTTACTAATCTGACTGTCTTGTTCCTCAACTCCTTCTCATTTCTCTCGACTATTCGAATCGGCTTTCTAACTATAGTCAAATCCGGCCCTACTACTAAATCTTCTAACATTGTAGGTGCTATAGCAGTCTCTGGGTCTCTAATATACTTTATAAGATGAGAAATATGGAAAACATCATGGACTCCTGCCAAACTACTCGGTAACTCCACTCTATAAGCGAGTTTCTCAATCCTCTCAACAATACGGAAAGGTTCAAAGAAAATGATGCTAACTTTCCTGACTTCCCGAATCTAATCACACCTTTCATCTGTGAAACCTTAATAAACACATAGTCTCCTATAGAGAATTCCAAGTCTTTAATTCTTTTGTCTGCAAAACTTTTCTGTCTAGACTGATCTTCCTTCATCCTAGCTTGGATCAACTCAATCTTCTCTGCAGCTTCTTTCACCAAATCCGGACCAAGAACCAACCTATCCCCGGACTCTATCCAACATACGAGAGATTTGCATGGTCTTCCATACAAAGCTTCAAACTGTGCCATCCCAATACTAGTCTGATAACTATTGTTATACGAGAACTCGATTAAATGAAGATGGTCTTCCCATGACCCCCCGAAATCCAGTACACAAGCTCTTAACAAATCCTCCAAGACTTTGTTAACTCTTTTCGTTTGCCCATCAGTCCGTGGATGGTAAGCGATACTCATATTGAGCTTGGTTTCTAATGTTTCCTGTAGACTCTTCTAGAATTCACTAGTAAACAAAGAATCTCTATCATTGATGATACTACAAGGAATCCCGTGCATCCTAATTACATTCTTCATAAATAACTTCGCCAAAATATGTGTCGTCCTATTTGACTTTATTGGAATGAAATGAGCACTCTTAGTCGGTTTATCTACTATGACCCATATGCTTTCATTCCCTCTACTAGATCTTGGTAACCCATCAATAAAGTCCATAGAGATATAATCCCACTACCACATCGGAATATCTAACGGTTGAAGCAATCCACTTGGCTTCTGGTGTTCAGCCTTTACATGTTGTAAATTCAAGCACTGCTTAACACATAAACCAATGTCCCGTTTTGTACCTTCCTAGAAGAAACTTCTCTTCATGTCCTGATACATCTTTGTTCCTCCTGGATGGATAGTGAACTTCGAATGATGACATTCATCCAAAACTTCATTCCTCATGTCTTCTATATTTGGAACACACAACCTTTCTTTCTTTCTCAACCATCCTTTCTAGTCAAGACTGAAATCCTTTAAGTCATTGCTCTCTATTCATTCCCTTAACTTTCTGATCCGTTCAGCCAAAACTAGATCCTCATTTTGTTTAGAAGCTATCTTCTCAATCATTACCGGTCGAACTTCTAAACAAAAAAAACACAGCACCTCCTGCACCTAACTTGGATCTATACTGCACTCTATAAGCTGACAATGCTTCTAAATCTTTCCGCTCAGCGATCATAGACAATACTACATTCTGATGTTTCCTAGTAAGTGCATCTGTTACCTCATTCCCTTTCCTCGGTGTGTACTCAATTCCAAAATCATAGGCAGCAATAAACTCCAACCATCTTTGTTGTCTCATGTCCAGCTCCTTCTAAGAGAACAAATACTTCAATGACTTATGATCTGTATATAGCTCAAGTCGCTCTCCCAAAAGATAATGAATCCACACATTCAAAGCAAATATAACAGCAACTAACTCCAAATCGTGTGTTGGATACCTAACTTCATGTTGTCTGAGCTGTCTAGAAGCATAAGCAATCACTTTACCTATTTGCATCAACACAGCTCCCAATCCAGTTCCACACGCATCAGTATAAATAACTAAATCCTGATTTCCCTCCGGAACCACCAACACCGGTGCATGGGTCAATAAGTGTTTCAAGCTCTGGAATGCAACCTCACACTTATTAGTCCGTACAAACTTCACATCTTTTCACGTAAGCTTAATCACCGGTGTTGCTATCCACGAAAAATCCTTTATAAACCTTCGATAATATCCAGCTAATCGAAGAAAGATTTTTATCTCGGTCACCGTCTTGGGTCTCTTCCAATTATTCACCACCTCAATCTTAGTCGGATCTACATACAACCCTTACTTTGAGACTACATGACCAAAGAATTTCACTTCCTTCTTCCAAAAATGACACTTTGAAATCTTAGCCTTCAACTGATGCTCCCTCAACGTCTCAAGCACAACTCTAAGATGAACTTCATGCTCCTTCTCATCCTTAGAGTATATCAGAATATCATCTATGAAGACCAACACAAATCTGTCTAAGTGCTCTCTGAAGATTCGGTTCATCAGATCTACAAAGAATGTCAGCGCATTGGTTAGTCCGAACGGCATAACTAACCATTCGTACGATCCATAACGGGTCCTAAACCTTGTCAACGGTATACTATCTTCTGCAACTCTAAGCTGATGAAACCCGGTAGCCAAATCCAACTGATAAAATATCTTCGCTCCACTCAACTGGTCGAACAAATCGTCAATTCTTGGCAATGTATATCAATTCTTTATCATCTTCTCGTTTAACTTACGATAACTGATACATAGCCTCAACGATCCGTCCAGCTTCTTAGCAAATACTACGGCAGCTCCCCAAGGTGAACTACTTGGTTGGATAAACTTCTTGCCTTCTAAATCCACCAACCACACCTTCAACTCTTTCATCTCTGTGGGTGTCATTCTGCTTGGTGGCTTACTCACCGGTTCTGCTCCCGATACCAAATTAATTCGAAACTCAACGGCTCGTTTCGGTGGTAATCCAGTTACCGGCTTAAACACATCGGAAAAATCTCTAACTACAAAGACTCGATACAACTCATCCTCCAATTCCATAATACCCAATTAAGCATAGGATGTTCTTCTTCCCAATCACCTCCTTTCCTTTCTCTTTTCCATTTCCAGTACAACATTCATTTGCATAGTGTCCTTTCTTATCACATTTATAACAAACCACCTCAGCTTTTCCCTTCTTCTGTCCTCCTCCCTTCTGAGCATTCTTCTTTTGGAAAAACTTTCTTTTCTGGCCTTGTCCCACCTGGGCCTCCTTCATTTTCTTCCTCAAACAAGCTAATGTCTCTTCCTGCCTCAACGCCATTTCTACCACTACATCACTTGGATCTCTTAAGTGCAATAAGGTAGCACTTATCAACTACGGCCTCAAGCCCCTTATAAACTTCTCATTCCTTTTGATCACCGTATCAACCAAGGCATACCCATACTAGCCAACTCTTCAAATCTTCTTGCATACTCTAGAACAGACATCTCACATTGTTCTAGTTCATCAAACTTCCTAACCAATGCCGACTGGGCCATCACCGACATAAACCTTTCTTGAAATCTTCTCCTAAACTCTGCCCAAGTCGTGGTTTCCTCATCAACACTAGCTACTACGGTATTCCACCAAAATAGAGCATCTCCTTGAAGTTGTCTCGAAGCTAATCTCTTCTTCTACTCGTCATTCAATCCTAGGTCAGCAAAGATTCTCTCACAATGTAGCAGCCAATTTTCCACCTCAATCGCATCTTCTGTTCTAATGAACGACTTCCCTCCAAGCCTGGTATAGTCTCTGCTCAAATTAGCATAGTGGTTGGCTATCAGAGCTTCCTGAACTCCTCCTCCACCAGCATTCCCTCCGACAACTCCGGTTACAATTCCAACTTGCATCATGTTTACGAAGAACTTATACCTGGCTTCCATATCCACTTAGGGAACCCCAGCAGCAACAGTTTCAGCTTGAGCCTGACCTGGACCTCTTCTAGCATTTGGTTGGGCATTTCCATTAGTGATGGTGCTATCTCTTCCAAGATTAACTCTGCCTCTTCTTTCTTCCATATCTGTATTCAAACTTCGTGAGATACAGATGAATAGTCCTAACTAAGGTAGGAGTCTAGATATAGCGTATACTTATATATATTGCAAATACAAGTACGTTACTACAGCGTTATCCCATACCTCGATCTTAACTCTAATTACTAAGGATTATGTTTTCAAAACCCATTTTTAGTTAAAGTATTTCATAAACCATGGTTTGATACCAAGCTGTAACATCCCCTATCTAGAGGCCCAAAACTAAGCGATACATATGCTGTAGTCATCTATAGTATTAGCTTCCGGCGCCTAAATACAGCTATGTTAATGGTATCTATAATATTAGAAGCACTTGAATATGAAACAAAACACATATTTCAAAACAACTTTTCTTCATTACATTTAAAAAAGATGTTCCATATTCTTAATACATAATCCTAATACGTTCCCAGGCACAGATAAAATATACTTGATAAAAAATATGCAAAGAGCAGTATATGAAGATACCCCCTTGGATGATCAGAGTCATATAGTCATAACTGACTTAGTATAAACACAACGGAGATACAACAAAGCATCAATAAGAACTGCAACTCCTAAATAGCTATCTGTTTGCCTCTTGTGTGCCTCCGGTAACCTTATTCGTCATCCTACTAAAACCTAAAAAGAACCTAACCCCTCAGCTTACTCAAATTAATTTTAAGCACCCGAGAGTTTAAGAGGAAAACATAAACTTCAAGTCAGACATAAAGCCTGCTGCGAATAATACTATACATCCTGGTTTAATATGTTAAGTGAGACCCACCGCTTAGCAGAACAATGTTTACACCCTTTTAAAACCTTTTTAAAACCATATTTTGCGCTCCTGCATCCACAATGGTTAAAACATACATACATACATATATATACATACATACATACATATACATACATACATTTATATATATATATATATATATATATGTTTTAACCATTATGATGATATGGATACTTGAAACAATTAAGATTTCCCCATCCCTTATTAGATTTTAATTGCCTCAAAGAGGGACTATCCATCCCACATTCATTTTACTTAAGCTTACGCGGACTATCTATCTCGCATCACATAGTTTTCCTAGGATAACTCTAAACCCTTCATTAAATATATGGAGATTATCCATCCCCCACATGATGTTGAGCATCCATCAAACATCCCATAGTTTTCCTGGGATGACTATGAACCCTTCTTCAATCACATCGAGACTATCCATCTCCAACTTGATGTTGACTATCATCAAACATCCCATGAATATACTTATCTCATGCTATCCACATGAGTAACCTATTTCCATTAGTATCCCTAATTTAGGTTATATCCCAATTATCCCCTGCTATCTACATGGTTGACCTATTTCCATTAGTATCCCTAATTTAGGTTATATTTATTTTAATTTACCTTGGTATCCCCCAATGATTGTCAAAACATATAAGTATTGATCCACAACTATTATTGAACTTCATTAAGCCCACACCGGTATCCCCAAGGATAAACAACATTTATTTTATAAGGTTAAAAGAATTCAAGTTTCCAATCCCTTAAAAAGTAACCCCTTCGAAGCCTTGCTTTCGACCCTTTCAAAAGCAATAAAACTTTAGACATCCTACTTTAAAAATACTTCAAAACATTGCCATAGAAACCCTTTGGAAAACCTTCCATTTAAAACCTTCTGAAACCATTCAGAAAATAAACCTTTCGAAATCATTGAACTCAAACTTTTCGAAACCATTGAACTCAAACCTTTCGAAACCATTGAACTCAAACCATTCGAAATCATTCAACCTTTCGAAACATAAACCTTTCAAAATCTTACTGGGTTCAATTTAAAACATGTGGAAAACCTTCTTTAAAACCTTTCGACTACATTGGAAGCAACCTTTCAACTTTGTCGACAGCTCTGCTTCGAAAGCTTTAAGACATATCATTTAAAACAATAGGCCTCTGCCTTTAGAACAACTCCTTCAAAAGCTTTGGGTTAAACTTCAATTATAAAACAAGGGTAAATCATCTAAGTTGAAAGCTTAGATACCTTTCGAAAGCATGGAGAAGCGGTTGGTTTTAAAATAAGTAAACCTTTCGAAACTATCAAAAATGGAACCTTTCGACTTTGTTGAAGCAATGACTTCAGAAGGTTGGAAAAAGCGATAATAACCTTTCGACCGTGTCGCAAGGTTTAAAACAAAACAATGATAAAGTGGTAGTAACCTTTCGACTTTGTTGAAGGGTTTAAAACCTTTATTTTAAATAATTGACCTGGTAGAAAGCAACCAAGTCGAAAGCTCCTTTTCAAAAGCTAGCAGGTGTAAGCTTTTGGTATATAAAACCAATATACCCCAACCACTACAAGAAAACTGCGGTTTAGCTACGCCAAAATGGCGTAGGCGGGGCGTAGGTAAATGCATTAACTACGTGACCCTTACGCCAATTTTGGCGTAGGTAAAACTCGCGTAGCTAATAAAATACCTACGCTTTACCTACGCCATCCATTGGGTTGTTTCCTACGTCTTTCCTACGCCATGATTTTTCTACGTCTTTCCTACGCCTCGTTATTCCTACGATTTTGCTACGACATTTTTACTTCTTTCGTTACCCACGTCTTCCCTACGTCATCCGTTTACCTACGTTTTCCCTACGCCTATATACATTCTTCAAATGTATTTGTTAATATACTATCTTATTTATCACAGATTAAATAAATATTTGCTGAATAAAATAAATAACACTGAATTTGAATTCAAACGAATATTTTATTCAAACAAATATTTACTACAATTTTGATAATACAATTTCAAGCTCTCACTATAACTATACAAATTCAATTACAATACAATTTCTGATTATATCACAATTCATTTTTTACATTCATAACCTCACTACATATCACTCACACTCGTATTTTTATCTTCAACTTCTTTCCAGTTTGAATCCAGCATCCGAGCAATCTGCAAAAATATTCACTAATGCAGTAAAATTGAAAAAAAAAATTTGCAATATAAAATAAAAGATGAATTTGAGAATATTGTTTGCCTCAGTTATTTGGGTTGTTCGTCATCATTTATATTTGAATTCATCACACGAACAATGTGACATGCACAGTGTATCACTGTACATGCCACAAGGCCGTCCACACCGATATACACTTGATAATGCTACAGGGACAGGTGAGCACAAGGTCAAACCCAAATAAAAAAAACAGGTTCAACTCAGGTGCAACATAAATAAAATGTCGACTTCAGCACAAGGGTCAAACCCAAATAAAACACGGGTTCAACTCAGGTGCAACAAAAGTATACAAGCTCAAATAATCAAATATGCAACAGAGCTCACTGCAACAACACATTGCAACAATACTTTTGAATGGAGGCAGTGCAACAGCACCAAACAAAGAAGATGATCAATACTTATGAATACAGACAGTTCAAAACTCAATACCTCCAGACTAAATACAAATGTTGGAAAATGCAGAGACCAGAGAAATGCAAATGAAGATCAGTAGTGTACAACAACAACTAAATGAAACAGTGGACAGAACTGCCTCAACAATCAAGACACGTGTACAACTACTATACAATCAGACTCGACAACATTCACAAATGCAACTCACTAACCAGATGAAAAATGGAAGTGAGACACCAAAACCAGTTCAGTACAAATCTGAACCAATACATATGAATGCACCAAGCAACTACAGGTAAACAACCAAGGGCCAAGCAAACTGATATATGCAACAATGAATACAACTCACATGCAAGCACAGCCCCAAACCAAGCTCAAGTTATACAAGAAAAGAGACTCAAGGCCAAAACTACAAGTACATCACTACACAGTACAATATATGCTTACACACCAGCAATGAAGAACAAAGGAATGCAGACCTAGACTACATAGACATTATAGGCCGAGCACTGATATAAGGATCAGTGATGTCAAATTACAAATAGAGCTCAATGTGTACAAGACCAAAACAAAATGACAGCAAATGATACCACAAGCCTCAGCAATATGCACATAAACAAGATACAAACTGAGACAAGCCAGTGCAAGCCAAGGATGCAAGTTCGAGTAAATTCAAGACAAAGTGAGAAATTCACAAAATCAAAACCGTGGTCATGCCGTAGTCAACAGAGAAAATCACAGTGAAGTCAAAGCATCAAAATTCATAGCCGTATGTAACCAAATGTCCGAGCTAAGAAAACAAAACCCAGTCAAAGTCTGAAAGCATCAGTAAAAGGCCGAGGAATAATGTATCAAAAATATTGGCCGAAGTCAAAGAAGATTAATCAACATCGAAGTATTTTAAACCAAGTCAACCGAGCAATATCAAGTATATTCGCATGTGAATCAGTCAAGAGAAATTATCAACATCCAAACGTAATCTAATGGCCAAAGCATAATATTGAAAAAATCATACGAATGAAAAACAAGGAGATCGGACTCCTATATAAACCCTAACATCATCATCGGCAACCATAAGAGTTCGAATACGAAAATCGAAAGGTAACAGAGCATAAATTCTTACCAGAAGCAAGAATCGAACTCGTCGAAGTAGCCAGAGAGAGCAACGAGAAATCGATCGAGCAAGGCAATTCTCGAACAACCAACGATACGATCGAAGTAGGAACGGCACTTCGAAAAGCCCAAATTTCAGAGCGCAAAGAGGAACGAAAACCCCAAATTTTCACAAAGCCCTAATTCAGTTGAACGAGATAGATCGAGGCCGCCATTTTTTTTCTCAAGGAAGAATAGAAGAGGATCGGGTCAACTAATAAAAAAAAGAAGGGCCGGCTAAATTATAAAAGAGAGTGAAAGGGTTTTCCTACGCCATTCATACGACGCCGATCTGAAAATGTAGAAAATTAATAGAGACGTGAAAATGGCGTAGGAAATTATCTATGTCTTTTCTACGGTATAATTTTGGTGTAGGGAATTTTCTACAACTTTCCTACGCCTCGATTTTTTTTCTACGTATTGAAGTTGACGTAGGAAAGACGTAGGAAATTTCCTTACGTCTTCCCTACGCTTTTACCTCTTTCTACCTGTTTCCTACGCCTTCCCTACGCCCCGCCTTCTGGCGTAGGAAAGACGTCGGAAACTTTGCGTAGGAAATTGAAGTATTTTCTAGTAGTGAACCACTTTGGCAACCAACATTTCGACTAAGTACCCTTCGATCTTGTTCAATTCATTACATACCAAGTAACTTGATACCATATGCATTGAACTTTGACCTTGTCGAAAGCTATAACCTTTCGACTTTGTCGGAAGGTATAGGTCGAAAGGTTTGATGCCTAAAATGGCTGAAACATGCTAAAAGCATGATTTTCTTGTTTTTAACTTAAAAAGATAACTTTCCAACTAACCTGCCTTTGTTTGTCAATTTCTCATTAGTTAATAAATACTTTTCAGAAAAGTGCTGCCACTAATTTTAGAATTAAATAATAATTTTATTTTATAAAATACCCCTTCTCCTTAATTAAATATATAAAACATTTAAGTCACATACCTTAAATAATTTTATATATTCATCAAATCACTAAGGAAAAATCCAGAAAAAATTCCAAAAAATCTATTTTAATATATTTTCCAACATATAAAAATTTCAAATCCAAATAATTATTTATTTAGCCGTAAATAATTTATAACCCAATAAATTGTTTTCTTCACTAGAAAATTAATATAAAATCCATATTAATTCTAAAAATTATGAAAATTGGAATCCATCTCTAAAATATCATTTCTGGCCTATATTTAAATTTTCAAGGCATTTGGATATTATTTAATAGGGTTTTCGTATCAAACATTTCATAAATACTAATATGAACATGCATAATTCACCAATAAACAAATATATAACTTTAATCATCAAAACATAGCATATACTTGCAAAATATTTTGGATCTAATCTTAAAACTGAAAAACAAAATAAAATGGGATGTAGTAATTATTCACCTTAGCTTTGAGATTAAAAGATGTGAGATTTGATGTTGAATTAGTTGATTATCTTCCTTTTCTTGAATCCTAACTTTTATCTTCACTTGAGAACAATAATTGTGGCCGGCCTTAGATGTTTTTAGTTTGGGTGAAATGAAAGTGAACGTGAGTTTCCTTTCTTAAAGGTTTAGGGTAAAAATCCTTTCCTATTTCCCATATTGCCCTTAATCATTTCTTAACACATTAGTTTATGTTATTTCATTTTAATTTACACATTAACATGGCACGGCTACCCTTAGCTTAATCAAATCTTAACATATTATTCTTCACATTATTTTATTTAATTTACTAATTAAATGCCCTAAATAATGTTAAACAAATATGGGGTGTTATATGCTACTTTACCAGACTGATCCGAGTGTTATTTTCTTATAATGCTCGGGTCAGCCCCATGTATATTTCCAGATTTTGCTACAGATGCTTTGGAGCTTACGAAGAGAAGCTCGATGATTACCTTCCATAGTATTCTCATTTCCGCTGCATTTCTGTATTGTATATATCAACATTGTGAGGACAAATAGTTATAACTGTCCTGGCTAATGATAGCATTTAGGTTTTAGTACTCTGATATTATGTATTCAAAGTAACACTTTGTAGTGTTCCTTTTATATTGTATATTATCATTCCCTTGTGAGATTATGATGTTATGTTGTTCTTTTCTTGTTCTATTCTTTTTTTACCATAACTTTCCATCTTTCTGACACTTGTGTGCTCAGCACAAGAATACCGTGGACGTATTTAGTGTCGACATTCGAGGATCGAAAAGTCAGATCGTTACAAAGATGAGTTCAATCCTAGCATGAGTGTATGATCATGCTATGCAAATATGTATGCAAATACCCTAAATATGCATAAAACTGCTATGAGTGCAAAGTGATGGTGAAAAAGTGCAGCAGTCATCTTCTACCATCCAATCTAGCAACAACGATGCAACCAAAATCCAAATTTTGGAGAACAAAATTACAAGAGAAAGGCTTTGGATGAGAAGTTATCCTGTCTTCCACCGAGTTTTCTCCCCGTTATACTTGGACCAATCTAATTCTTTATTGTGGAGCTTCATAGTTTCATTCTCCACAATGCCTGTAGTGGCATGGAACTTCAGCGTGTTCGTCTCAAATTCCCCCAATTGCTATGCTATGAAAGTATTTTTTTCAAATGCAAATCGTGAAAAATGTCATGGACTCCAACCAACTTACATGTTTTCTTATTTTTCCCCATATTGGGAAAGGCCCAATAGATCTTGATGCCAATTTTTTCAACTATCCAAATCTTACAACCTTCACATGCTGCCTAATAAAATTTGACTTTCCAAAGTCTCGCAATCCATATCTGGTCCGAGTAGAATTTGTCGGTGTTTCCTATCCATAATTTGGTGATTTATATAGTCTTCCAAAAAGTGCTTCAAATGTTCCATACCAATCATTTATTGGTGACTACTACTAAATGCGAATTCTACTATGGGTAAGTGCTGCTCCTAACAGCCTCCAAAGTCCAGGATGCAGGCTCTCAACAATCCTCTAAGTTCCCATCCATTCCTTTAGTTTGTCCATCGGTCTTTAGTCGTTAAGCAAAGTTCAGATTTAACGAAGTTCCTAAAGCTAGTTCCTAAAAGCTACTAGCAAACTCCTCCAAAATTTTCTGGTAAACTAGGGGTCCCTATCATTAACGATGCAAACCGCAACTCCATGTAGCTGTGTTGGATATGCTACAGTTTCATTGCTTCTAATGGAAAATTCTATCACCCTTTTTTATCCTTAACAAGTAGGAAAATCTCCAGATTCCTATATATCTCATCTTTTTCTCGAAGGGTAACAGTATGTGAGCTAAATATTATATTTCCCAAAGTTCCAAAGTTTTGGGATGGAAACATTTATTCACTTTAGGCTGCTAGCCAAATTCCTGTAGAATATACTAGTGTATGATTTTTGTTTGATGATAATAAAAATATATATATATTCATTTAAATGTATTTGTTATTGTACTATTTTATTTTTTCCACATAATTAAATAAATATTTGTTGAATAAAATAAATAACTTGGAATTTTTATTTAAATAAATATTTTATTCAAACAAATATTTTATTACAAATTTCAAATAGTACAAATTTAAGCTCTCACTATATTTACACAATTCCAAATACAAGTTTCAAATACAACACAATTTTCACTATACAATTTTACATACATATTTCACCTCACTACATATTCACTCATCACTCGTATTTGATCTTCAACTCTTTTCCAGCCTGTATCCAGCATCTAAACTATCTACAAAATAAAGACTGACCTGGTAAAATTGAAAAAGAAATATTTTGCAGTGCATAAAGAAGTGTGTGTGTTTGAAAATATTATTTGCCTCGGTTATTTGGTTCGTCATCATTTTTTTTAATTCATCTTACACGAACAACTTCTGACATGCACAGTGTATCACTGTACATACCACAAGGTCGTGCACACCGATATATACTTGCTTGTTAAAATTGCTGAGACGGGTGAGCATAAGGTCAAACCCAAGTCAAGACTGGATTCAACTTAGATGCAAATGCAAATACAAACCAGGCCAGAACCAAGCAACAAAGCTTCAAACATGCACAAGTTAAATGGGTTAACATGAATATGTGCATGATTTTCAAAATCAATGAGCAAATGCAGACAAGCACAACAGTGCACAGAGTTTCAGAGGCAAACAAGCATGTACATACATGAAGACTTCAATGGAACCAGTCAACATGAACATGAAAATATATTTGTTTGCACATATATTAGTTCAGGCATGAACACACATAATTAAGGCTAGAGAATGCAAGTGCACATGTGCAGGCAAAAGGAATGACCAGTGCGCAAGCAAGGTAAAAGAATGTGCACACACATAAACATAGACATAGGTATTTCACAAGCCAAAATCAAAAATATGCAACCCAATGGTACAGCACGGGTACAAGACCACAAACAAAAGCAAACATGCATGTGCTAAGGATTGAAAGATTAAGTCAGCTCTAAAAGATCGAATGCACATTTACCAGATGCAAGGAACCAAACTCAAGACAAGATCAAGTAACTAGCATGCACTCATGGATCTTAGCAGAAAATATACATCATTGTTCAAACAAACAGATGAAATGTGCAAGGAGAAATACATGCACGCTGGATAGATCCAAGTATAAGTTCAACAAAGGAATGCAGAGTGCACATAAGTTCTCAACTAAGCAAACAGCCAAGTACATTCATATACATGTACATCGGGTATCAGTTTCGAGTAATAGAGAAGTGGACATAACAAACATCTCAAACCAGAAACATCAAGCAAGATACAACATGAACAGAGTTCATCATCACTGGACAACCAAGAAACAGCAAAGCACACAGAGGAAACTCAGAGATACAAACACCAGCAAAACAATTCAACAAGTTATCCTACACACAAGCATCCATATCATAAGTTTTCCAAGTAAAGGAAACAAGCATCAGCAATACCAAAGACGAAGTCAACAAGTCAAGGTCGAGATAAAAATCAATAGGGGTCAAACATATCTGAAGATATTTCAGAGAAATCGATATATTTGTACGTATATCAAACCAAAGAACGAGTCAAGCACTGAATAATCATTCGATCAAAAATCAATGGCTGAGAAAAGAAATTGAAAAACTCAAACTGAAATTTCCGAACGAAAATATAGAGGTTCAATCCCTATAAATTAACCCATGTCATCATCGGCATTAATTCATTCGAGTACAACACATAAAATTGAAAACTTAAATCAGAGAGTTCATCCAAAATCAATCGAAGAATTACTCGACTATTGAAGTGACCAAGTGCATTCAAAGCAACCCGATTGATCGATGAAGCAGTCAAAGCGAAAAAATCTCTTCAATTGATCAATTGGAATTGGCGCTTCGATTAGAACGAAACCCTAATTTATGAAGAACGAAGAAAAGGAAATTGGCCAGATTGAATAGGAGAACGAATATCTCATTCTACCATATGCCGCACTAATTTTAGTTGGGTCGTGTCTTTCTTTATTTAATTAAGTTTATTTTGGGCTAAAATTGTATTTGGGGTTTCCATTTTATTTGTTTTGTATTTTCTATTTTTTAAATTTGTAAACTCTTGTTTTAAATAGGTTACGAACTTCGAGGCGTAGTTTGAGAATTCGCAACTCAATGGCTGAGTTGTGGCAGGGTTTCGAGCTTAGAGTTAGGTTAATCGAGTCAGCGGGCACCGCAAGTTTACGTTGTTTTGTAAGTGTCTGATTACTTAATTTCTAGTAGAAACCTTGGGAGCAGCACGTAGGCAAATTTTTGCCAAAGCTGGGTAAAACTGTGTGTGATCTTTACTTTCTGTTTTTATTTTTATTTCCGCATTAATATTTAGTAGACCCTATTCACCCCCTCCCCCCCGCTAGGGTGAAAACGATCCTACAAGTGGTATTAGAGCGAGGAACAAAAACCATTTTCTTTTAAAAAAAATTGATTTTTCACTTCAATAGCTTCTTTTAATAATGCTTTTGCCGAGGGTCAGTCCATAGCTAGACCACCCATGTTCAATGGTGAATATGCATTCTGAAAAACTAGAATGAAAATTTTTCTGAAAACCATATATGCATGGAATATTGTTGAAACGGGAAATAGCACACCAACAGTAATGGTAGATAATCAAGAAGTTGAAAAACCTATGGATCAATGGACAGATCTTGAAAATAAACTACAAACTACTAATGCTAAAGCTATGAATTCTATTATTTGTTCATTAGATCAAATTGAATTTAACTTTGTCACACATTGTCTAACTGCGTAGGAAATTTGGCACACGCTTGAAGTGACTTATGAAGGAACCTCCCAAGTTAAAGAATCTCTCCTTGTCATGCTTAGTAGCGAGTACGAGAACTTCACAATGGCAAAGGATGAAAGTGTCAAAGAAATGTATGGACGACTTTCTAATCTTGTATACAAATCAAAATCCCTAGGAAGACCATACACAGAACTTGAGATAGTCCAAAAGATCCTCAAATTTCTTTCATGAAATTTTGAAGCAAAGATGACTGCCATCCAAGAATCAAAGGATCCGAAACAGGTTAAAATTGAAGAACTCGTCGAAAACCTCACCACTTATGAGCTAGAAATCAAATTCAAGGAAGAACGTGAAGGAGGAGATACGTGAAAGAAATCAATAGCTCTCAAAGGAACATGGAAAGTGAAGATGATGATGGTGATGATGAAGGAGCAACTGAACTGGCACTGATAATAAAGAGATTCAAAAGGTGGAACTGCAAATATGGAAATCCAGCCCTTAATCAAAAACTGAAGAGCAGAATCGTCAAAGTTCTAGACAACTTAGAAAAGCAGGATGTCATTTGTCACAAGTACAATAAGCCTAGTCATATCAAGCCAAATTGTCCTCAAAATATATTGATCAAAGGAAAGAAACCGAAAAGGAAAAGTTTTGCAGCAACTTAGGATGAAAGTAATGAAGATGACGATGAAAGCACTGGCAGTGAGAGTGAAAGAGCAAATCTGTGTTTTTTATGAGAAACAAGTGACAGCGATGATGACGACCCAAGCGAGGTATCAAAACTTACTCGCTCACAATTACTTATATATTTTCATGAAGTAAATGGTTGTTTTGAAAGATTTAGGGAGAAGTACGCTAAAATTGAGTCACAAAAAGATAGTTTGATAGAACTAATATGCAGCTTGATCAATTGGTTCAAAACAATAGAAATAAGAACCCTAAGTGTGAGAAGTGTCCATCATTAGAAGAGAAAATAAAAAAATAAGAAACTAAAATTAAATCGCTTGAAAATGAAATTCTGATTTTGAAGGAAAGTGAAAATACTAGGAGAGAAAATTCTATTAAAAGTGCACTTTGTTATTGAATGAAAATGAATCTCTCAAGTCATAAGTCCAACAATTGTCTACAACTTTAGGAAAATTCTCCAAAGGAGAAAGATCACTAAATATGCTATTAGGGAAACAAACTGTTAATACTATTAGACAAGAACTTGGGTATACTCAATCTGAAAAAGGTAGAAGTAAAGATAATCATGTCAACTCCAAGTGCACGATTTGCGGAAAAATTGGACATAATCAAAACAATTGCTGGTATAGACCCAAACACACGAAAACCATACCAATTTGGGTTCTTAAAGGCACGAATGTAAAATCTCTTAAAATCAAACAAATATGGGTGCCAAAAAGAAAAAACATAGACTGTCTTGGCTCTACACAAACTTGTTTCTTAAAACTTTTTGTCACTAACATCATGGACCTATAAAAACAAATAGGCCACAAAACTTTTTCCTCGTGTTGGTGTATTGGCAGGCTAAGGAACAGCAAGAGTGGAACTTGGATTCTGGCTGTTCCAAGAACATGACGGGTGACAAATCAAAGTTCCTTAGCCTAGAGAAGTACAAAGGTGGCAGAGTCACAATGGGAAACAACGATAAATGTAAAATTATTCTCAATACAGGTGATCAACTGGGAAAATTTGAGCCAAAAGCTGACGAAGGCATGTTCATGGGATGCTCTTCCAGAAGCAAAGCTTATAGAGTATACAACAAAAGGACGAGAACAATCGTGGAGTCAATCAATGTGAAATTTGATGAAGGCATTGATGATCAAAGCAAGGAAACAATCAAAAGCAATGTCGAAGAAGAGAACATAAAAGATGAAAGTGAAAATCCAAAATAAACTGCAACCGCGGAAGAAGTCCGAAGAAATATAAAACTAGAGAGATTGAAATTCAAAGCTGATCATCCTCAAGAATTGGTAATAGGTAATCCTAACCCAGGTATTGTAACTCGTTCCTCTTTTAGAAATATATGTGATTTGTGTCTATACAGTGGATTTATTTCAGAAATTGAACCCAAAGACATAGATAATCCTATCGCAGGTATTGTAACTCGTTCCTCTTTTAGAAACCAGAGAGATTGAAATTCAAAGCTGATCATCCTCAAGATTTGGTAATAGGTAATCCTATCGCAGGTATTGTAACTCGTTCCTCTTTTAGAAATATATGTGATTTGTGTCTATACAGTGGATTTATTTCAGAAATTGAACCCAAAAACATAGATACAGCTCTCAATGATGAGAGTTGGTTTATGGCTATGCAAGAAGAGCTAAATCAATTTACACGAAATGATGTTTGGATTCTAGCACCTAGACCTAATGATTATCCAGTTGTAGGAACCAAATGGGTTTTTAAAAATAAATTTGATGAATCTTGAAATGTGATTAGGAACAAAACTAGGTTAGTTGCTAAAGGTTATAATCAAATTGAAGGAATTGATTTTGATGGAACTTTTGCACTAGTAGCAAGACTAGAATCCATTATAATCTTGTTAGCTTTTACTTGTTATGAAGGATTTAAACTAATACAAATGGATATTAAAAGTGCTTTTCTTAATGGAATTTTGAAAGAGGATGTATTCGTTGAACAACCTGAAGGTTTTGAAAGTCAAGAATATCCTAACCATGTATATAAACTTAAGAAAGCACTGTATGGATTAAAACAAGCCCCTAGGGCTTGGTATGAATGTCTTAGCACTTATCTCCTTGAAAACGGGTTCAAAAAGGGTTGTGTAGACACTACATTATTTCTATTGCACGAAAATGATGACCTATTAATTGTTTAAATATATGTTGATGACATTATTTATGGTGCCACTAACAACCTTTTGTATGAGAAATTTGAAAAAGTCATGCAGGAAAAGTTTGAAATGAGTTTGGTAGGAGAGTTAAAATTCTTTTTGGGATTTCAAATCAAACAAAGCAAAAAAGGTACATTCATCTCTCAAACAAAATATATCAGAGAGCTTGTCAACAAATTTGGATTAAAAGATGTTAAACCTGCAAAAACTCCCACGAGCACAACAATTAAACTTGACAAGGATGAAAAATGTAGAGTAGTTGATCAAAAGAAATATCGAGGTATGATTGGATCACTTCTTTATCTTACTGCTTTTAGACCAAACATTATGTTCTCTGTTTGTTTATGTTCACGGTTTCAATCAAATCCAAAAGAATCTCATTTAAATGCTGTAAAAAGGATTATAAGGTATTTGTTGCACACCTCACGTTTTGGTCTATGGTATCCAACTAATGATAACTTTGAGTTACAAGGATATTCGAATGCAGACTATGCTAGATGTCTAGTTGATAGAAAAAGTACCAGTGGAACGTGTTTTATGTTAGGACATTTGGTAGTTGCATGGTCAAGTCGAAAACAGAATCGTATTGCATTATCTACCACTGAGGCAGAGTATATTGCTCTAAGCGGTTGCTCTGCTCAAATCTTATGGATGATACAAATGTTGCAAGACTATGGTCTAAATTTTAAACGAGTTCCACTTATGTGTGATAGCAAAAGTGCAATTGATCTCACAAATAATTCTGTACATCATTCTCGTACCAAACATATAGATGTTAGACATCATTTCATTAGAGATCACATTTCCAAAGAAAATATCTGCATAAAATTCATTTCAACCGATTCTCAATTGGCAGACATTTTTACAAAACCCCTTCCAAAGAATAGTTTTTATCGAATTCGTCTCAGTTTAGACAGTTTAGAAATGTGATATTATATATATATATATATATATATTGAGCTTAAATGTCTATGTTAACTAATCTGACTCCCTATTGATTATCGAAAAGACAAATATTTTATTCAAACAAATATTTTATTACAAATTCAAATAGTACAAATTTAAGCTTTCACTATATTTACACAATTCAAAATAAAAGTTTCAAATACAACACAATTTTCACTATACAATTTTACATACATATTTTACCTCAATACATATTCACTCATCACTCGTATTTGATCTTCAACTCTGTTCCAGCCTGTATCCAGGATCGGAACTATCTGCAAAATAAAGAATGGCGCAGTAAAATTGAAAAAGAAATATTTTGTAGTGCACAAAGAAGTGTGTTTGAAAATATTATTTGCCTCAATTATTTTGTTTGTTCGACATCATTTTTTTAATTCATCTTACATGAATAACTTGTGACATGCACAGTGTATCACTGTACATGCCACAAGGTCGTGCACATCGATATACATTTGCTTGTTAAAATTGCAGAGACAGGCAAGCACAAGGTCAAACCTAAGTCAAGACTGGATTCAACTAAGGTGCAAATGCAAATGCAAACCAGAACCAAGCAACAAAGCTTCAAACATGCTCAAGTTAAATGGGTTAACATGAATATGTACATGATTTTTAAAATCAATGAGCAAATGCAGACAAACACAACAGTGCACAGGGCTTCAGAGGCAAACAGGCATGTACATACATGAAGACTTCAATGGAACCGGTCAACATGAACATGAAAATATATGTTTACACATATATCAGTTCAGGCATGAACACACATAATTGAGGCAAGGGAATGGACATGTGCACATAATTGAGGCAAGAAAATGCAAGTGCACATGTGCAGACAAAAGGAATGACCAGTGCACAAGCAAGGTAAAAGAATGTGCACACACATAAACATAGACATAGGTATTTCACAAGCCAAAATCAAAAATATGCAACCCAAAGGTAAAGCACGTGTACAAGACCACAAAAAAAAAGTAAACATGCATGTGCCAAGGATTGAAAGATCAAGTCAGCTCTAAAAGATTGAATGCACATGTACCAGATGCAAGGAACCAAACTCAAGACAAGATCAAGTAACTAGCATGCACTTATGGATCTTAGTAGAAAATATACATCATTGTTCAAACAAACAGCTGAAACGTGCAAGGAGAAATACATGCACACTGGATAGATCCAAGTATAAGTTCAACAAAGGAATGCAGAGTGCACATAAGTTCTCAACTAAGCAAACAGCCAAGTACATGCATATACATGTACATTGGGTATCAGTTTCGAGCAATAGAGCAGTGGACACAACAAACAACTCAAACCAGAAACATCAAGCAAGATACAACATGAACATAGTTCATCATCACTGGACAACCAACAAACAGCAAAGCACATAGAGGCAACTCAGAGATACAAACACCAGCAAAACAGTTCAACAAGTTAACCTACACACAAGCATCCAGATCACAAATTTTCCAGGTAAAGGAAACAAGCATTAGCAATACCAAAGACGAAGTCAACAAGTCAAGGCGAGATAAAAATCAACAGGGGTCAAAAATATCTGAAGATATTTCAGAGAAATCGATATATTCGTACGTATATCAAAACGAAGAACTAGTCGAGCCCTGTATAATCATTCGATCAAAAATCCATAGCCAAGAAAAGAAATTGAAAAATTCAAACTGAAATTTCGAAACGAAAATATAGGGGTTCAATCCCTATAAATTAACCCATGTCAACATCGGCATTAATTCTTTCGAGTACAACGCATAAAATCGAAAACTTAAATCAGAGAGTTCATACCAAATCAATCGAAGAATTACTCGACTCATTGAAGCGACCAAGTGCATTCAAAGTAAGGCGATCGATCGACGAAGCACTCAAAGCGAAAACATCTTTTCAATCGATCAATTGGAATTGGCGCTTCGATAAGAAGGAAACCCTAATTTCTGAAGAACGAAGAAAAGGAAATCGACCAGATTGAATAAGAGAACGAATATCTCATTCTACCATAGGCCGCACTAATTTTAGTTGGGCCGTGCCTTTCTTTATTTAATCAAGTTTATTTTGGGCTAAAATTGTATTTGGGGTTTCCATTTTATTTGTTTTGTATTTTCTATTTTTTAAATTTATAAACTCTAGTTTTAAATAGGTTACGAACTACGAGGCGTAGTTCGAGAATTCGCAATTCAGTGGCTGAGTTGTGGCAGGGTTTTGAGCTTAGAATTAGGCTAATCAAGTTAGCGGGTATCGCAAGTTTACGTGGTTTTGTAAGCGTCTGGTTACTTAATTTCTAGTAGAAACCTTGGGGCAGCACGTAGGCAAAAATTTTCCGAAGCTCGATAAAACCGTGTGTGATCTTTTCTTTCTGTTTTTATTTTTATTTCCGCATTAATATTTAGTAGAACCTATTCAACCCCCCTCCCTCTAGGGTAAAAATGATCCTACAATTCCCTCATTAACTTCCAGTCTTACCTATGGTTTATCGCTAGTTAAGGGGCCATTTGGATGACAATAAATAAGTTACTTTTTTGCTTATAATAAGCAAAAGTTAAAAAGTCAATATGGATAAACAAAATCCACAAACTTTTAAAAGTCACTTTTCAACTTATTTCAAAAGCAATTTTTTTTTGCATTTCGACTTACATAAATCATTTTTTATGTGAAAAAAAAATTTAAAAAAAGTAAAATTTTAATTTTCAAAAATTTCAAAATTTGTAACTTTAAAATTTCAAAATTTTAAACTTTAAAATTTCGAATTTCGAAATTTGAAAATTTCAGATTTTCTAACTTTAAAATTTCACTTTCAAATTTGAAATTTCAAAATTTTGAACTTTACATTATCGAATTTCAAATTTCAAACTTCAAAATTTAGAACTTTAAATTTTCAAATTCAAATTTCAAAAAATTTGAAACTTCGAATTTCAAATTATAAAATTTTGTAATTTTCAAAATAGAAAAATTTTGAAATTTCAAATTTCAAAATTTTGAACTTTAAAATTTCGAATTTTCAAAATTTGAAATTTTCAAATTTTTGAACTTTAAAATTTCATTTTCAAGATTTGAAATTTCAAAATTTTGAACTTTAAAATTTCGAATTTCAATATTTTGAACTTCAAAATTTCAAATTTTAATATTTTGAAATTTCGAATTTAAAAATTTTGAACTTTAAAATTTCGAATATCGAATATTCAAATTTCAAAATTTCGGATTTTTCAAAATTTGAAATTTGATATTTCTAAATTTAACTTTAAAATTTTAAACTTTGAAATTTTGAACTTGAAAATTTCGAATTTTCAAATTTTGAAAATTTCAGTTTTCGAATTTCAAAATTTTGAACTTGAACATTTCGAATTTTCAAATTTTCAGTTTTCAAATTTCAAAATTTTGAACTTTAAAATTTCAAAATTCGAATTTTAAAATTTATAATATCAAAATTTCAAATTTGATTTAAACTTTTATTTTATTTTGACTTATAAGTCAAAAGTTTTCCTAATATACTTTTTAGCTTTTTAAAAGGAAAAGGACCTTTTAATAAGCAAAAGTACTTTTGCTTTTGGTTGCCAAACGGGCCCAGTGTCCCCATAAAATTTCCCTATTTTACTTTGCTTCCCAAAATATATACACGCGCACACACACACATCTTTATTAATAGTTGGCTTGGAAGCGCAATCTTTTGGTCCGACCGCAAAGTTCCAAAATTGCCCTTTATATATAGTTATTTAAAAAAAATTCTCCACTAATTGACTTTAAAAAATAACATATGTATATTTGTTATTAATTGGTCCTAAAATATAGCATCTACATACCTGATCCTAAACTTATGCATATAGCACTGCACTATGGTGATAAACGTTAAAGAAGCTTAACCTTTTATTATACGTTAAATTCAAAATAGGTTGAAATAGAGAATAAATAAACTATTATTACTAGTATAACCGCACAACGGTGGGAAAACCGACTGTTGGGTTATATAATATTAAAACAAAAAAATTATTTGTTCATTTTTTCTATTATTAATTTGATGAAAAATCAACTGTATTTTTTAGAAAAAATGAAGTAGTTGGAAAGTGTAAATCCAATTAAGCTAAGGATTGTACATGCAATTATAGATGTAATAATTAAATCACATATTATTGAACTACAATATTTAAATAAATTACCTAAAAGTACCACTGTTATTAAAAAAACTAACATTGTTTAAATAATAATACTAAAATAGAAACTAACATTGTTGAAATAAAAAAACAAATCAAAAAGCTAGACTTTGGACTTTGTCATTGTTGATATTTCTTCCAACAAGAAGTTTGATTCAACCGAATAATCAACAACTGATCGAGACATAATAGTGATCGTTTTTTTTTCATTCATGTACTCAATCTGGGCAACACCAACCTTGAAAAAACGAGGGATCCATAACAACTCTTTTAGTTTTTATTCGTATATATCTCCACCTTATCATTTTTAATCTTATAAAGATCACACTCTCAACCAATAAATAAGAGAATGTTGTATCAACCCCTTTGAGAGGGTGATGTTAGATCTTTGTAGATATTCTGGGATGGTAACGTTTTGCACAAAACACTCCAATTTTTCTAAGCAATTATATACAACTTTGATAATTTGTATATCCCAACAGTAAATGGTGTTGCCTACCCTACTTTTCGTAAACCACGATCTCCAATACCTCTACCTTCATTAGTTGTATATTCTCAATTATCTGTCGAGAAAAAAATTTGAAAACTACTCAATATGCACTTGCCGAAATGAGTTGCAATAAGAATGAACAAAAATATTCATATGTAAAAAATGTAAGAAACGTGTTTATGAAATTATCACTGCTGGGAACTTTATATATATATATATATATATATATATATATATATATATATATATATATATATATATATATATATATATATATATGAGTACGCATGCACGTCCGATGGACATGTGCATAGACACTTGTAACCAAAGTTGTAAATAAAGTTTTAAATTGGATAGTTGTTGCATTAGTTCTGGTTGGTTCTCCTAGATGAATAATAAATGAAAAGGAAGAATAAGGAAAACGTGGAATATGGAAGTAGTGAGATAATGATGGAAAGGCCTAATGGTAACTACTCACAAATGTGCTTATAAATGAAAGGTTAAAAAGGACACTGTAATTCCATTTGGTCTACATTAGTACTAAAAAAGCTTATAATATGCATGTTCATGTTGATAATCACCATAGAAGGAATATATAATAAGGATGCAAATGGTTCGATTGAGAGATTTAATATGGTATCGTTGTATTTTTAATAGCACGCGAAAGGTAAGCGTTAATTGAATCAAAACCAGCAAAAACTAAATTACTGGTCCATACCTGCCAAAGGTGGGGCAGAAATGAAAGGAAACTAAATCCTTGTTCAGGGGATTAAGAGGACAGATTTGGAACAACTATCAAGCTAAGTGACTGGGGTTCTTAAATAAAAACCATACGAAGACTATATCGACACCCAAGGGATGCAAATGGCAGGAAAGTAAATAAGCTAGTCTGGTGTAGTTCAATTAATTGACTTGGTGAAACCAAAGTTGAGTCAAGACAGAAAATTCTGTAGAAGCTAGAGCAATAACAAAAGCAAACTACCATTCGATGAAATAAAGTAACATGTTTATTACTTATATTCAAAAAACTAAATATAGCAATAAGAGAAAAGCAATAAACTATCAAATTGATGGTAAGCATAAATTTAATAGGAAAAAGCACATGCTTAGTATTTGAATTAGTAGTCTTCGGTTGGGTATCTTTTTCTTCCAAACGCATATGCAACAGACCAACCTCCTCCTCCAGTTTCTTAGCCTTCATCTCTGCTACCTATAAAAAAACTCATATCATCCATCATCTCTCTCATCACAATTTTCAACTTCCATTATAATAATTCATAGTATGAACAGACCTTTCTAGATTCAGATTCTCGAATAACAGACTCTTCTTGTAAAGCTAACCTACTTCTCACATCCTTAAGTTCAGTTGCCAATGAAGTAACATTCTTCTTAAAAATCAGCCTTTGAATGATTTTGCAAATCTTTCAACTTTAAGATAGTTGACTTGTAATTAACACAACTCTGTAAAACGAAAAGACAAGCTGAATAGAAATGTAAATGAGTAATCTACCCATAAGCAAATGGACAAATAGTACATATGTTTTACATTTAGAGAAGACACGGTAGATTCTGTAGAAGAGAAATAAACTTCATCTTACAAGTGTTGCATATCCTGTAAGTTAGCCTTAATTTGAGTAGAAATTGCACTAACAGGCATGACTTCTGCATTAACACCTCTTATGTTGATTCATGCATAAAGACAGGCTTTGTAATGTGCATCAACTATGTCACCCCCAAATGCCTTGTTAGCACCAATAGAACAGTAGTACGGCCCAGTTGAAATAAATGAACAATGCCATCTTTCACTATTATAGCATCATACAACAATAATGATCAAGAACCATTATAGAAGAAATGACATGCGTGTTACTTGATAGAAAACATTATCTGAGGACCAGGGAAGCCACCAACCGGCCATCCAAGATGCCATTTGACATCCTTTTGAAGAAGGGTGTATTCTTGCTCACTTCCAAACCTGTTAAAAAAAGATAGAATATAGTTATACAAAAACAGTGTTACTTGATGACATTCACTATATACAAGTAGCAAAAACCAGAAAATTGTGCCAAATGATAAAATAATTGGCTTGCCATCTGAATGGCTAAATATTTTTGCAGCTTTTGCTCTATGGTTTGTAATAATTAGCTTGCCATCCGAAGTGTAAGTATCACACACTACCTATACATAATAAATATGTAATTTTTATATTCAAATAGTACAATTGGATTTTGCTGTTAAGCTGAAGTATATGCTATCAATGTGTATAGGCTGACCAATGAGCGCAAAAGTAAAAAAAAGTAAAAAAACAACATGGATACAACACATATGTATGAATCTACCCTTATTTTTTCTTGAACTTTTTATGGATTTTGTCCTGAGAATCTTTACGTAGCAATAAATTTTCTTATGGAATTTGAATTTGTTGATTCAAATTTTTTAATAATGTACATTCTTTTCAACAAATCCAAATGCATCTATAGAATGTAGCTTCTTACAAAGTCTTGATATTTGATTTTCTTGGGTCATGGAAAATAAAACTGCATACTTAGCCCATCTATTACCCAAAAAACAAACAAACAAATAAATCAACATTTAGGTAGGTGGATGATATAATGTATGTTTATATCTATTATCTAGCCCATAACGCTAAACATTAATTGATGCTCATTCTTAAGCAAATTTCACAATATTTTGTAAACTCTTATATTTCAGCTCATAGCTTTTTGGAATAAATTACACTTCATATTCACTGTAATGTACTTTCCTACCTCGGTGGCCAGCAATAGGTAAAGCATGGAATTCATTGAGCAATGCCAACTTGACACCAGCGGCAAGGGGACTAATGACAATTTTACCTTTATAAAAGAATATCATCTAACTTTTTAATAAAGCTCTCTTCTGGCTTAGCCTTCATTTCAGCAAAGGATACTTACTCATACACATCTCTCCACCATATCGACGAATGTAAATGCAGCCACTTCCCCAGACACACAACCACACAAACATACTCCATATTATAAGCTAAAAAGTTCTCATAATTGTCATTAATTATCTGATTTAGATAAATAATTATAACTAAATACAAAACTTAATATTTAATAATTCTTTAGTTCCACCTCTTTATATAAGTTCTAATATTAATTTAAATAACGCTAAGATGCTCAGAAATCATACTTGCTACTTTAAAACCCTGCAAATAGATTATAAAACCAAATATTATGAATAACATTATTTCTACAATTATCATAACTAATTTCTATTGTAAAACATTACAATCAATTATATATGGGTTCAAAACAGGAATTATATGGGTTATAATGCAAAGCCATGTATTTTACATTGATAGGCTAAAAGTAAATGCATGGATGCAGAAAAACAACTAATAACTAACGAAGAGTAGAAATATCAGCTCACGAATATATATAAAAGTTAGCATTTTGTGCAAGGAGACAAGCTTAATGCTAGGCTATAGATCAAGTTGGGCATGAATGCTCTTAGCAAAATGTATGTACGTGGAACAAGGGAGTATTTAATCAATGAAAAGCAACAGTTGAATATCAGTTTATATTTACATTTCTTAAACTTTGTTTATTTACTAAACTCTCATAATAATTCCCATACAAAACTAAACTCTCACAGCACAACAGCCAAGCACTAGTACATAAAGACTTATACATATACACCCCATATTATATTCATATATCCATAGAGCACAATAAAATTAATGTTTTGATCTATTAAAAAAGAAAACATTGCAATAAAAACTTGTGACTTTCATGTAGTTAAATTTGAAAGCGCTAGTTAACACTAGTTGCTTGCAAAATCATACAAGAACATTTCACGGTTAAAATCAGATCTATCCTGCTAAAATCAACTTTTACTTAAATCACCTTTAATGACTCCACATCTATAACGTATACCAAAATCGATCAATAAATAAATTGAATCAGGACATATAGTTATGTAATCATGTACAAAAAGAAAGAAGAAGAAAAAAATTATCATTGCTTTAGCCTTGCTTTAGATCAGACTGTCTTCTTCTTCCCTCCAAATCAGAAATCAAAAAAACCGAAAAAAGTAAGCACAATTTTGTTCGACTAATTTCATACCTTAAATCATTCACGTTGACTGCATCTCCTTATAGTTCAATTTCTCCTCTCAAATTGAAATATATCAGCAAAAATAGAAAACCTGATAAAATATCATAAAGCTAGATATCATATACATATTCCAGTAAATGCAACAATAATAGAAATAAACTCATGTTTTTAATCATATCTTCTAATGTGAGGAAGTCTTTTATCCTATCAATGGAAATCGTGTTTCATCCTTATTTCAATTATTCGCCTTTGTTCCTTTTCTTTACTGTTCAAGCAAAAAGTGAAAATAAATAAATGGCTGACTGTCGAGACGTACTGATGTAGATAGGGAGATGGCCGGCTGTGGTGATGTCGATAGGTGTTTTGCTACGTCTGGTGGTGGGCTGTGGAGATCTGGGCTATAGGTTTGATGCGTTGATTTAGGGTTCAAACTGTTTGAATTTTTTTTTGAGAAGAATTAAT
Source organism: Allium fistulosum (assembly GCA_030737815.1). Classification (NCBI taxonomy): domain Eukaryota; kingdom Viridiplantae; phylum Streptophyta; class Magnoliopsida; order Asparagales; family Amaryllidaceae; genus Allium; species Allium fistulosum. The sequence goes on along the minus strand of CM060902.1, from coordinate 188,771,059 downwards.
CGGGATCTGGAATTTGAATGGCATATTGGAGAGAGATTTTTTCTTACAGCCGAAGTAGGAGGAGGAAAGGCGGTGAGACAGCAAGCATGTTTTTTGGGTTCACAAAAAATTGATTTTAGCCGGTGACACCAGGCAAACCTCCCTAACGGTCGGTTTGATAATTTTTTGTTACCGAATTTAAGTGAAAGCATGATATTTGTCTCTTATCAATGTCAACTTACAAAAACGTCTCTCTATAGATAGTAACAAATGTTAATATCACTTAAAAATATGATCTAGCAAATATATTTTTTTGCAAATTCATAACGCTCTTTACATATATTACCAAACTTAATATCGCTTAAAAATACGATCTAACAAATAAACTTTCTATACATTTTTTCTTTTTATTAATTGATAACGGAAAAAAAATTCAAACTAACAAAAAAATTAAATGATACAACTTAGAAATAAAAATTCAAACTAACAAAAAAATTAAATGATGCAACTTAGAAATAAAAATTCAAACTGACCACACATGATGCCAACATAAAATCATAGCTAAATATTTATGAAAATCAATTTTTTTAATATGTTAAGAATATATGTTATCCCGCCTTTTGGCAAGGCCGTAATATCAAAAAATTGATTGGAAACCAAAGACAGTTCATCCCGAAGATCGGTTATGCGCAGACTTACTATGGATATCGACAAATTTTTGTTTGAGTTCGAATCAAGCTACAATTGATATGACGAGGCAAGCAAAGCAATGAAAGCCAGCGTTCAAAATTTCAAGTCAATCGGAGTTTGTATGCTCGAGATATGATCGATGCAAGTCAAAGGGATCAACCTCAATTCGTATCCATCATGCTCATATCGATCAATGGTGGCCTTCTTCGAATCCATCGTGGTCGTATCGGACCGAGTAACCGCACTTCATATCCATAATGTTCGTATCGATCCAAGGTGGCCTTCTTCGTATCCATCGCAATCGCATCGATCCAAGTAACCATACTTCGTATCCATCGTCACCAACTAGTTTGTATCCATGGGAGGTTGTCGCTTCGTATCGATCGTTTCATGCACTTCGTATCGATCAATCCATTCACGTACTTCGTATTAATCGGCCATTGATTGATACGAAGAATACATTATGGATCGATACGAATGTCACCTTTTTGGTCAATACGAAAAAGCTAGAGACCATCGATACAAAGCAAGCGTCCTTGGATCGATGCGATGCATGGAGTGCACTAAGTCGATATGAACAAGGCGCAAACAGTGGGGATACTCGATCGTTCGGCATAAAACGTGGATCGATCCGAGGAGATAGCGCCACGTCAACTTGCAGGCACGTGCCTGGATCGATACGAACAGATCGATACAAAAGGAGCGATACGAATCCCATAGCCTACCAAAAACTCGAGTTTGCATCGATCATAACTCACAACCTACAAGTCCAAATGCCACCAAATTTTCACAGGAGCTTACGTACAACCTAAAGTATGTTCATGCCCAATTTTGACTCGATTGAACCAAATCTTGATCGATATGAAATTCGATCGTATCGATCACGGACCGAGTGCAAATCACGTGGGATTGATCGTGTGGGCCCACCCACATGCCAGAAGATGTCTCTCGAGATCTGAGCGAGATATTTGCAGCCTAAGCCTATAATAGCATCCTAGAGCCTACAGAAAAGGGATCTTTTGGCTCTTTGATATCTAGACTCTGCCGAAATTATTGTTGTACTCAAAAACCACTGTTGTACTCGAAATTTACTGTTGTAATCCGCTGTAATCAGCAGGCAAAAGTTAATAAAAGTCAATCATTTCATAGTGGACGTAGGCAATACGTCGAGCCACTTTAAATCTCTGCGTTCTTTTGCTGTTTTTCTGATTATTGTTTGAAGTGTTTGTTAGATATTCCTCTTTTTACATTTATTTATTCATTTTATCTCTTCAAACCCTTCCGAAGAGCATTGTGCCCAATTTTGGTACAAACGCTTTGGTGCTTTCACCGAGAAAACACGGTTTTTCTCCTGCTCGTTGGATCTACTATTGATATCGGATTGCATGAATCTAAGAAGAAGATCCAGATCTCAAAGATTAAAGTTCTTCCATCCTATTCAGATTTGCATCAAGTCTAGAAAAGTGCTTCGCTATCCATCATGGTTAACACAAGGACTACTTCCACATCTGCAGATCCAGAAGGACGGGACAGACATAATCCCGTACAACCATGTCCAGCCGACCAGAATGCTGCCGGACCATCAGATCCGCAAGGCCCTATCACCAGGGAAGAATTCCAGATGCTAATGCAAGAACCGACTCAGAGGCGCCAACAGCTCACTCAACAGCTCCGTGCTAATGCAGAACTAACCAACCAACTAAACCGTCAACGACGAAGGAGATCCAGGAGGGATCAGGCTTCCTATTCCTCCACCGAGAGTTCAACTTCTTCAGATTATAATCGTAGATCCACGCTCCCGCGACAGGACGGAAATTACACTCAGGCTATTGGACATCGACATGCACTGAACCTTGGGCAACCGAGGGTTGGCCAATCAACCAGCCATCAGACTGGACCCTCCTCCCGAGGAGGTACTATTCCATATCATGTTACATACAACCACACTAACACCACTACTACTGAACCAGGAGTTGATGCCCGAAATCGGACAGATCCGGACCATCACCAGCATGAGCATACTCCCGAACAATATGTCCCCGAAAACATAGAACCAAGGAGGCGAGACATGGACCGTCGACAGCGACCGGCCCCTACTCGCTTTGTGGAACCTGACCACACCTTGGACCAACGTGCTCAAAATGTCCTAATGCCTGACATTCCGGCGATGATCCGTCAAATGATCCGAGAGAGTCAAGGCCTCACTAATGACGACTGGGGAATCTCCCGGAGTCATACTCCCTTTACTGATGAGATACTCTATGCTGAACCACCTCGGCGATTCAGGATGCCGACTTTACCAATTTATGAAAGGAGCTCTGATCCCAATCAACACGTCTTAAAGTATGAGTGGTTGATGAATGCTGCACGAGCTGATAATGCAGTTAAATGCTGAAGCTTCCCGATCTCTCTAGGAGGCATAGCAACTATGTGGTTTACCTGTTTACCACCTCGATCTATCTCTTGTTTTGATCAGTTGGCAACAAAGTTTATTGAGAAATTCGGTATGCATGTCGCAAGACCAAAGGATGTTAATACTTTATCTAGTGTCACTCAAGCTCCTGGGGAGACACTGGGGCATTATTTAGAGAGATTTCATGCTACATGCACCGAGATCAACAACCCTAGTGATAATTCTATTCTTATGGCATTGACTAAGGGGATTGAACCTGATTCCGAATTTGGCAACTGGTTGGCCGAAAAACCCCCTGCATCATTGGACCGTTTCTAGTCCAAGGCATCCCAATTCTTGAGAAGGGAGGATGCGAAACAGTCTAAGAAGAAGGATGATGTGGAGCCTAGTATGGAAGGAATTCAGAGAAATATTGCTGTTAAGCAAACCGGGGAGAGCTCCAGGAAAGTACAATTGAACATTCATAATAAACAAAATCAGAAGAAAAGCAATGGTAACCAAAATAGAAAACGGGATCAAAATCGTGGTCCACGACGTAGGGCTCCTATGTTTGATAATTACACTCCTTTGAATACGTCGCTGGAGAATGTGTACTTACAGACCTGCAATACTATTCGGTACAAGAAACATGCTCCGAAGTAGTCATCGGAGAAACAAATTCAGACAGAGAAATTTTGTAGATTCCATGAAAGCTACGGCCAAAACACAAATAAGTGCCGTCATTTGCAGGATCTCATTGAAAAGTTAATATATGAAAGGAAGTTGGAACAGTTTGTGCGGGCGTCGCAATCTGGAGGTGCGGGCGTCGCAATCTGGAGGTGCGGCCCATCGAATCAAAACCATACACCGAATCAGGAAAGACAGGAGGAACCCGCTCGTACTGGCGGGAGGTTGGTGATAAATACCATTAGTGGTGGTCATACAGCAGACCAAAGCTGGAAGAAAATGGAGTCGTATGCCAGTTCTATTAGGCATGCGAGCTTCAAGTGTTGTAGTAGTTTGGAAGACGGGGCTCCTGCCAAGCAACAAAAGATGATGACTGACGACATCGTCTTCCGAGACAGAGATGCCGATAGGATCGAAGCACCAACCATCGATCCACTTGTCATATCAGCTCAAGTAGGTCTTGGTTGGATGAAGAGAATCTTGGTAGAGAGTGGAAGTTCTGTGAATATATTGTTTAAGCGAGCCTATGATCATATGAAAATGGAGACTAAAGATTTGAAACCTTGTCAGTACCATATCCATGTTTTCAATGGGAGTGCAACTATACCCACTGGAGTGGTGGAATTGCCAGTGGAGTAAGGGATTGGAGAACGTCGGAGAGTCCAGATACTGCAGTTTGTTGTTTTGGATATAGACTCACCATATAATGCTTTCTTGGGCCGACTGGCCCTAGCTGAGTTCAGAGCTGCTATGCCCCATGGTGTTTGACTCTAAAGTTCCCCACCGATCATGGTGTTGGAGTAATTCAAGGAGAACAGGCTACTGGATGAACCTGTTATGTTGCTGAAATGCGCGAAGCGCAACGAAAAGAGAAAGGAAAGGGCATAGAGGAATCTCTCTGCGTCCGTTTTGTTGATAATTGACAATTGACGCTTGGGCCTAGGCCCGGGCACCCCAACCAATTCCAAAGAGATCTTGACCCGAGAGACACCGAAAGTGAAGATGAAAGTAAAGACAGTCAAGCTTCTCCGGTGAGCTGACGATCGATGTCCCGATCGATGATAGCGATGATTCTAGAATGATAAAGATTGGATCTCAGTTAAGCCGACAAATGCAAGAGGAATTGGTTGAATTTCTTCGGGCAAACCTTGACGTGTTTTCCTGGACGCACTCTGACATGTGTGGGATCTCGCCGGACATCGCGAGCCACGCATTGAATATTGACCCACGGCACGCCCCGGTCAAACAAAAGAGGCATGGTATGGATCCAGAGAGATCCGCCGCCCTTAAAGAAGAGGTAGATAAGCTTAAAAAGAATGGGTTTATTCGAGATGCATTGTACTCGAAATGGGTATCCAATCTTGTACTTGTTTGGAAGTCAAATGGGAAATGTAGAACATGTATTGATTACTCAGACTTGAATAAAGCATGCCCCAAAGAGAATTTTCCACTCCCTCGAATCGATCAACTTGTAGACTCACCGGTTGGACATGAACTCTTATCCTTCATAGATGCGTACTTCGGTTATAACCAAATACACATGCACTTACCCGATCAGGAGCATACCAGCTTTGTAACCAATATGGGACTCTACTGCTATAAAGTTATGCCTTTTGGACTCAAGAATGCTGGGGCAACTTATCAACGGTTAGTTAATTGAATGTTCGCCAATCAGATTGGGAAAACCATGGAGGTATACGTGGAAGACATGCTAGTCAAGTCACGATTCTCCGCTGATCACATCAAAGACCTGGAGTCGATGTTTAATATCCTCCGAGAATACAGAATAAAGCTCAACCCATTGAAATGTCACTTTAGGGTCGCATCTGGAAAATTCCTTGGGTTTATCGTCAACACTCGAGGAATGGAAGAAAATCCCAAAAAAATCTGGGCAATCAGAAATTTTGAAACTCCGAGAACTATAAAGCAAGTCCAGAGCCTCAACGGGAAAGTAGCAGCACTGAGCAGGTTCATTTCAAAGTCTACTGACAAATGCATTCCCTTCTTCGATCTAATCCGAAAGGAAAATGAAACTTTGAATGGACTATGGAATGTGAGGGTGCATTCCGAGCACTAATTCAACATCTCTCTACACCGCCAATTTTGTCAAAGCCTATCGACCATGAGAAATTGTACATTTACTTAGTGGTATCAGAAAACGCAATCAGCGCTGCCCTAATTCGGGAGGAAGACCAGATACAAAAGCCGGTCTACTATATTAGCAAGAGACTAACCAGAGCTGAGAGAAATTATCCGAAGCTAAAGACATTGGCTTACTATCTTGTTATTGCCTCGAGGAAGCTCCGTCCGTATTTCCAGGCTCATCCTATCACCGTTTACACCGACCGGCCGTTACGACAGGTCCATACGCGGCCAGAGACGTTTGGTAGGTTACTCAAGTGGAACATTGAGTTAAGTCAGTTTGACATTACTTACACTCCAAGGCGAGCCATTCTAGGACAAGTCCTAGCAGATTTCATAGCTGAATTTACCATCCCAGAGGACTTGCCCGAAACCAGTGAATCTCCCAAGTATATTTGGAAGTTGCATACATGTTTGTACCAAAATTGGGCACAACACTCTTCGGAAGGGTTTGAAGAGATAAAATGAAGAGATAAATGTAAAAAGATGATTATCTAACAAACACTCCAGATAATAATCAGAAGAACAGAAAAAGAAGCAGAGATTTAGAGTGGTTCGGCGTGTTGCCTACATCCACTATGAAATGATTGATCTTTATTAACTTTTGCTTGTTGGTTATAGCGGATTACAACAATAAATTTCGAGTACAACAGTGAAATTCGAGTACAACAGTGAATTCGGCAAAGTCTAGACATTAAAGAGCCAAAATATCACTTTTATGTAGGCTCTGGGATGCTATTTATAGGCGTAGGCTGCAAATATCTCGCTCAGATCTCAGGTGACCTCTTTTGGCATGTGGGTGGGCCCACGCGTTCGATCCCATGTGGTTTGCACTCGGTCCGTGATCGATGCGAACGAATTTCGTATCGATCAGGATTTGATCTAATCGAGTCTAAATTGGGCACAAACATTCTTTAGGTCGTACGCAAGCTCCTATGAAAATTTGGTGGCATTTGAACTTGTAGATTGTGAGTTATGATCGATGCAAACTTGTGTTCTCCATAAGCTGTCGAATTCGTATCGATACCCTTCATATCGATCTATTCGTATCGGTCTGAGCATGTGCCTGCGAGTTGATGTGGCGCTAGTTTCTACGATTGATCCACATTTCATGCCGAATTGACCGAGTATTTCCAAGGTTTTTGCCTCATTCGTATTGATCTTAATTGTTATGTTCGTATTGATCGGTCGCATTGCTCTGTTCGTATCGATCGGTTGTGTTGCCTTGTTCGTATCGATCGATTGTGTTGTTCTGTTCGTATCGATCGATTGCATTGTACTTTGTATCAATGGGAAGTGTTGATTTCGTATCGATATGTGGTTGATCGATACGAAGCATGTTGAAACTTAATCGATACGAACTAGACACTCGCGTTACAGTTGATGGATACGAAGTAGAAAATAGCCGACCGATTCTTAGTGAGCCTTTCTGCTGATGGATACAAAGAAGACTGTCTTCGATGGATACGAACAAGACGCTTGCATGGCGACGGACATGAATAGATAGACAGGTGATGGATACGAAATCGACCGATGCGAAATGATGGATGTGGCCTGATCGATACGAAATGATGGGTACGAACGAGTTGATTTCCTTGACTTGTATCGATCATATCTTGAGCATACGAACTCAGATTGACTCGAAATTTGGAACTTTGGCTTTTATAGCTTTGCCTGTCATGTCTTGTCAATTGTAGCTCGACCCGGACTTGGAAAAAATTCGTCGGTATCCGTAGTGAGCCTGCGTATAACCAATCTTCGGGAAGGGCTGTCCTCGGTTTCCAATTAAGTTCTTGGTACCATGGCCTTGCCAAAAGGCGGGATAACGTTTGCCCCTCAAAGTATGTCTTGTGAAAACACGACGTGCTTTGAAAAGTTGCAATCTTCATCTTGAATAGTTTTATCTGACTTGTCTGAATGGCTGTTGTCTTTTCATCGAAAGATGTAACCTTTGATTGATGCTTCAGTAACATAAATCATGAATTGTTGATTGTCAATTGTTGTACTATGTACTGTTGTGACTGAGTGCTCAATGACAGCAAATTGTTGTTGTAATCTTCATCAAATGAGTATTCAATTCCTGTGAATTTTAAAAAATGGACGTTAGCCCATTATATATGAATGTATGCTAGTCTGACTCTCGCTAATGTTCTCACGTTGGCGAGTCGTTGTCAGTTTTCTTGTATCGAATTTCATATCAATCCTCTCCTGAATCGGTGTGAAATTCCAGTTGTAGTAACGATCGATAGTTGTTTTAAGTAATTCCTTTTGCATCGATCCTCTCCTAGGTCGATTCGAGAAGTTGGAATGCATCGTATTGATGCCTATCGATACGAAATGGATAGTCTTTGGAGATATGTCGTATCGATGGATACGAGGTCTTGAATCTCGAAGTTGATTGATACGAAATTGGTGTTTCGCATCGGTTGAGTTGATTTGTCCAGATATTATTTTGCGGTGATTTTCGTATCGATGGTTGTCGATTCGAAATTGGCCAGTTTCATGAGGCTTCTTCGCATCGATAGATTCGAATTTCTATAGTCTTCAAAGTGATGGGCACGAACTTGTTATCTTGTATCGATGAGAAACAAACAACTTAAACATGGCTTGGCAATGGCGTTTATATCGATGACATGTGTGGTCGATCTCTGGTGGATACGAACAGTGGTGTCCCCGATCGATACAGGTGGATGGATACGAAGAACACTCTTTCGTATTGATGACACTGAAAACTGTCTCCACTGGTTCTTAATACTAGGAGACAAAACATTTCCTTCTCGGATACGAAACCTTATAAATATGTTTGGGACTTAGCCAAATTTCTCATTTGCGTTCATTTTCACATATTGCCTTCGTATCAGTAGAAAGACCGAGAAAAAGAAAACTGTTCTCGCCTTCGAATTGACTCATTAATCTCGAACCAATCCTCTAATCTAGGTAATTAATCGATAAAAACCTCTCTAGAACGATGAGACTCGATTTTGACGCCAATTCGTCCAAAGTCGTGGCCGATACTGGTGACGTTGTCGCCTGAATCAGGTCAGAGCATGGTTGAAGGGGATGTAATGGCATTTTTGTGTTGATTCGAGAAGAAGCTGTTTAGAGGGATGCGGTAGATTTGGTAGATGGTGGTTCGGCCTCCATTTCGTATCGATGGATTGGAGAAGAAGATGTTTTGGTTTCGTATCGGTTATAACTTGAAGTTTTGCATCGATCTCCAACCTCTGATTTTGTGTCTATAGAGGGGTCTTAAACTTCGTATCGATCACTTTGAATTAATATGGATATGAAGCCAACATGCTTTGATCGATACGAAGTTGTTGTCTTCCTAATCGATTCGAAACTGAGTCGCTCGATGGATACGAAATTGATGTCTTCCGATCGATACGAAACGTATGTTAAATAATCGATACGCAATTGGCGTCTTCTCATCTATACAAAATGATCGGTTTGGATCGATGTGAAGTGGTCGGCTTCGATTGATACGTAATTTCTTATCTTGACCGATACAAAATGATTAACCTCGATGGATACGAAATGATTGTAAAGATCAATACGAAATTAATGTCCTTGCCATGAATGATCTAGGTTTTGACTTTGATGAATGTGAACTTCACGCAAATGCGAACACTTGACTCCGACGAGCTTCACCTTTCCATAACTGGACGTGATCTTTTCTCTGCATACTTGACTGCCTTTCGAAGCAAGTCGATGGAACTTGTAACTGAACACAATTTAACAAACTTTAACTTGGATCGATCTCCAAAGTCTGGATGGCACAGTTGTGACGGTCAGCAATGATGGTCACTCTAGTTGAAATTTTAAGTCTTGTCATTCGAACATCTCTTAATCCCGTAGAATTTATCAAGTATTACGTAGCACTGCACTACACAACACATTCACATACTTCACACCGGGGAACACACGGGCTTATTATCATCTAATGATGGGTTTTGATAAGTTGATTAGTTATGGAGTCTACAAGCTCACAACAATAGGAGCTTCAGAGTTCATCCCCTTTAATCCTAGAGATACCGGCCATCGCCGCCGAAGTTATAGATCCAGCTCCGGACGAGCTGCCTGGTGCCAGGTTTATCATGAACCCACAAGATTCTGTGCCGTCCAACATCTCCGAAGATATGCTAGGACGAATATGTCTAAGGCAAGGCCTGCCATTGGACGACGTTTTATTACTGGGACCGAATGATCGACCGCATGCTCCTCCGGAAGGGTTTACTGCCTTTAACCGCCATGCATGTACAACGGGAACACTTCCTCCATTTAATCAGTATACTAGAGAAGTGCTGTCTTTTTTTGGAATCGCCCCATCACAGTTATACCCGAACGGATATGCTCTGCTCAACAGTCTGTTCATCGTATTTATGGAGCATCTTTTCCGACCTCCGATCCCGATCGAAATTAGATACTTATTCAATGTTAAGAGTCGGGGAGATAGCACCTCGTTCACATTCCTAGAGGCAGTTAGGAATTGTCAAGTTGTGACCGGCTCCTGGACCAGAGTGAGTTACTTTAAAATAGAGTGGTTCTATGTCTGATGCCCTCCAGGATTTGCTAGCCGATGGTTAGTCGGACGTAAGTGTTGCAATCTTTTCCAGTAGTTAATGAGATAATCATAGCTGATGTTAAAACTAATGTCTTCTTTCCTTTACAGCTGTAATTCCATGACCTAAGGACGTGCATTTTAAAGAAATTGTGCGGATCCTTCAAGAAGTTCCAGGCGAGATAAGAGAAATCGAGTCGGTGCTCACCAACGGGAACTTAAGAATTCTTGGATTAATCGAACGAAACCAAAGTATCAGACTAGAGGGAGCGCTTAGGGCAGTCCCGACGAATCGGGTAAAGCGCAAAGCACCAGGAGTCGTAATTGCTGAGGAAGGTGATAAAGAACACACGCCGACAAAAGACGAACCCGTGACCGTTCCTTCTGACAGTTTTCAGGGTTCAGAGGGAAGGAGAAAAGGCAAGGCTGTTGCATGCAAACGCCGTAAATCTTCGAGATGGAAATCTGTAGTTGTGTCCCTGCCAGCCTTTAGCATTAGAATTTCGGAGGCTCCTCCCTCGCCAGTAGAGAATCCTTTTCAAGGACTTGCTGATATTCCGATTCCGGACTATGTGTCACTTCAACACGACACCGGATTTGAGGGGCTACAAAGTGCTCTAGATTTAAGCGAGTCTCTACCCAACAGTGCGGCCGACATTACCGGTTGGTCGGGGGGTTGCACACACACATATACTTCAGGGCACTACACGGTTTCCAGCCTTAAATTGTCTGCTTCAAGAATTCACTAACTCTGTTTTTCTTTTACTTACAGATATGATGAATAGGCGAGATTCTACGCTAAGCAGTCTTCGTTCAGCATGCCAATCATCGAGTTTGTATTATGAGTCCCATCGGAGGGAGGATGATAGAAACTGCGATCGCGGTTATTCTAGTCAGGAACGTTACGAGAGGGATAGCGACAGAGATTACAGAGAACAAAGATATCGATCCCGGTCGCGTTCTCCACCTCCCCGACTCCCTACACAGCCTTCTATTCACATCTCACATCCCCTAGAGACTCCACGCCAAAAACCATCTTCTCATGCTCCAAGGTCTGAGTTCCAGCGTCGTAGGATAAGGCTGAACCTCCCACTGTTGCCGAACAGGCCATCACTAAGGCCACTGGGGAAGGGGCTATCAGAATTGCCTAGTTAAGAAAAGATTTCCCAAACATATGTTTTGACGGCTTCATCTTCCCCCCTCACTTAAAGATAATCCCATTGGAGGCCGAAAAAACGATGTATGATTAAATTCATGACATTTATACACAGTATAAGGAGTGGATGAAAGGTGCAGATAAGGCATCAGCGGTGGCTTATGAGCGGGCTAAAATAATTGAAAACTTAGAATCTGATCTTGCCCGGAAAGACCGCATCGTCCAAGTGCTTAACGATGAAGCCAAGTCCTCTCGGAAATCAGAGATAGAGGCCACCAAAAAGGCCGACGAGGCGAACTTGGCTATGGAGAGGAAGAGGCAGACACACTTCGCTTTGGTGGAGCAGATGGGCCATCGAAACACCACAGTTACCGCTGAAAGGGATGCTGCTCTGAAAGAACTCAACGAGTTAAAAGCTAAATTTTCTAAAATCATCAAAGAAAAGGATGATGCAAATAAAGAAGCCCAGGAGGCATGTGAACAGGCCGTAGTGCTCCAGGTCGAGCGGGATGCGGCAACGGCTAAGGTCCAAGAGGTGGAGACTAAGGTCGAGGAGGAAGTCCAAAGGGCGGAGTCTAGGCTAGAAGCTGATATTGAAGATCTCCTCATTGTTTATAATGCTAACGCGTTAAAGCACAGAAATCTAGCTTGGCTCGATAATTATCCGACACATCTATACAATGCCTGGGGCCGATTAGTCGAAGATGAAAAGGCTGCCCACCAAGCTGAATCGATTGACAAGTTCGAGCTTGAAAACCAGGTGTTGAGCGAAGACGAGCGGAAAGTTCTCCACGATGCCATGATTTCATACGAAAAGGAGAAGCTTGGCGCTCAGCATTTGAAAGTTGGAGAAGGTTCCGGCGTCGAGCATCATGATACAAGTTCTGAAACTCCTGTGCCGACTCCACCTGAATCCACATCTACGGTTGATCCTTAGCTAGTTCGTGCTTATAACCCCAACCGTAGATATCTCCAGCTCGCGAGCAAGTCTCTGAGGCAGTTCCGCCACCCGCGAGCCAAACTAAGGAAGGTAATCTGAACATTCTCTATGCTTATCCGAAATCGGAAGCGTCACTTAAAATAATTATTAACAGTTCTTCTTTTGTTTCTGTTCAATGATCGAAGCTACACCAGTTGTGCCTCCTGCAACTCAAGAACAACACCAAGCGCAGGAGGCCATCATAACCGAAGCGACCACTACAACGACCACGGCACCGACTGATGGAGCGCAAGGGAGCACACTTATTTTTGATGAGCAGATGATGGAGGAACTCCTCGGTCATCACAGTGATCCTTTTGCAGACCTGTCGTTCGTTATGGGTGGAATTGCACCAATGACAAGTTCTTCGGCTCCAACTGCGGGAGTTCCTGATGATGCACAAATGCTTCATGAGGAGGAAATCGTAGCCGAAATCAATGCTGAATTGGAGGCAGCCACACGAGGCAGTGGTTTTGGCGGTGGAATGGATGGACCTTGCCCAGCCCCTTTGCGGATGATATCTCCGGGAGGAACGGTCATTGAGACGAGTATGCCTGCCCCACCTCCTTCTGTTGATCATGTCCCTCCGACTCCGCCTACAGGAAGCGTTCCAATATATTTGAGTTCAGAGGAGGATGTTGATATAATTCCCCCGACTGGAGATCGACAGTCAAAAGGCAAGGGCTCAAAAAGAAAACCGAGTGAGAGCTCCAGTGGGTCCACATCGAAGAGGAAACCGAAGAAGAAATAATATTAGATACGTCTCTTTAGTTCATTTTTTGAGTAGATAGGAATTTCTTTAGTTTTTTGCAAGTCGTGTATAGATGCGGGTTCGTCCCCTGCTAGTAGAATTTTTTTGGATAAACTTGTACTTAGTTTTCTTCTACAAACCGTTAAAATGAAATTCCATTTTGTCTTTAACTTAATTTTCGTTTAGTTGCTTAAGTGTTCTAGCATTTGAACTCCAGTCTAGTGTACTTGTTGAGTTTCGACCTTTGGATTGGACCCTAGTTTAGTCATTAGATCCTGAAACCACGACTATGAGTGATGACTGAATGTTAAACTTGACTCCGATGCTGCATTGTCTCAATCAGTGATCGACGCTTAAGTTCTGCCCCCAGTTTCAGGGACGAATTGTAAAGATCAAGTGGCAATTGTTCTTCGCCTTCAACATACCGAGCTTAACGTTGTTGAATTGATGCTGAAATAAGGGAATTCGAGTGGTCGAATCGCACTTGCTCTTTTATCAACGATTGCGTCCACACTCCGGGGATTTGCATTCGTACGTTGGTGGTCGGGCACGCCTGCTTGAGTTTCAAGGATACGTCCACGCTCCGGGGACTTAAGTCATTTTCATGGGTGGTCAGTCATACCCGTTTAATGTTTGTAACGATGTCCACATTCTAGGGACTTTAGATGGATTCGCGAGTGGTCAGTCACACCCGATTTGCATTTACACTCTAACCATGCTCCGGGGACTTAAAGTTGTTTTACGGACGGTCGATCCCAATCCGGTTTGTGTTCAAACTCCAATCCACTCTCCGGGGACTTCGAGTTAACGTTTATACTCCAATTCGCACTCTGGGAATATGGAGTTGGTGTTTATGTTGACACTCTAGTTCACACTTTGGGAATCCAGAGTTAGTTGACGTTTGTACTCCAGTTCGCACTCTGGGAACGTGGAGTTGGTTGATGTTGATACTCCGATTTGCGCTCTAGGAATTCGAAGTTAGTCAATGTTTATACTCCAGTTCACACTCCGGGAAATTGGAGTTAGCCAAAAGATGGTCAGTCACATCTGTTCAGGCTTTAGGATTTCGTTCGCACTCCGAGAACGACGAATCTATCAGGATCGTGGATGGTCGGTTCACATCCACCCCGAGTTAACAAGCGAGGTCGTTAGACGGACGGATCCATTTTTCTCAAACTTGTTCAAGGTGCAGGCGAAGTCATTAGGTGGACGGATCCACCTTCTTCGAGATCGTATCTGTAAGTTCACACTCTGGGAATATGGAGTTGGTTAAAGGATTGTCTTGTATCAATCCTTTTTTGACTTCAGTGTGATGATTTTCCCCCGAGCTCGGGTATCATCTAGCAAGTAACCGGTCGTATCGCAGTCACTCCCTATTTGAATAAATTCCACCGTCAGGTGGAATTTAGCTCTCCGTGCGTAGTGATAGTCGTATGATGCATTCAGTAAATCACAGCTCTGGCTCGAAGAGATCGCATTTTATTGCTGAAATAAGAAAATACGGCAAAATTAGTTGCCTTGTTACAAATTCAAATTTCGAAATGCAGAAACAAATTGAAAATGAAAAATTGACTGAATAAATAAACAGAGCCTGTCATGTGTAGTAGCGACGAAGACTTTCGCTGTTCCAGGCTCTCGGAAGAGTGAGACCGTCAACGGTCAATAATTTGAATGTGCCATCTCCAAGCTTTCGTTCAATAACATACGGCCCTTCCCATGTTAGCTTCATATGCTTAGAGACCGGGTAAACTCTCTTAAGGACGAGATCGTTGAGTTCAAAGGTTCGGGGTCGGACCTTGGTATTGTATAATCGGGCGACTAGACTTCGGTATGCGGCTACCCTCAAATCAGCCTCTTCACGCTTCTCATCCAATAAATCCAGAGATTCGGCAAGTAATATAGCATTTATCTTCGGATCATAGTATGTCACACAATAAGAAGGCACTTCTAATTCGACTGGAATAACAGCTTTTGAACCAAAAGAAAGAGAGAACGGAGTGTGGCCGGTTGCGGATATGTGGGTTGTCCCATAAGCCTATGAAGCCATAGGAAGTTCATCGACCCATTTGCCCTCGGCCTTTTCCAGTCGTTTCTTCAGAATGGAATTTATAAATTTATTTATAGCTTTGACTTGTCCATTCGCTTTAGGGTGTGCAACCGCGGAGAATTTCTTCTGAATGTGGAATCGTTGATAGAAATCCTTAAATTCAACACTGTCGAATTGGGTCCCTTTATCAGTGATGATGGTATGTGGGAGACCAAATCGGCAGATGATGTTGCACACTACAAAGTTGATCACCTTCTTTGTTGTAATAGTAGTAAGGGGTTCAGCTTCTACCCACTTGGTAAAGTAATCAACTGCTACGATGGCGTACTTCGCACCATCTTTGGCTAGAGGTAAAGAGCAAATAAGGTCAATACCCCATACTGCAAATGGCCATGGACTGACCATGTGAGTTATTTCGGTAGGTGGGGCTCTTGGAATACGAGTGTGCTTCTGGCATTTGTCACATTTTCTAGCGTAGTTCGATGTATCACGATTTATGGTCGGCCAATAGTACCCATATCGGAGCACTTTCTTAGCAAGCGCTTGCCCCCCGGTGTGATCGCCACACTCTCCTTCGTGTACGTCATGCAACACTCATTTGATTTCATCGTGAGCAATACACCGGAGTAAAGGAACAGAGTATCCTCTCCTATACATGACTCTATTCTGAATAGTGAACCGCAAAGCTTTTCGAAGAATCTGTCTCTTTTCACTCCTGCGCTCTGGTAGGGTTCCGTGCTCGAGATAATTTCTGAAAGGAGTCATCCATGACTCCTTCTCAGAAATGACATCAAATATCCAATCGGTTTCCATCTTATCAGTGCTTGGCGAAGACAATGTCTCCACGGGAACGAGTCCTATTTGTTGTGCTTCACCTGTACCGACTAACTTTGCTAGCGAATTGGCTTTCTGATTGTGCTCTCGTGGTATGTAATAAATGGCATAATAATCAAATTGATTCAATGTCTCCTGAACCTGAACAAGGTAAGCAGCCAGTCTTCGATCTTTGGCTTGATATTCCCCTCTGACTTTACACACGACCAATTGTGAATCATAATAAATTTCCACAGCAATGATTCTTAAATCTCTGGCAAGTTTCAATCAAGCCAGTAGGGCTTCATACTCGGCTTCGTTATTAGTTGCACGAAAGTTGAACTTTAAAGCATAGCATATAGATCGACCTTTAGGAGTTTCAAGTACAATCCCCGCACCTGAGCAATGGTCATTTGATGCACCATCTGTATGCAGCTTCCAGATATACTTGGGAGATTCACTGGTTTCGGGCAAGTCCTCAGGGATGGTAAATTCAGCTATGAAATCTTCTAGGACTTGCCCTTGAATGGCTCGCCTTGGAGTGTAGGTAATGTCAAACTGACTTAACTCAATGTTCCACTTAAGTAACTTACCAGACGTCTCAAGCCGTGTAAGGACCCATCGTAACGGCTGGTCGGTGTAAACGATTATAGGATGAGCTTGGAAATACGGATGGAGCTTCCTCGAGGCAATGACAAGACAGTAAGCCAATTTCTCTAGCTTCGAATAATTTCTCTCAGCTCCGGTTAGTCGCTTGTTAATATAGTAGACCGGCTTTTGTATTCGGTCTTCCTCCTGAATTAGGGCAGTGCTGATTGCGTTTTCTGATACTGCCAAGTAAATGTACAATTTCTCGTGATCGATAGGCTTTGACAAAATCGGTGGTGTGGAGAGTTGTTGAATTAGTGCTCGGAATGAGCCCTCACATTTCGTAGTCCATTCAAAGTATTGTTTTCCTTTTCGGATCATATCGAAGAAGGGAATGCATTTGTCAGTAGACTTTGAAATGAACCTGCTCAGTGCTGCTACTTTCCCGTTGAGGCTCTGAACTTGCTTTATAGTTCTCGGAGTTTCAAGATTTCTGATTGCCCAGATTTTTTTGGGATTTGCTTCGATTCCTCGAGCGTTGACGATAAACCCAAGGAATTTTCAGGATGTGACCCTAAAGTGACATTTCAACGGGTTGAGCTTCATTTTGTATTCTCGGAGGATATTAAACATTGACTCCAGGTCTTTGATGTGATCAGTGGAGAATCATGACTTGACTAACCGTTGATAAGTTGCGCCAATCTAATTGGCGAACATTCGATTAACTAACCGTTGATAAGTTACGCCAGCATTCTTAAGTCCAAAGGGCATAACCTTGTAGCAATGGAGTCCCGTATTGGTTACGAAGCTGGTATGCTCCTGGTCGAGTAAGTGCATTGGTATCTGATTGTAGGCGGAATATGCATCCATGAAGGATAAGAGTTCATGCCCGGCCATTGAATCTATGAGTTAATCAATTCGAGGAAGTGGAAAACTGCCTTTAGGGCAGGCTTTATTTAGATCAGAGTAATCGATGCACGTTCTCCATTTCCCATTTGGCTTTCGGACAAGTACAGGATTTGACACCCATTCCAGATATAATGCATCTTGAATAAATCCATTTGATTTAAGCTTGTCTACTTCTTCCTTAAGGGCGGCAGATCACTCTGGATCCATACCACGCCTTTTTTGTTTGACCAGGATGTGCCGCAGGTCAATGTTCAATGCATGGCTCGCGATGTCCGGTGAGATCCCACACATATCAGAATGCATCCAGGCAAACACATCAAGGTTTGCCCGGAGAAATTCAACCAATTCCTTTTGCATTTGTTGGCTTAACTGAGATTCAATCTTTATCATTCTAGAATCATCGCTATCATCGATCGGGACATCGATCGTCAGTTCGGCCGGAGAAGCTTGACTGTCTTTACTTTCGGTGTCTCTTGGGTCAAGATCTCTTTGGAATTGGTTGGGGTGCCCAAGTCTAGGCCCAAGCGTCAATTGTCAATTATCAACAAAATGGACGCAGAGAGATTCCTCTACGCCCTTTCCTTTCTCTTTCCGCCGCGCCTCGCGCAGTTCAGCAACATAACAGGCTCATCCAGCAGCCTGATCTCCTTAAATGACTCCAACACCACGATCGGTGGGGAAATTTAGAGTCAAACACCATGGGGCAATAGCAGCCCCGAACTTAGCTAGGGACAGTCGGCCTAAGAAAGCATTATATGGCGAGTCTATATCCAAAACAACAAACTGCAGTATCCGGACTCTCCGGCGTTCTCCAATCCCTTACTCCACTGGCAATTCCACCACTCCAGTGGGTATAGTTGCACTCCCATTGAAACCATGGATACGGTACTGACAAGGTTTCAAATCATTAGTCTTCATTTTCATCTGATCATATGCTCGCTTGAACAATATATTCATAGAACTTCCACTGTCTACCAAGATCCTCTTCATCCAAGCAGGACCTACTTGAGCTGATATGACAAGTGGATCGATGGTTGGGGCTTCGATCCTATCGGCATCTCTATCTCGGAAGATGATGTCGTCGGTCATCATCTTTTGTTGCTTGGCCGGAGCCCCATCTTCCAAACTACTACAACACACAAAGCTCGCATGCCTAATAGAACTGGCATACGACTCCATTTCCTTCCAGCTTCGGTCTGCTGGATGAGGACCACCACTAATGGTATTTATCACCAACCTCATGCCAGTACGAGCGGGTTCCTCCTGTCTTGCCTGATTCGGTGTATGGTTCTGATTCGATGGGCCCGCACCTCCAGACTACGGTGCCCGCACAAACTGTTCCAACTTCCTTTCACGTATCAACTTTTCAATGAGATCCTGCAAATGACGGCACTCATTTGTGTTATGGCCGTAGCTTTCATGGAATCTACAAAATTTCCCTGTCTGAATCTATTTCTCCGATGACTCCTTCGGAGCAGGTTTCTTGTAATGAATAATATTGCAGGTCTGTCAGTACACATTCTCCAGCGATGTATTCAAAGGAGTGTAATTATCAAACATAGGAGCCCTACGTCGTGGACCACGATTCTGATCCCGTTTTCTGTTTTGGTTACCATTGCTTTTCTGCTGATTTTGTTTATTCTGAATGTTCAATTGTACTTTCTCGAAGCTCTCCCCATTTTGCTTAACAGCAATATTGCTCTGAATTCCTTCCATACTAGGCCCCGCATCATCCTTCTTCCTAGACTGTTTCATATCCTTCCTTCTCAAGAATTGGGCTGCCTTGGAATAGAAACGGTTCAATGATGCAGGGGGTTTTCCGGCCAACCAGTTGCCGAATTCGGAATCGGGGTCAATCCCCTTAGTCAGTGCCATAAGAATAGAGTTATCATTAGGGTTGCTGATCTCAGCGCATGCAGCATGAAATCTCTCTAGATAACGCCTAAGTGTCTCCCCAGGAGCTTGAGTGACACTAGATAAAGTATTAACATCCTTCGGTCTTGCGACATGCATACAGAATTGCTCAATAAAATTTGTTGCCAATTGATCAAAACAAGAGATAGATCGAGGTGGTAAACGGGTAAACCACATAGTTGCTTTTCCCCTAGAGAGATCGGGAAGCTTCGGCATTTAACTGCATCATCAGTTCGTGCAGCATTCATCAACCACTCATACTTTAAGACGCGTTGATTGGGATCAGAGCTCCCTTTATAAATTGGTCAAGTCAGCATCCTGAATCGTCGAGGTGGTTCAACATAAAGTATCTCATTAGTAAAAGGAGTATGACTCCGGGAGATTCCCGAGACATCATTAGTAAGGCCTTGACTCTCTCGAATCATTTGATGGATCATCGTCGGAATGTCAGGCATCTGGACATTTTGAGCATGTTGGGCCAAGGTGTGGTCGGGTTCCACAATGCGAGGAGGGGCTGGTCGCTGTCAACGGTCCATGTCTCGCCTCCTTGGTTCTATGTTTTCGGGGACATATGGTTCGGGAGTATGTTCATGATGGTGATGGTTCGGATCTGTCCGATTTCGGGCATCAACGTTTTGTTCAGTAGAAGTGGTGTTAGTGCGGTTGTTTGTAACATAATATGGAAGAGTACCTCCTTGGGAGGAGGGTCCAGTCTAATGGCTGATTGACGGGCCAACTCTTGGTTGCCCAAGGTTCATTGTGTGTTGATGTCCCATAGCCTGAGTATAACTTCCGTTTAGTCGTGGGTGCGTGGATCTATGATGATAGTCAGAAGAAGCTGAACTCTCGGTGGAGGAATAGGGAGCCTGATCCCTCCTGGATCTCCCTCGTCGTTGATGGTTCAGTTGGTTGGTCAGTTCTGCAATAGCATGGAACTGTTGAGTGAGCTGTTGGCGGCTCTAACTCAATTCTTGCATTAGCATCTGGAATTCTTCCCTGGTGACAGGGCCTTGCGGATCTGATGGTCCGACAGCATTCTGGTCGGTTGGAAGTGGTTGTACGGGATTTGTCTATCCCATCCTTCTGGATCTGCAGCTGTAGTAGTCCTTGTGTTAACCATGATGGATACCGAAGCTCTTTCCTAGACTTGATGCAAATCTGAATAGGATGGAAGAACTTTAATCTTTGAGATCTGGATCTTCTTCTTAGATTTGTGCAATCTGATATCGATAGTAGATCCAACGAGCAGGAGAAAAAATGTGTTTTCTCAGTGAAAGCACCAAAGTGTTTGTACCAAAATTGGATACAACACTCTTCGGAAGGGTTTGAACAGATAAAATGAAGAGATAAATGTAAAAAGAGGATTATCTAACAAACACTCCAGACAATAATCAGAAGAACAACAAAAGAACGCAAAGATTTAGAGTGGTTCGGTGTGTTAAATGTTATCCCGCCTTTTGGCAAGGCCGTGATACCAAGAACTTAACTGGAAACCGAGGACAGCCCGTTCCGAAGATCGGTTATATGCAGGCTCACTACAGATATCGACGAATTTTGTCCGAGTCTGGGTCAAGCTACAATTGATAAGACATGACAAGCAAATCTATAAAAGCCAACGTTTCAAATTTCCAGTCAACCTAAGTTCGTATGCTCAAGATATGATCGATACAAGTTAAGGAAACCAACTCGTTCGTACCCATCATTTCGTATCGATCAGGCCACATCCATCATTTCTCATCGGTCGATTTCATATCCATCATCTGTCTATCTATTCATGTCCATCGCCATGCAACCATCTTGTTCGTATCCATCGAAGACAGTCTTCTTCGTATCCATCAGCAGACAGGCTCACTTCGAATCGGTCGGCTATTGTCTACTTCGTATCCATCAACTGCAACGCGAGTGTCTAGTTCGTATCGATTAAGTTTCAACATGCTTCGTATCGATCAACCACAAATCGATACGAAATCAACACTTCCCATTGATACAAAGTACAATGCATCGATCGATACAAACAGAACAACACAATCGATCGATACGAACAAGGCAACACAACCGATCGATACGAACAAGGCAACACAACCGATCGATACAAATAGAGCAATGCGACCGATCGATACGAACAGAACAATTAAGATCGATACGAACGAGGCAAAAACCTTGGAAATACTCGATCGATTCGGCATGAAATGTGGATCGATCCTAGAAACTAGCGCCACGTCAACTCGCAGGCACATGCTCAGACCAATACGAACAGATCAATACAAAGGATATCGATAGGAATTCGACAACTTATGGAGAACACAAGTTTGCATCGATCATCTCACAATCTACAAGTCCAAATGCCATCAAATTTTCA
Organism: Allium fistulosum; assembly: GCA_030737815.1. Lineage (NCBI taxonomy): Eukaryota > Viridiplantae > Streptophyta > Magnoliopsida > Asparagales > Amaryllidaceae > Allium > Allium fistulosum. Next base: position 188,749,092 of record CM060902.1, on the reverse strand, counting down.
CAGGAGCTTGCATACGACCTAAAGAATGTTTGTGCCCAATTTCGACTCGATTAGATCAAATCCTGATCGATACGAAATTCGTTCGTATCGATCACGGACCGAGTGCAAACCACATGGGATCGATCGCGTGGGCCCACCCACATGCCAGAAGAGGTCTCCCGAGATCTGAGCGAGATATTTGCAGCCTACGCCTATAAATAGCATCCCAGAGCCTACAGAAAAGTGATATTTTGGCTCTTTGACATCCAGACTCTGCCCAATTCACTGTTGTACTCGAATTTCACTGTTGTACTCGAGATTTACTGTTGTAATCCGTTGTAACCAGCAAGCAAAAGTTAATAAAGATCAATCATTCCATAGTGGATGTAGGCAACAAGCCGACCCACTCTAAATCTCTGCGTTCTTTTGTTGTTCTTCTGATTATTATCTGGAGTGTTTGTTAGATAATCCTCTTTTTACATTTATCTCTTCATTTTATCTCTTCAAACCCTTCCGAAGAGTGTTGTGCCCAATTTTGGTACAAACAATACAGATGGAGCATCAAATGACCGTTGCTCAGGTGCAGGGGTTGTACTTGAAACTCCTGAAGGTCGATCTATATGCTATGCTTTAAAGTTCAACTTCCGTGCAACTATTAACGAAGCCGATTATGAAGCCCTACTGGTTGGATTGAAACTTGCCAGAGATTTAATAATCATTGCTGTGGAAATTTATTGTGATTCACAATTGGTCGTGTGTCAAGTCAGAGGGGAATATCAAGTCACTGATCGAAGACTGGCTGCTTACCTTGTTCAGGTTCAGAAGACATTGAATCAATTTGATTATTATGCCATTTATTACATACCACGAGAGCACAATCACAAAGTCGATTCGTTAGCAAAGTTAGCAGTACAGGTGAAACACAGCAAATGGGACTCGTTCCTGTGGAGACATTTTCTTCGCCAAGCATTGAACAGATGGAAACCGATTGGATATTTGATGTCGTTTCCGAGAAGGAGTCTTGGATGACTTCGTTTAGAAATTATCTCGAGCACGGAACCCTGCAAGAGTGCAGGAGTGAAAAGAGATAGATTCTTCGAAAAGCTTCGCGGTTCACTATTCAGAATGGAGTCATGTATAAGAGAGGATACTCTATTCCTTTACTCCGGTGTATCACTCACGATGAAATCAAACGAGTGTTGCACGATCTACACGAAGGAGAGTGTGGCGATCACACCGGGGGGCAAGCCCTTGCCAAGAAAGTGCTTCGATATGGGTACTATTGGCCGACCTTAAATCGCGATGCATCGAACTACGCTAGAAAATGTGACAAATGCCAAAATCATGCTCGTATTCCAAGAGCCCCACCTATCAAAATAACTCATATGGTCAGTCTATGGCCATTTGCTGTATGGGGCATTGACATTATTGGCTCTTTACCTCTAGTCAAAGGTGGTGCGAAATACGCCATCATAGCAGTTGATTACTTTACCAAGTGGGCAGAAGCTGAACCCCTTGCTACTATTACAAAAAAGAAGGCGATCAACTTTGTAGTGTGCAACATCATCTGCTGATTTGGTCTCCCACATATCATCATCACTGATAACGGGACCTAATTCGATAGTATTGAATTTAAGGATTTCTGTCAATGATTCCATATTCAGAAGAAATTCTCCGCGGTTGCACATCCTCAAGCGAATGGACAAGTCGAAGCTGTAAATAAAGTTATAAAGTCTATTCTGAAGAAACGACTGGAAAAGGCCGGGGGCAAATGGGTCGATGAACTTCCTATGGCTTTATGGGCTTATCGGACAACCCACAAATTCGCAACCGGCCACACTACATTTTCTCTTTCCTATGGTTCAGAAGCTGTTATTCCAGTCGAATTAGAAGTGCCTTCTCATCGTGCGACTTACTATGATCCGAAGACAAATGCTATATTACTTGCCGAATCTCAGGATTTATTGGATGAGAAGCGTGAAGAGGCTGATTTGAGGACAGCCACATACCGAAGTCGAGTCGCCCGATTATACAATGCCAAGGTCCGACCCCGAACCTTTGAACTCGGCAATCTCGTCCTTAAGAAAGTTTACCCGCTCACTTCGCATATGAAGCAAACTTGGGAAGGGCCGTATGTTATTAAACGAAAGCTTGGAGGTGGCACATTCAAATTATCGACCGTTGACGGTCTCACTCTTCCGAGAGCCTGGAACAGCGAGAGTCATCGTCGCTACTACACATGACAGGCTCTGTTTATTTATTCAGTCTATTTTCCATTCGCAATTTGTTTTTGCATTTCGAAATTTGAATTTGTAATAAGGCAATTGATTTTGCCATATTTTCTTATTTCAACAATAAAATGCAATCTCTTTGAGCCAGAGCCATGATTTATTGAATGCGTCATACAACTATCACTATGCACGGAGAGCTAAATTCCACCCGACTGTGGAATTTATTCAAATAGGGAGTGACTGTGATACGACCGGTCATTCGCTAGATGATACCCGAGCTCGGGGGCAAGTCATCACACTGAAGTCAAAAAAGGATTGATAAACGACAATCCTTCAACCAACTCCAGATTCTCAGACTGTGAACTGGAGTACAAACTTACAAATGGGACCTCGAAGAGGGTGGATCCGTCCACCTAACGACTTCGCTCGTATCTTGACCAAGTTTGAGGAGGATGGATCTGTCCATCTAACGACCTCGCTTATTAACTCGGGATGGATGTGAACCGATCATCCACGATCCTGATAGATTCGTCGTTCCCGGAGCATGAACAAAATCCTAAAGCCTGAACAGATGTGACTGACCGTCTTTCGGCTAACTCCAATTCCCCAGAGCGCAAACTGGAGTATAAACATTAACTAACTCTGGATCCCAGAGTGTCAACATAAACACTAACTCCAAATTCCCAGATTGCGAATTGGAGTATAAACGTTGAATCAAAATCCCCAGAGAGTGGATTGGAGTTTGAACACAAACCGGATTGGGGTCGACCGTCCGTAAAACAACTCTAAGTCCTTGGAGCGTGGTTAGAGTGTAAATGCAAATCGGGTGTGACTGACCACTCGCAAATCCATCTAATGTCCCTAGAGTGTGGACATCGTTACAAACATTAAATGGGTGTGACTGACCACCCGTGAAAATGACTTAAGTCCCTAGAACGTGGACGTATCCTTGAAACTCAAGCAGACGTGCCCTACCGCCGACATACGAATGCAAATCCCTGGAGTGTGGATGCAAATGTCGATAAATGAGCGAGTACGATTCGACCACTCGAATTTCTTTATTTCAGCATCAATTCAACGACGTTAAGCTCGATGTGTTGAAGGCGAAGAGCAATTGCCACTTGGTCTTACAATCCGTCCCTGAAACTGGGGGCAGAACTTAAGCGTCGATCACTGATTGAGACAGTGCAGCATCGGAGTTCAGTTTAACATTCAGTCATCACTCATAGTTGTGATTTCAGGACTTAACGACTAAACTTGGGTCCAATCCAAATGTCGAAACTCAACAAGTACACTGGACTGGAGTTTAAATGCTGGAACACTTAGCAAATAAACAAAAATTGAGTTAAAGACAAAATGGATTTTCATTTCAGTTGTTTGTAGATGAAAACTAAGTACAAGTTTACCCAAAAAATTCTAATAGCAGGGGCCGAACCCACACCTATACACGACCAACAAAAGCTAAAGAAATTCCTATCTACTCAAAAATAAGCCGAAGAGATGTATCTATTCTTTCTTCTTTCTCAGTTTCTTCTTCGGTGTGGATCACTCCGTTTTCTTTTTGAGCCCTTGCCTTTCGGCGATCGATCTCCACTCGGTGGAATTATATCAACATCCTCCTCCAAACTCAAATGTATTGGAACGCTTCCTACAGGCGGAGTCGGAGGGATAAGATCAATAGAAGGAGGTGAGGCAGGCGCGCTTGTCTCAATAACCGTTCCTCCCGGAGATATCATCCGCAAAGGGGCTGGACCAGGTCCAGCCATTCCACCGCCAAAACCACTGCCCGCGCAGCTGTCTCCATTTCAGCATTGATTTCAGCTATGATTTCCTCCTCATGAAGCGTTTGTGCATCGTCAGGAACTCCCGCAGTTGGAGCCGAAGAACTTGTCATTGGTGCACTTCCACCCATAACAAAAGGAAAGTCTGTAAAAGGATCACTGTGATGATCGAGGAGTTCCTTCATCATCTGCTCATCAAAAATAAGTGTGCTCCCTTGCGCTCCATCAGTCGGTGTCATGGTCGTTGTAGTGGTCGCTTTGGTTATGATGGCGAAACTGCCTCAGAGACTTGCTCGCGAGTTGGAGATATCTGCGGTTGATCCGGATTATAAGCAGGAATGGGCTGAGGATCAACCGCAGGTGTGGATTCGGGTTGACTCAACATGGGAGTTTCAGAACTTGTATCATGATGCTCGATGCCAGAACCTTCTCCAACTTCCAAATGTTGAGCGCCAAGCTTCTCCTTCTCATATGAAATCATGGCATCGTGGAGAACTTTCAGCTCGTCTTCGCTCAACACCCGGTTTTCGGGCTCGAACTCATCAATCGATTCAGCTTGGTGGGCAGCCTTTTCATCTCCCACCAATCAACCCCAGGCGTTATATAGATGTGTAGGATAATTATTGAGCCTGGCTAGATTTCTATGCTTCAAGATATTAGCATTATAAACAATGAGGAGATCTTCAATATCAGTTTCTAGCCTAGACTCCGCCCTTTGGACTTCCTCCTCGACCTTAGTCTCCACCTCCCGAACCTTAGCCGTTGCCGCATCCTGATCGCCCCAAAGCACTACGGCCTATTCACATGCCTCCTGGGCTGCTTTATTTGCATCATCCTTTTCTTTGATGATTTTAGAAAATTTGGCTTTTAGCTCATTGAGTTCTTTCAAAGCAGCATCCCTTTCAACGGTAACTATGGTGTTTCGATGGCCCATCTTCTCCACCAAAGCGAAGTGTGTCTGCCTCATCCTCTTCATAGCCAAGTTCGCCTCATCGGCCTTTTTGGTGGCCTCTATCTCTGATTTCCGAGAGGACTCGGCTTCATCGTTAAGCACTTAGACGATGCGATCTTTCAGAGTGAGATTAGATTCTAACTTTTCAATTATTTTAGCCCGCTCGAAAGCCACCGCTGATGCCTTATCTATAGCTTTCATCCACTCCTTATACTGTGTATAAACGTCATGAATATAATCATGCATCGTTTGTTCGGCCTCCGACGGGATTTTCTTTAAGTGAGGGGGGAAGATGAAGCCGTCAAAACATATGTTCGGGAAATCTTTTCTTAACTGGGTAATTTTGGTAGCCCCTTCCTTAGTTGGCTCAGTGATGGCTTGTTCGGAAACAGTGGGAGGTTCGGCCTCAGTCCTACGACGTTGAGACTCAGACCTTGGAGCATGAGAAGATGGTTTTTGGCGTAGAGGCTCCGGGGGATGTGACCTGTGAATAGAAGGCTGTGTAGGGAGTCGGGGAGGTGGAGAATGCAATCGGGATCGATATCTTTGTTCTCTGTAATTTCTGTCTCTGTCCCTCTCGTAACGTTTCTGACTAGAATAACTGCGATCGCGGTTTCTATCATCCTCCCTCCAAAGGGACTCATAATACAAACTCGATGATTGGCGTGCTGAATGAAGATTGTTGAGCATAGAATCTCGCCTATTCATCGTATCTGTAAAGTAAAAGAAGAACAGAATTAGTGAATTCTCGAAGTAGACAATTTAAGGCTGGAAACCATGTAGTGTTGTGAAGTGTATGTGTGTGCAACCCCCCGACCAACCGATAATGTCGGCCACACTGATGTGTAGAGACTCGCTTAAATCTAGAGCACTTTGAAGCCCCTCCAATCCGGTGTCGTGTTGAAGTGACACATAGTCTGAAATCGAAATATCAACAAGTCCTTCGAAAGGATTCTCTACTGGCGAGGGAGGAGCCTCCGAAATTCTAACACCGGAGGCTGGCAGGGACACTATTACGGATTTCCATCTTGTGGATTTGTGATGTTTGTATGCAACTGCCTTGCCGTTTCTCCTTCCCTTTGAACCCTAAAAATTGTCTGAAGGCCCGACCACGGATTCGTCGTTTATAGGCGTGTGTTCTTCATCACCTTCCTCAGCAATTACAACTCCTGGCACTTTGCGCTTTACCTGCTTCGTCGGTGCTACCCTAAGCGTTCCCTCTAGTCTGATACTTTGGTTTCGTTCGATTCATCAAAGAATTCTTAAGTTCCTGTCGGTGAGCACCGACTCGATTTCTCTCATCTCGCTTTGAACTTCTTAGAGGACCCATACTATCTCTTTAAAATATGCACCATCAGGTTAAGGAATTGCAGCTGTAAAAGAAAAGATAGTATTAGCTCCAATACCAGTTGAACTATATTGTTAACCACTGGAATAAGTGTAGCACTTATGTCTGGCTAACCATCGACTAGAAAACCCTAGTAGGCATCGGACATAGAACCACTCAGTTTTGAAGTATCTCAGTCTAGTCCAAGACCCCATCACAACTTCACAGTTCTTGACCACCTCTAAGAACGTGAAGGAAGGGCTATCTCCCTGACTCTTAACATTAAAAAGGTATCTGATTTCGATCAAAGTTGGGGGTCGGAAAATATGCTCCATGAATACAACGAATAGACTGTTCAGCAACGCGTATCCATTGGGGTGTAATTGTGATGGGGAAATTCCAAAGAAGGAAAACACTTCTCGAATATATTGATTGAATAGAAGAAGCGTCCCGGTTGTACATGAATGCCTGTTGAAGGCAGTAAACCCTTCCGGGGGAGCATGCGGTCTATAATTCCGTCCCGGTAATAAGACGTCGTCCAATGATAAACCATCCCTTAGGCATATCCGCCCCAACATATCTTCGGAGATGTTGGGTGGCACAGAATCTTGTAGGCTCATGATAAACCTGGCACCAGGCAGCTCGTCCGGAGCTGGATCTATAACTTCGGCCGCGATGACCGGAATCTCTATGACTAAGAGAGAAGAACTCTAAAGCTCCTACTGTTGTGAACTTGTGGATTCCATAGCTAATCAACTTATTAAAAACCATCATTAGACGATAATAAGCATGTGTGTTCCCCAGTGTGAAGTGTGTGAATGTGTAGTGCAGTGCTATGTGATGCATAGGAAACTTCACAGAAATAATAGAAAAGTGTTCGAATGATAAGACTTCGAGATTCAACCGGAGTCACCATCATAGCTGACCATCACAACCGTGCCATCCTGACTTCGGAGAATGATCCATGCTGGAGTTCGTTAAGTTAGTCAAATTGGTTAAGTTATAGTTTCATCGACGAGCTTCATAAGGCAGTCAAATATGCAGTTTAGCAATTAAGTCCAATTGTGTAAGGCTGAAGCTCGACGGAGTCAAATGTTCGAATTTGTATGAAGTTCGTTATCCACCAAAGTCCAAATTGGGATCAATTAGAAAAGAGCTTTGGTTTCATATCGATTGAAATTCGTTAACTTCGTATCGATCGGAGCTCAACCACTTTGTACCGATCCAAAACATACACTTCATATCGATCAAGGAAGCCTCAAATTCGTATCGATCAGTTTGCATCGACTTCGCATCGATCGGATTACAATGGAGTTCGTATCCATCACATCTATGCTTCGTATCCATATCGATTCGAAATGATAAAAAAAATCCATGAATCAACAATCGACGCGAAGTCAAAGGTAGAGGACCGATACGAAGCTCCCAGTTGAGGTTCGATGCGAAACCAAGTTCCTCTAACCCTTCATCGATACGAAATCTAAGTCGAACAGCCTTCCACCGATACTTTTGTCTCCCTCTTCACTCCCCCTTCCCTAAATGGACATAACTTCATTTCCTTCCTCCCTCGACCATGCTACTTCGACCTCAACATCGCCAGAAATCGGCCATGTATGTGAATGGATTAGCAATTGGACTCGAGTCTCATCGTTCTTAACGTGAGTTCTTCGATTAATTACCTGATTTCAACAATTAGTTCAAGGGATTGGAGGTTTGGTTCGATTCGAAGGCGAGAACAGTTTTCTTTTTCTCAGTCTCTCTATCGATGCGAAGGCAGTGTATGAAAATGAACGCAAGTGAAAATTTTGGGTAATTCCCAAGCGCTTTTATATTGACCCAAGAACTGAAGAGAAACAATTCGCCTCCCAGTTGTCTCGACTGGTAGACACATGTTTCTCCCATGATCGATACGAAAGGAGCTATTTATACCCATCAACTCGAGTCTTATTGACAATCGAGTCCATCTCAAACGCATCGATACGAACTGCTTTATTCGTATCCATCAACTATAGCCCATGAAGACTCGTATCCATCGATACGAATAATACCCAGAGGACCAGCTGCTCTATTCGTATCCATCATAAGTCCCTCGATACGAAGATCACTGCAAAATTATATCTGGATAAATCAACTCTATCGGTACGAAACACCAATCTCATATCCACCAACTTCGAGACCCAAGACTTCGTATCAATTGATACGAAACATCACTGAAGACTATCCATTTCATATCAATAGCCATCGATATGAAGCATGCATTCCAACTTCTCGAATCGATCCGGGAGAGGATCGATGCAAAAGAAATTACTTAAAACGACTATCGATCGTTGCTACAACTCGAATTTCACACCGATTTAGGAGAGGATCGATACAAAATTCGATGCAAGAAAACTGACAACGACTCGCCAACGTGCGAACGTTAGCGAGAGTCAGACTAGCATACATTCATATATAATGGGCTAACGTCCAATTTTTAAAATTCGCATGAATTGAATACTCGTTTGATGACGATTACAACAACAGTTTGCTATCATCCAATACACAGTTACAACAATGCATAGTACAACGATTGGCAGTCAACAGTTCATATTACTAAAGAATCAATCAAAGGTTACATCTTTCGACAAAAAGACAACAACCATTCAGACAAGTCAGATGGAATTTTTCAGAATGAAGATTGCAGCTTTTCAAAGCACGTCATGTCTTCACAAGATGTACTTTGGGGGGGCAAATGTTATCCCGCCTTTTGGCAAGGCCGTGATATCAAAGAATTGACTGGAAACCAAAGACAGTTCATCCCGAAGATCGGTTATGCGCAGACTTACTATGGATATCGATGAAATTTTGTTTGAATCCGAATCAAGCTAAAATTGATATGACGAGGCAAGCAAAGCAATGAAAGACAGCGTTCAAAATTTCAAGTCAATCGGAGTTCATATGCTCGAGATATGATTGATGCAAGTCAAAGGGATCAACCTCACTTCGTATCGATCATGTTCGTATCGATCAATGGTGGCCTTCTTCGTATCCATCGTGGTCGTACCGGACCGAGTAACCTCACTTCATATCCATCATGTTCATATCGATCCAAGGTGGCCTTCTTCATATCCATCCCAATCGTATCGATCCAAGTAACCATAAATGGTAATCCCATGCACCCTGGTTTTAAGGCCAACCTCTCGACTTCTCTGGCCATAACGCCGCCAACCCACTTTGGGATGTATAAGGATAAGACAAAGCTTCGCCATAGTTCACAGTGCGAGAACCCCTTATCACGCAAGCATCAATATGCAACCAGGTCTAGTGAATGAAAACCATGAGTCTTACCATTTCAGTACTTGGGCAATATATTTTTAAATAAAAATATGTCTAACGTACATAAAACCATTTATTACTTCTTATAAGGAAAGAGGCAGGTCCACAATCAACCACTTAATACCTTCCATTCCCGAAGCAGGTTTCTAAATCTCATAACCCAAATCCCATATCATAGATATCTCACAATGTGAGAGATATAACCAAGCCACTTAATACCTTTTATTGGAAAATAGGCATACTCTGGCCATTTAAGACCTCAATTGAGGCAGTGCCCATCATTTAATACCTATTCCCAAGGCGGACCACTCAAAAGTGACTATCCAACTGACATCGCATGGAATCTCTTGAGCCACTTTATACATCTTTATAAAAAGGCGGACCCTCAATTAGTCACGTAATAATACCTTATCCCAAAGCGGACCCCTATTGTGATACCACCTAACATGCGTAATAACTAGCTGCTTGGCCATTTAATACTTCATTTGGGAAAAAGAGTTGGGCACTTAAACAATCATTTAATACCTTAAGACCTCGAAACAGGCCCCATGTATTATGACCCATACTCATAATGACGTCTCATAATAGCCCAATTATTCGCAGGAACTGGTAGTCAGATTAGCTGGATAGATTTACCCTACAAGATTTGGGACTAACCTCGTGTCATCACAAATATTTATCATAGGAGAAGTCTCACGTCAATATGAAGTATACAGAACTGTTGGTAGCCTCAAAGTGAAAGGCAAACTTCTGTCATTCAACTCGACTGACCTCGCATCCCTATGACTTAGTCGTGATTCAAATATTCTCTCTCTATATATAATACTCATCTCACCGTTTCATAAATAAGACCTTATAAGGAATCTTCCTTATTGTGATCAAAATATCAATTACCTTCCTAAAGGGGGAATTAATGACGACTACTACTAATTAACTACGTAATTATATGCCATAATTATACGTTTATTAGGCTATAGAAATAAATATATATTCATGCCTAATCAATTCTAGCGTGCGGTTTATACGCCCTAAACTAGTGTTAAATGTCATTTCTTTTAGTCATAATACTAATACAAGTCATATTCCTTTAAATTCCCAAGATTTCAATATCTATAACAAGGGATTAAATATTCATATCCAAAACTACGGTACATAGTCTTGTAAAAATGGAAACCCAATTTATTACATCAATCTAATGGAATATCCTAGATAATAGAAATTGTAGTTCTAACTTCATATTATATTCAACTTCTCTTTTAGATAGAAATAAATGAAGAAATTTTGTGTGGAATAAATGGTGTAAAATACGAATAGAATTCGTACTTTAAACCCTTATTTTATTACTAAAAACTTACAATTTGAATCAAAGAATGAGGAGAAATGGAATAGACTATGAAATTATTAGAAATTACAGAACAATATAAATTCCATTAAATTAACATAAATAATTGAGAACCTCCGTCTAGAATTGACTTTCTAAATAAAAAGAAATTTGGAGAATTTTATCTATCGTGTTTTCGCAATCTGAAAATCCCTAAGGCATATTCAAATCCATAGAGATATACTAATAAATTACTGAAATAAAAATAGTAAAGTTTCCACTCATAGATTATCCTTAGCTTCTCTTGTATGGATTTGCAACGCAAAAGCGACTCTTTTCCAGATCTCTTTCTTCTGATATATATACACAATGAATGATAGGTGTGTATATATATAATTTTATTAGATTCAGAGAGGTTGGAGGAGGAGAAAATTGATTAAAAGAAAAATTAGAAAAGGATTAGATACCTTACCTGAATTTCTAATTGAATTTATGAATCTAACTAAAGAGAGAAAATGACAGAGGTTCGAGGTATTTCCTAAACATTTATGAATAAATAGTGGAGAGGATAGGCTTCTATTTATCGGAGTTGAAATGCACCAGAACCCTATGATCGAGTTAAGTGAAAAAAAGACAAATCTGGAACGTTTAATAGCATAAAACCCTATCCACGACCAAGCAGTCGACTTCTTCCTTTCAATTGGTCGACCCCTAGGGGTAGACCTCTTAAGGTCAAGGGGATTGACCTTTTGCCCTTTATTTTGGAAAATTTTGAACTGTTGCTTTTAATTAATTTTATTCCCTAATTAATTTAATGTTGATTGATTAACTTAACATTTACTTAACCCCCAATTACATCTACCGTTAATTTTTTAAATTCAAACCCTAAATTTAAATATGAATTTGAATATGAATTTAAACTAAATTAATTTAAATCTGAAAATTTCAAACCCTCATAACTTTTTCGTTTGAGCTCTGTTTTCAGCATATTATATATGAAAATGGATCAGAATTTCACCAGAAACACAACTGCATCACTTTCATGATAAAATTCCAAAATTTTTAAATTTTTTATTTTATCCCTAACCTAATTAATTGAATTTCTCTTAATTTACTTATTCAATTAAGGTTAATTTTACGGGGTGATACACTATATCTCTCCTACGCCCCAGCCTAATGCAACAGGATATACGATGTAAGTAGTTAATATTGGTATCAGGTACATATCGCTTAAGTACCAATAAAAGATACATTAAGATATTGTGATAATATCATACAATATCGGCTAAATATCAAACATGCCTAGTTATAAATGATCTGTACTAAGTTATAATGATGTTAATTTTTTAATATTTGGACCTATACCTCGAATTACGACTAATCCTAATTGCATATAGTTTATAGATTATAATCTGTTTATTGGGATATTCTATTAAATACAACCCATAAAATAAGCAGATACTCGTAAAATGTGCATCTTTATTACTTTATTCACTTTATAATATATTCTTTGTTTCTTAGTGACCCAATCATCCCTATTGTTTTTCAAAATTTTCATATATTATTTCTTCGTATTCTTTTTCACTTAAATTATCGAACAAGAATGTTGATTTGATATCGATTACTACTTATAGTCCGTTCTTTATTGATATTTCAAATATACAACTTTTCTACTCTTCAATTTTTATATCTTTATGCATGTTAATAACTAAAAATAAATAAATTTTCATAATCTAACTTACTAATTCAAATTATGAACAATGAAAATAACTACAAATCCTGTAGGGTAAATCTACCCAGCTAATCCAACTGCCAGTTCCTACGAATAATTGGGCTAATATGAGATGTCATTATGAGTATGGGTCATAATACATGGGGCCTGCTTCGAGGTCTTAAGGTATTAAGTGGTTGTTTAAGCGCTCACCTCTTTTCCCCAAATGAAGTATTAAATGGCCAAGCGGCTAGTTATTAGGCATGTTAGGTGGTATCACGATAGAGGTCCGCTTCGGGATAAGGTATTATGTGACTAATTGAGGGTTCGCGTTTTCACAAAGATGTATAAAGTGGCTCAAGAGATTCCATGCGATGTCAGTTGGATAGTCACTTTTGAGTGGTCCGCCTTGGGAATAGGTATTAAATGATGGGCACTGCCTCAATTGAGGTCTCAAATGGCCAGAGTATGCATATTTTCCAATAAAAGGTATTAAGTGGCTTGGTTCTATCTCTCACATTGTTAGATATCTATGATGTGGGATTTGGGTTATGAGATTTAGAAACCTGCTTCGGGAATGGAAGGTATTAAATGGTTGATTGTGGACCCGCCTCCTTTCCTTATAAGAAGTATTAAATGGTTTTATGTACGTTAGACATATTTTTATTTAGAAATATATTGCCCAAGTACTTAAATGGTAAGACTCAAAGTTTTCATTCACTAGACCTGGTTGCATATTGATGCTTGCGTGATAAGGGGTTCTCGCACTTTGAACTATGGCAAAGCTTTGTCTTATCCCTACACATCCCGAAGTGGGTTAGCAGCGTTATGGCCAGAGAAGTCGAGAGGCTGGCCGTAAAACCAGGGTGCATGGGATTACCATTTGTAGCCACCACCGTTTCAATGTAGTGAATGTTACATTTGGTATCAGAGCTTAGGTTACCCGATCAATGGGGAAAAGTATAAGTATGAGTGGCGTTTGTTATTTTTGAAAATATTTTTCAAAACCTTACTCTATACACACACACATACACACTTATTTTTAATTTACGCCTAACTCTATAAATTCCGACTATAGAAGTAGTAGCTACCATATTCTGAAAGGGTGAGCGAAGCAACTATGAGTTGAAAAAAAATAAATAGAGTTCAATTTATACTTCTTTGATAGACCTAGATTTCCTTACCATTGTGGACCCTATAAGCATATTAAATAATAGGATAGGAATTGTAGTTGGAAATGTTGTAACTCCAAATTTTGATAGGTAATGATTGAGCATTAAGTAAGGAGTCATAAGAAATTAGCATTAAGTAAGGAGTTATAAGAAATTAAATAGATTTATGAGAGAGAAAGTGGAAATTAGCCACAAGGGCCTCTTTAGTAAGTGGAATTAATTTCTAGGACACACAATTGAAATAATTACTTTCAAGGACAATACGTAAAATAATTAGTTTCTAGGGCCTAAAAATCTATGAAATTATGTCCTTAAAAGTAATTGGACTGCTGACTTTGTCCTTGAAAGTAATTATTTTACTGACTTTGGCCTTGAAAGTAATTTCTTTGAATGTGTGTCCTAGAAACTAATTAGACTGCAAAGTTTGTCCTTCTGGTGAAATACCCCTTTATGAAATCACTAGGGTAATTATGGGAAGATAAGTAAGATGTTAAATATGTAAAGTTGAATAGGCAAATAAATGTCTTTAGGGAACGTCCGTTGAGATAACAACCATTTAATACGGACAAAGTGACTTTTATGAGAGTAATAAATATAAATGTTAGGTAATAGTTAGATGTTATACGGCGTAGTTTTCATACGGAAGTAAGGAATGTAGTAGTGAAACAAGATTCCATAAGAAGATGAACATTAATCACCACAAGAAGATAACTAGATTAGATGATTAAATAGGGAGTTCAAAGGGAAGAACAATCCAAGCCCATATTTTTAAATCCTACCACTTTAGAAAGAAAGTGGTTTAGAGATTTCTGAAAACTCTATGAAAATTTTGAATGAGCTTTTTCAAAAGATTTTTAAGTGAAATCTTATATGTTGTAAGTTAAATTTTTTTGATAGAAAGTGATTTTTGCAGCTTTTGAATTATGCTGCTATTTGTATAATGTTTAGAAAGAAGAGGTGAAACATTTTAAAAACAAATGACGATGATTCTTAATTACTTGAAAAGTTGAAAAAAAGTTCTCTTTTGTTAACTTTTCAATTTAAAATTTGTCGAATTAAAAGTTTTTAACTTTTGGATTCTTCTATTTTATATGAATTCTTCTACTTTATGAATTTGGAAGCTGTTATTTTGAAAAGACCAAGAAAAATTGAATTATGTATAATTTATAAATAATTGAGTTAGAAAATTCTAACTCAAAAGGATTTTGCACTCTTAGAATTCTTAGTTTAAATTATTGAGCCAAAAGTTTTTGGTCTAAAGTTTTTTAGTAAGGGAATTTTCTTTTGAGAAATGCATGATTTTTTTCTACCTTATAAAATTAGAGGTTCTTTTCCTTAAATTTCTTTTGGAAGGGTGTTCAAATGGAAAATGCACTTGATCAACATAGGATAGAAAGAATAGGGTTAAGAATGTCCAATAAGGTAGATAGGAGGAACATTCCCATATAAGAAAATACGAAGAATGATAGCTGAATTTAGGTAGTGATGGAATTGGGAATTTTAATTCAGTAACAAAGGATTAGAAGAGGAGTAATATGAATAAGATAGGATTTATCTTTGTCTACTGCATTTTCTTCATCGTTTAAATTTTCATAATCTAACTTACCAATTTAAATTGTGAACAAAGAAAATAACTACAAATAGAAGTAATTCTTACATAATCTTATTTTTAGTGGTAAAGTGCTCACAAAAAAATAAAACATTTAAATCAATGGAATAAAGTTTTCTTAAGACCAATGAAGATAATTTGTACAGTATGGTTAAAATAGAAAAATTAATGCATTGAGATTCCTATTATGATCTACATACCGTCACTCACCATATACTAGAAACAAATATTAAGAATGTAAAGTTATTGATATTCTCCAACACTTATAATATTGATCAATATTCTTAAAAAATACCAGATTCTACACTAAATATCGGGCGATATATCGATAAATATTGGACGATATATTAGTAATAATATTTTAAATGATTTTTCCCCAACGACTAAGGATCGATACGCGAAATACCGGTGATATTATCAAGATATTAACTACTTAGGGCAACTCCAATGGATTCAGGGCTGAATATTCAGGCCGCTGAATATTCAGCCCTGAATCCGGGGTGGGCACCCAGTGTCGAGGCGTCCATTTAATGGACGCCTGATTTCCAGGCACCCATTAAATGGGTGCCCAAGCCAGGCTCCCATTAAATGGGAGCCTGGCACCCCCCACAATTGGGGGCTTGGGCGCACATTTAATGGGCGCCAGGGCTTGGGCGCCCATTAAATGGACGTCCAACCCCAGTCCAGGATCCTGAATTGGATCCTGAACATTCAGCTGAATATTCAGCACTGAATCATTGACTGGAGATTTTTTTATCAATATTCAGTATCGATATTCAGTGCTGAATATCAACCACTGGAGTTGCCCTTAATATACAACTTCAGTATTTGTGCGTCTTTATAGTAGTATTTACTATAGGAAATTATTGTCAAGGACAAAATTTCTCAGCATTTTAGCATTAAGGACGGACCTTCAGTATTTTAGCTTGAAGGACAACTTTCTTTAGGTATTAGTTTTTAAGTTTTTAGGTATCAGTTTGTAGTTATTGGTAGCAGTTTTTAGGTATCAGTTTTTAGTTAAGTAGCAGTTTTGAAAAAATGTTTGTCCTTATGAATAATTTTGAAAAAATGTTTGTTGAATAATTTTTAGAAGAATGTTTGTTGTGATTAAAATATCGAGATCGTGTACTTGAGGCTAAAAATATACAAATTTTTGTCTTTTAAATTAATTCTCCCTATTTACTATAGCTAGCCTTTAGGCTGTTGCTAGAGTTAAAATCTCATTTTATTTTCAAACCTGAAATTTGAACGAGTTTATAGGAATATTAGGAGCAAAATCATGATGCGGTCATATTTCTTACAAAGGGGATTGAAGTTGAAAGGTCAAATTTGAGCAGTGTGGTGAAGAGGAGGCTCGAGTCGAGTGCTTTGGTTATAGGATTGAACTTCGGGCGCTAGTGTGGGTTTCACCAGTAGCACTTCTTGGCAAATTATGGAGTTAACCCGGTTCGAGCAAGGGAACTCTTCGAGTGGTACTTCGGAGTAGGCTGCAGGTTGATCATTTGATGACCTCGGGGCTTGTTCGGTCAAATACCTAGGTTGAACATCAAAAATATCGATCTTCGTTTCCGAGCCTTCTTGGGTATCCTCTGTACTAAACTTTAAGAGCAACTTCCGTCTCGTATATCTCTTCAAAGCAATCATTCTGTTGATTTTACTTGATAACAAAATTTGGTATAACAAGAGGCTAAATTACATGTGTACCTCTAGTATTATTGAGTTCTTCTTGAATTTGAAAAAAGGACAGAAATTCCATTTAATGCCTCATATGTTTTGCATATGCTAGTACCAAGTACCAACTATAATTTATCTTTCTATAGGATGTTTTTCATAATATCATGGGAACTTTACATAAACTTCAAACATCACTAGATAAGCACGTACCAATATCAATATTACTGTTTTAACAGTTATATTTCAATACACAACCATATTACGCGACACCTTACATGTCCAACAACTAAAAAAAGGAAATGAACAATTTTTTATCCTCCACAAAAGTTTACTTCCATCCAATCAAACGTTCATATCGGAGAAAAGGTTGGATATGCACTTTCATCATCCAACTCCTTGCCACCAGCAGCAGTCAATTTCTCTATCTCTGCAACAAACTTAGGCATAGCAAACCCAGGCAAGCAAACAGGCACGCCAATCC
Organism: Allium fistulosum; assembly: GCA_030737815.1. Lineage (NCBI taxonomy): Eukaryota > Viridiplantae > Streptophyta > Magnoliopsida > Asparagales > Amaryllidaceae > Allium > Allium fistulosum. Next base: position 188,731,539 of record CM060902.1, on the reverse strand, counting down.
CACCATTAAACGGAACATAAAAGCTAAGTATACCCGGAATCGCACCCACCCCTGCCTTGGCCGGTCCACCATAAACTGCCTTCCCCCAACCAAAGTCCACATCCGCTAAACCCGCCTTTGTCACATCTGACACCACTAACGTCCTCACCACCGTAACATGCGGCCTTCCTCTCACCACCAATAAATCCGCCACCGACTTCACATAATCTTCATGCACCGCCTTCTTCGTCATCTTCACCAACCCCACCGCGTACCCCAGTGGATTCTTCACCAGCTCCTCAGTCCTCCTCACCGCTGTCGGAAACATAATTGCATTCCCATAATACCCTTTTGGTAACCCCATCTTGTTCCTCACATTCACAACGCATATCACCCTGACCTCCTCATTCGGATCTGGCCCAAGTGCCATTGTACGACAAAATCTCGAACGTGGTCGTGTTGCTACGAATTTGGACTGGGATGTGCTTCTTGAGGTTGGCAATTTGCTCGGGCCCAAAGAAGAATGATCTGTGGACCATGTCGTCGAGGGGAATGATGGTGTTCTTCACGTCCGGGACATCATCATATTCGGGGTGTAGGAACGTCGGATTCGGTGGGTTACGTGCGTTCAACAGCTCTCGGTTCCAGACTGGTTTGACCGATGTGTTGTGCAGAAAATTGCACCAATGCGGAAAGACAATAAACAGGATCTAGATTTGCCAATTTGAACACCACTTAACTAGCAGCAATTATTCTATACTCCAAATAAATAGCAAATAACTATAAAGAAAAAGTAGACACAATATTTATACTGGTTCCACTATCATCTAGATAGTGTACGTCCAGTCCAAAGGAGAGAGATTTTATTCCACATGAGAGAATTACAAGAGATTACAAGATAAGAGTTTACATACCAAAGCCCCAATTAGGGATAAAAAAGAGACACTCTATCTGGAGATCACTGGCTGAATACCAGGATGGGTTTACAATGAAGTCTACCCTCAATATATAGCCAATATAAATTCATGTGAGTCATCAATCAAATTACCAAAATATGGTAAGAAGATAATGGAGGCAAATTACAACGGCAACAAATCACGCAAACATAGCAAGTAATTCACTCGTTCCAAAGATGGAAGAAAATAATCCCAAAGCAATGCGATTACGAAGAAAGAAATATTATGCATATCTTTTGCATATATATTATTCCATAACGTGCGCATGCATAAATTTCCTTGCCATCTCATTCAAATGCAATCCAATTATTAATGCATTTCCATAATTAACAAACGTGATTACTTTCCCTTTTGCATATTTGTTTTCTTCTATTGTGATTTTGTATCACCAAAATTTAACACTCCACCTTGATGCAAAATCACATATTTCCAACACTCCACCTCGAGTCAAATTCTCTTCTCAACATAAAACTCTTTAAATCAAACTCTACCTTCAACCAAAATCTCTTAACAAGATACAGACCAAAAATGAATATTTACCCAATGGGTTCCGACAAAGCCACCCCCCATCACACATTGCTAACGAGCTCAGACTATGTCCCCGCCCGCCAACAAAATGTTGCAAATATCCAAAATCAAAAGAAGGTAGATACCAAAATAATCTCAAAGCCACCAAGGCCAAAAAAAAAAATATTCTCTCAATCACCAATCCAAATACAGAGCCAAAAAACAAAAGCCAATAGATAAGGCTAATCCAAATCTCTGTATACAAGACAAATCTCTCTCCTTCCACATACTTTATCTGCCAACAACAATTTTTCCATGAAAATCAACATAAGACTCTCACATCAACATCGAGCCATAAAACAGATACAAGTTTTCAAATCCACTTATCTGCCAAACAACAAATTTCCCATGGAAATCAACTTAAGACTCTCACATCAACATCGAGCCATAAAGCAGATACAAGTTTCCAAATCCAGATGTCTCTTCAACACAGTAAACTCCTTATCATCAAATTTTCAAGACTGGAACACTCTTCTCTCTCAACATAATCTTCTCCACTCCATATTGCACAAAATCTCCTTTTTCCATCCAAATGAGTAATAGCATAATCACCACCAGATCTACCGCTCTTTCTAGAAGCCATTGATGCACAAATCTGAACAAATCGCCTAGCTCTGATACCAATCTGTTGTGCAGAAAATTGCACCAATGCGGAAAGACAATAAACAGGATCTAGATTTGCCAATTTGAACACCACTTAACTAGCAGCAATTATTCTATACTCCAAATAAATAGCAAATAACTATAAAGAAAAAGTAGACACAATATTTATACTGGTTCCACTATCATCTAGATAGTGTACGTCCAGTCCAAAGGAGAGAGATTTTATTCCACATGAGAAAATTACAAGAGATTACAAGATAAGAGTTTACATACCAAAGCCCCAATTAGGGATAAAAAAGAGACACTCTATCTGGAGATCACTGGCTGAATACCAGGATGGGTTTACAATGAAGTCTACCCTCAATATATAGCCAATATAAATTCATGTGAGTCATCAATCAAATTACCAAAATATGGTAAGAAGATAATGGAGGCAAATTACAACGGTAACAAATCACGCAAACATAGCAAGTAATTCACTCGTTCCAAAGATGGAAGAAAATAATCCCAAAGCAATGCGATTACGAAGAAAGAAATATTATGCATATCTTTTGCATATATATTATTCCATAACGTGCGCATGCATAAATTTCCTTGCCATCTCATTCAAATGCAATCCAATTATTAATGCATTTTCATAATGAACAAACGTGATTACTTTCCCTTTTGCATATTTGTTTCCTTCTATTGTGATTTTGTATCACCAAAATTTAACACGATGGATGTTCGAATCCACGTGCCATTTGTGCTACAGTTTCCATGAACTGAACCAGGCCTGCTGCATCCAACATGGTGTGGTTGAATCGTAGTGCGAAGATGAAGCCTCCACAGGTCAGACGTGTTACTTGAAACAGCAGCAAGGGGCAGCCAAGAATGCCACAAGAGCCTTCAGCATCATACAGCAATTCGTCTAGACATGGAAAAGGGGGCTGCAGGTCTGACCCGAACTGATCGAGTGTGACGTCGGCGTCTGCTTCAATGAACAGGACACCCTCCCCTGTGCATTCCACATACAGTTTTTTTCCTGTGCTCTCTTTTAGTCTACCTGCCAAAGGGTAGTAGAATACAAGCGCTTTGGCAATGGCTTCCTTTATGACTTTTGCTGGATCAAGAAAGGATGCTTCTCCGTTACGGTAGAATTGTATGATAGGGACTTGGAAGCGGAGGCATTCTTGATCATCAATGTCAGAGAGGGGTTTGAGTTCGTAAGGGGTTGGCTCTGCAGGGGTTATGAGTACTGGAGATTGTCTGTGGACTGTGAATTTCAAGTTCTCTGATGCCATTTTTTGCACGTTTGTTTTGTTGCTTAGATCTTTTTGTAGGATGAGTGAGTTCCAAGATTACACGATGGTGTGTATTTATGACGTTCTGATTCATTTTGCAATAAAACTAACTTTGGATGATATTCCGGTCCATTTATCAATAAAACTCCTTCAATGTGAATCACAAGTAAGCTTTTAAGATGTGTGTCCATAATAATATGCATGATTTTCACGTAGGTGTTCCTTGATGGTACCAAGTTTCTAGCTGCACATATCATACCACACTCACCACATGATGAACTCTGAATAATTGTGTTCATGAATTGCACAGGAATTTCACATGCACACGCAACATTATTTTGTTTTTAAGGTAGTGATTTCTTTTTCTTCCTTTTCTTTTCTTTGCTGTTCCCTTTTTTTTGTTTGGCGTAGAATTTGTTTCTAAGATAATTAATATGGTACTCAGCATTTTTTGGACCCAATCTTATTGTATGTGAAAGTTAATCAACTTTAGAGCAACAAACAAAAGTGTTTTGTCGATACAGTTGTTTTTTCTGTGTATAGAAAGATATGAAGTCGGGAAATATAGTAATCTTGATTTATCTATTTAAAATCATCCACAATCACAAAAGAAAAAAAACACCTAGCAGTTACACTACTCAACCACAGGATGTAAACAGTATAAAATAAGAAATGGACACCTGTGTTATATGTTAGATCTACAATTAGCCGTGACTCCACATCAATGTTTTCATAACCGGACCGTGAATCAAACCGTGAGGACTCAGAGTTCGAGGTTTCGAGGGTTCGACCGGTCGAACCGTCAAGAACCGCACATACTCTTTTTTGTAAATTAATACATTTAGATGCAACGTATCAATCTTAAGTACACAATAAACCAACATCTTCAATAAAAATATACGATATTAATTCATAATTCACACGTTAATTCTAATATGAAAAATTAAACAAAATTTGCTACACTAGCTGCACTAATTACGAATATAAAACGGGCGGAGATTTGAAAACATATTTTGAAGCGAAGAAATTGCGCATATGGGAGGGTTCAAATGAAAATAAGACAGAATTACACGACGATAATGTAAGAAAAACAAAAGAACCGTGGTTCAACCAGGTAAAATTGACGGTTGAACCGTTGGTTTAAAGGTCCGACCAAAGTTCATCGATAAATGAGGTTCGATTGAGTTTCGGGCCGTGGTGGTCCAAGATTCAGAGTTATTCGAGGTTGGACCGCGGCAGAGTTGGGTCATGAAAACAGTGCTCCACATACTTAAGTCTTTCATTTTTATTTTAAGTGGGAAACTTTGCATGAATACTGAGATTTCCACAGTTATTTTCTACTGCACCACGATCTAGTTTACGCATCCAAAAAAAATTATGCTCCATCCGCGTTATATTAAACATTTTATGTAGCTACTTCATGCTATTTTCATGTGATAAATCATAAATAAGTATAAACAAAAGATTATTCTACACAAAAATAACATAATAATTTGAAATGAATCTCATGAAGATTACACATCCCGTATACATGAGGTTGAAAGCATAAAAAAATTATTCGAACTCCTACAGTCGTATCATCAAATCTTCAACAGCATGCGGAGTTAAATTTGGCTTGAAGTTGGAAGAAATAAATATTTACCATTCTTCTCCATCTCAGATTTGCTGTGTAGCTGCCAACATATATTATTTGACACTGACCAAGGGATGAAATTTGAATGGTCGTGCACGAACACGTTTTATGAACCACTCAGGTATCTCTCAAACTCTCGACCATTCATGTTGTTATACTATCGTATCAACTTATCCATACCCCACGTGCAGGAGCGATGAATTTTTGTCCCATCGTTGAAACTTATTAGGGTATCAAAGAAAGATTGCTTACCAACGAAAGATGGCAAGTGTTATTAAAGATGCGTGAGATGTTGACAAGATAGCAAGCATGGAAGCATGAGTAATCCTTGAGAATGCTTTCAAAGAAATTGACAAGAAAAAGAAAATAATCATACTGGAAACCATATAAGGTGACTTTAAGTCTTTACATATGAAATCATCGTGATCAATTGATGATTATTTTTCATGAGTTTTATGTTTAGTAAATCAAATGACGAAAACAACAACAACGATTAAGTCATTATTCTCAAACAAGTTGGGATTGGTTAGATATGAAATCCAAAAATAAATGACAAAGTCAATTTAAAAGTAATAAAAACAGCAACAATAATAATAAACCATGATAATAATAATAAAATAAAGTAAAATAATTAAATAAATAATAATAATAATAAATAAGTAAAATAAAAATAAAGATAAAAATAAAAGTAAAAGTAAAAGTAAATATATAAAGAAATTAAAAAAACCATGATGATAATAATAATAATAATAATACTGATGATACCAATAGTAATAGGGACCGAAGGCCAAACACTACGTTTTAGGCTCATTTCACTAGTCCTATAATCTATAACTTATAACACTGCTCCTAAATCAACACTAAGAAGAAAAAAATCCAAGCTTATGGTTCTGATTCGTGGATCGCTAATAAAAGATATAAAAGTAAATCAAAAATACAAAGTTCTGGCAATTGAAGAATCAAAAGATTTAGAATCCACGATCATTGATCAACTCATGGGATCGCTTCAAGCTAACGAAGAAAAATTAAACAAAAGTGTTAAGAAGAGCCATTGAAGCAAACTATTCAAACCAAATAATCACCTTAAGCGATATAAGACATTGAAAAATGGTAAAAACCATACTAAAGTGGAAAAGGTTGTGGCCAATGCTATGATAGTGCCAGTTATAAATTCTTTGATAAAGAGGATTGCCATCCGATATTTTTTCAAAGCGACATTTCGATGGAATTAGATTACGGAACGATGAATGAATGGATTCCTGACTCAAAGACGAGTGAGTATTAAGAGCAAGCAAAGACATAGGGGCAAAATTGGCTAGGTCCACAGATCGACGCTGATGCATCAAATTGCCCATTTTGCCCCCAAACTCTTAGCGGTGATGAAGATATTGATGCGAGGAAGAAAAAAGTGAAATTTATCTAAGTTTATGAATCGGTGCTCCATAAATATGTCAATTTCCTCACGGATTACAAGCTTGGAAGCATCCAGGAAAGATTGGATCAAGGAACAAAGCATCTAAACTCAAGAAGCATGAAATAAAATACAAGTTATGGATAGGTGTCGATTCATGGATATATCGGTACCGATCCATCAATCTCTCAAGATTTGGTCTATTTCTTTCCTATTACTTTAGATCTAACTATTTGATGAGTTTCTGCTATGATTTAGCGGCTTAGAAGCCCAAATACAGCCTGCTACGTGAATAAATAGGAGACTTTCAATAGAAAATGGATCTTGGAAATTTTGCTTACCTGTATCTAGGGGAAACTCCACCATTATGAATATTGGGATTGAATCTCGTATACCATTTTAAAATGGCATAGTTTCGGAGTGTCATATCCCATGTTTTCTTTCATGGAGTCAAAAGCCCTTTTTCGAACCTATGGTAGAGTGAAATAGCCCCTGAATGAGTTGGTACTGGTGGGTGAAAAAAATGATCTAGGTGATCTGGGCGAATCCAATGAAGATATATGGATTGCGATTGGGGAGAAAAAGGTCTCTAATTGTACAAACAATAGATCTAGAGTGAATCAAATAATAAAGTATTATCAAAGTGGATGTAGCCATACCTGAACCACTATAAAAATTGTGTACTCTTGTCTTTCTTTTTCTTCTTCTTTTGTTTTTCATTTTTATATTGACTTCATTACTATTAGATACAATTCTATGTTCTAAGATTGTTATCTCTATGAAATTTATGGTTTTGGAGGTGTTAGACAAAGTTTTTGGCTAACATTTTTTAGTGCTTTCATTGAAAAATAGAAGATCGAGCTACATTTCTATTGCTACTAGGATTTGGATAAAATATCCAAAGAGATCAAATAGGATGGGACTGAAGAAGAACCAAAGATGGAAAGTCATTGAATAATCTGAAGGAGTGAACGCTAGAAATGCTGATAGAAGTGATGGATCTATACAACCTCCACCAAATCTGCTATCTGAAGAGTAGTTGGATAGAATGATAGCAACTCTGGATCAAAAAATGAAAGCAACACAACAGACTATCATGGTAGAGCTAACTAGGCAATTTGCATTGATAAGGCAACATCTTCAAGGAGATGGATCTTCGTAGAGGGATTAAAGAGCTAGAGGAAGATCTCCAACTTGGTTGGATGAAGGAAGTTCTGTAGGAAAGCGTAGGGCAGAATTAAATAGAGCTAGAATGAAAACACAAACATAGAAGGAGATCAAACTAGAGCGAACACACGACCATAGGATTGATTGATGTCGGCTCATTATGGTTCTCTACCGATCCCTTAAGGAGGATAAATGATGATGGCAATAATGCTAATGGAGTTACTTTTTGTGCTATGAGTCCTAATAGTGGAAGATTTGGAAGAAAATCTAATAGGAATGCACATAGGAGAAGTAAATCTATGGAACGTACCACGATCGATAGCATATGAGTTCAGGACAAATGAACTCCCTAGAGCTAGGGAGACCTAAGCGTCATGATGCTAGCCATGACCACCCGAGGAGTGGGTGTAATGGTCGCTCGGGAACCTGTAATATGGTGACGCGCTCGGTGATCATTTTCCAGGACAAAATGTTGGTACTGATAATATAATCAATGAAGAAATTCGAAGATCGGTTCAAAAAAAACATGAGGACAATTTGGAGAATGCTCCTAGTTGGAATCCGTTCATAGTGAAGACTACAAGGGCAGAATATACAAGGAAGTTTGTGATGCGGACAATACCAATGTACAATGGATTCACAAATCCTAAACAGCAGTAATTGAAGTTCGATTGGCACATAGATGATGCCATGGCGTATGATTATGTGTAATGCACTTGCTTTCCATTGTTTTTAGAAGGCTTGGCAATGATGTGGTTTTGTAGGCTTAAGCCGGGATCCATATCTTCTTACGATCAATTGGCGAATAAATTCCTGAATCAGTTTAGGGTTCACTCTCTAGAACCCAAGGATGCGCTTTCATTGGAAAACATTATGCAGAGTAAGGTGGAATCACCGAAAAGATATCTAAAACAATTTAATGCAGCTGCTACCTATGTTATAAAGATGGAAGACATCTTAGTGTTGATGACTTTTGTTGGTGGAGTAGACAATGACTCTAATTTTGGGATGTGGCTAACTATGAAGAAGCCAACTACATTAAAGGACTTGTACAAAAAATAAGAGAACTAATTTTTATGTTTGGAAGAGATAGAAATTGAGAAGGGGTTAAATGTTAGCAATCAAGGAAGATCGAGCAATGTTGTGAAGAGTAATTAAGTAGACTGCTAGGATTGCAATAGTGGTAGCAACTATTGGAACCGGGTTAGTTCAGAGCGAGTGAAAGAGGCAGATTTCAAAAAAATCTATTTTTGGATACAGTGGGCCTATAAAGTATTAAGGATTTATTAGGTCCAATCTAACATTTATTTAATTAAATCGTCTTTTATTAATTTTGTCTTAGTTTTATTAATTTAATTCTAAATTAATTAAGTGTTAGATATGTAAAAGTTTGAATATATTAAATATATTCATACTTTAATTGTGTGTCAAAATTGCTAAACATTTAATTGATACATCATTTAATTAACATGCATGAGGTATTATCACATAATAAGATAAACAAAAAACATTTAATTAACATACATCCTATTCTAATTGATGGGAAACCATTCATTATTACTACCTGGAGTCCGTTTGTTGATAGGGCTAAGGATCAAGTATTATCTATTCCAGTCTGGGCCCACTATTCTCATATCCCATATGTTCTTCAGCCTTTGATCGGGATTGATTGGCTAGCTGGCCTTCTTGGTAAGGTGATTTGTTATGACGCTGACACTGTTTCCAGAAAGAGATCAGTTTATGCCAAAGCTCTGATTGAAATAACCTCTGCCAAGCCTTTGCCTTTGGTGTTAAAAGTCAGACTCGATGAGGGTTACTCTGTTGAGGTCAGAGTTCGCTATAGTTGGAAACCAGACATTTGTTCGGCCTGTCAGTCCTTTGGGCATCTTTCAGATGCGTGTTCTAGATTGGCCACTGCTGACCCTGTTCCACTATCTGATCGGATTCCACTCCCTCGTCCTCCTGTTAGGAAGTGGGTCTCGAAGGTTGCTCCTCCTCCCCCCGTCCCTGCTAATGTCGCTCCTAGTATAGCTCCTATTGTTGATGCTCCTGTTGGTGGGACCCAGATTGATCGTGCTTCTTCTATTTTGTCTGATTCTATTTCTTGGAATTATGAGAAGTGGGTCTGGATCCATGTTCCATCTGAGATGCGGTACTCGCTGGAGACTGATATATTATGCCTTTATCAGTGATATTGAGGGTGAGAGTCGATTTCTTATATATCACATTGAGGGTGAGGGTCCGTCCCTTACTAGGGTTGGTGAGATTGGTGAGGAGAATAAAAGTAAGTTTTATAATGTCAGTTGGGATAGGAAATTTATTTACTCTCCTTCTTCTAAAGGTTATGATCCGAATCTGGCTGCTCTTTTCTCTGGGTACGTTCTTGTTATTGACCCGTCGTCTGTTGTTGGTAGTGGTAGTTCCTCTTTGGAGGGTGCGTAGTCATAGTTTGTTTAGTAGTCTAGGCTCTTTCTGCCTAGCTCCTGTGCTGTATTTTTCTCTTTGGTTTGGGCTCTTTGAGCCCGTTTAGTTATTCTGTGCATGTGCAGAACACCTAATTTCTCATTATTTATACAGTGGCACGGCCCACTATAAAGCCGGCTAGCTTTGCTAAAAAACAGTAATTATTATGTATATATTATTACCTCACTTTTAAATTGCTTGATAATAAAAAAAGGGTTTAAATCATGCTTTGGCAATTAGAAATAAAATAATGCAATGTTTATATGTGTATGCACACACAAACACACACACAAACATATATATACACACACATATATATATAAGTATATACGTATGTAAATATTAAACCAACTTTCCAATTAATTCAAAACAAACTTCCATACTACATTAAAAAAATTTGATGCATTTGTAAACTTATGTATACTTGAATTAGTTGACAAAAATACATATATACATATAAATTAAAAGCTTTAACCCAAATGAAATTTAGTTGTTTTTACAAAGCAAAAGTGGAACACAACAAATTAAACAATATATTAACAATCCTTTAAAATATTTAAGTAAGAACATTTGAGATATAAATTGGGTAACAAATTTAGAATATTATTGTAATCAATTTTAAAAATCATATTCATTATCGAAACACTGTTTTGGTCAAATGAAAATATCTATTACAATTTATCAGGTTAAGAACAAGATAATTTATTCAACATAGTATTCAAACTACATAATTATTTTCAATTCAAGTTGAAGCAACGACATGTGTATACAGTGTTTTTATTTCAACACAAATGCAAATAATATGTGTATAAAAAATTTCAGATCTGAGAAATTACACTATAGTTTAAGAGTTTAAAACATATATCAATAATTGAAACATTGTTTTAATCATATACAATTCCTATTTTGATTTATCAAATTAAAATCAAATCGATTTATTCAACAAACGATTCAAATTACATAAACAATTTCAAATCAAATGAGCCAATAGTACATAAATACAAACCATGATAATCATATTATATTTAATAGAACATATAAAATATAAGATATCTCTTAGATCTAGCCCAAAGTCACATCTTAATTTATGCTTTCTCCTCAGACTGCCAAGATCCACATCCAATCCTTGCAAGAGATGGATGAGCTACCTTTGTTTTAATTTAGTTTGATATTTGTCTTTAAGTTTTTATTGGTGTTTATTTTGTTTAAAGGAAGATGATGGAAGCCATTATTTTGGAGAGGAGGAGGAAGGAGTTTCTGTAAAAAGAATATGAAATGAGAAGTCGAAGTTTAATTGATCAATCCCTTTATTTTTATATGTTTTTAATGTGATAAGAGAATCCTTTCCCATTCTCCTTATTTGACTTCTTTATTTAATTCAATCGATCAATCCCTTTATTTTTTCCATGTATTGGTTGGTCCTAGCATGCATCCATAGTAGTCAAAGTTTCGAACAAAATAAAACCTCTATGTAATTATTTATTTCAAACCCTGTTTAAAAGGTTTACCAATATCGAATATCGATATTTGCAAATATAACTTTTATACATGCATTTAAATAATTACTAACGGCAATCAAAATATAAAATAGATTAATTATAATTAATATTTCACAAATATTAAATAATTAAACCAATTTATAAAATTTCTTAAATTAATTATATCATGTGTTTTTTTGGAGAAATACCAAATGTGCTTGTGCGACTCATACGTGCGAATTCGGTCGGTAATTAATATTGAACAATTCAAATATTAATATTCACACATCACTTTACCTAGTGGTATGACAGTTTGACAAAATTCATCACTTATAGATCTTTTTTTGTAAAATCGAATTTCACATTTTTCTTAAGTAGTACCCGGTTGTAATGGTTATTTACACCAATTCTCTTCTTCAAAGCAATATCATATTAGGATTTATGGAATTTGGTTTTGATCAAAATTCCAATAGCATCCACATTCAACTTTCTAAGTCCAAAAATAAAGTCCTCTATTTTATAATAACATTTATTATAAATCATACCACTCTGGCTAGAGATTTTGACCGTGATACTAACTTCATATAACTTAGGAAATGGATTCTCTATTGAATAGTATTTCACTTCCAATGTTTCAACTTAGACCCAACTAAAGTCGCTTAATGGACATCATGCCATGATTTAGCAATAATAAAAGTGGAGCGTCAACATTGAAGTTAAATAGTATTCATAAGTCAAAGAGAACTATGTAACATCGTCAATTTCAAGATTCTTCATTTGAACTTAGTTGTATTAACCAACAGAAAACTCTTGAGTGAATCATTCCATAGTTATTCAATAACTATTAGTACATAACATCTTGATGTCCTCATCTATCATGAGTAATACACTGTCCAACATTTGGAGAGTATTACGTACTCTGGTCCTAACGATGTATCAATATCCAATCCCTATACAACTTGACTAGGAATATTTAAAATAGTATGTTTATTATATTATGATAAATCACTCATGACCATAACACATTGTAACTCCTATCAAAAAACATATAATTTATGGAATTTTTGTTAAATATACTTAAATTGAATAATCAATTATTTATAACATACTATAACAAGTATATAATAGAAAGAAAACACCTTTTATTTCGAACAACATTGGTTATTAGTTTAGATATATGTAACAAATTACATAATTGCCCTTAGGGCATAACCCTAACTCTATCAATCTATAATACGTCACATTTTTAGTAACATTATATAGGATATTTAATTAGCTAAATAAAATAAAATAATGTAAGTTGATTAATGGATTGAGATTTGTGATTTAATAGTGGTTGTCGTGCCATGTTAATGAGTAAATCAAAACATGAAATAAAATGGGTAAGAGCAAAATAGGGAGAGGTATATTCATATACCCTAAATCCTTAGGAATTTACTTCCACACATTCATTTCATTTAAAAAAATTTATCAAGTAGAGGCCGGCCACCATTTTAAAGAACAAGAGGAAGAAAGCTAAAGGAAGAAGGTAAATTAAAATCAAATTCACTCAAATCTCAAATCCTCAATCTCAAAAGCTAAGGTGAATAATGGCTACATCTCTTTTTTCTTAAATGTTTTTGGTTTTGAGAAAATCTGAATTTATCTTGCATAGTTTAGCCATGATTTTGAAGGACAAAATGTTTATATATACTTGTTGATGATTTATGCTTATTCATATAGATTTTATGATATGTTTTGATATGAAAACTCTATTTAATGACATCCAAATACCTTGCGATTTTAGATATAAATCAGAAATGATATTTTAGAGATGGGTTTCAATTTTCATAATTTTTCGAATTATTGTGGATTTTATATTAATTTTCTAGTGAAGAAAATGATTTATCGGGTTTAAAATAATTTACGGTTAAATTATATATAATTTGGCTCTGAAATTTATATATGTTAGAAAACATATTAAAAAGGATTTTCTGGAAATTTTGTAGAATTTTCCTAAGTGTTTTGATGAGGGTATTTTGTAAATAAATTAAAGTGTTTATTTCTGAAATTTTGGCAGTGCTTTTAGAAAAGAAAATTTGCAACCAATAAGATTTAGACAAACAAGGCATGTTACTTTAAAAAGGTTAAAAATCAGTTTTACATGTAAAAGGTATGTTTCGCCACTTTCGGCACCCTACTTGCGACTTAGATGGCTTTCCGACTTAGTTCCTCTGCCTCCAACACTATCGAAACCAATGCGCATGGCATCAAAGACTTGGTTTGCAGCGAATTGGAAAGAATGTGTAAGGCATGAGGTCAAAACCTGGGGTTCCAAAAGGGTCGAAGCGCTGCTTTGTTTTAAATTGAAAATGCGCCTGCTTTGCTTTCGACTACATTATTGTCAATTAATTGCCAAAATACAGACCTACACTAAGAGTGCAAACTCATTTATCTCTAGTATCAATAAAAAAACGAAAGTTTGCTTGTACATTCTGAGAGAGTTGACAGTAAACCCACAACACATACTTTATTTGACTGTTAGATGTATATTATATAATAGAGTAAAGAAACTATACTTTAAATTACTATATATTATATAATATAATCAAAGCAACTACCAGATCATTGGTAATTCTATACATTGTTGGCTCGTTTATTTCCCCAATTTTGTGATCTTTGACATTAATAGCCTATAAGGAAATATGAAATAAAGATGACAAGGAAGTTAAATATGCATATGAAACGGGGGGAAAAATATATCTGTAGACTACATAAGCTATTTAAAATATCAGCTATAAATTTAACGTTCTATGATCATGGATAAAGTAACGGTATTTATTAGCATCTTAACAATTTCAAGGAATGGGAATATATAATATCTTGGTTTGGAAGAAGTTTCTTAAAAATTGCACATTTGAACATCCTTTTTTCTTTTCATTGTCCTTTTTGGACTATCCTAGGAAAATAGTAGTACAAGCATACATCAATACGGTAAAGCATATATTACTTACTTATTTGAGCTTCCAGACTTCTGCACACCTGATTTCAAAAATCTAACATGGCCGACGACTCATTTGAAAAATGGAATAATAAAGAAAAATAAATGAAAATTGTGATGCCCCACCTCAATACCCATGCTAGCCAAGGACACTACGATGTAGTGCTGTCAACTAGCGCGGAGAATAAGGCTGTTGAGGAGCGACCATCCATGTAATTGATTATCACATGGTGGCTATAAAATAATCTTCGGAAACAAAAATAGAAATAAACATAACACATAGCAGTCACAGACATCCATATCACAAAGGCGGAAGAAGATATGAATATATAACTAACACATGAAAGTGTACATCAGAGTAGTGGTCAAAAAGTTCCACAATAATACAAAAGAATAGCAACACGTGCTATACCAAAAGAATACAACTATGAGTCCATATCTCAAGTGTATACAACAAAAACTGCTAAACTAAATAGTCAGCCAAAAGTCAGAGTAGCAAATCCCGGAAGGAAGTCAAGCAGAAGCACCTGTAACATCTCGGTCTGACCCGAGTATTATTTAAGAAAATAATAAACGGATCAGTCTAACTATAAATATCAGATGACATGATATATAATAAAAGACATGGCATAAACATAGAATATCCATACTGACATACTACTATAAGTATGAAAATGATGATCAACAGGAGATCAACCGATGAGAAATGATCAATATCACGAGAATCTTCTCAAAGATCCAAAGAGGGCATCATACCCTAATCTTGTACTCATAACAAGTCAATGACATAAAAATCCAGAAATCAAACAAGAAATCCAGAAATCATAAAAAAGAGAAAGAGGCCTATCACATGATGGTCCGAAGACCATGGGGAGCTACCCCATATGTGTGAGTCGGAATCACACTGATTGAGGCCTAGGCTAACCAAAAAGCAAAAAGGTATGTGTGAATGGAATCACACAAGTGGTGTCTAGCCTAACCTCGCAAACAAAAAGATATGTGTGAGTCGGAATCACACTACTGCGGCCTAGACTAACCTTGCGGACAAAGAGATGTGTGTGAGTCGGAACCACACTACTGCGGTCTAGTCTTACCTTGCAAACAAAGAGACATCGCACAATTGCTAGTCTAAATCATAAAATGATCATCATGATCAGCGAGAAGTGTCAATCACACCAAGCTAGTAAATATATGAGTTTAGCTTCATGTCCCATAACCACTTGCTTAACTTAAATATTTACGAACAAGCTGTAAATCTTCACTAGGAAATTGTCATGAAAAGGGTTCAATCGAACAAGTCCAAGAGCTAACCGACGAAGTGAACGCAAGCGTTTCATACCACTCGTTTTACTAAGTCGTTTAAGTCGATTTCTCATTCGAGTGAAGTAAAGGCTTGTATATACTAGTAGATTGAAAATCGGTTTGAGAAAACGAACTTTAGATATTTAAAATAGTGTTGAAATCGCTTTGATGAAAGAGTTTTGATATTTACTATTAGTATTGAAACCTTCATATATCTTTAAAGTGACAAGTCATAAAACGATTGTAGAACAAATCAATTCACGTTCGAAGACGTGAGTAAAGTCCAAAGAAGTCAATCCCAAAACCATCAAAGTAGAAATTCTGATAAATGTTTTTCAGAAGAGATTGCCTACGCAGAGTAATACGGGGTTCGACCTGCCCGGTCAGGTCGCGGGGGTCCAGGGGGCAGCGCCCCGTCACGGTACGACCTAGTGAAGGCAAGCGGTCTCGAGAAGCCAAACGACCTAAGGGAAGAATGCCACGCGAGTTAGCAGAAGAACAGGTCGAACGACCTAAGGGAAAACAGGTCAAACGACCAAGTACTAACTCGCGAACGACTTACGACTTAAGCCTTGAACGACTTAGTGGAATGAACGACTTAACGACCTAAGCCTTGAACGACTTAGTGGAACGAACGACTTAACGACTTAAGCTTCAATTCGAGCTACGAGCTAAGGCTGGAACGACCTAGTGGAGTTAGGTCGGGGACGACCTACGACTTAAGGTCATACGACTTAACAGTTGCGAGCTAGCGGAGTTGGCATGGCCTAGCGACTTAAGAGCCATACGAGCTACGACTTAACGATTTAAAAGCCAACGACCTAGGACTTAAGAGCCATACGAGCTACGACTTAACGATTTAAAAGCCAACGACCTAGGACTTAAGAGCCATACGAGCTACGAGCTAACTGCAAACGACTTAAGGCCAAACGACCTACGACTTAACTCGAGGCGAACGAGCTAACTGCAAACGACTTAAGGCCAAACGACCTACGACTTAACTCGAGGCGAACGAGCTAACTGCAAACGACTTAAGCCTTTAACTCGTGAACGACTCATGCCTTTAACTCGTGAACGACTCATGCCTTTAACTCGTGAACGACTCATGCCTTTAACTCGTGAACGACTCAATCATTTTGCCTGGAGATTATAGGTCGGCAACGACCTACGACTTAAGGGCCAGAACGAGCTAAAAATGGCCAGAACGACCTAGTAGCAGTTTTTTTTCACCAAAATCACTAATTTTTGAGTTTTTCGCCAATCCAATCCAAACCAAATGCAGATATTCATACAAATGCAATAGAGGATCATTCCCAACAGTCCAAGATAGATATAGGCAAGATGTGAGATCAAAAATCTCACCTTTTCACGGAATTTGATGAAGATGGAGATTTGAGAGCAAAGCAAGAACACCAACAAGCTTGAATCAATGGTCTTCACGTGAATTTGATGTTGAATCTCGGATTTGCAATAGAATTTGTGTTTGGAGTTTTAATTTCCACTTCCCACCACCATTTTTGACAAAGCTTGAAGTGTTTTGATAGAGTGAGGAAGATGGTTGGGCTGAACTAAAGGGGTGCAGTCCAAACCAAAGTCAAAGGCGGGAAAAAGTATTGAAAATTTCACTATCTCCAAACATATCGAAGTTTACACTCAAAAAGATCGCAAACGTCATTTTGAACTCAATGGGGGTGGTCTCGAGTCCTAATTTGACCGTATGCAAAAAGTAGCTTTTCGGACTAACATCCGACTAACGATAAAATATTTAAATATAGAATCGATAGATATGCGGGTTGTTACAAAAATGAACTAACAAGATACAGAGTTATACACACCTATTGCTAAACATCTCCAAAGAACCAGAAATCACAATGCGAGCATTGATCCTAGCTTGCGAATTATGAACAATGCATTTTCAGCATAGAAAAATACCACAAATATAATAAAATCAAGGGGCTTTGCACGAAAGGTCCCTATTCTTGATGGTGTTATAAGAAAAGTCCCTGTAGAAATAAGTATGTAAATTAAGTCCCTATTTTTTCTAAATAAGAAAACGCAAGTTAGCTTGCGCTTTTTAAAATTTCAAAATTTTCAAAATCAGAAAGCGCAAACTAGCTTGCGCTTTTCAAAATTTTTAAAAGTTTTAAAATTTTCAAAAAAAAATTCAAAATCAAAAAGCGCAAACTAGCTTGCGCTTTTCTGATAAAAAGTGCAAGTTAACTTGCGCTTTTCAAAATTTTCGAAAATTTTGAATATTTCGAAAAATATTTTAAAATTAGAAAAGTGCAAGTTACCTTGCATTTTCTGTCAGAAAAGTGCAAGACACTTTGCGTTTTTTTATTTTTGAAAAATAGGGACCAAATTTACATATTCATTTCTGCAGGGACTTTTTGTATAACAACATCAAAAACAGGGACTTGTGACTCTTTTCTTGTAAAATCAAAATATAAGCCTATGAATATTGGTTGTGCTGTACAATCAACTATACTAACATGACACCAATGCTGTAAAACCTACTAAGAGTCTACTATAGTCCAATTATAAAGCTGATTATAGTATATTATATAAGTCAAGGAAATTTAACAGTTAGAAGTTGTTTAAATACAGTAAAGAAATTTAACAGTTAGATGTATATTATATAATATAACATATACTTTATTATATATCCTTTGAACAACCTATGTTGTACATGTTTTATCTGAATACATAGCCATGACTGCTTTAGGGGAAGAAACACTAGCTAACTGCAAAACTGTTGGGTATGACTTTAGGAGAAGAAACACTAGTCAATGTTAATGAGTCGAGATGATACAATTGAAATGAAAGTGGTTGAATTCTCAAATGAAACAAAATTATAAACTGTCACATGTGAAAGCGAGCACACAGTTTCATAAAGGAAGGTCCAAAATTAAATGAGGTGTGGGTGCATGATTCAGGAAGAAAACACGAAAGTGGTTATTTAGATCTCAATATCATCAAAACAGAAACTCCAATAGCGATGCTCATCAATGACAAAGGAAAGAAGAACAAACCTTATTTCAAAAAACCAAACAGAAGCCTTGGTCAGAGCAGTGCAATAAATTCTGCAATATAATACATCATTACCTATACTTGTGGTGGAATAAGTAATATGTTCCTGATATTAACTGAACATCAATATAAGCCTTGCAAGAAAAATTACCTATACCGCCGTCAACAAACAGCTCTAGATTCTAAAAGCTTATACCAGCAAGTTTTCTATCCTGAAACAAATTCTTAAATATTGTTTAAATCTGTAAATCCATCAGTTAATCCTAAAACTACCCTTAATTAAGTGTTCAAAATTATAGATCATGTTTACTTAATTGCAACTTTACAAGGCATAATCATGAAAATTAACACATCGATTATTTTTCTGCAATAGATTTCTTTAGCCAAGTAAATGTTAAAACATGACCCACCTCAATTAAATAACTAAAATCAATAGAAAGAAATCAACTATAGTCAAAATGATTTAATTCATTGGATTTAGTTTATCATTTATACATATATAATAAAATTTAACCCAGGTACTTTTATTCAAACATGAATACAATGCATATTATTGCTTAAAGTTCCGTTGAATTGAAATAAGCACAAAAGATGAAGTTTCATATATCACACACAATATACGTAATAAAATATGAATTTAACGATAATGAATAAGAACATAACTTAACTTGGATAACTGGATTAATCATATGAATAGGTGCACAATTATACCAAGAAGATACCTTTATAATAATTTCATGCTTTATTTCATAATTTGCAGCTTCTGATATAATCTTTCCAGAAAGTCGATTTGATAGCTAGGTTGCAAAGAAACTCTACCTGTAGCAATATAATATTGTATTTTTGTGGTGAATCAAAGCAAGTGTACCAATTGAACATAATTTAATATTAAATTTTCAATGCAAATTCTAGAATTATGTGTTCATCTACCATATCTAAAACGAAAAATTCCCAATGTTCTATAGATTTAGAAAAAAATTCAGCATTTATTCAATTTATATGATTATTTTGCAAATTTTTATAACCGATGATATGCTACATTTGTCAAATTGATTTTAAAATTTTAAAAAAATCTTTCCAAATCATTTTGACAATAAAATAGCTAAAAATTAGAGAATTAATCAAATTTAATGTTATAAATAAGTAAATTAATGCTTAATTCCTTACTAAAATCTGCTTAAAATATAACATATTTGAATCTGCATGTATGATAAAAAGATAATTATGGACAAGGCATTGCTTTTAAATTTACAGTTTTGACATAAACATGCATATCACACTGATCAAAACCAATCTTAATGTAAATGCATGTAATTTTATTATTATTTATTTTTTGAATCAAAGGACAGGACCAATCCCAGCCTATAAATATATTTATAACATCAACGACAAGTATATACAAGTAACCAGATTACAAATTATTAACTAGCCAAGATAACATACAAACACTAACTATAATAGCCAAGACAACTTATAAATATATATCAGCCATGCATTTCATCAAACACCAAACATTATGTTTAATAATTATATGAATTACAAATCAAATGAATATACTATACATGTAACATCTCATCCATCAAATAATGTATGAATTGCAAATCAAATGAGTATACTGAAACTAGGTTTTCTTGTAGTGTTATATATGTGCTATATATGTATTCCACATAATGGTCTTGATGTAATATTTTAATTAGGCAGCATACCCCAGAATTTTTTGTACCATATCATCACCTTACTTTTAATGCTTACATAACATCGGTTTATTAATTATGAGACCAAAAATCATTTGAAAGGTCTATATGATTACCATTTATAATACGACATAGATATGCACAAGACTTTTGTAGACTAAATTCCATGCCATAAAAAACCCATTCAAGAATTAAAGCAACATGTCTTCCATTCATTTATATAAATAAACCTTTTGCACTTGTATAATGCACGAGCTTACATAACATTAAATCTGAAAGGGCTTCCAACTAGAGCATCAAATTTAACAAAAAAAGAAGAGAAAAATAGTATATATAATTAACAATAAAAATAAGAATCCAAAGACACATTATTCTAACATCAACAAAAAAGAAAAATACATTAAAAAAACATAGACCTTGCTACCTTCAATTGGAAATTGGAAAAGCTGAATCCCATTAGATTGAACAGACTTACCATTTGCTTCAAAATTCTCCTACAGACGCAAATCCCTAGTGAACCCAAAATGAAGTCAATAATTTACAGTTGGATTTTAGGGATTGGGAGTCGGTGGAATCATCGTCACATTTTAGGGTTTGCATGATTCCTCGATCCACCGTAGCGAATTTGGGCCTTGTAATCAACATCAAAATATTTTAGGGTTTGGGAGATGATGGAATCAATGTCAATTTGGTGGCAGAACCAACAAGTAGAGTGATTAAGGAGTGGAGCGACGAGGAAACAAGATGTTAAGGAAACGATTTAAGGAGTGGGGTGGAACTATGTTTTAGAAGTGGAGAGATATTGAGATCGATATTTTTGTGTAACAGTAGAGCGCGTTAAAATGAAAAATAGGCGGGCCTGTAAAAATTTTGGCAGCATTCAGACTAAATAAAATATACTGAAAACACAATATAGTAGCACTTAGCTTTTAAACGCTACCAATAAATGCAACTAAAAGCAGGTTTTCTTATAGTGATGGGTATTTACATAACAAGTAGATATGTATAAAGGAATCAGTCGACAACAAACAAATCAACATATAGGTAAGTTGTCCAAGTTATTATAATAGCAGAATGAATTTTGTTCTGCTAAACACATGTCTAAGTTAATATAATAGCAGAATGAGTTTTTATTCTGCTTAAATAGATGTCCACATAATATACTTGGGAAACTATGACAGAACTTTGATTTATTCTACCAACAAATATCCAATATAACTTAATTAGCAGAACGGTATTTTATTCTGCTAAACATATGTCATTGGGTTTCATATCAATTGAGATTACTTAAGGATAATCAACAAAGAAATCCCTTGGATTTAAAATCTTTCTTTAGAAGAAACTTGCTTCTTGAAAACAAACCGATCTTCGGAATTAAAGTGGTTTGAAACTTTTATTTAAAAATTAAATAACATTTTAACCTTTATTTTAATAATAATGAAATCTTTAATTAATAATTAAACAAAAATTAACTATTAAAGAAATAATTAAATAATAACTATCCCTTAAATAAATAATTAAATAATAGTTAATCTTTAAATAAATAATTAAACCATAATATATCTTTAATTAACTATTAAAACCTTTAAATAATAATTAAATATTACTTAGTCTCAATTAATTAATTAATTAATCTTTAATTAAAACTTAATAATAAATTAAACCTTTATTTAAAATTCTTAAATCATAATTAATTTTTAAATTAAATCTTTACTTAAATTTAATTTGATTAGAAATAAATTAATACTTAAACCCTTTCTTAAAATAATAATTATCTTAAATAATTAATTAATTAATTAACTCCTAATTAATAATCAAATAATAATTAAGTTTAATTACTTAACTAATGATGATTAACTTAATTGATTAACATTTAAGTACAAACAACCTTAACTAAATGATGATTAAGTACTAATTACCTTGATCAATTAATTAATTAAGTAAAAATTATTAGATAAATAATTAATTAAATAATTACTTCATAATTACTTAATTAAAGTTATAAATCATTTTCTAAAAAGATTTTAAGTTAAAAGGGGTTTAGTCTAGAAAAATAGTTACTTTTTCTGAACTGCGCGTATAGCGACAATCGCTATACCACCCGTAATTTCAAATCTTGAAATTTCTTTACTAACTTTTTAAAACTTAAACTTTTTGAAACCTTATCACTTTGAAAACTTAAAGTAAATTTTTTGATACCCCAAGCAAAGTTTTAAACTTGAAATATTTGGAATTTAAAATCATATTTCAAACCTTTATTAAAAAGGATTTTTATGTTGCTTTTAAAAAAATTAGTAAGCACTAACTTTATTATTGTGAACTGCATGTACCAAATACCACACCCAGCATTTCAACACAACATCACATCGTATTTATACTCATAAGCAAGATACTAACATTAATTTCGTTTACTAACTTTCCATTTTTCAAATGTTAACTAACATCACATAATCACACTAATACACATCCCAATCATCACATATCCAAGCATATATATGCACCACCAATACACAATATCATCATACATCCAACCATCATATATTTCAAGTAATATGCTTCATATTTTAAAGTTAGTAACTTAAGTTAAAAAGTTAGAACTTTTCTCACCATAAAGCTTCCAAACTCTTATTAATTTAGAGTATGACTTAGCACATCAATTCTAAAGCAAAAAGATGGAGTCCTGATGGCATTAAAGACTAAGGTGGCTTGGCCTTGAAAGAAAAAGGAAGTGAAGCTTGTTTTTTGTAAGGTGGAGGGACTTTGGATTATCATCAAACTCTCAAAAATCAACTCGAAAATGGATCATATTCCAACTGATTTTTCGATAAGCTACTCATGAAATTTTAAAAAGCTATCAAATAGAAAGTTATTGGAAGTTCCCTTCTCTACAATTAAAAAAATGGATCACTCAATTTAGATCATTTTTTAGGGATACATGGTCAAAAGAAGAAGAGGTATTTTCGAACTTGAAAATCCGGGTACGAAAATGCTCTACAAAGAAATGAGATTTGGACATGGTTAAGCTTAAATTTTGAAGAAGAGGTACACATAAAAGTTATAGCCACTAAAATTTTACATGGTTTCAAAAAAAGAAAATCTTCATTTGGGTAAGAAATGAGAAAGATGTGGTAGAAGAAAAAGAAGGCAAAAATGAAGAAATGAAAGTGCTTTTTATAAGCAAGAAACAAATCAAATTACCTTAATACCCTTGGTCCTTTACCCTCCATCTCTTCTTGCTACATCACATGCCATGTCACCTTCATGTACCTCAATCCACAAACTTGTCCACACTTCCACTTGCTTAGCCAACATGAAATTAATGCATGTGTACTTATGTTTTCTTATGTTTCCTAAAGCATCTTTCATTTTTAAACATCTTTTTATTTTATATTTCATAAAATGTCACAACTTATATTCATAAACTTAAATATAAACATATACACATATTTTCTCAATGTGTTAACTTATTTATAAATTAGTTTATTTACACTAAAAAGTTCATAACATTTCCGACAACTTTTAGCCGACGAAAAGTCGAAAATTCGGAAAACGAATTCCGGTCACATTTTCGATTTTTCTTCGAACTATATACTTTTATAAACAAATTTAAAAAATTATTTCAAAATCATTATTTACTATTTAAAAGAGTTTCATTTTAACTATAAAATATATTATTTAAATATTTAAAATTAATTAAATATTCCCAAATCAGAGTGGTGAAATTCCGGGTCGTTACAATATTCCTTAAACAAAGATGTTATGTATAATACTATTAATATATGAAATAGATGAGATAAGATATGTGCATGTATTTATTGATATTCCTTAAGGTACGCACGTATACTTCGGCCATTGTGAAATGGTGGGTACGAATGAATGACATCTTTCGATTTATTGATATTCTTCAAGGTCAAAATGAGATTAGGACAAAGGCTATGGGTTAAGAGTTGTATGTGTTACAATCGATAAGGACTTATTCGGCGCATGCGGGTTGATGATTTGTTGATATTCCTTATGGTCAAAATCCTAAGACATGTGAGTCCTAATACCCACTTGAGAAGTCAATAACTTCTGTGTTTTGTCTTAGGGTTTTAGAGAAGTATAAAAATCTAGTGGGAGCTTGTTAGATAAATGAAATATAACATTTAACCTATCTAATAATACAAGAATATCTTATATGTGTATGTTAAACTAATCTACTTCGATAAATTTATGCAACTAATAAAGTTGATAAAATATTTATCAATTAAAATATACAAATGCATCGAATTAAGATTGACAAATATAAATATAAAATATACTTAGTAATGTTTGCATGTTGTTAATTGAAGTCCTATGCAAGTGCCTTATTATATAATTACTAAATACGTTGTAACCTGGTTGCCTATGTATTTGTTTTTCTAAAACCGTGTATTTCCTTCTATGAGTTTTGAATTCTGAAAGAAATAAGATAATATGGATATTTAATCGATATACGATCACATATAAATGTTATATGGTGAACGGTCATAATTTGTCATGCACGAAACCTCAATGAAATTAGTTTAGTCAAAATAATCATGTAAACCATAATACGAAGATCATGTAATCAATTTGATTGATTATAATAAGGATCTTGTTGTGTTAAATGTAACACTAGACCAAAAGTTATAAGATATGTATAAGAATTCGATCATTGAAATGTCAGTTTGATCACTTTATGTAAAGTGCAACTTATTCGATATCTTTAAAGTCAAGGATGACCAAATGCACTTTTGTAAAGAGTTCGTTATGATATTGTTGTAAGGGTTTCCTTTGAATTGTTCAATTGGTTAGAAAGGAAATCAAATGTATGAGAGTTTATGTAACCAAAGACACAATTGGGATGAAGAGAGTGAATGGTTACTTCTGCTTCATAAAGAAACATTATAAACAAGAATTGTAAAATAATAATAGGTACTTAACATTTGAATGAGAAATACGATTTCTATTCTGAAATGTAGTTTTATATAGAAATTTTTTTCTCTGAAATTTATTTCTTTGAGTTCAAGGTATTTGATTTGAAAACTCTCGACTGTAATCTGGTTACAATTGATGGAATAAATAGCATATATTAAGTGGTGAGTTAAAAGAGCTCCTATTTCGTACGCTATTATATTAATGAAGGAAATAGTGAAAGTATGCCATATAACACTTATTGGTCCCATCAAGTTACGAAAGTTGTTTTTTGTAAAACATACCAAACACTATTTATGAAATAATAACCGTCTTTTCAGTTTTGAGTATAAAATAGACATAGTTTTATTTCAATATGAATATTATGAATTTTGTTATAAAATAAAACTATTATTGTGATATTTGTTTTTATAAAAAAGTGATGAATTGAAAAATAATGAAGTATCTGAAATTATTTTTGAATTATAGACTAAGCCACAACTTTGAGAAATAATTCTTTGATCATATGATTATGAATCATATAGTACTAGTGAATTATATCTCAAACAATTAAGGGCAAATCACCCATTAAATGAGAGCGACATAAGAATTGACGAACTATTCGAATTGATACATATAGATGTATGTAATCATTAGGCTCATATACAAGAAAGAACAATAAAAGGTACATAGATATTTCTAAATTATAAGTAAACAATATACTACTGATTATTAATGATGTACTTATGTTAAAATCAGTTCTAGTTTGGTTGTTTAATACTCAATATTGGATTTGTAAATTATACCTTTTATAATAAGTATAAAGGATGTTGATAATGTTGCAAATGACATACACAAACACCATATTAAAATGTTTAATATGGATCATGTAAGATTGATTACTTATGCACTGGCAATAGGAATTATCATACGTGATGTATTGTGTACAATAGCATATTTAGCTAACGTATTTGATACATTAAGAAAATATCAACCAAATTAAGATAACTAAATGGTAGTTAGAGCATTCTCGAATATTTACGGAAATGCTAGAGAACTGTTTACAGAAACATTGAACTCCTTATAAAGGAGTATTCGAACCCAAATTGCGTAGGTGATATTGAGTATATTATGTCAATATTAGATTCAAGTTTAAACCTTTGCCATGGAGCTTTAAGTTAGAAATGTTCCAAACAAAAGGTTATGGCTAATTGGATGAAAAGGGTGAGTACATCACCCTGAATAGCGCCATAATAAAGGTAATGTATAAATGTAAATGCAAAAATTTATAACTGAGCTATGGTGGATTCCGAATATTGAGAATACTACATCATTGTTATATGATGTCAATGTAATGATAAGAGTTCACTAGAAGTCGTGAAACATATATTTGAAATAGTTCCACATGATAAAGGTAATTTATCGACATCAGAGAGAGTTGACGGACAAAGTAGAGTATTAAAACAACATAGCAGATCCATTCACAAAGGGACTGGTTCGATTAGTTCTCATCAAACCGAATGAAGAGATGTGATAGATGTTCCGTAATTGGCCCCAAGTGCAAGTATGAGATTAATAGAGTTAGGAGTATGCCCTAGGGGAATTTCTGTTTACTGTAAATTATTAACTTTGTAATGAAATCATGTTCGAAATAAAAGATATTTTTCTTTCTATTAAATATTTGATATAATGTCTTGTATTAATTATTTAATTAATTTAAGTGTTTAATAGAAAATCCATAAACGGCATGTTTTCTGATAGTAGTTATAATGTGTTGTAATCATGAGCAATTTATCATAATGAAAATAAATATATCATTTGAAATACTCATAGTCAAGATGTATCGAGACTGGATATCGATACATTCGTTGTAACTAGAGTACACAACGCTCTCCAAATGTTGGGTAGCATATTACTCATGGCCGATGGGGGCACCAAGGGGTTATGTACCGATAGTTATTAGATAAGTATGAAATTACTCATTCGATAGTTTTCTGTTGGTTAACATAACTGCGGTCAAACAGAAAATATCGATGTGATAATATTATACAATTATTTCAACTTGAGAATACTGTCGAACATCATGTGTAAACTTCGTTGTGATAATATTAAATCATGGCATGGATAGGGCTATAGATTTTGTACAATTGTCTGACGTCTGGATCGGTCCACTGGTATAAGGCGTCGGGTCCGTGTCCTTGCGATTTTCATTTAGGACATGAAATAATGTACGAAAAAATGTCCGTTCAAAAATATTTGATGTTTTACTATTGTTCGAACATTGTTCGTCCATTGTCTAACCCGTACGAACAATGTCCAAACTTAAAGCTTGTACGATCCGTGTTCATTCGAATCTTTTGCAGGACAGGACTAGGACACACCTCCATCCAGTCCGACCCATTTACGCCCCTAGGCATGTCGTCCATCGAATGACTATAGTTAAGTCGACTGGAAGCATTGGAAGTGAAACACTATTCAATAGAGAATTCGTCTCCTTGGTTAAATAAGTTAGTATCACAGTCAATTGAAGTCAACTCAAAGTCTCTGGTCAGAGTAGTTCGGTTAATGATAAATGTTATTATTGAACCAAGGACTTTGTTTTTTGATTATACAAGTTGAATGTGGACGATATTGGAATTTTGACCATTATCAAATTCCATAAGTCTTAATGTAGAATAGTTTTGATGAACATAATTAGTGTAAATAATTATCACTACCGGGGACCGCTTAAAATAAGTAAAATTAGATTTTTACCGAAACTATGTAAGTGATAGATTTGATCATAAATGTTACACTACTAGCTAAGGTGAAGTGTGAATGTTAATATTTGAATTGTCCGATATTAATCGCTGATCGAATTTACACCATAGAGTCACATAACCGAAATGTTGAATACTCCGACTACTACCCGACTTAATTAAATTATAATTATTATAATTAGTTAATATTTTGAAATATTAATTATAAAATTTTATTTTAATTGTGTTGATCTATATTGAAAATGATGCTTATAAAAAAGTTGTATACACATGTATCGATATCCGATAATGATGTACGTTTAAATTTAATTTAAAGGCAAATTATCTTATCAGGCTTGAAGTGGAATGGAGGCCCGTATAAGGGCATGCTATGGCCTGCTATACCTGGTAGGAGGAGGAGTTGAATTTGATTCACGTGGGGTTTGAATTGGTAGAGAAAATTGTGGATCTGGATCCACTTTTAGCTCCTTCATTTCTCTCCTATTTAAAATCCTTTAACCCCTCTCTTTTGCTTGCTCTCTACCATACCTTCTCTAACCGAAAAATATTAGGGTTCCTCCTCCATCGTTTCAAGCTTCAAAAGAACAAACTCAAATCAAACATCAATAAGATGCGTAGATCTTTCAGTCGTGTAGTGCTTTCTGAAAGAGTTTGGATTCTAAGTCGAAAGGGAGTCATATACACTCATCATTTAAGGTGTAATCTCTAGGCTATAAAAAGGCAACGCTCTTATTTACGTTTTATATATATGTTCATTATATGATTCGTGTATAGTTAAATCAAATATATTATCGTGAATCCTTATATATATGTATTGACCATTTGAAATATATATATATATATATGCAGATATATTGTTATTGTAAAATACACACAAACACATATGTATGTTCTCTCGGCCATGCTTTAAAAAAAATTCAAACTAAAAATGATCTAAAAAGAATTTTAAAAACAAAATTGATTTTAAATTAAATGAAACAAATATGTATTATATGTAATTTGTAGTTAAATTATAAATATATATTTTTTTGAAATTATATACATATACATATACATATATATTATTCGAATTATGCATATATTTTTTATTTTAAATATAATACACTAAATCAATCTTAATATATATTAAATATAATCGTGTGTGTTTGTATAATATGGATAAAATCGTATGCATTACAACGCATGTTTTCAAAATTTTTTTTATCAATTTCCTTACAAAAATCACTACTACAAATCTGCGATTTTCTGACATGCTTTTGGCATCGCTATGGCGTTGCTAAAATTTTTTAACGAGGCTAGAAGCGCGTCAAAGAAAAATTAGCGTCATTAAATGGTTTGGCATTGCTAAAACGTCACTAAAATGCCGTCGCTATGGCATCGCTAAATTTTAGCGACGCCATTGTGATGCCTATATTTTGATACAAAATATGCACCGCAATGGCATCACTATATTTTAGCAATGTCATTGCAACGCCTGCTTTCTAAAGCATGCAAACGTCACAATGGCGTCGCTAAAATTTAACAGCGCCATTGTGACGCCTATTATTCTAAAGCATAAGCAATGCAATTGTGTAGGTACACAACCATCCAATTTTTTCAATTCAACTATTCAAAATTTCAAAAATAAATATATCGTATGAATTGCACAAAACAGAGTGTATTTCACCAAAATCATGTATAAGATCAAACAAAGTATCGTCTGCGTATATCAGTATAGGTAAACATGTATAAGCAACAAGCCCCACCTAAGAGAGCGCAGGCGTGCGTATATTATGTATGTATGTATGTATATGTATGTATGTATGTATGTATGTATATGTATGTATGTGTGTGTATGTATGTGTATGTATGTATATATTTGTATGTATGTATATATATATATATATGTATATATATATATATATATCTGTGTGCGCGCGCGTGTATGTGTGTGTGTATATATGTATGTGTATATAACACACATATATATAAACGTTATAGGTAATCGTTCAAGCAGCAAGCATAATTTGTACATTACTATGGACGACTTAAAACACAAACATAGTCCACATTCATCATAGCTGACCTTTCTTTTATCTGAAATACAAACTAAAAGAGACTACTAGGCTTTTCGAATAGCTCAGCATTGTTTCTTTTTTGAAAATGGACCTCGTGGTATCTTCTGTAAGACTTCTGCATCCAAAACTGCATATTGCTTGTTGAATTCAAACTTTGCTTTCTCGACAAAAGCATCGACTTGGTCTTCGTACTTCTCATACATTGCAGGCAGGGTATATAGACCTAAAAACACTACAAAATGACAAAGAATGACGAGTTGAGTCAAACATTTGGATCGTCATAAATTTGTTTGGCCTTTCTAAAGTTTGGAGTTTGGAGTTCCAAAAGTTCCGACTTTTTTTTAATGGAAAACAAATGAAAATAATTTAGTTCAACGTTCAGAATTAAGGAAAATAATGCAATAAAACTACAGCACTATTTCAGTATAACACACTAAAGGGATACTAGTAAGGATTTAAGAGCAATCGAGTTAGACCCCAAAATGTTTTCAGATATTTAGCACAGAACTAATGTCATAATAGAAATGAACATTAAGAACATCCAAAGATTTTTATTTCAGAAGAGAACTTACCAAGATAACAAAGAGTAAGAAAATTAAACCAACCACCAATTCCAGAAAGAACCCACAAGCCACTAGTTACCTACACAATTGATAACAAAAATAGTGCATAAGAGGTTGGGCACAGCATGTAACAAGAAAGGAGAATAAATACTTACCATCAAAATTTTCTTCAAATCTTTTCCTGCAGCAATATAACGGAAAGTTGTAAACGCTTTTTTGACTTCATTTCTAACTGAATGAGTTACCCTTAGGAACTTTTCTTCAGACAATATGACTTCTGGAAAGTTTGGTGGGGTTCTGTTTCAAGAAAAGATTAATATGTGATCACTTGGGGTTCCTTTAAATAACTTTCAGATAGACAACTTTCCTGCTTTTTAAAAGCAAAATTGAAAAAAGTCAATGTTGGTATGGAGAAATAAAAGACTTTCAATGCTTATTTTTGACTCTACTTGAAGGAAAATAATTCAACAAAACTGAAGAATACATTTTTGAATATAAAAAAACAATTAAAAAAATGTAAAATCTCTTTTACTTTCGATTGCCAAATATTTGTTTAGGGAATCAGATAGGACATCGATGAACAATTCTTGATACAAGTGTTGAGTTCAGTGTGTATTTCATCATAGAAAAAAGAAATGCATGCCTATTCTTGATCAAACGAAGTGAATTGCACAAAATAATCTTACACTGCCAAAGTAGCGGTCTAATATCTTAGCATAGCGATGAATAGATGGACATGCACAAGAAAACTGAAGCTCTGGAAGATTTTGAAGTATTTCAGATTTTATTTCGCCTCCTTCAATCTCATATGCATCCAAATCACCAAGCTTACCCCCAGACTTGGATTCTCTTTCAACTATCTGTAAAAAGGCATCCAAAATGAGCCCTGGTTTTTATTTTATTTTATTGAAACAGTAATATAAGTTTACACTAACAAAATACAAGGTATCAACACCTCAGGTGATAGTATTGTTGGCACTGTTTGTAAAACGTTTGTAAAATCAAATAAGAAGAAAATGATAATTCATATTATTCAGCAAAACAAGACGGCTGAGCAAAAGAGAGATTGATTACATTAGGGTTACAGGGATAGGTTTATATAGATAGAAAGCATAAATAATAAAAGGCTAAAAAGCCCAAACAGGAAATGGATCAATATGCTAACATCCCCCCTCAAACACACGATGGTACGGCAAGAAGCATCGAGAGTTTGCCAATGAAAAATCTATGACGGTCGATAGTGTGAGCCTTCGTGAAGAAATCAGCAAGTTGCGTCGATGACGAAGTAAAAGGCAGAGAAATAGTTCCATGCAGCAAGTGATACCGAGTGAAATGACAGTCAATCTCAATATGTTTGGTGCGCTCATGAAAAACAGTATTGTGAACAATTTGAATAGCGCTCTTATTGTCACAATACGTAGGAGTGGGAGAAGAAATAGAAACACCCATATCCTCCAACAGCCAACGTAACCAAATAATCTCAGATGTAGTGGAGGCCATAGCACGATACCCTACCTCAGTGGAAGACCGAGAAACAACATCCTGTTTCTTGCTCTTCCATGAAATAAGGGAATCACCTAAAAATATACAAAAGCCAATTGTGGATTTTCTATCCGTTGAATCACCAGCCCAATATGCATCAGAGAAGGCACGAAGCTCCAAAGATGAGGTCGATGGGAACAAAAGACTCTGGTAAAGTGTTCCTTGCAAGTAACGAAGAATGCGCATAACAGCAGCCCAATGAACAGAGGTAGGGGAAGATACGAACTGGCTAACAATGTGAACAGCATAGGCAATATCTGGACAAGTGATGGTCAGATATACAAGGCAACCAACAATAGAACGATATAAAGTGGGATCAGAAAGAGGACTCCCATCGGTCGGAGTATATCGGGCATTTACCTCAAGTGGTGAATCAACATGACGTGTATCAGTAAGACCAGCATGATGAATAATGTCAGTAGCATATTTGGACTGGGAAAGAAGATAGCCTTTTTCTAAGAAAGCTACTTCAATGCCTAAAAAGTAACGTAGATGACCCAAATCCTTCATATCAAAACAACGAGACAATGTGGCTTTAATGCTCACAATACCATTACTATCATCACCTGTAATGATCATATCATCTACATATAGTAGAAGAAGAATACGGCCTGCAGAAGTCAATCTGACAAAAAGTGCTGAATCATGGGGACTAGAGGTAAAACCAACTGATGTAACAACATTCGAAAATCTCTCATACCAAGCACGTGGTGCTTGCTTAAGACCATATAGAGCTTTCTTAAGCCTACAAACCTGACTTGGAGCATGAGAAACACCAGGTGGAGCAACCATGTAAACTTCTTCCTTAAGATCTCCATTAAGAAAAGCATTTTTAACATCCATTTGAGAGATGTCCCACTGACGACTGGACGCAACAGCAATAAGAACCCGAACAGATGTCATCTTAGCCACAGGAGCAAATGTCTCCTCATAATCCATGCCATACTCTTGGGCAAATCCTTTAGCAACTAGACGAGCTTTGTATCGCTCAATAGAACCATCTGACTTGGTTTTAATTTTATATACCCATCGACAACCAATAGTTTTCTTCCCAGTAGGAAGGTATACAAGATCCCAGGTACCAGTTTGTCTAAAGCAGACATTTCCTCAGACATAGCACGTTGCCACACAGGAGAACGAACAGCCTCCGAGTAAGAAGAAGGCTCATAGAAAGTGTCAATGGAAACAAGAAATGAAGCAAAAGCCCGAGAGTAACAAGAGTAAGCAAAATCTGATTGAGTAGATTTACATGTGCGAGTGGGATAGCGAGGTTGAACAGGATCTGTCATCACAGGAGGTGTTTGAATAGTCGTAGTAGCAGGGGATAAAGTGTCACCTGCAGGAGGAGGAGGAACAGAGTGTATGGATGACGGTGTATCAATGGTAAGAGGTGGTGAATCAGAGGAGTTATCAGCAGGAAATGGATCAATGTGAATAAGATCAGACCTAGTCATACTATGAGGACTAGCTGGAATAGAGTAGAAGGGAATATGCTCAAAAAAGGAAACATGACGAGAAACATACAGTTTATTTGAAGAAGGATCATAACAGCGATAGCCTTTTTGTCCAATACCATACCCAAGAAAAACACATATAGCAACACGTGAAGATAATTTTGTACGCTCTACGTGTGGATGAAGAACAAAACAAGTGGAACCAAACACTTTTAGGTGAGAGTAATCAGGAGTTTGACCAAACAACTTGGCATGAGGAGAAATACCAGAATTATGAGAAATCGGGATCTTATTAATAAGATAAACGGAAGTAAGAACAACTTCTCCCCAAAACTCTTTTGGAACGCTAGCCGAAAGAATCATAGAACTGGCAGTTTCAACAATGTGTCTATGTTTTCTTTCAGCAACACCATTTTGTTGCGGGGTATCAGTGCAGGAAGACTGATGCAAAGTACCATCAGCCGTGAATATGTTAGAAAGGTCTCCCTTAGTATATTCCCCCCCTAAATCAGAACAAAAGCATTTAACAATAGCAGAGTGTTGTGTTTTAACATATGCTTGAAAGGAGGTATATATATCAATAAACTCAGAACGACGTTTCATCAGAAAAACCCAACAATAACGAGTATAGTCATCGATAAAAGAGACATAATATCTGCACCCACCTTTTGTGGGGATGGGTGCTGGACCCCAAACATCAGAGTGAACTAAATCAAAAGGTGCAGTGGAAGTAGAAACACTTTGATTAAAGGGTAAAGCAGAAAATTTTCCAAGTTTACAACCACTACAATCTAAAATATCATGAGAACGTAAATCTCCCAAAACACCAGAATTACACAAGAATTTAAGGCGAGAGCTTGAAATATGACCAAGTGTAGAATGCCACAAATAAAACTTAGAAGACAATGGAGTTAAATGAAAAGAAGAAAGGTCAATACTAGCAGCAGCAGCATGACTTGGGATGTGCAAGTCATCCAAAACATAGAGACCGCCCTGCCTACGGCCTGTCCCAATCAACTTCTTGGAGTTGGGATCCTGCACAGAGCAAGTGGTAGAAGAAAAATGAACAAGATATCCAAGATCACAAAGTTGTCTGACCGACACAAGATTCATAGTTAGTTTAGGAATGCAATAAACATTTGGGAGGGAAACGTGTGTGGTTTGAATTGTACCGATTCCTGTTAATGGCAAAGGTGTGCCATCAGCAGTCAAAATAGAAGGTGAGCAAGAATCAAAAGACATAGATATAAATGATGAACAATCATGGGACATATGATATGAAGCACCAGAATCCAAAATCCACAAAGGAGAATTCAAACCTGACATGGAGGGAGCTGACATGGCAAAGTGCTGAGACTGAGGAGCAGTCATGTTTTGAGACAAAGACTGGCTAGCAAGGAACTTCTGAAATTGCTCTGCAAGAGAGTCCATAGAGGAATCCACAACTGATTCACCAAAAGGATGTACCAATGCAGCAGTCTTAGGCTGGGCGCTACCACGTGACTGTCCATGTCCTTGTGTAGTAGAGAAGGACTGTTGTTGGCTACCACGTTGTTGCTGTTGTGATCTATCACCTGGCTTAAAACTTTGATTTTTTTGACGAGCCAATAATTCAGGACATTGATTTTTCCAATGGCCTGGTTGTTTACAATAATTACAATCACGACCATTCTTGATATTTATCTCGTTGCGTTGAGATGGGATTGGTAAAATCCCTGTTGCAAAAACAGATGCAGAAGAAGTCTATGCAACTTTCTCAGTTTGAGACTTCAAGCGAGTTTCTTCAGCTAATAATTCATGTAGAACAGAATCAACAGAAGGTAAAGGAGTGCGATGTAGGATGGACGCACGACAATGCTTGTACTCTGGTCGAAGAGCCATCAACAATTGAACAAGACGTTGTTCCTCCCTACGAGCGATATATGGAGCAAATGACCTAAGCTCAGCAACCTCAGTCATAGCCAATTGATCCCAAAGAGCAGTAATTTCAGAATAAAAATCTTGAATATTTCGATCATTCTGAGACAATGACCGAATATCAGCCTCTAATTGATATTGAACAGCAAAGTTAGAACGCACAAAAAGTCGCTCCAAATAGTCCCAAACTTGCTTAGCAGTATCATACTTAGCCAATTGCAAACCAATTTTATTCTCAACAGAATTATTAATCCAAGTGATGATCTTTGAATTGCTGGTATCCCATTTCTCCATCGATTCAACATTAGCAGCTTCAGGAGCCACAATAACACCAGAAATATATCCCCACATCTGTTTTCCTTTCAGAAATTTTTTCATGACATAACTCCAATAAGAATAGTTTTTTTCATCTAAACGAACACTAATGGCCTGTAATGAATCATCACCTCCTGCCATATTTTGAAGTCAGCAACTGCTTCAGGTCGAGACAAGCAACTGCTTCAGGTCGAGCCTGGTATCAAATGGGCTAGGGTTTCGGGGAACTAGGGTTTTGGGACAGGGAGATCGGCAACTACTTCTAGGGTTTCGGCAGAGAGATCGGCAGGCTAGGGTTTTGGCAGGGAGATCAGCGGGCTGGGGACTAGGCTGGGGCAGGGAGATCAGCAGGCTAGGGCAGGCTGGGCACCCTAGTTTCGGGGAACTAGGGTTTCGGCAGGTGCTAGGGTTCAGGGCAGCGACGAGGCAGGCTAGGGTTTCGACAGGCTAGGGTTCGGGGCAGGGTTTCGGCAGGCTAGGGTTCGGGGCAGCGACGAGGCAAGCAGGCAGGAAGACAAGGCAGCGACGATACCAGGCTAGGGTTTCGGGCTGAGACAGGAAGACAAGGCAGCGACGAGGCAGCGGGCAGAAACAGGAACGAGGCTCTGATACCATGTAAACGTTTGTAAAACGTTTGTAAAATCAAATAAGAAGAAAATGATAATTCATATTATTCAGCAAAACAAGACGGCTGAGCAAAAGAGAGATTGATTACATTAGGATTACAGGGATAGGTTTATATAGATAGAAAGCATAAATAATAAAAGGCTAAAAAGCCCAAATAGAAAATGGATCAATATGCTAACAGACAAAAGAGTGGAACCTATTGTAAACAATCCTTAGTGCATCAAATTTGATATTTTTGAGGATATCATCAGCAAGCACCGAAACCTGGTTGTGGGAAATAAAAGGAAAAACGTAATAGGACAATGTCCAAGCCTATGGCTATGAATAAAGATAATGGAATCTTGTATGGTGCATTTTGAATTATATTTTAAGCATGTGAGGCACTTACTAAGCATGTAGATAGAAAAAGCAAATAATATGAGTTATTAACATGATTAGTGATCACTCAATCGCAAGGGAAAAAGTATTGGAACAAAAGTCTGATTAATGGAATTTAACCTCAAGAGGAGAAACATGCAAGAAAAGTAGAAGCTTTGATCAACAAAATAAAATTAACCACGGAAAAAATATATTTGCTAGCTATGTCCAAGTAATAGATAAATATAAACTTGAATTTAGAAATCCAAAATAGAAAGAAGTGAAGAAAAGCAATACAATATCCTTAGCTGAAAAAGATAATTATGACGAAGATGGGCTAATTGTATTAAATGCCTTGTTGGGCCTAATTTTAATTTTACCCGTAAAGGCTTAGTTAAATAGCATGAATTCAAAATTTTCGTAAAACCATAGCATTTGATAAATAACTGTGAAACGAAGTACCGTGATTTTTGTTAAAGAAATGTTGTTGTCTAAATATGCGTGCAAAAGAACAAATGATCAAACCTGAGTGTAATTTAGTGGAATCTTATGCAACTCAGTAACATTCATTGCAATGCTCTTGTGTGAATCACGCATCGACTGAACCTTTCCCGTCTCTTCAAGTATGACATACTTGTTCTCTTTTATAGGACTTAATGCAAAATAATTACTAAATGATTGTTTGACAATAGCACAATAATTCTCCTTTTCAGGTCTTTTATATATGTGTATGTGTCAAGGTTCAAAATTCCGTTTTCGTTTCTGTTCCAGCCATTGATAATTTTAAAATTTCCGGTTCCGTTCCGGAAATTCAGAAAGTTCGTTTTAATTCCCGGTTTCTAATTCCGGTATTTTTTTTCTTCTTTAATTTGCTATATACGCTAATAAATATTCAATTCTGTCATAAATTTATAGTAATTTTTTACATTACATATAAAATACACACTTTAATTAAAAATCCATTATGTAAAATTCTGTACTGTTCATTTGAGATTTCAAAACTTTGATCAATTTTGAAAATTTTGAATTTTTTATTATGATTCAATGTAAATTAACAAAAGCATAACAACTTTTTTTACGAAACTACATGATTCCTTCTCCATTTATTTATTGTCCCGATTAAATTTTTTTTAATTATTATATACTTGTTGTATTTTTTATAAGTTCTTTTTCAATATTTGAAAAGCAAATCCAGAATTTAGATCGGAACTGGAATTTTGATCGGATTCCATTCCGGTTATGAGCGGAACCGGAATGGAATCACCGGAATTCCGCCGGAATTTCAAACCAATTGTATATATGTATGTATTTATGGGTTCGAGAGTACATGTACTCTGTCCTTCCAGTACAAAGTTTTGTCTAATAACAAGGTAAAGGTTTTCCATGGTTTTATGAGCATTATCTTAATTGGAAACAAAAAGGAATAAAGCAACTCACAAAAATCCATACAATTTCCAATTGGAAAGGCAATAATGTTATTGTCTACAGATTTTTATATTGACAGCATGCGGATTGGAAAACAAAATTTGGCATTATTGGCATATGGTAACAGAAATTAATAACATTGTATAAATTGAGCAAAATAAATTCCTCACTAATAGTTTGCCTTTCTATATTTTCATGAATGTATTTGAATAATAATTATAAATTTGAGAGTTACTAATATAAGTATATGTTACATATAGAAATTTGATTGTATACAAAATAATATCCATATACATACATCTACGCGTTTATATATATATATATAAACATATATCTTCAGACATAGACAGAGAATTAATCGCCATAAATTCCTATAAGCACAAATACGATAGAAGTTTATATATTCATGTACAAATCCTCATATCACCTTAATCGCCATAAATCCGATACACATATAATCATATTATTCACAAATGAGCTATAGTACCTCATATTTGTATATACACATAATTGTATAGACAATAGCAGAGTTTTTTTTATCACACAGGCACCGCAGATAGATCGGCATCACCTCTGTCAGGCTCAACATTTCGCCTCTTTCAAGCCAGTTACTTGCAGCGCCATTGATTACATGTCAGTTCACTTCAACAAACTGCAGTAACTTACAGTCGCGCATTAGTGCTGCAGTCCCCAACCAGTTCGCACTCATGGATAGCACACTCTGCTTTTGTCTGATGGGTCGATTCAGCTTTTCCCACTCCACCAGGTCGCACTCTTCAGCACAACAGGCTTGCAGTCCCAAACCTAGCTGCCTATTTTCATTGATGTTGTTGGACTGATTCAAGACCAAGTGCAGCCCATAACTGATGTTGCATCTCATTTTATATCAACGGCAGCAACCTGGCATGTAACATCAGCAGTTCCGCCCTTTGCATCACCTTCTACGATCTCGCATCTTTCAACTCCTGACATGTAGCAACAAAAGCTCTTATGTTTCACTCCTCGCCTCAGCCCCATGATCACACGTCCATCAGATCAATCACATTAAACAACAGCCAGGCGATGCAACCCACTGTAACTCCATTCTCTCCGCGAGTGTTATTTCATCAAATAGCTGATTCTACTAATGCAATGAATTGTAAACATATTATTTTGTTTATTTTTACTTCTGCCATTTCGTTGATCATCATTGTGATGATCCTGCATATTTGTAATAACTAATTCTCTGCAAACATTTGTACGGATTTTGATTTTTGTTTAATAAAATATGAGTGCTCTCCTCAATGGAGGACCGCTCTTTCATAAGAAAAAAATCTCATAACAGCAAAAGGTAAAAAGCATGACCTAACAAGCAACCAATTCAATCTCCTTCTCTATCATGTGAGAACAATCAAAGCTACCAGCGGACCATATCGTTATTATTATCGAACTGCACTAACTCTTAGCTGTAAATTACCATGTTTTATTTGACTCAATCATTAAATTTTCATCATCCCTGCCTTTGATTATGCCTATAGTATATAGAAAACACGGTATTTTATATTCATAGATTTTAGTTAGTTGATATAATATAGTACTGTCTATGTATCATTCCAAGACATTGATATCATTCACATGGTTGTTGCTTCTTTCCGTTTCTATAAATATTATACTTACATACTTATTTTTCTTTATTACTGTATGTACCGATATTTTCAATGATTGTGTGATGATATACCATGGTTAAGTGAAGTTTATTCTTTGAAATCAACTATGTTTAAATACATCATTATCACTATATATATCTTCGTATTATACCATTTATTGTACACCCATTCAAATAATAAACTTGAATTCTTAATTTCAATTACACATTCGAGAAGCCAACTTGCAAACTACAAGGACGAAAAGGCTAGAACTTACCAGATCTGAAACTTGCAAACTACGAAGACGCTGCTCCTTCATCCCATCCACGACATTCAAACTTTCCAGATCTAGAACTTCGAAGACAAAAATAATGAAACTTGCAATTCGATTTTAGACCTAGGACCCGACTGGATATCGGACCATCATGGAAGTTTAATAATTGAGAAGGAATGGCTGGGCATAGGCAAGGAACTCAATCGAAGGACAACGAAAAGGAGAAACGAGGACTGTTAAACTTAGGGGTTCAAATTTTTTTATGAAAATTTCATCGAAAATTAATTAGACATATTTGGTGACGTATGTCTATGGATAATAGGCTGTGGAACATGGTAAAGATTGATGACGGGGAGGCTTCTAAAACGTTGGATTGGATTTAGATTAACGGACATGAGTTTATTTGAGCGTGAGTAGTTGATTGATGCCAGCTAAATGAAGTACGACGTCACAATGGCGTATTCTATTTTCCGGATACAATTTTGTTCACACTTTTTTTTAGGTGTGAACAAAACACTTTCCCCTAATTGGAGGAATTTGGTGGGTCACATATGGGACCCCCCTGAATTCCTTCAATAGGGGACCAGTGTTTTGTTCACACCTAAAAAAAAAGTGTGTACAAAATCGCTCTCCTATTTTCCATGTCATTGTGATGCCAAAAGGGTTTTAGTACGACGTCATAAAAGAATCAGTAAATATCAATGCCTTAGTTATGTCTTAGTGACGTCCAGAACTTTAGTAATGCTGCTCTGTCGCCACGTCACAATGGCGTTGCTAATTGCTATCAGAAATGAATCTTTCATCTAGTAGTATCTTTATTTCAAGGTGATTTTATGCATTAAAATCGAGTATAGTATTATCAACAAATAAAAAATTAACTATGATTAAGAGAATTGCTGTGAACCAACCATCAAGTGTATCTTAAGAGTAAACAAAGATAGGAAGAAAAATCTTAAGTAGTTCAAAAACTTGGGCATGAAAAACATACCAACATATAGGCCACCCGTAATATAAGTCAAAGAATTTCATATCCAAATTTTTTTAGATTACATATGCTACAATGAGAGTTTCTTAACGTTGAGTTTGAAACTCTGATGTACTTATTATTCTTTCTAATTGTAGGTAATTATTCTTAGCTACATTATGTTTACTCATTTCACATGGAAGTTCGTGTTTAATTGATATCAAATGTTATTGTTTCTCTCCACAAATTATTTTCGTGATTATACAAAACAATTTTCTATTTTTCCACAATTTTCCTTTTCAATTCTCTCAATAACATTTCTCACGCAATTTCTATTTTTTGTGTGCATTAAATAAAGTATAAAACGATTACGAGTCTTCATGTTTCCCCATAAGAAGGGTACAAATTGGACAATAAGAGCTGTTACCTTTAATCAATTAATAGAAAGTATTAAAGCAATAAAAAAACACATTAAGTACTTTGAACAAAAGTAATACAATTAAATGTTTTTCTCATTATTTAAAAGTTTTTATTGTTAGTTGGAGAATGATATGAGATTATGTTTACGAACTTTTTATTTGCCTTTGAATTGTAGAGGATGATGCCGAAGAACTGATAGAAAATAAAAGGTAGGAAAACAATTATTTACCTCAATCAAAGAAATAAAAAATATGAAGAAAGTTAAAAGGTTGAAATAACTTGTCATATTTTAAATTTTAACAGGGACTAAAAGCAAAAAGGAATAGGTGAGATATGTTTAAGTTATTGTCCTGAGCCTTTTGATAAGCCTTTTGTGAGGCCCGAGTCTACAAAACAAGTCGAAATATGTTTAAGTTATTGCGTAACTTTTATAAAGATTAAGCAGTAATTTCTACAACTTGGTTAATTTTAGAAATTACCGGCTGATTGTCGTAGCCATAGCGATCCATAACGGAGTCGAAGGTAGCATCCTCCTCATCAGTGTCAATTGCTTCCGTCCCGAATGCTCAAGCATCTGCACACTTGCTTGCTTAAATCTTTCCTGCAACGCAAAATTAAATACAGTTCAATAGTACATGACATTATTATAATATTTATAACTAATTAATTAAAACGATCATTATTAATAACTTATAACTTAAAATATACATACATTTGCGACGTATGCTTTATCATCATCATGCCAGGCATACGTCATCGATCCTTCATCGTCGGTCTGACTGATAGC
Organism: Allium fistulosum; assembly: GCA_030737815.1. Taxonomy (NCBI): domain Eukaryota; kingdom Viridiplantae; phylum Streptophyta; class Magnoliopsida; order Asparagales; family Amaryllidaceae; genus Allium; species Allium fistulosum. The sequence continues at coordinate 188,688,993 of CM060902.1, read as the reverse complement.
ATGGGTAAGTGCAAATACGTCCATATATAGATAGGAGCCCCACACACTTTTTCCTGCAATAATTGGTGTATATTATTGTTGTTCGTACAAATTTATATAAAAAATGTAATAACTGTTCGTAATTGCAATTAATCAATTTATCAGGTCCTCGCGATGATGCTGAAATAATATTGAGCCACCACGGTGTGTAATTGGATTTTTCTGCATGTTCCCCGAGTTCTTGTCCGACTCCACCTGCAAATTAAAAATTAAGATTATTTTTTACAGGTATAAATTATGTATTCTCTACTGAACACATTAAGGTGATATCTGATAGACTTACCCTAAATTTATCTCTACTCCACCATGCGACCCAAGCATCCCATACGCTGATGTCCATCCAGCTTGGCTTCTTCCAAATTTTCTGATGGTAGACATCGTATTCCGGCAATTCTTTGCAACTTTAGAGTTCCAGTGGCGCTGGCAAAGAGAAACGTCCTCCTCTTGTAGGTCTACCGCTCCCGTATATATGTTAAAAAAATATAAGTTATATGTTTATACTTAGTCAGCAAATTATAAAGTGATTATATTTAATGATATATAATTTTACACTAATCAGGAAGTCCTACCAGATACTCTCCCGTACATGCGCCAGGATCCTACTCCATTTCGACCAGCACGTAGTCATACGGCTCATGTATGCCTGCAAAGATATGCTGAGAACTATATTTGAAGGCTCAAGCTTAAAACTCTTGCATTAAATATGATACAGACAAATTATGACTAATATATCATACAAATATTTATAATGCTGAAGTAAATTTAATACTTACGAGCAATCTGTTTTCGGTAGCAATCTAACCACTGTACGAGGCGCCTCCTGCGACGGGTCGCTGCCATCACCTCCGCTGCGAACGGTCCCTCTCTGAGACGAAGAGGGGGAATCGGACTGCGAAGAACTTCGATGCCTAAAGAAAGACATCTATAAATCCAGTCATATACATATTATTTTATCATGGCAAAACATATCATTCAATAAATATATCAAGATTTAACATCAATAATCGCATATAACATGCAAAAAATGTAACATCAATACTCCCATAAATTACATTTTTTCAACATGTATACTATTAAATCAATCTTCGTCGTTTTCTGATTCAGACTCGGTCTCGTACTCTATATTGTTTTCCTCCGTGGTCTCAAATGCTTCTACTAATACATTTGATTCATCATTTAGAGGTCCAAAATCGGTTTGATCATCTGTCATTGTAATTTCACCATTTTCCTCGATCGCTTGATACGCTTGTTCGTTTGGAATATTCTTTCCATCAAACGTAAATCTTGCATTCATTTTAAAAACTGCCGACCAATCTTCTTTATCTCCTTTTAGAGATGGATAAGGAGCATAATAAACTTGTAAGGCTTGTTTTGTTAGTATAAACGGATCGTACTTATGATAACGTGAAGTATGCTTTATTTCAATAATATTATGTTGATTCCAAAACCTAGAACATTACTGAACCGGTTGCATCTAAACAAATAAACTTCTTCCGTAGGTTTGGGAAATATATTAATTGCAAAACCTGAGTTAACATGTCGTAAAAATCATTTATGTGATCATTTGGATCATCACCACCTTTAACATATACATCGGTATTGTTAGTTAATTTTTCAGCCCCATATTCTTTGGTGTTGAATTTATATCCATTGACAAAGAATATTAGATATGTCTTGACTATTCCTTTTGATCCCATCGTAAGATATTTCAATCCTTCGCCGACCACACAATTTACTGGATTATATATGTGGTTAAAAAACCAAGTAGCAAATTTTTGCTGATATCGCCGCTTGGATGTTGTGATTCGTATATACTGCATATATAGATAATATATTGCATTATAATTAATACACACATGTATTATTCAAGTAAATAATTTTAGATGTGTTATTTAATAATACCTAACAAATGGTGCAACTTCTGCAAAGTTAAGAAGAACATATGGGTGAGCTACATGGTAATCTCTGCCATCTAACCATACTTCCACACATTTTCTAACAGGGCGTCCCTACTGTCTAAAAATAGATAGCACCGATTCAGAAGAATCTTGTTCAATGTCCTCATCATTTTGCGTAGCACTTTCAAAAGATAAGTTCACATGGTTACTGAAATAATGAGAGAAAAAGAATGAAGTTTCTTCTTCGATATATGATTTGCATATCGAACCTTCAACTCGTGCTTTTTATTTCACTTTTTCTTTATATGATTTATGTACTTATTAAGAATAATTATAATTAAATTTTATTACATGTAATTAAAATAAAATTTAACATACTCAATATTAATACCTTTCAAACAGATACATCCATCCATATTGCATAGGACCTCAAAGACGTGCTTCAAATGGAAGATGAATATGTAAATGCTCCATTACATTAAAGAAACCCAAAGGAAATATTTTCTCCAGTTTGCAGAGCAGTATAGGAATTTCTTTCTCAAGTTTACGTAGACGATCAACTTTTAACGTAGTTGAACAAAGTCCCTTATAAAGCAAACTAAGTACTGTTACAACCGTCCAAATTTTTGTGGGCAATAGTTCTTTGAAAGTGATGGGTAACAAATGTTCCATCATTACATGACAGTTATGACTTTTCATCCCACTTAGTTTACCATTCTTACAGTCGACACATCTATGAAGATTAGAGAAAATCCCATTAGGAAACCTTAATCCTTCCGCCCACTTTAACTTGGTTACTGTCTAGCTCACAGCATGCTTTGAGTTTTTGTGTGTCATTTGGCTTCATATGAAGCTCGGGACGATTTCATATTATCTCTATATCATGTCTTGATTTCAAAATCATCTTTAGTCTTTCCTTTAACATTCAAAACTGTGTTAAATACATTATCGATCACATTTTTCTCATTGTGCATCACGTCGATATTATGATGAATTAGGAGATTTTTTCAATAAGGCAACTCCCGAAATATACTTTGTTTGCATCAATTATGAATCGTCAATTTACCTTGAATTTCAATTTGTTCGCCAATTTCATGTATCTTTGGATAATCCTTTACAAGGTCATAAATATCTTCGCTTGACCAAATCGTTGGTGATCGCAAGGTCTCAAGTCTATTACTTGAAAAGCTTTGATTTCATCGCGCAGTATTCTGCAGTTACTGATAGTTGAGTACCGCTTGTACAACCATCCCGAAGGAGTTTTTTAGTAGCATCCAATAAATCATAAAAAAAATTTGCTCCAATACTTGGTTCTTCTTCGACATTAACATCGTTACCATCAACTTCAACAGTAGGGAACATTGAACATGTTACATCTTCAACCATATCTTCTATGAGATTTGTTGGAACAATTTCAGTATCCACTTCCTCCTCCGAATGTACGGGATTAGGTGCTATAAGTTCTCCATGACGATCCCACGCCAAATAATTCGGCACGAAACCATATTGGCGCAAATGAACTATTACCATATTCGGTATCAAATGCTTCAATAATTTTCACTCACTACATAGATTACGAATTTCTTTGTCGTTCCCATTAGTACTTAAAGAGAATTCAATAAAGATGTGTACACCGTTATGAAAATGTTCACTTATTAAGTCTCCAATTTCTCTTCTTTTTTGGTACATCCCGTTCCGATCGATAAAATAATTGACCATTTTTCCTACTTTAAAACATAAAAATATATTAATCATTTACGTATTGACATTTTATTTTTCAATTAAATCATACATTTAAATTTTCGCAAATATATAATATTATTCTATTTTAGTTTATTTCAAACGGATTTACACAAATTATTATATGAATATAATCTACAATTTTTAGGTTATTATTTTACACTTTGATGGTTGGTCATTCTACTTCCCATTACAAACATAGTAGTAATTATATTTTGTAAATCATTTCATTTTAAACGATTCAACAAAATTTCGGTAGCACTTCCCCTTTGTTTCCTATATCGTACACATATGAATGTACACAATGAACAAAAAGGAAGTGTTGTCGAAATTTTGTGAACCATTTAAAATGAAATTATTTACAAAATATAATTATTTTATTGTGTTTGTAATTTGTCCAATACAGAGACAAATCCGACAAATATTGTATCGGATGAATACAAGTATCCGTTCTGTGATAAAAACGAATATTCAAATAATCATATACAATACTTATCAAACGGGGCCAAAAATTATCTAAGGATTTATCAAAAGTAAAATGTATAATACAACATTTTTTACAATAATTTATTTACATTCTAAGAAACGCATACACTATGTAATGACCCAGTATTTCGAATCATTCGCATCCACACATGTCGAACTTGAATTGTTCAAAATATCAGATTGTTAATTTATATTTGGCAAAACTCAACATATACAGTAAATAAATCAGTCACAGAATCACAGACACATAGTATTACAACAATAAGCAGCGAAATAGATAAATAGTAGTTCATGAAGCTACTATAAAACATCAGGTCTGAAACAAAATACAACAGAATCTCAAATACAAACGAATCTCTAATACATAAGCAACTGACGAGTTTGAACATAAATGACTGGAATAAGCTGAAATAACCGAAAGCTGGATAGATAGATCTTCAAGCAAAGCTCCAATCTCCAAAGGTGAGTCTCAAATGCTGTGTCACTCAGTCTGACCAGAGCATAAAGCAAAACACGAAACACTCGAGTCAGGATTAACATTCTTATATCGGTAAATTTAACTCAAGTGAAATGTCAACCGAATACAAGTAACTTAAAGGATGCTTGGGATTTCCATCCTCTAAGGATCCGTGGAACTATCTACTATATAGTAATATACGCTATTATAATATGTCTATAGTAAAGTAAACTATTACAATAGCGTTAAGCCGTTACCCATATTCCCCTTAACACATTTTATATATTTCCATAGTCTATACAGTACAGTAACTCCTCCGTAAAATGGAGGCTATCAAAGGGCACTCTATAGGTATGGTACAAACCAAACTCGTAGAAGGTGCGATAGGGCATGCGATAAGGCACTCGAGGCAATGCCACGGTAGATATACCTTTTGCACTCTCGAACTGGTGGTAACGCATAGCAGCTATAACCGCCCACCTCGTGACACACTCCCAAATCAAAGGTGCACCCAATCAAATCACAAAAGCAATAGAATGGTATCGATGAAATGTGCCCGATAGGGGGAATGACCCCACTTGGCCCGGTATAGCTCCTGTTTTAGCCACATCAAGCCGACTCACGGGAGTCAGGGCTACGTTAATACCTCATATAGAATCGCCGCCAACCATCCTACTTCGTTTTGGAATCTCCACCACGTGCACAGTTGTTAAAGTGGTTTTTGGTATTGGCAGAGAGTATGACAATATCCGATCCCGGTCTCTTTAACAACCAAATGCTTATTTCACACCATGGTCATTTCATTTCAAATAGTTCATACTTCATATCAAAATATCATATTCTTTTCAAAACTATATCAATTCGATATCATTATTCACTTTAAATAATATTCATTTCCAGAATCGTAACACTTTCAAATTTATAACACTTTCGAAACCATAACAATTTTGAAATCATAACACTTTTGAAATCCTAACACTTTGAAATCATAACACTTTCGACTTAAACAGTTTAGATATTGAAAATAGTATATATATTAAAATAGTTATAAATTAAAATAGTTTATATATTAAAATAATTTATATATTAAAATAGTTATATGTATTAAAATAGTTTATATATATTAAAAATACTTTATATAATAAAAATAGTTTCCTCCAATTTCACAAATCGATTCAAATCAGTTTAAATTCCAAAATTCAATTTAAATCAATCACTGTTCAACACTTTCAATTTTAAAAGGTTAAGGTTCAATTCAAATTCTCAATAAACCATTTCAATTTTTTATCAATTTTAAATCTAGGTTTGAACTACACTTCAATTCCAATAAGATTCAAAGTTTAATTTTTCAAACATTTATAATATAAGTTTCATTTATATCTCAATTTTAATTTTATTCAAACGGGAAAATATTCACTTAATCATTTTAATAGCAATTTATTAAAATCTCAAATCAATATTTAATATTCAGTCTCAATTTTATTTAAAGTTGAGAATATTCATTTAATCGTTTTTATCAAATCAAGTTATAAATCATACCTTTCAAAATCCCAAAATCAATAAATTTAAATCAATTCTTATTTAAATTCAATTATTACTAATTTAAATTTCAAGTCAACATTAATTTATCTTCCCAACCTCTATTATTTAAGTTAAAATCTATTTTTAAAATATTAATATAAATTTAAATAAATACTTAAACATATTATAAACTAATTAAATTAAATTTTATTAAATTAAATCTTATTATTAAATGTATTTTGTGTTAAATCTTAATTTATATATTTTTAAAATATTAAAAATTATAAGAAAAAACTTAAAAATTATATTTTCAAAAACAACTTATAAATTAAAATTTCCCAAAACATATTATTTTAAATCTGAAATTTATACATATATAAAATATCATTCATATATTATATTTTTAAAAGTCAATATTCAATAAAAACCCATATATTTCCTTTCAAACTTTGGAAATCATTTTCAAATATAGGCCAACAGTGTCCGTATATAATTTTCTATCCTATGTTCAAGTGATACGGATATTTATCATTTCAATCTGCAATTTAAATATCTACGGGTATATATCATATCAACCCGCAACCCCAAAATTTCAAAATCAATGAAAATTGCTTGGGTTTATCATTTCAATCCATAACGATTTTCCCCTAATCTATAATATCGTTCGGGTATGTATCATTTCAACCCATATGGATTAAATAACAGGGAACTTGCAGAGTGAGAACAAATATGAAAATAATATAACATATCAACAGCAGGCATATATCATCAATAACAAATTTAAATATAATATATACAACAGGGTTATGGTGTCATATGTCATAGGTGAACAATTACAGATAATAGCATATCAGATTTAACAATTAAATAAATAACAATTCAATATTTAACAACATATTTCAATCGCCATTTCATGTGAATTGAATCTAATAAATATAAGAATGTTAATCGTGAGTGATTGCTGACCTTTCGAGGCCAGAGAGAGAACAGGACAAGCAAACTGAATAAATCACGAATTCTAAAATCGAACAATCCAAACAATAAATGTTAAAGTGAAGTAGTTAAACACGGATTTGACGGACGAAGCTGATAAATTGGAATCGATGAGAATAAATCAAAACCATCTTAATACAAACTGAAACAATATATATAGATATATAATAATAATAATAATAATAATTTTTGATAGAATCAATATCTAATTGAAAACCCATATTTCCTTTCAAAATTAAATTTCAAAACAATAACATAGAATTTCATATTTTCAAAATCAATAATAGTAAGCTTATATTCATAAGCTATATATATGTATATTTATGTAAATTGAGAAGGCTAGGACATAAATCAAAACAAAGCAAAGGTGTACCTCATGTTGGCTGCAAAGGTGAAAAGTAGGTACTTTATATCTAAAAGAAAATAATATACTTTAACCATGGAATGCAACAATACCTTATATTAAAATATATACTCAGATACGCATATATATTATTTTAAACTTAAAGTTTATACCTTAAATCTGAAATATATAGACTCAATAAAAATCACATTATCTACATATTATATATTAAACAATATTGACATATCAAATACAAACTCAAAGCTACTACACAATGGCTATGTGGCCTTCGGAAACAAATATAAAATAAGCATAACATAAATCAGTCACATATATTCATATCACTAAGGCGGAAACAGATATGAATATAACACATAAAAGTGTACATCAAAGTAGTGGTCATACAAGATCCACTACATCACAAAAGAATAGGTACAAGTGCTAGACAAAAGAATAAGCATACATCAAGGAGTCTCTATCTCGAACGTATAAAAAAACTACTAAGCTAAAGTAGTTTGCCAAAAGTCAGAAGCTAATCCCTTCTATGAAGTGAAGTGGAAGCACCTGAAACACCTCGGTCTGACCCGAGTATTATTTAAGAAGAAAAATAATAAACGGATCAGTCTAGCTATAATTATCAAGTAAGATGAGATAGGATAAGAGATATAACAAATATATATGATGACAACAAAAATCATACAATATCTCAAATCTCCTCAAACACCCAAAAAAAGAATGTCTTATTCTTTACTTTTATTCACCAAATCACAAATATTGATAGGGCTTATCAATACAAATCACAAAAATTGGTGAAACACAAATTCTAGAAGTCAATAATTAGAAATCCAGAAAACATAAAAGGAGGGCCTATCATAAACGAGTGCATGAAAACTCACCAAACGTGTATCACAAACGGGACGCTATCCCATAAAAATACGGGGTACAGTCCCCCCTTTGGGGACTGATAAGCTGAATATCGACGCATCTAAAAAGATACACCCCATGCACAGGCGAATATCGACGCAACTAAATAGATACGCCCCATGCATATATTTATTGAGCCGAACATCGACGCATCTAAAAAGATACGCCCCATGCACATATTTATTGAGCCGAACATCGACGCATCTAAAAAGATATGCCCCATGCTCCGAACTCGTTGAGCTGATTGCTTCATGAACGGTAAAAAGACCAGAGGTTGCTAGCCCCTAAAAATGAGACGAAGCTCCATAAAACGGGGTATAGTCCCCACGCGGACAAAGAGACATCACATATCGCTAGTATAATTTGTTCCTATATCATTAGTAAATCACCCGTGGTGAAACCACACCTCAAAACCCTGTAAACCCAAAATAATGGCAATAGTGACCAGACAAAGCTTATTAGCTCTCACGCTCCCTCAAACACCAATTCCACCACCACCGACTAATGATTCACCTTCTTAGTCAAGTCATATCCATCCATATTGTTAGAATATCTAAGTAAATAGTTTAGGGAAAAAAAATAAACAATGGAAGTATAAAAGGGTACAAAAAATATTCTATAGCAAGTAAAAGCATTGAAGTTAAGACATGCTTGCTTATTGCCTTCTTCTTAATTTAACATTAATGTTAGTTCTTTTTGAATATATCCTAAGTATGCATGTATTTTCAATTATGTATGCCTTATTCTAGCAGCAACGGTATTCTGTACTCTTGAACTGTTAAGCTGCAATATTCTGCAGTATTATTTTGTATGTAACAGCTTATTCTATATTAGTAATATGACTCTCCTCTATATGAAAATTTGAAACAAAGTTGTAGCTAGTTCAACTAATTAAAGAAGTGATGTATGTGACTAAAACTACGTTATCTGGTCTGTATATATATGTATCAAAAAGGGTATATGTATGTACAATATGCATTCTTTATCATGTTTGCATGTTTATTACCATCGGAAACATGGGTGTATTCAAATGTAATCTTCATATTATAGCTACTATCTCTTCTTGTATGAAAGCATATAAGAGAATGACTCACCAAAAGCAGTCATCACCTTAGTCAACATTGGTGAAACATGGACTGACAAAATTTTACCCTTAAAGATTAATGTTAGATGTGGGGAAATTTTTAGGATTTTTCTAGGATTACTGCACAATTAGATTTTAAAATAGATAAGAAGCAAAGAAAAACAATGACAAATTAATTCCTCCAAGCAAAACCTTTATTAATTTACCAAATTATTACAAAGAAAGCCAAAATTGTGAAGATATCTCAATCCAAAAAACCCCAGAAAAATATCTTTTCTCTACACATCTAACGAACCATGTACATGCTTGTTTACAATAGTCTTCACAAAATATTTTTTAAGAAGCTATTGACTATAGATTTTTCCTATGTGGATAATTCATTACATTTTTAAAGTAATAAAAAAGGCAATTAATTATCTCCAAAATCCATAAAAGATGCAATGTATTTGAGCCACAATTCCACCTTAACTCAAATATCTTCAAAATCTACTTAAATATGGAATATTGTATCAACCAAAATCTAACAATCTCCACCTTGATACGATGTTCTATAAAATGTCATGCATGCTCCACCAAAAACCTCAAACTTCAAATAATCTCCAATATTAGAATGGAAACAAATATTTCCATCCAAAAAAAAAACTTAACCAACCTCCAAACTACCTAAATATGCATGCCCCTTAATTGAACATGCATATCATCAATAAATCAAAATTGTTTATAATACCACAAAGGTCTCCAAGTAGACTTTGTGGTTTTCCGTTGCATGCTTCACCTTTATTCTAGCAAATTTGTCTCTCGAAAACCACTTTGAGAAGTCCCTTTATTCTCCATCGTTTGGAAGACTTGTACACATTGTTGCTTTTCCTTTTTGCATGCAGCACCTCCCTATTGCTCTTCCAAACTCTTGTAACTTCACCTCGAGTTAAAAAGTTGCATCCTTCTCCTTTTAACTGTTCTACAGAAATAAGATTCTTTCTAATTTCTGAGACATGTCTATATTCCGTGAATTTCACCTCTCCACCACCATACATCTTCAGCGTAACCGAACCTATACCCTTCCCTTCGCGTTAACATCTCCACTACTACCAGACTCCAACTTACTCTCTTTCTCCTTATAAGCAATGAATGCTTTCTTTTGGTGAGATATATGAAAACATGCACCCGAATCAAGCACCCACTCATTTTCTTCTCTTTCATCAATATAGAGAATGTCATTACTAATACCAAAATTCACCTCGTCGTCTCTACCTTAATCAAACTTGTCTTTCTCTTCCTCTAATGCTTTAATCCATTCTTTATCCTTTTTAACCTTGTTGTAAAAATTTAGTTGGTGAGCAGGTATTTCGCAGCAATAGCAGATAAAATCTCTCTCCATGCTCGATCTATTTCCATGTTTAGTCGGTTACCCTTCCTTGCAAGATGCACCTCTCCTATTGGATTTTCAATTTCTTCTTTTTCCTAATCTTTTTCTTTCAATAGATTCATCCTTCGCATCTCCACATTAAGAAGGCTACTAACCACCGATCCTATTGAAACAACTCCATCTGAATTAGAGTTGTTCGATGCAAACACAAGCGTTTTTCGACTCTTTGGTAATGAACTCATTAACATCATGGCTTGTGTCTCATCACCCACCTTGTAATTTACCGCCAATTGGTTCACATTTGCCTGAAAATCATTGAGATGCTTTCCAATTGAACCATCTTCCTTAAGCTATAGATTCACCAATCTTCTCATAAGAAGTGTCTTGCTTGTTGCGGAGTTCTTTGCGTAGATTCCTTCCAATTTCTTCCAAATTCCAAAGGTAGATGTTTCATTAGCAACAATATGAAACACCGCATTCTCCAAATAATACCGAATAGCCACTTCAAATTTCCTATCAAAAGTCTCTTATTTTGCTTCAGATACATTAGTAGGTTTCTCCCCTTTATTCTCCAATGGTCAGTGAAGATCATTGAGATACAAAAAATACTCCATCTTTGCCGTCCGTAACACCCAATTCCTCCCATTAATTTTTTCTACGCTTATATTCCCTATAACCAAACTCTCTTTTAAAAATTTATGTAGTAGGCCCCGATACCGACTTTTCGGATTTTTTCTGCAATTTCTACATAATCAGATTTTAGAAGAGATAAGAAGTAAAGAAAAACAATGAAAAATAAATTCCTCCACACAAAAACTTTATTAATTCACCAAATTATTACAAAATAAGGCCAAATTTAGAAGATATCTCAATCCCAAAACCCTAGAAAAATAATTTTTAATCACACACTTCTAATGAACCCTATACATGCCTATTTATAATAGTTTTAATAAAATATTTTTTTAAGAAGCTATTGAATACTTACTAGATCTTTCCCATGTGGATAATTCATTGTCTTCTTTAAAGCAATAAAAGAGGCAATTAATTATCTCCAAAATATCCAAATTCATAAAAGATGCAATGTATTTGAGCCATAATTTCAGCTTAAATCAAATATCTTCAAAATCTACTTAAATACGGAATACTGTATCAACAAAATCTAATAGAAATACAACGGAGACTTCTTTAGATGGAATGTCTAGCTATTCCTGGTGTTAATTAAAAAGACACAAACAATGACTAAACTGTTAGGTCAGAGAAAGCAAAAATAATACAGTGTGTCCTATTTTGTTTAGAATTTAGTACATAATTCGGGTGTTATAATCATCAATTGTACATCCTATTATGTAATGTAATATGTATTAATGAGCATACGTTGGCTATTATACTACCATACATTAGTAAAAGAGAAGAATATAAAAATAGATGAATATAATATGTTAAATGTACATCAGTTGGTTTGTGGTTATATAAGTCACCGTTGACAATGTGATAAAATTGATAAAATATAAAAGAGATAAAATTTGTTAGTAAAAAAGTTGAACGTTAGCCCCTAGCACAATTTTAGATAGCATAAACCAACTTTAACAACTTCTTCTACTTTGTAGTATGAAAAAGGATATAAAATAGATGAATCTTACTCATCTATTTCGCAATAAGTTGCATCCATGGAAGTGGAAATGCGTTTAAATATTCACATCTTAAACATTAAATAATCACAATTGAAACTATTGGAAAATAAAAAAGTGAGACAATTTGTGATTATAGCATTATACAGTAATACATTATGCCCAAAAAACAACCCATCATTTTATCTTCAGTATCTCAAATGAATCAAATCCAACAATAAATCGGTAATAACACCAAATAATTACCCATGAAGCCAATGTATGTAGATCGGTAATAATATAGTTCAAAATTCATAACAAATAAGTAAATAAAACAAATGGAAGAAAAACAGAGAAACTGGCTACTTAGAAAAGGAGGAGATTGGATTTTCCATTATGAGTTGAGAAGGCATGAAGCCGGCAACATGGAAGAAGGAGGCACCTCCATCGTTATGATTGCCAATGTCGTCTCCATTAAAGTTTTAGGTTTTACTTGAAGTCGATGACGGCTAGGTTATTTTGTAGGGCATCGTATAAAAGGATTGTTACCCATTAGTGTTCCTCAGAATATGTCATGGAGATGAATTGAAGTAGAGAGAGGAACGGTTAAGAATTTGATTAAAAAACTATAAAATATGGTACCCAATATAAAATAGGTAACATGCGGTTACTAGAATTGTCTTTACAATTTGAAAACAGAAAAGATGGGGATGATGTTCCAGAGTTGTCGTCTTATATACAATTAGAGTGCTGGTTTCTACTTTTCTGTTTAACTAATAAATTGCCTTTATTTAATCAATTAGAGAAAGATGTCGTCTCATATACAATATCAGGATCTTATGAAAGACTCGAAATACATAATTAAAAGTAATATTGTCCCTTAATCAATAATTTTTAATATAAAGCCGACAAATGAATTAAAGTACAAATTAATAACAAAGCAATAGCAATATGTTTATACTTATAAAATCGATAATAAACTTTCATTCTTATTAGAACTATCAACCTATATACAATAATACAAAATTATAAACATTTTATCAGAAATTAATTCATCATAGCGTAATTAATCAACATTCATCCTTGTATAATCAGATACATTTATCGTTCTCTACAATAAAATGTAAAAAATGAATAAAATAAACGTTAAAAACTCCTATTAAAGCATAATATTTTTTAAATGATTCAAAAAGCGAAACAAACCTAAAATCATGAAAGATTCTACAAATCTAAGTGTTGGTGGATTCATTATAATGAAGATGAAAGTAATACATATACCAATAAAAGATAAAAAATGAAAAATGGAAAACAACAAACATATAATTGTAAATCAAATAACTAAACTATAAGAAGAAGAAAATGATAATGCCTTGAACAAAAGCGATGCAGTAGAACGTTCTCCTATTTTTTATTGCTTTTTAAATTCCTATTGGGAGTATGATAAAATAACGTTTAAAAAAAAGTATTTGATCGTTAATGGGAGAATAATATAAGATCATTTTACAAAAGATTACCTTTGAATTAATGAGAATAATAATTAAGACGCAATGCAAAATAAAAGGTTAAAATGATATCTATTTACCTCAATCAGAAGAACAAATTATATTATATGCATGAAAATGAAGGGTTGAATTAAATGGTTGGAATTTAAATTTTAATGGAGATGAGAAGTGAAAAAAGAAAATGGGTGTACGATAAAAGATTATTTTATAAAAATATATTCTATTACAAATGGGTGAATTATAGGAAAACATTTTACAAAAAAAATAAATACATTTCACCTTTGAATTAATGAAAATGATAACGAAGACGCAACGGAAAGTTAAGATGATATTTATTACCTCAATCAAAATAAAAATTTATATGCATGAAAATGAAGGATTGAACTAAATGATTGAAATTTAAATTTTAACGGAGATGACAAGTGAACAAAGAATAGGTATAGGAGGTAATTGTAAAAAGATTCTTCTAATGAATGAGAGTTGAATATGCGATTTCAGACTGAACGAAAAATTAAAAACTCGAAGGTGTTATTGAACCTTTTATATAATATAACATGTAACATGTAATAAATAATAAACTAAAAGCTCAAAAATCTCGAAAGATCATAATATTTCTCAATTGATCCAATGAACCTAAAATCATAGAATATTTTTGCAAATTCAACTGTTGATAGATTTATGTTGACAAAGATGAAAGTAATACATACATAGGTAAAAGACATAAAATGATGAACATGGAAAAGAGTAATTATCTAATCATAAATAAAAATGGAAAACTGAAAAAGTAAAAGCGGAAAATACCTTGAACCTAAGTGATACAATAGAAGCTTCTGCTATTTTTATTAGTTCTCTGATTATTTATGGGAGAACGATAAGAGATCATCTGATGTTTATAGAAAATTAACTTACCTTTGAATTGATGAGAATGATAATGAAGGTGTAATAGAAATAAAAAAGTTGAGATGGGATTTATTTACTCAATCAAAGGAATAAATTACATACACGATGATGAAGGGCTAAAATAAATAGTTGAAGTTTAAACTTTAGAGCATGTGAGAAGTGAAGAGGGAATATGTGTGGTAGATAGTTGTAAAAGTTTCTTCAAATGGATAGGAGTTGATCACTACACGAGTTCACACTGAATGAAGTATTGGAATACAAAAGGTTATTTGTTGAACTTTATATATAATAGAATATACTGTTAGGAACTCCTATCTACAAGTTTTGATGACGACAAACCACATTATAATAATTATTCATATATCTCGTATCTTAGTTTTTTTGCAGATTCTCAAGGATACAAATCAAAGTAAGGAACATAGATCACAGCAGTGGAAAGTTAAACATTGTATACAAATCCTAGAAATAGAATGTAAAAATCTCCCTGGATTTTGTATATAGAAAAATGTACATACTTTCAAATATAACAGAATTCAACATATACCATATGTCTAGTTTATTACTCCAGACGTCTGGTCTGAGCCTCTGCAATTTTTTTACAACGCATGACCAGACGTCTGGTCATCATAATCCAGACGTCTGGATTTGGCTCCGGGAAATTTTTTTAAAAAGCAACTGTCAAAATCTGAAAGGCTACTTTGTGCATCTCTTCTTCAATTTAGTTCTATTCAAACAGCAGCATCTCCAGAAACGAAGAGAAATGGTAGCAACACTTCAAACCAACCATTTTCACAACTATAAATATATCATAGATTTTACAATCAAATAACTATCTTTCTGATTTCTGTTCTTTATATTGACTTTGCATTCAAATTCAAGATTACTCATTTTTGCTATCAATATTTTAACCAAAGATCATTAACTTTGATTCAACTTTCTTCCATATTTTCAAAGCACACATAAATTTATTTCTATACATATCCAGTGGAGATTATAGGAAGACTTGTACATATTGTCAATATCAGTGTTATTCAGAGCACATTCTTGACGAAAGAACTCTATTGTAACAAGCCTATTCCTCCGGGCGAAGTAAGGATTATTGGTTAGTGAAATTCCAAAGAGGAGCTTCGGGACTGGACGTAGGACGGGAGGTCCGAACCAGTATAAAAGTTCTGGTGTGATCTTTTTATTTTACCAGCATTATTACTCTGTGCAATTCATACTAACATATACGTACTTGTCATAAACTATATACATATATGATCCACATAGACTTTCATATACTACAAACGATAATATATAGAAGAAAATCAATACTATTTCAGTAGGAAAATCAATATTATTTAAGGAGACATATTAAAGACATGTATATTTTTTTTGGCTTCACACAATTTTGTTTTGCAAGCCTACAGTAGAAAAACCTTCCACGGTCGGTTTGATTATTATTTGAAGGAAAGGAATTAAATGTAAAACTTAATTTCTATTGAGTGTTGCCATCCACCCCAAAATTTACTCTTTCTAACACTAAGACGGTCTTTGTAGAAAGGCATTTTTAATATCTTTATAATACCCATCTTTTCATTAAATCTCAGTAACCGCTAGGGAGGTTTGTCTATTATAGGTTCGCCAAACCAAATTGTGTGAAGTCAAAAAAATTAGGAACAAGTCTTCAATATGTCTCCTAAAATCTCTCCAATGTTACTTATTTTGTTCTCTCCGTAAATGTTTCCTTAAATCTATAAAATTCTAATTTTTTTCCAATATATTATCATTTAAAACTTAACTAAAATTAATGAGAAACTAAATTAAACATTTTTTGTTCAAAATTATGTAATCGAATGGTCGGCTTGTCACCGTTATGTGGTTGCACTAGGTAGTTCTAATATATGTGCAATGTAACTAATGATAATTAATTAGTTAAAATTAATGCTTTCATTCCCTCTCTCGAAGCCCGCTTTTCGTCGTTTGTCGACAAATGCAAAATGATATGGAGATGATATTAACTACTTTTATCTATTGCATGGGTAATATTATTTAATATGATCTTTGAAGTTGAAATCAATTTATATACAAACATTAACATTATGTTGGCATATCCGTTGGGTATGTATGAAAAACACGCTATTGTATATTATGTATATGCATATACAATATTTGAACCCAAATATTAAAAGAAAAATGAATGAACTTTTTGTATGCACATTATCATAGTTATTAATTATTTTAAATAAATAAACATTATAAATAAATCCGAATGGATTTAAATTTATAAAAAAACTTGATTTTCCAAAATACTAATATGGCCAAAAATCATAAATGTATATATATGGTTATATATTACATAACATATTTTTATTGCACATAATTTTAAAATATTAATATATACATGCACATACATACGTATATATAATTTCATTTATAAAAAAAAATCATACGTATATATTTAAACATGTATTTCAAGTATAATTCTTTAAAAAATAAAAATTTTAATTTGAAATTAATAGATATTTTAATATCTAGTTCTAATTTTGAAATATGAAATTTGAACAGAATTATCTATATTTATATTTATAAACATTATTTTATATATTACATATGTATGTGTATAAATAATACTACTTTTATAATATCATATGTTTGTGTATGGAGAGGCTAAAATGTCCGTTGTAGTGTAAATCCCAGCACTTAGATACGAGCATGTTAAACCATGCATACTGTATATGTTGCACGTGCACGTATACGTACATTAGTATATGATACACATGTACACATTATGTAATACAATTATAATGCCATATTAAACCTTTTTGTATAAATTAAATCACATAGTTATTTTATTTAGAATTAATTTTGACCGGATCTAAATCAATCTAGACTTTATAAGCCTAATAAGATCTAAAATGGTTAAAAAAAAATTGAAATTCACTCATTTAACCCGCTGTATGCTAGCCCAGATCCAACAGAAATATACCAAACAGTAAAGAATAACAGGGAAGAGGTATCTCTATAAAAAAATTTAAAAACACAGTTATTTCTTTCATACCACAAACACTAGCTCGTTATTGAATAAATGTTATATAATAGTTTTCGGTGTGCTCTGTTAAAGATAAGTCGAAAATATGTCCAATATTCATATGCATTAGGCGTTGAATGAGTCATTATTGATCAAAAAGTGTAATCAGGTCAGAGACAGTGTATTGAGCATAATGATATTCATATAAAAACATGTTTTGTTGTTTCTGGATTAGAATTGTAGAAGTAACACAAGTTATGGTTGTTGTTTTTCGATATTTCTGAGTTTAACATTACCATTGTATTTAATTTATCATGTATTATAATTCAAATATATATATATATATATATATATATATATATATATATATATATATATTTATGAATTAGGGGGTGCATGTGTTTTCCACAGATGTTTAAATAGGCCAAATTTATTACATAGTAGTTTAAAAAGATGTATAGAGATTTAGACCATTATGCGTTCTTTTTAGAAAGGCCCTAAACTAATTTATCAGGTTGATCTTCATGATTTATCTGCTCTTTTTCCTCAATTAAAAGTTGGAATTGTCTTAATGAAATTCCTGTTAGGCCGTTGTTAAAAAGAGAGGATCAATTTGAAAACATCTAGAGGTATATATAGATCAATGATAAGACCTTTTTTTGTTATTAGAGAGTTGGAAGAGATTGTGTAGATTGTATTTCAAAGCTAAAGGTGAAATCACGGGTCATTCCAAAATGAAGTTTTCTCCACCAAATGAATGACGTGTTTGATTCCTAGTTTGAATATATTTATTTATGTTTTATAAACTTAAAAGTAACATTTTTTTTATAAAAATGCTAGAATTAAGGTTTCTTAAATGTAAACTTTCTTATAGTGATCTAAGTCATTGGCTGAAGCTCTTTAAAAAGGTTATAGGCAAAATGAAAGTAACGGTAGGAGTTAGGCAAAAGCCGGATAGGTGCAATGTTGAGAAACTCAAGGATGTCTGTCAAGAATGGATTCAACAAAACATAACATGAGTGCTAGATCTAACAAGGAAGACATGGAATGTAATTAACAAGCCACCATTTTCAACCCTCCGATTTAATAAAGATTCAACAAAATATAACATGAGTGCCAGATCTGAACAACGAAAGATAGGAAATGTAACAAGCCACCATTTTAACCCGCTGATTTAATGCTCGAAACGACGTTCATACCACGAAAGCCTAAAACAATGGATCGTTGGATTTATAATATAGACTAATTGAATAATATTCTAACTATACGATGCAGATTTTACAGCGGAAGGAGCAATATACAATATCAAACTATTTATTTATTCAAAGTAATACAAAGGCATTACTTCATAGTTGTATCCATACAATACAAAACCATCAAACCAACACACAATACCATAATAAGTGTCAAATGTTAATATACACGATATATACATAAGTTCCGAGTACCATAATAAGTGTCAAATGTTTATATACACGATATATACATAAGTTCCGAGTACCATAATAAGTGTCAAATGTTAATATACACATATATACATAAGTTCCGAGTTCCAAGGAGGGAAGTAAACATGGTCGGATGTTTTGAGTGAAAAAAGTAGAGTTTTTTTCTTTGAAAAATTATTCAAAAATCAGAATAATTTTTTTTTCTTACAAAAGTTATTCAAAGTTCAGAGGAAGAGATTATCAAATCCTTCTCACTGAAAGCATATGCATACATTGTCTTTGGGGGAGCAAACGCCAGTAAATTACAAAGATCTTCGACTCGGAGGTAGATCAAAAATATAGTTAAAAGGATAAGTTTTTAATCCACCATCGCAAAAATAAGTCCAAAAACAGAGGTCGTATATGTAGAACATATCATAGAGATGCAATGAACGAGAAGTATAAACAAAAAAAGGAAAAATACACAAAGATTTAACACTTCATCTGATCCCGCTGTCTATGTCCACTTGTTCTTTTATTACTTGTTGATTACAATGGAATTTCATTTATAATCACTCTCAATAGAGTTTTATTTTATGATATGAGAAAAATAATGGAGTTACTGGAAGAATAATGGTTTATGGGCATCCAAAAATGACATAGAGAAGATATCCTTTCATTCTTCAAGTTCTTGGCTATTTATAGGCCTTTAGGCTGGTGCTAGAATTGAAATATCTCAATTTATTTTTGGATCTGGAGTTTGAATCAGTTTCGAGAAATACACTGAGCAAAAATAAAGTTAAACACGATCGGTTTACATTTCCAGCAAAGGGGGTTCAAACTCGAGCATTATGGTGAGGAGACGACCCAAGTTCAATGGGTATAGGATAGAACTTCGAGTACTAGTTCAGGTTTGAGCGCTAGCACTTCCGGACAAACTTGATCCTGGGTCGAGCAAGTTGAGGCTTTGGGTAGTTCTACGGAGTAGGATCCGGGTTGATCATTTGATGATCACTTTTGAGCATGCTTTTAGATCAACAACTGGGTCGACTATCTAATAGTTTGATCGTCGCATTCGAGCATCGTTGAGTGTTGTCTTGAACTGAAGTTTACATGCAGCATTTTCGATCTTCGTATATCTCTTTAAACTAATCTCTAACAGTCATTCTGTTAATATTGATACAAAAGTCTGGTATAACAATAGACTAATTCTCCTTTTTAACCTATAATATTACTGAATTGTCCGCTTGAATTAAAAAAGTAAAATGGGATAGAAATGCTATTTTACACCTCTTTTCTTTTATATGTGCGACTGCCTACTATAAGTCGTCTCTCTGGTGTAATTTTTTCACCATATCACGAGAATTTTACAAATTAACTACATTAAATTAACTTCAAATTTCACCACATAAGCACATATTAATGTGCATATTTTTCTAATAACATATTAGCCCATGCTGGCTACGATGGAAAAATAGAAACCAATGCAGGTAGCCTACCGGGTTGCATACAGTAACCGTGTATTTAGGTGTTCCGGGTGATTATGAGCATTTTGCCTATCAAGAATTAGAATTCACGTTTCCTGTCACAACCAGAAAAGTTGCCAATGTGATCGTTTCTGAGCTTTAATCCGAAGATGTGTGAGGTATTTCGAGATCTTGACGAAGATAGATCGCGTCGCTAGGGTTTTTATTATTTATTTATTTGCTAGTGGTAAACTCAGGAATGTAAAGGGTGTATTGCTTTTGTTATTTTTCAGGAGGCAGCAACATTGCGGAACAAATGTACCATACCATAGTTATATTTCACTAACCAGAATCATTACATGCATAATGCATATCTAACACATTATTGATATTAGATAATTGATACCCTTGCCAAGATTATTTCAATTCAGCCCAACGTTCAAAGCGAAGAAATAATTGCTTTCACCGCATACCTACTTTCATCAACTATCTCCTTACCATCACCAGCAGTGAATTTCTGCACTTCCTCCACAAATTTAGCCATAGCAAACCCAGGCAAGCAAACAGGCACAACAATCCCATCCTTAAACGGTACATAAAAGCTAAGCACACCCGGGATCGCATCCAACCCTCCCTTGGCCGGCCCACCATAAACCGCCTTTCCCCACCCAAAATCCACATCTTCGAAACCCGCCTTTGTCACATCCGACACTACGTACGATCTCACCACCGTAAAACGCGGCCTTCCTTTCATCACCATCAAATCCGCCACCGACTTCACATACTCCTCATCCACCACCCTCTTCGTCATCTTCACTAGCTCCACCGCGTACCCCAATGGATTCTTCATCAGCTTCTCCGATGTCGTCACTGCTGCCAGAATCACAAACGCGTTCCCATAGTACCCTTCCGGTAATGCCATCTTCTTCCTCACATTCACAATGTTGGAGCAAATTGTTAAGAACCGAAATAAGCAGAATAAATATTTATATGCAGATTGGTTTCGAAACAAGGACCTGCTACCAATCTATTATTCAAATGAAATCTACAGTCTTTTATAATAGGCTAGTACAGAATAAAAAAAATAGATCCTAAACTCTAGGCATGAACTTGCCCACTAAACTAGGACAACTATGACTTATTAAACCAGTACGATAATCATGCATACTGAAATATTTTTTGAAGCATTTAATTAAACACCCCCCCTTGCTTCAAATTTGCAGACTCCAAGTCTCTTTCGAAAATAATTATGCTTGACCTCAAAGAGTGATTTTGTCAGAATATCAGCAAGTTGTTCATTTGTGCCACAGAACTTCAGCTCAATCTCTCCATTTGCAGTAAGACTTCGTACATAATGATATCGTATATCAATATGTTTAGTACGACTATGAAAAGAAGGATTCTTTGTCATTGCAATTGTAGCTTTATTGTCACAAAATATTGGCGTAGCACTTGTTTGTTCATGCTCAATGTCTACCAGCAATCTTCTTAACCACACAGCTTGACTTGCTGCGAAAGTTACAGCAACATATTCTGCTTCAGATGATGATAAAGCAACTACATCCTGCTTTTTCGATCTCCATGAAATTGCTGCAGAGCCCAGGTTGAAAACATACCCAGAGGTACTTTTCCGATCATCGATATTACCAGCCCAGTCACTGTCACTGAATCCGACCAAGCTATAATTTGCTGAATTTGAATACCAAAGCCCAAAATCTGAAGTTCCAGCAATGTAACGCAATACTCTTTTTGCAGCACCTAGGTGTTGCATAGTGGGAGAATGCATGTATCTAGACAACACACTTACTGAATACATAATATCTGGACGAGTATGAGTTAGATAATTCAACCCACCTATAAGACTTCGGTAGTAAGTTGGTTCTGCAGGTTCTGTCCCATCTTCAAGCTGTAACTTTTCATTTGTATTCATGGGCGTCATTGCCACTTTGCAATTCTGCATACCAAACCTTAAAAGAAGGTCTTTTGCATATTTTTTCTGTGAGCAGAAAATTCCATCTGGAGATTGCTTTACCTCCAAACTAAGAAAATATTGCAAACTTCTCAAATCTGACATTTCAAACTCTCTCTGCATGCATGACTTGAACTCATCAACCAAAGCTTTTGATCCCATATAAATCATATCGTCTACATAAATGCAGACAACTAGAAAGTTATCATTTTCTGACTTCTTCACATACAATGTCGGCTCATTCTCACTTCTCATAAATCCATTTGAAAGAAAATATGAGTCGATTCTTTTATACCATGCTCGTGGAGCTTGTTTAAGTCCATAAAGAGCTTTCTTGAGCTTGTATACTTTGTGTTCATTTCCATTAACAACAAAACCATCAGGTTGACTCACATACACTTCCTCCTCTAAATCTCCATTTAGAAACGCTGATTTTACATCAAACTGATAAACCGGCAATTTCAGTTTTGCAGCAAAAGAAAGAAGAGTTCCCACCGTTTCAAAACGAGCAACCGGTGAGAAAGTTTGATCAAAGTCAATACCTTGATGTTGTGCATAGCCTTTAGCAACGAGCCTTGCTTTGTACTTTTGAATTGTGCCATCTGCATGATGTTTGATTTTGAACACCCACTTCAGTCCAATGGGTGTCTTGCCTTCTGGTAGCTCTACTAAATCCCATGTATGATTGTGTTCAATTGACCTCATCTCTTCCATCATTGCAACTTTCCATGCTTCATTGTCAATGGCTTCTTCAAAACATGTGGGTTCTTGTACATACAAGGCAAATGAGCATGATTCATATACTTCCCTTAAGGACTTGAACTTCCGAGGAGGCGTTTTAGAGTTGGAGCTTGAGGATGAGCTATTTGTTGGAGATGAGTTGCTGCCACTGCTTGGCGAAGATGGTGGGCTGCTGTTTGGCGAAGATGGAGGGCTAGTGTCTGCACGTGCAACTTCTGTCTCATAACCATCATCTTCTGGAATTTTCAGTTCTGAAGTCTTTGCATTTATATCATTTTCCCAAGACCAACTTCCTGCTTCATTGAATCTCACATTCCTACTCACAATGACTTTACCACTTACAGGGTTATATAACTTATATGCTTTGGATTGAGTGCTATAGCCCAAAAAAATACATTTTTTGAGAATTTTTCATCAAGTTTTGAATGATGAGAATTTACCAAAGCATAAGCTACACAACCAAAAATACGTAAGTGACTCACCTTGGGTTTGCGACCCTTCCATGCTTCATATGGAGTCTGATTGAGGACAGCCTTTGTGGGAGAAATATTGAGGAGATAGACAGCTGTAGCTACTGCTTCTCCCCAAAACTGCTTCGGAACACCTCTTGCCTTCATCATGCTTCTACCCATCTCAACAATAGTACGATTCTTTCGCTCCGCAATGCCGTTTTGTTGCGGTGAGTATGGTGCCGTAAGCTCCCTGTGGATTCCATTTTCCTCACAATATGCACTAAACTCATTTGACAAAAACTCCCCTCCTCGATCAGTGCGTAGGGTCTTGATCGAACAACCACTTTGTTTTTCAACCAAAGACTTAAATTTCTTGAAATACTCAAATGCTTCAGATTTATATTTTAGGAAAAACACCCAGCTCATGCGACTGTAATCATCAATAAACAACAAAAAATATCGACTTCCTCCAAGTGACTCAACAGACATTGGACCACACAAATCAGCATGTACGAGTTCAAGATGAGTAGATGCTCTCCATGATTTATCTACAGGGAATGATGTTCTAGCTTGCTTTCCATACACACATCCTTCACAAAAACTGAGATCATGAATTTTGGGCAATCCAACAACCATGTTCTTGTTTTCTAACAATTGCAACCCTCTATTATTCAAATGACCATATCTGAGATGCCATAGATTAGACTCCAAATTTTGCTTAACAACCAAAGCACTATTTTTTACATCAGTAGACACATCAAGAGAAAACATTCTATTCGGTGCCATTTGAACATGGAATATTTTGCTACCAGATTGTTTATGTTGGATGATACATGATTCATTATCAAACACAACAGAATAACCACTTAATATCAATTGTCCCACACTTAACAAATTGTGAGCAAGACATGGAGCATATTGCACATCATGAATAAGCTTAACATTACCACATTCAGTTTTGAGAGCAATTGTACCTCTGCCTTCTACTTGAATTGGCTTGCCGTTGCCAAGTCGGACCTCCGATTTTTCAGTCTCGTCAAGGTCTTTGAAGAGTGATTTTGTGCCAGACATGTGGTTGCTGCACCCACTGTCGATGAACCAAATGCCATCTATTACACCATCTTTACTTGCATGAGCCATGAATAGGTTGCTCTCCTCATGTGCTGATTCTGTGATGTTGGCATGCTTCTGCTCATCTCTCTGCTTACTCCAGCATTCAGACTCTTTGTGGCCACCTTTCTTGCAATAGTGACACTATATATTACTTTTGGATTTTGGACCACTATATTGACCACGCCCTCCGAATTGACCGTGTCCTCTGCCTCCTCCACGGCCTCGTCCCCTGAATCCTCCTCTGCTATGTCCTCTGCCACCCGAGTGTTCATTCTTCCCCTTATAGGAAGATTCTCCCTTCACTTGCAAAGCTTTTTCTTCATTTTTATCAGATGGTTTGAGCCGTTCTCCATGTGATAACAAAGAACTCATCAACTCATCAAAAGTATAGATGGATAAGTCCTTAGATTCTAATATAGCAGTAACAATATGATTGTAATCTGAATTTAGACTTCTCAAAACTTTACTAACAATTGTTTCATCAGTAATAATTCCACCATATGTTCTCATATGACTTACAATCCCAGAGACTTTTGATAAGAAACTTTGTATAGGTTCTTTTTCCTTCATGGTCAGAGTAGTAAAATCAGAACGAAGAGTTTGTAGTTTTACAGCAATTACCCGTTTATCGCCAAAAAATTCGGTTTTGAGAATCTCCCATGCTTGCTTGGAAGATGAAGCTGCTGCAATTCGAGGGAATATTTCATCATCCAATGCAGATTGAATGAAAAATAGAGCCTTTGCATCCCTTTTACGGTTCTCCCGCAAACGCTGATCTGGTGCCGCTGGAGTTTCCTCTGGTTCTTCATACCCATTTTCCACCATGTCCCATAATTCTTGAGATTTGAACATAGTTTTCATCTTCAAACTCCATAAGTGATAATTTTCCCCTTTAAATAGAGGAATCAAAGGGTTGGATGCACCACTAACTCCATTGTTGGCCATGACTGAGAAACTAGATTGGTAGCAGAAGTAAATAAAGCCTGCGCGTGACCTTCACTTTAAACTGTGCTCTGATACCAAAAATATGTTGGAGCAAATTGTTAAGAACCGAAATAAGCAGAATAAATATTTATATGCAGATTGGTTTCGAAACAAGGACCTGCTACCAATCTATTATTCAAATGAAATCTATAGTCTTTTATAATAGGCTAGTACAGAATAAAAAAATAGATCCTAAACTCTAGGCATGAACTTGCCCACTAAACTAGGACAAC
This sequence comes from Allium fistulosum, assembly GCA_030737815.1. NCBI lineage: Eukaryota > Viridiplantae > Streptophyta > Magnoliopsida > Asparagales > Amaryllidaceae > Allium > Allium fistulosum. The sequence goes on along the minus strand of CM060902.1, from coordinate 188,662,738 downwards.
TATGACTTATTAAACCAGTACGATAATCATGCATTCTGAAATATTTTTTGAAGCATTTAATTAAACACACAATGCATATGATCCTGACCTCCTCCTCTGGGTCCGGCTCCAACGCGACCGTCTGGCACCTCCACACGCACGCTGTCAAAATCTCGAACGTGGACGTGTTTCCATGAAGTTGAACCGGGATGTGCTTTTTGAGGCTGGAGATTTGCTTAGGACCGAAGAAGAAGGACTTTTGGACCATGTCTTCGAGAGGGATGATGGTTTTCTTTGTGTCCGGGACATCATCGTACTCACGGTGCACGAACATCGGGTTCGGTGGATTACGTGCATTCAGCAGCTCACGGTTCCAGACCGGTTTGACGGTTGGGTGTTTGGATCCACGTGCCATTTGTGCTACAGCTTCCATGAACTGCACCAGACCTGATGCATCCGACATGGTGTGGTTGAGACGGAGTGCAAAGATGAAACCACCACAAACCAGGCGAGTTACCTGAATCAATAGCAAGGGACAGCCAATAACAGCATCAGAGCCTTCAACGTTGAACAGCAACTCATCTAGACATGGGAAAGGGGGATGCAGCTCGGATCCGAACTGATCGAGTGTGATGTCAGCATCTGCTTCAATGAACAGGACACCCTCCCCTGTGCATTCCACGTACAGTTTTCTTCCTGTGCCCTCTTTTAGTCTACCTGCCAAAGGGTAGTACAGTACCAGCGCTTTGGCAATGGCTTCCTTTATGACTTTTGCTGGATCAAGAACCGACACTTCTCTGCTACGGTAGAATTGTATGACAGGGATTTGGAAGCGGAGGCCTTCTTGATCATCAATGTCAGAGAGGGGTTTGAGTTCGTAAGGGGTTGGCTCTGCAGGGGTTATGAGTACTGGAGACTGTCTGTGGACTGCGAATTTCAGGTTCTCTGATGCCATTCTTTACAGGTTGGTTTTGTTCGGTTTGATGTTTGATTAGGGTGCGTGGGATGCAAGCTTGCACCATGGTATATCTATGTACTATCGACCAAAATTTTTTTAATGAAAACTATGTAGTCAGAAAATGTAAAAGTTCTAGGCTGCACCATTCATTTTGTTAATTCAGAGTATTCATAAATCCTATTGAATGTGCACTTGGATAAGGATTCTTGTTCTATTATAAATCCTATTGAATGTCAACCACATGTAACCCCAATTTGATTCTGTGTAAGCCTCATAAACAATTCAAAATTATTTTATAAAAAGCCTAATGGGAGTTATTGTTTAGTTTCTAATTTACTGCCTGTTGTTGAAGCATTTAAGTTTTAATTTGATTTCCCTTCATTAAAAATTATTTTTTGCCTACTATCACCATGTACAAAACTCCACTTGATTGTGAAAACAAATTTGACCGCTCGCTTATATTTTTAGTTTATTGCCTTAGATCACTAGTACTAATAACATATATTGATGTTTTCTTAAAATGGTGAATACAAATTTCACCACCATATGTCAATTAGTATTCAACTTTATTATACTATTAATAAGAATTTTCTTTCCATTTAAAAGCAACCCACTTAAAGATAAACCCAACTTTTTATTTTTTACTGACCGGAACAAAATAAAACTCCATTTCGTAATATTACTTTTATATTTTCGTTAACTCAAGTAAAATATTTTAAATCACAGATGCCATGACATTGGAGCAGAGGACTTCTTCATAAAACCTTTTCAAACTAAAGATTTGCAGAGATAAGAATCAACAAACTATCGAAAAAGACATTAATAATGGCAGTCAATGATCAAATTTTTAAGGGTAATGTTTCCTCATCTCAGCCCTTTCCTCTTCTTCTTCTTCTTATTCAAAGGAGAAGCAACCTGATATCAATAGTGAGGGGTTCCAAACAGTAATGTTTCCTCATATCGGGCTAGTTCCTCGAACTTCCTGGTATACTCCAACACACTCTTATCTCCTTGCTCCAGTTTTACAAACCTCTTTACCAATGCAGCTTGCGCTATAACGGACATAAACCTCTCCAAAAACCTTCTTCTGAATTCTTCCCAAGTAATGGTCTCTTCATCCACTCCGGCAGTGATGGTATTCCACCAAAATAACGCAGCTCCCTGCAGCTATCTTGAGGCCAACATTCTTTTCTGCGCATCATTTAGCCCTAAATCGGCGAAAATCCTTTCACAATGCAGTAGCTAATTTTCTACTTCAATCACATCCTTGGTACCAATGAGCGGCTTTCCTCCGAGCCTAATATAATCTCTGCTCAGAATGGCGTACTAATTGACCATAGGAACCTCTTGAGCTCCTCCTCCCGCAGCGTTACCTCAAACTACACCTGCTGCCACTCCAGCTTGCATCATATTCATAAAGAACTGATACATCACCCCCATATCCACCTGGGGAACACCTGCACCAACATTTTCAGCTTGTTCCTGACCAGGGCCTCTCCTTGCATTTGGTCGGCCGTTTCCGTTGGTAGTGGTGATGTGTAACAACCCGCATATTTATCGATTTTATATTTTTATATTTAAAATCGTTAATCGGATGTTTGTCCGAAAAGCTACTTTTTGCATACGGTCAAATTAGGACTCGAGACCACTCCCATTGAGTTCAAAATGTCGTTTGCGATCTTTTTAAGTGTAAACTTCGATATGTTTGGAGCTAGTCAAAAATTCGACCATTTTCACTTTGGGTTTGGGTTTGGTTCAGCCCTATGTTTTAAGTTAACACTCCAAACTGAAACCCCCTCTTCATTCACTCCCTCCTCCTCTTCATTTCAGTTCTAAAGAGATTAATGGTGAGTGGAATGGGAAATTAAAACTCTAAAACCCTAGTTTCCATCTACAAATCAAGTTCTAGCTCCAAATCAATAGAAGAAGCTTTGGTAAGTCTCCTCTTCTTCTTCCCCAACTCACTCTCTTATCAATTTCAGAAATTCCTAAACCTAATTTAGGAAATGTTTCTCTTTTTAGCTTAGAATCAAGCTTGTTGAGTTGGGATTGAAAAGAGATTGTCATTGCCATTGCTCTATAGCTCCTTCATACTTGTGCTTGTGTATAAAGGTGAGATTTTTATCTCACATCTTAAACTATATTATCTTCGATTGTTAGGTATGAATTCCTAATACTTATTCTTGTGCGATTGCACTTGGTTTGGATTGATTTGGTGAATATTCCAATTTTTAGTGTTTTGAGTTCAATTCTTTGAAAATCCTTTTATGGATGTTTGAACATGTTTTTGGTGATGCATCGAAGTGCCTATTAGACTGGGTTGCCGATTGGCGTAAACCCTTAGTGTTCATCGCTCGTTCGATCGCATTTTGGTTTGGATTCGTCGATTTTAGAGCTAGGCTGTTTTTTTTTGCCTAGCAGGAAAATTCAGACGTCTGAAATTTATTTCAGACGTCTGTCACCAAATTTAGACGTCTGTCATAAATATTCAGACGTCTGAGGTAAAATTTAGACGTCTGTCACTAAATATTTAGACGTCTGAATTTAGTTCAAAATGTTTTCTACTCTCTGTTTCAATTTTTAACCTCTGAGCCGTCTGTCATAAAAATTCAGACGTCTGAGATTAAATTCAGACGTCTGTCATAAATATTTAGACGTCTGAATGGCTGATTTTGCCTAATTTGCCTATTTTCGAGCAAATTATCAAGGTTTATCGATTTTTGTCGATCCGACTTATTGTTATCAATTATTATCGAGTTTGATGACTCCTCTTTCAGGATGGTATCTCGTTAGGTCGCTCGACCCTATCACCCTTAGGTCGTTAGACCTCATTTTGTCCTCTCTAGGTCGTACCGTTTAGACGGGGCGCTGCCCCGCACCCCGCCATGGGCGCTGTCCCCTGGACCCCCGCGACCTGACCGGGCAGGTCGAACCCCGTATTACTCTGCGTAGGCAATCTTATATGAAAAGCATTCATCAGAACTTCCATTTTGATGCATTTTGAGCTGATTTCCTTGGATTTTATTCACGTCTCCGAATGTGAATTTTTGTGATACGTTTTATGACTTGTCACTTTAAAAATATAAAGGTTTCAATACTAGTAGTAAATATCAAAACTCTTTCATCAAATTGATTTCAACACTATTTTTAATATCAAAAGTTCGTTTTCCCAAACCGATTTCCAATCTACTAATATATATAAGCCTTTACTTCACTCGAATGAGAAATCGACTTAAACGACTTAGTAAAACGAGTGGTATGAAACGCTTGCGTTCACTTCGTCGGTTAGCTCTTGGACTTGTTCGACTGAACCCTTTTCGTGACAATTTCCTAGTGAAGATTTGCAGCTTGTTCGTAAATATTTAAGTTAAGCAAGTGGTTATGGGACATGAAGCTAAACTCATATATTTACTAGCTTGCTGTGGTTGACACTTCTCGCTGATCATGATGATCATTTTATGATTTAGACTAGCAATTGTGCGATGTCTCTTTGTTCGCAAGGTAAGACTAGACCGCAATAGTGTGATTCCGACTCACACACATCTCTTGTCCGCAAGGTTAGTCTAGGCCGCAGTAGTGTGATTCCGACTCACACATATCTTTTTTGTTTGCGAGGGTAGGCTAGACACCACTTGTGTGATTCCATTCACACATACCTTTCTGCTTTTTGGTTAGCCTAGGCCTCAATCAGTGTGATTCCGACTCACACATATGGGGTAGCTCCCCATGGTCTTCGGACCGTCATGTGATAGGCCTCTTTCTCTTTTTATGATTTCTGGATTTCTTGTTTTGATTTCTGGATTTTTATGTCATTGACTTGTTATGAGTACAAGTTTAGGGTATGATGCCCTCTTTGGATCTTTGAGAAGATTCTTGTGATATTGATCATTTCTCATCGGTTGATCTCCTGTTGATCATCATTTTCATACTTATAGTAGTATGTCAGTATGGGTATTCTATGTTTATGCCATACCTATTATTTTATACCATGTCATCTGATATTTATAGTTAGACTGATCCGTTTATTATTTTCTTTTAAATAATACTCGGGTCAGACCGAGATGTTACAGGTGCTTCTGCTTGACTTCCTCCCGGGATCTGCTACTTTGACTTTTGGCACTACTTAGATTAGTAGTTTTTGGTTGTACGCATTTGAGATATAGACTCTATATTGTGTACTTATTCTTTTGTATAGCACATGCTGCTATTCTTTTGTATTATCGTGGATCTTTCTGACCTTTACTCTGATGTACACTTTCATGTGTTGTATATTTATTCATATCTTCTTCCGCCTTTGTGATATGGATGTCTGTGACTGATTTATGTTATGTTTATTTCTATATTTGTTTCCGAAGATCATATATAGCCACTGTGTGATAGCTTTGAGTTTGTATCGGTATGTCGGATTTCCTCCTTAAATGATATGCATTCTATACTACCTGACATATCGGTACTCGCACAAAGAAGTTACATGGATGGTCGCTCCTCAACAGCCTTATCCTCCGCGCTAGTTGACAGCATTACTCCGTAGTGTTCTTGGCTAGCGTGGGTATAGAGGTGGGGCGTCACAGCTTGGTATCAGAGCCAAACTTCGGAACAATGTAGATTAACTTAACAAGGATCATCGTCCTAAGTCCCACTTAGGAGTCTTGCCTTAGGATTTAATTCGAGTCTTTGTACCGATCCATCCTATTTTCCTTTTAGGTATCCTTGTTTTATCTATCAAGATTTGCTTGATGATTATTTGGAGAATGACTTTTATCCTTTTCTCTTTCTTTAGGAAGAGAATGTCTAGACCAGGCCGTCCCAGAGCTGGAACATCTACTGCGGCTCCTCGAGATGGAGTTTTTATGACAACTCAACAGCTTCTTGAGTTAGTGACGAATGCCCAAGCAGCTGGGGTTAACCCGGAACCTACTCACCCAAAGTCGGGATTTGCACGGTTGTGCAGCGATTACACCAATTTGGGTGGGAAGCCCTTCAAAGGTTCCGAACCTATTATCGAGGTTCAAGCTTGGTTAAAATCATGTGATCGAATCTTCTCACGCATGAACCTTGTCGATCTGCACCGTGTTCAAGTGGCTTCCAGTATGCTCCAAGAGAGAGCATTGGATTGGTATGAACTCCTTACATCCGAAATTAATGAAGTGGACCTCTCCTGGGAGCACTTCCGGGAACGCTTCGAATCGAAATTCGTACCCGAGGCTGAAAAGGTAACTCTGGCTCGGCGATTTATTGACCTTGTTCAAGGTCAGGCTTCTGTGGCGGATTACGTCGCATCATTCGAATCCCTTTCCAAATATGGGGTCGAATATATAAATACTCCACTAAAGAAGAACCAGAGGTTCGTTTATGGCTTAAACAAAAGCCTCAAGAAGCCACTACTTTTGAAGTTAGAAGTTTCTTTCGACCAGATTGTAGATATCGCTCTTCGCCTTGAAGAGGCTGATAGAGAAAGTGAGGTTGAAGTAGTAGCTTCCAAACCCAGCTTTAACAACAAAAAGAGGCCCAACAAATTTAAAGGCCCTTACCCCAACAAAAAGGGTAAGCAAGCGATTCCTTCTGCTAAGGCTCCTTCTCTTAATGACACGAGATGCTTCAACTGTGGATCTGGGGATCATTATGCGAACAAGTGTTCAAAGCCCAAATCTTGTCGCTATTGTAAAAGCCCAGATCATTTTATACATCAATGCCTCAAACGTGAAGGCAAGAAGGAGGGAAAGTTGAATGTGGCTAAAGCCCCTGGCAACACATCTCGTGGCCAAGGTATTTCTCATTCCATTCTTGATGGCATTATTTTATTTCATAATCAATCTATTAGAGTTCTCTTTGATACGGGTGCATCCCATTCTTTTATATCCAAGGAACTTGTAGACACTTTTTCTTTAAGTGTTACTGCATTAATGACTTCTTTAAGGATTGCGAATCCTGTTGGTGGTTCCGCAACTCTTAGTTTGCTCTGTAAAGATGTGGAGATTATTTTATGCGATTTTTCTTTCCTAGCCGATTTGCATGTCATGCGTTACTTAGGCTTTGGAATGATATTGGGTATGGATTGGCTTACTCGTTATGAAGCTCATATCCTATGTCCTGAACGGACTATTTATCTCCGCCATCCGCAATCTGTTAATCAGATTTCTATTATTCTTAAAGATTCGGATTCCGCCTTGGTTGCATCTTTATATTCCTTAAATCCTCGTGATGATGACAATGATGATGAGGAGGATGTCATTTCTCTTATTCGCGTCGTTCGTGAATTTTCTGACATATTCGAGCCCGTCTTAGGATTACCACCTAAGCGAGCAATTGAGTTCAGAATTAATCTCATACCTGGAGCTCAACCTATTACCCGTCCTCCTTACCGCATGTCCAATAAGGAGAATGAGGAGATGCGCAAACAACTATCTGAGTTGGAGACGAAGCAACTTATTCGCTCTAGTTCCTCGCCTTGGGGAGCTTCAGCTATTTTCGTAAGTAAGTCCGATGGCACACTTAGGCTTTGCGTCGACTACCGCAAGCTTAATGATCTTACTATTAAGAATAAATATCCATTGCCTCGGATTGATGATCTGTTTGACCAACTTAGTGGTGCTAGAGTCTTTTCACAATTGGACTTGGCTACCGGTTTCCATCAGCTTCGTATTGCAGAGGATAGTATTCCTTTGACTTCGTTCCGTACGCGTTATGGATCTTATGAATGGCTAGTTATGCCATTCGGTTTAACGAATGCTCCTGCTTATTTCGTTGACCTTATGAATAGAGTTTTCAAAGATTTTCTCGATCGGTTTGTTCTCATCTTTATTGATGATATTCTTGTGTATTCTAAAACCGAGGAGGAACACGAAAAGCATCTTCGAATTGTATTGGAAACTCTTAGGAGCAATCAACTAAAAGCAAAATTTTCTAAATGTCATTTTTGGCAATCTAGTGTGAAGTTTCTCGGTCATATTATTTCCGAATCCGGAATATCAGTGGATCCTTCAAAGATTGAAGCGATTCAAAATTGGAAGAGACCGGAGAACGTGACTGAAATCCGTAGCTTTCTCGGATTGGCAGGTTATTATCGCCGTTTTATAAAAGACTTTTCTAAGATTGCCGTTCCTCTTACTGGCTTAACAAAGAAAGGTGTTAAATACATTTGGTCGGACAAATGTGAAACTTCTTTTCAGAAATTAAAAGAACTCCTTTCTGATGCTCCTATTCTTATTATTCCCGAAGGGAATCAAGACTTTGTCGTTTATACCGATGCTAGTCGCGTTGGTTTGGGTGCCGTTCTTATGCAAAAAGAACGTGTTATTGCTTATGCTTCTAGGCAATTGAAGCCGGCTGAGACTAGATATGCCACACATGATTTAGAACTCGCGGCTATCGTTTTCGCCCTTCGAATTTGGCGACATTATCTTTTGGGAGAAAAGTTTATTCTTTATACTGATCATAAGTCTTTGAAATATTTGTTTTCTCAAAAGGAACTTAATTTGCGTCAACAGCGTTGGCTCGAATTTCTTGCCTCTTATGATCTTGACATTCTTTATACTCCCGGAAAGGGGAATCGAGTTGCCGACGCACTTAGTCGAAAACAACAAGCGGTTGTTTCCATGATGATATCTGAATGGAACGATCTCGAACTTTTATCCACTTGTGAAATTCGAGATCGCGTTTCCGAATTGTGTTCATCTCTTGTTTTATGTAGCCTTGAGGCTCGTCCTTCTTTATTAGACCGCATTCTTGAAGCTCAACAGCTAGATCCTGAATTGGCTTTGCTTGGCCAAAATCTTAAGGATAAAACCGATATTGAAGGTTCGAAAGACTTTGATATCGATTCTCGTGGCGGCATTCGAAAATTTGGTAGATTGATCGTACCCAATATTGGTGATCTTCGTAGAGACATTCTAGAAGATTCTCATCGTTCCAAGTATTCTATTCATCCCGGTAGTAGTAAAATGTACGCAGACATGAAGCGGCTTTATTACTGGGAGGGAATGAAATCTGATATCGCTAACTTTGTTAAGTGTTGCATGACTTGCCAACTTGTTAAGGCTGAACATCAAAGGCCTGGTGGGTTATTGCAACCATTGGAAATTCCAGTTTGGAAGTGGGATCAAATTTCCATGGATTTTATTGATGGCCTTCCCCGTTCTCGTTCGGGTCATAATAGCTTATGGGTGATTGTTGACAGACTTACTAAATCCGCCCATTTTATTCCCGTTCGGTCTAATCGGACCGTACCTCTTTTGGCCAAACTCTTCATCAAAGAAATTGTTAAACTACATGGAGTTCCTTCTTCCATTGTTAGTGATCGGGATCCATTGTTTACTAGTGGATTCTGGAAGAGTCTTCAAAAAGCTTTGGGAACGAAGCTTAATTTTAGCACCGCTTATCACCCCCAGTCCGATGGACAAACTGAGCGTGTGAATCAAACACTTGAAGATCTTCTTCGTTCTTGTGTACTTGACTTTGGTGGAAGTTGGGAGGATCATATTTCACTCGTTGAATTTTCGTATAATAATAGCTTCCAATCTAGCATTGGTATGGCACCTTTTGAGGCACTCTATGGAAGGCCATGCCGATCTCCCTCTTGTTGGCTCGAGGCCGGTGAGAAGCTGGTCTTAGGTCCAGACTTTATTCGGGATTCCACAGAAAAGATTGAACTTATTCGACATAGGATGAAAGAAGCCCAGAATAGACAAAAATCCTATGCTGATAACCGAAGAAGGAAATTAGAATTTTCTGTTGGTGATCTTGTTTTTATTCGTGTTTCACCAATGAAGGGTGTTGTACGTTTCAGTCGATCGGGAAAGTTAGCGCCTCGATATATTGGGCCATTTCCTATCACTGAACGAATTGGTTCCATGGCTTATCGCCTTTCTTTACCGGCTCAGTTTTCTGCTATGCATGACATGTTCCACGTATCTCAATTACGGAAGTGCCTTCGGGATTCCGATTCGATACTTGAGCCCGGTGTTGTGGAAGAGATTGAAGTTTCACCTAATTTAACTTATGAGCAGCATCCTGTTCGAATTATTGCTTCGGAGATCAAACGGCTTCGAAATAAAGATGTTCCGCTTGTTAAAGTTCAATGGTCCTCAAATCCTAAGGATTGCTCTTGGGAAACTAGAGAATTCATCGAGCGTACACATCCGGAATTACTTTCTCATGCTCTTTAAGGTAAACTTTTTAATTCCAATTTCTTTTGTGTTAATATGCTTTTATGGTTGTTACTTTTTATTTCCACCGTATATATTGCGAGGACGCAATTTCTTTAAGGAGGGGAGTCTGTAACAACCCGCATATTTATCGATTTTATATTTTTATATTTAAAATCGTTAATCGGATGTTTGTCCGAAAAGCTACTTTTTGCATACGGTCAAATTAGGACTCGAGACCACTCCCATTGAGTTCAAAATGTCGTTTGCGATCTTTTTAAGTGTAAACTTCGATATGTTTGGAGCTAGTCAAAAATTCGACCATTTTCACTTTGGGTTTGGGTTTGGTTCAGCCCTATGTTTTAAGTTAACACTCCAAACTGAAACCCCCTCTTCATTCACTCCCTCCTCCTCTTCATTTCAGTTCTAAAGAGATTAATGGTGAGTGGAATGGGAAATTAAAACTCTAAAACCCTAGTTTCCATCTACAAATCAAGTTCTAGCTCCAAATCAATAGAAGAAGCTTTGGTAAGTCTCCTCTTCTTCTTCCCCAACTCACTCTCTTATCAATTTCAGAAATTCCTAAACCTAATTTAGGAAATGTTTCTCTTTTTAGCTTAGAATCAAGCTTGTTGAGTTGGGATTGAAAAGAGATTGTCATTGCCATTGCTCTATAGCTCCTTCATACTTGTGCTTGTGTATAAAGGTGAGATTTTTATCTCACATCTTAAACTATATTATCTTCGATTGTTAGGTATGAATTCCTAATACTTATTCTTGTGCGATTGCACTTGGTTTGGATTGATTTGGTGAATATTCCAATTTTTAGTGTTTTGAGTTCAATTCTTTGAAAATCCTTTTATGGATGTTTGAACATGTTTTTGGTGATGCATCGAAGTGCCTATTAGACTGGGTTGCCGATTGGCGTAAACCCTTAGTGTTCATCGCTCGTTCGATCGCATTTTGGTTCGGATTCGTCGATTTTAGAGCTAGGCTGTTTTTTTTTGCCTAGCAGGAAAATTCAGACGTCTGAAATTTATTTCAGACGTCTGTCACCAAATTTAGACGTCTGTCATAAATATTCAGACGTCTGAGGTAAAATTTAGACGTCTGTCACTAAATATTTAGACGTCTGAATTTAGTTCAAAATGTTTTCTACTCTCTGTTTCAATTTTTAACCTCTGAGCCGTCTGTCATAAAAATTCAGACGTCTGAGATTAAATTCAGACGTCTGTCATAAATATTTAGACGTCTGAATGGCTGATTTTGCCTAATTTGCCTATTTTCGAGCAAATTATCAAGGTTTATCGATTTTTGTCGATCCGACTTATTGTTATCAATTATTATCGAGTTTGATGACTCCTCTTTCAGGATGGTATCTCGTTAGGTCGCTCGACCCTATCACCCTTAGGTCGTTAGACCTCATTTTGTCCTCTCTAGGTCGTACCGTTTAGACGGGGCGCTGCCCCGCACCCCGCCATGGGCGCTGTCCCCTGGACCCCCGCGACCTGACCGGGCAGGTCGAACCCCGTATTACTCTGCGTAGGCAATCTTATATGAAAAGCATTCATCAGAACTTCCATTTTGATGCATTTTGAGCTGATTTCCTTGGATTTTATTCACGTCTCCGAATGTGAATTTTTGTGATACGTTTTATGACTTGTCACTTTAAAAATATAAAGGTTTCAATACTAGTAGTAAATATCAAAACTCTTTCATCAAATTGATTTCAACACTATTTTTAATATCAAAAGTTCGTTTTCCCAAACCGATTTCCAATCTACTAATATATATAAGCCTTTACTTCACTCGAATGAGAAATCGACTTAAACGACTTAGTAAAACGAGTGGTATGAAACGCTTGCGTTCACTTCGTCGGTTAGCTCTTGGACTTGTTCGACTGAACCCTTTTCGTGACAATTTCCTAGTGAAGATTTGCAGCTTGTTCGTAAATATTTAAGTTAAGCAAGTGGTTATGGGACATGAAGCTAAACTCATATATTTACTAGCTTGCTGTGGTTGACACTTCTCGCTGATCATGATGATCATTTTATGATTTAGACTAGCAATTGTGCGATGTCTCTTTGTTCGCAAGGTAAGACTAGACCGCAATAGTGTGATTCCGACTCACACACATCTCTTGTCCGCAAGGTTAGTCTAGGCCGCAGTAGTGTGATTCCGACTCACACATATCTTTTTTGTTTGCGAGGGTAGGCTAGACACCACTTGTGTGATTCCATTCACACATACCTTTCTGCTTTTTGGTTAGCCTAGGCCTCAATCAGTGTGATTCCGACTCACACATATGGGGTAGCTCCCCATGGTCTTCGGACCGTCATGTGATAGGCCTCTTTCTCTTTTTATGATTTCTGGATTTCTTGTTTTGATTTCTGGATTTTTATGTCATTGACTTGTTATGAGTACAAGTTTAGGGTATGATGCCCTCTTTGGATCTTTGAGAAGATTCTTGTGATATTGATCATTTCTCATCGGTTGATCTCCTGTTGATCATCATTTTCATACTTATAGTAGTATGTCAGTATGGGTATTCTATGTTTATGCCATACCTATTATTTTATACCATGTCATCTGATATTTATAGTTAGACTGATCCGTTTATTATTTTCTTTTAAATAATACTCGGGTCAGACCGAGATGTTACAGGTGCTTCTGCTTGACTTCCTCCCGGGATCTGCTACTTTGACTTTTGGCACTACTTAGATTAGTAGTTTTTGGTTGTACGCATTTGAGATATAGACTCTATATTGTGTACTTATTCTTTTGTATAGCACATGCTGCTATTCTTTTGTATTATCGTGGATCTTTCTGACCTTTACTCTGATGTACACTTTCATGTGTTGTATATTTATTCATATCTTCTTCCGCCTTTGTGATATGGATGTCTGTGACTGATTTATGTTATGTTTATTTCTATATTTGTTTCCGAAGATCATATATAGCCACTGTGTGATAGCTTTGAGTTTGTATCGGTATGTCGGATTTCCTCCTTAAATGATATGCATTCTATACTACCTGACATATCGGTACTCGCACAAAGAAGTTACATGGATGGTCGCTCCTCAACAGCCTTATCCTCCGCGCTAGTTGACAGCATTACTCCGTAGTGTTCTTGGCTAGCGTGGGTATAGAGGTGGGGCGTCACATGATGTCTCCTCCAACATTCACTCTACTCCTTCTTCCCTACATATCTGTATTCAAACCTCGTGAGATACAGATGAATAACCTAACTAAGACAGGAGTCTAAAGATAGAGCATATACTTATATATATAAAATACAAGTACGTCATTATAGCGTTATCCCATACCCTGATCTTAACTCTAATTCCTATGGATTATGTTTTCAAAAATCATTTTTTAAAGTATTTCAGAAACCATGCTCTGATACTAAGCTGTAACATCCCCTATCTAGAGGCCCAAAACTAAGCACTATAGATGCTACAGTCATCTATAGTATCAGCTTCCGACGACTAAGTACTGCTATATTAATGGTATCAATAATATCATAAGCACTTGAATATGAAACAAAACACAGATTAAAACACAGATTAATTCATTACATTTCAAAATAATATTTGTTCCACATTCATGTCACATAACCCAATCGTTTTCCCAAGCACCGAATAAATATAGTAATTACAAATTACATCAAGAGCGGTATATGAAGATACCCCCTCGATTGATCAGAGTCAAATGATCATACAAGACTTATTACATCATAACACAGCGGAAAATCATCTAAACATAAATAAATGCAGCAAACCCTAAATAGCTATCCATTGCCTCCAGCATCCTTCGGTAGCTTATTCGTTAAGCAACCTAAAAACCAGAAAAGATCCTTAACCTCTCAATCTACTCAAATTGGTTTTGAGTACCCGAGAAATTAAGGGGAAAACATAAACTTCGAGTCAGACATACAGCCTAGTATGAATAATAATATACATCTCGTTTTAATTATGTTAAGTGAGACCACGCCGCTTAGCGGAACGGTTTTCCCCTCACTAACATTCTTTTCAAAACTTATCTTTGCAAATCCTTTAATATAACCATATATTATGCTCCTACATCCACAATGGTTAATCCCAACAAAATAATCATTATGTAATCATACATAAATATCAGGTAATAATGAACTATCTGTTCGAATACAAATAACTTTTAACCTTTGGCTGACTCGGGCCTACCAGACAACATAATTAAATGTAACCTAACATCTGTTTGATTTTCATATTTAGGATTATCTAGCCCTTGCCATCTATTTAACATTTTCCATCAGGACGGTCTGTCCTAAACTATTTGTTAAATTTCTCACTTCTGGACGGTCTGTCCCTAACTTAATCATCTCCTGGGTTCTCCCAAGCCTAATGGTTTTTTGAGCTTATCAATAACCTATCTGTATACAACATATATTCCTTTCAGTGTGTAATAATAATTTTAGTCTACCTATGATCAAGCCCTACACACTGGAATTTTGGACAACAATTAGCTGGGGCTACAAGCTAATGTATAGGGCGCGACCCCATACTAGTCCCATCTAGTTTTCTAATATCTAAGTCATTTATACTTAATGATCCCCTCCCATAATTTTCCTTGAAAACAATTTCAATATGATTTAAATCATTAAATCAAACTTCAAACAAGGAAAAGAAATAAATATTTATACTTTACTCAAATTGTATTACCATGTTGGATATATATCCTTTACTCAAAACTTAGTTGATGAAAATACTTTACCATTTGAAAGAACCTTTTTCCATACTTTGAAATTATCTCACTCAAATTCAATGTTTAAACCTTTCGAAAATCATCTCTAAACCTTTCAAATTCATTCAAAGCAAACCTTTCGGAAGTAGTAAACTTTAGACATCCTTCTTTAAAATCACTTTAAGTCATTGCCTTAGAAAAACCTTTGGAAAACCTTTCCTCGAAAACCTTTTGAAAACATTCAATAAACCTTTCGGAACAGAACACTTCGGACGCATAAAACCTTTTAAAACAGAAACCTATCGAAGGTATACTGGGTTCAACTTAAAACAATTTGGAAACCTTCTTTTAAAACCTTTCGTCTTTATATAAATAACCTTTCAAAACATATCTAATTAACCTTTCAAAATCCTTTGGTTATATTTCACAAAAAAAGGGTAACCACCTAAGTCGAAAGCTTCCCTCCGAAAGCATTGGAGAAACGATTAGTTTTAAAAATAAGTAAACCTTTTGATTATGTTGGATGGTTCAAAGTAAAACCTTTATAAAATAGTGGAAACCCTACGAATGTGCCGGAAGGTTTCAAAACAAAGTAATGGCGGTAGCAGCTACAACCTATCGACTACATCGAAAGGTTTTAAAGTCTTTCTTTAAATAACTTGACTTGGTCGAAAGTAACCAAGTCGAAAGCTCAAGTTCGATAGCAAAGCAGGCGAAAGCTTTTCTCTTATAAAACAGTTATATTCCAACCCTTTATGGCCATCAACCTTTCGGCTTGGAAACTTTCGGCTATATTCAATTCATTACGTACCAATTGCTTAATACCTTATGCGTTGAACTTTCACCTTATTTAAAGCTAACCTTTCGACTGAGACGAAAGGTCTGGGGCGGAAGGTATTTAGCCGTATGGATTGAAACATGGAAAAAGTGTGATTTTTGTCTTTAAACTTAAAAAGGAAACTTTTCAACTAACCTGCCTTTGTTTGTCAAATTCTCATTGGTCGATAAAATACTTTTCATAATTTTGCTGCAGTAATTACCGGAATTTATAAAACATTTTATTTTGCAAAATGCCCCTTCTCCTTTATGAATATATTAAACATTTAAGTCCCATACCTTAAATAATTTTATATATCCCACAAATGACATAGGAAAATTCTAGAAAAATTCAAGAAAATATATTTTAATATATTTCCTAACATATTAAAATATCAAACCCAAACAATTATTATTTCAGCGAAAATAATTTAAAACCCAACAAACAATTTTCTTCATCCAAAAATTCATATAAAATCCATAATAAATTGGAAAATTATGAAAATCAAAACCCACCTTTAAAATATTATTCCAGACTTATTTAAAATTTTCAAAGTATTTAGATGTAATTAAATAGGGTTTTCATGATAAACATTATCATAAAACACGAATAAACATTTATAATTTCATCAACAATAAACCTATATATCTTAAAACATCAAACACGACAATATTATAGCAAAAACATTTCGGATCTAACCATAAAACTGAAAACTAAAATATTAGGGATGTAGTAATTATTCACCTTGGCTTTAGAGATTATAGGTGAGATTTTTGAGTGTTGATTTAGTTGATTTCTTCTTTCCTCTTGAATCTTAGCTTACTTCTCCTCTTGAGATTGGAAATGGTGGCCGACCTTAGCTATTTTCATTTTTAATGGAATGAAAATAATGAAGGTGAGTTACCCATGTCACAAGGGTTTAGGGTATAAGGTTTTTCCATTTCCCAAAATACCCTTCTCATTTCCTAACACCTTACTTAGTGTTATTTCATTTTATTTAACCCCTTTAATATGGCACGGCTGCCTCTATCTAATTAAATCTCCATCTATTAATCTTTACATTAGTTAATTTAATTTAACTAATTAAATGTCTGAAATAAGGTTATAAAATATATGGGGTGTTACGTAACCAATCTCTTTTATTACGATAATAGAGATTACAACTCAAGAATAAATAAAACAAGAAAGTACAATATCATTGTTATAATCAAATACTTGTTTTATTATACTTAAAGTTGAGAAACAGCATTTTTGACTTTGTTCAAAGAATTAGCTGAGAGAGTAATTGTCAAGTCGAAAGGGGCATTAAATCCTTCCGGGGTAATAACTGGAGGATATTTGCAATAGTCCAATTCCTCGGCAGAAGGGGACCGCATATTAATTTGCTATGATATGTTCGGATTTCCTTAAGAAGCCTTTCCTTTTCTTCGCCAAGAAAATCAAAACGAAGGCAGGGATGTGGCATATAAAGCCTCTTAAGATCTCTAAGAAAGCAATATCTAGCCAATTTTGAGGATTTCAAGAGCGAAGCCTTTTCTAGATAGTCTATTCTTAATTTGACAAAATTGCTTAAATAACCTCTATTAATAGGACTGCTCAAGAGACATGTACTCTGCAATAACGTGATAATACACGATTAATTATAATAGAAAACTAATATAGAAAATTTACAAATTAATATTATTACATAATTACAAATGTTCATCCGACTCGTACAAAATTGATTTTTTGAATAACTCGGAAATAAATTTATCCTTATAATATTTGAGTTATTCTGGAGGCAACTCACAAGGGATTGATTTGACACGCAGTAAATTCCAACAAGCCCCCAGATGTGGATCAGATCCAAATTCATCTATATATCTCCTATGTAGATGCCTTAGTAGACCCCCACTAAAATCACCCAAATATGAAAAATCTACAGTTGGGGGTCTGCAATAGGATTTGTATAGGAAGTATACTAGGATGTTCCTTTCTTCAATTAGCATCCAAAAGAATGTTATTAATTCCCGGTTCTCTTCCAATAGCTTGTCATATCAAAGCGCGCCATTTCCAATCAAGGGTAGCTTCTTGATCTTTAAAGGACGCTAACACCGCGATACTGTTATTAAGCTTATGATACTTGTCAGAGAGTGCATTATGTTCTTTTAATTGCTTATCTAACTCTCTATACAAGCTATTTATTTCTGCTTGTTTTCTTTCAAGCTTTGTTGTAACAACCCTGTTTTAGATTACCTGAAATTAAATTAGGAGAATAATTTAATTTACTTATAATTAAATAATTAAGAGATTTGATAATTTTTAGTGTTAATTAAATTGGAGTTTGGAGAACCTATTTGTACGGAGTTCATGTAAATGAATTTTGTACTAAAAATGGTATTTGAGAAATTTTAGTAATAATGGAAATAATTTCAATATTTGAAATATGATTTTTCCATAAAATGATTATTTTGGTAAATCGAAGAAGAATAATTTTTATTCTAAAAGTTGTATTAAATTTTGGACACAAACGGTGTATTTTTACAACGTTAATAATAATAATATATTCTATTGTGGAAAATATAGTTTAATCAAATTTAAACATGTTGTAATTTGTAAAATGAAGATTTTATCTTATAAGCTTATTAAAAGTTGAGTGGCTGAATTTATAAAAAAATAATATATACATACAAGTTTGTTTAAATATAAAGTAAAGTGTTTTATAATTCAAAGTTGTAATTAGCAACACCTTGTGATAAGAGAATTTAACAACACTTTGGATATCTATGCATTATCCTAAAGCCTATTAGCATTTAAACAAATGAGAATACGTTAATCCGAATTCCATCTCTCTCAAATCAAAAAACATAAATCATCTCTACCTTCTTCTCAAACCAAATCAAAACGCAAACTCCATTTTCTAAAAAATTTCACAAAGCCCTAGCTGCTCCAAAAATCATAACAAATCAAATAAATTACCAAAAATTCTCAGTTTTGTATATATTGTTGCTAACATGTTCCATCACCTCTTCTCTAAATTTCATGGCATTTGGTTTAGTTTTGATGGGTCAAAGTTCTTCTTTTCTCAAGTGGTTTTCGGGTTAAATCTGGACAGAAAACAAAGGCTGGTAGAAAATTCATAACTAATTATAGAAAAAATAAAAATCTGAAATTTGAATATGTTATTCTCAACTCATTAACACACCTTTTGTAAAAATTTCGTAGGAACATATTTAGTTTTATTATGCCAAATCCTTGCTGCACTGAGGATGAAAATGAAAAAATTCTGAGTTTTGGCCTTGTGTTGTTTGCTTGCAATTTTGGGAATTTTGAGATGATAAGGTGGGTAACCCTCACACTTCTAGTCTAAGTTCATTTGCATGTGGTTGAATGGTGAAAGTACTAGTTTTATTAATCTTTGTTTGGTGCTTACTGTCTTTCTAAATCTACTTCTTGTTTGCTCACTGTCAGTTTACTGCTTTCTAAATGTTGAAATCAGATTTTTCATAAATTTTCAATGTTGTTTTCCGATGATTTTCTAATATGAATTTTGAGTTCTGATTCAATAGAAAATAATTGCATTTTTTATGCCTTTGTGTTATGTGGAGGAAATTCCATTTTTATTGTATTCAATTACCGCTGAATTTCAGTAGTTTAATTCGTATTTTGATGATATGAATATTTTTGAATTTTTTTTATAGTTGTTTTCTAATAAATAGCAATTTTGATTGAAAAATAAATAAATAGATTTCAAGTGATTTATAAATTGATTTTGGAGTAATTCAGTTATATTTTATAAAGGTTTCTAACTCCTATTTTTATTAAAACACTTTAATACTATTTATAAACATTTAAAAATCTCATTTTCTGGATTTTATGAAATTTGTGTTTCACCAAATGTCTTGTGAGATTTGCTTTTATAAGCTAATAATGGTTTTGTGATTTGGTGAATAATTTTAAGAAAGATAATATTCCTCTTTGTTTAACAGTTTCATGTTAACTCTATGTGATTTTTATGTTCATATTATGGCTTGTATCTGTCATCTCTTTTATCTCACATTGATTCGAATTAGACTAGACTGATCCGTTTATTATCTTTATGTAATACTCGGGTCAGACCAAGATATTTAAGGTTTTTCAGCATGATGATCTTAGAGTTGGATTAGTTTGAGGCTTCTTCGTATGCTTTAGTAGACTTGTAGTCTAGTTATGTTGTAGTCCTTCTTGCATGTCGAAATAGAGATTCATTTTGATGTATATTCATTTGTGTTGTCTTAGATATTTTATATGTATATCATGGATCTATTATGACCACCTTTTGTAGTTCACATCATGTATCATATACATGTTCACATCCGCTTTATGAGAAATGTTTATATTTCATTATCGTATTCCATGATTCTATGCTCTGGTATATTTTATATTGTTCTGAATTATATTAAGCCACTATATTGTTGTTTTGTGCCTAGATCGGATAGGTTGAATCCTCTTATAAAAGAAATAATATTTTGGGTCAATTCGGCATATTGGTACTCGCCCGAAGTAATAATACAGATGGTCGCTCCTAACAAGCCTTATTCTCCACATTAACAAACAATATTTCGTTGTAATGTTCTTTTTTAATGAGGGTATAAAGGTGGGGCGGCACAACTTGGTATCAAAGTGAGGTTCAAAATAATATATGATATTAAAGATGAGAATCTTTTCCTATATGTGTCTTTGAGACCGTCCCTTAGAGTTCTTCGGGTCGCTAGTAGGAATTCTTCCTCTAGAGATGAGTCATATCTTAGAAAATCTTAGGATACATCGCGCCTATTTTTTGTACACTATTTCTTATCTTGAAGTAATTCTTCCTTCGAACAAATGTTTCACTTCAAATTTAGCAGATTTCAAATTGAATTGTGTGTCTTTGTCCTCAGCAATCAGAGTTGTGCAGTGAAGGCGGATGAACTGCTTTCCACTAAGCACCTAAAATTTAAGTGCCTTTATAATTTGTTGTCAATAATAAATGCTTGCTTGTTTAATAATTAAACTTAGTAACATTAAAGATTAACATTGAGTATAATTTACCATTTAAGAATTTAAAAGACCTACTCGATATTAATTGGAACCTATGATGTATAGATTTGACATCGCTACCTCAAGGTATAATTGAATTTGGTTTAATAATTAATTTATCCTATGGATATTAAATTAAAAACTAAGATGAATTTTAAATGGATAATTGATTAAAGCAAGCATATATAAAAGGAAATATCATTAAATAGATTTTAATGGAGTATCATTTATAATGTATGTAAAGGCATTAAAAGAAATTTAATAAAAAGAAAACTTTGGAAAATCTATTTTGTGTGGCAAGTTGTCCATTATATGCTTTAAGATTTCTGGTCGAAGCGTTTGACCAACGTTTTTCGATAAGGGTTCCTAAAAATTTGACCGAGTCAATGAGACATCGAAATTTGAGTTCAAATGTTTTAAAATCTTAAATGTTTAAAAGATTTTAAATAATATTTAGATGAGGAAATAAAAAAATTTGGAAGTTGAAACATTAATTGGAATTGAATGATCTTTTGAGAAAAGATGTATATATATAATTATAATGTTTTGAAAAAACAATTCAATTCTAAACCATTTGCTATAAATAAATCTCATATGAAGTTTTCTTTTTGAGAGGTTCGTCTTGAGTGTGATTTTCGTTAGAAAATATCGCTCAAGTTTTTGTCTCGTATGAGTTTGGGTGATTCAAACCCAACGATATCTTTAGTTGCAAAATTGCCGTGAGAAAATCCTCTTATAATTCTTGTTTTTATTTTAATATATTTCAGTTTTTAATATAAATTTATAGTAAAAATAGATGTTTGCATAGTTTAATTGAAAACATGGAATAAAAGTATAGTTTTTGTCACAAACACACTTTAATCACTATACCTTTATATGCATGTGTTAGTAAATTGAGCATATCTTTTACATTTCTCAACGGATTTCGATAGATATTGATGCTCCAAAAAGCTGTCTTCATGTGAGATAACTTTTATGTTGAACACTTTTACAAATTTTGAGCATAGGTTGATTGAAAATCTATTGCAAACTCTCAGCTCTATCCCTTTTAAATTTATATTCTCTAAGCTAAGCACCGTTAGTAAATTGGGCATATCTTTTTCATTTCTCATCAGATTTTGATAACTTTTGATGTTTCGGAAAGCCAACTTCATCTGCGACAACTTTTATGTTGAACACTATTACAAATTTTGGGCATAGGTTGATCGAAGACCTGCTGCAAACTCTCAGCTCTGTCCCTTTGAAATTTATATTCTCTGAGCTTAACACCGTTAGTAAATTGACTATATCGTTTTCATTTCTTGTCGGAATTCGATAAATTTTTATATTTTGAAAAGCTTACTCTGTGTGTGACAACTTTCATGTTGAACACTTTTAAAAATTTTGAACTAAGATGCTTCGAAAACCTGTCCTAAACATACTCATTCGATGTTCTGAGTTTGATCTAAGTTAAAGCTCTAATATTTGTTTCTTTATTGTTTTTGCTTGAACTTTCTTTTGCTTATTTTCTTACTTGGTTTCTACATTTTAAATCATATGTTATATTTAAAAAAAAAATTTGGGAACAAATAAATAACTTTAACCGGATGAGATAGTATCCATTCCATTAGCTGACTGATTTATTGGAATCACGACAACAAGCCCTTGCCGTAACAGTCAACGACCAGCCGCATGGCTAGTGTTAATTAATATTAACACAAACGATAGTTATATCTATAATTGGTAATTTATTTTATCATTGTTTGAGTCTGTGTTATTACGTCTTCCGAAAGCACAGTATTAGATTTCGTCGGTTTGGATGTGTATTCGTTAATATGGGTAGCGGTACCGCGAGATCTTATTTTTTTTGGGCAGTAGATGGTCGTGTGGAGCCATCCACTTGGTTGTGATAATTATACATCGTGGTAATGACTTTTTACGTAAGCCAAACGTCGTCGACACAATGTTATAAAATCACATGATCTTGCTTATTTCATGGTTACTTTTCGTACTCTAAAATTTTTAAGTAATTTCATTTACAAAAGAAATTGTTGGAATAATTTTAGCGAGGTCCCAGCGACCTTGTCACGGACGAAACTGCTTAGCGAGGTATTAGCGACCTTGTTATGGACGAAACTGCTTGGGAGGTGTTAGCGACCTTATCATTGCATTTGAGATCCATTTCTTTTGTGAATTTGGAGATTTTAAATTGTTATCACCATATTTTTAATCACTACAACAAAAAGACCTTATTACAACTGTATTTTTACCACTGTCATAGACAGTCAGTTGTTATAAAGGTTTTTTTACAACTCTTTTTATTAAACAGTTGTAATAAACTTACTATTAACAACTCTTTTATTTTGTTAGTTGTAATAGATGCCTATTACAACCATTCTTTTTTGCCAGTTGTAATAAATGCCTATTTTTAACAACTCTATTCTTTTGCCAGTTGTAATAGACGACTATTATAATATTTTTTGCCAGTTGTAATAAATGCCTATTACAACATTATTTGCCTATCGTAATAATTAGTTAATAATTATAATTAAATAATGGTACCTAATAATAAGAAAATTAATAATAAATAATAATTACTATTATATAGTAATACTTAATTCGAAATGTGAAATAATTAATATTAATAATTCAATATAATTAATAAAATAGCTAATAATTATTAAATAATTAATAATTATCAAATAAGAGTTAATTTTTATAATTAATAATTAACATTAATAATTAATAAATATTAATAATTAATATTTAATAATTGATATTAAAAATATAATAATAAATATTTAATTAATAATTAAAATTTTATAAATAATAATTGCTACCGAATAATATTAACTAATAACTAATAATAAAATTCTAATAATAAACAATAACTAATTAAATAATAATTAAATAGCAATAATTAAAGGTTAAAAATCAATATTTAATAATAATAATTAAATTAAATAATAATAATTACTAATTAAAATGAAATAATAATAATTTATAATTTATATTTAATAATAAATGAAATATAAATAATAACTAAATAAATAATAGTTAAAAATAATAAATAATATGCAATCTTTAATAATTTAGAAGTAATATTTAATATTTAGTATTTAATATTCATAAATTTAAAAATAAAATTTTGAAACTTTCATAAAATTCAAAAATAAAAAATATTGAAATAAATTTAAAAATATTCATAAAATAAAAAAAATTGAAATTTTCATAAAAAAATTAGAAAAATAAATAAATTTATACTAAATAAATAACTATTAATAAATAATAATAACTATATCCAAAATTTGGTTCCAGACCAAAAGTTTTGGCTCCAAATCCAAAATTTTGGCGCCCTTCCAAATTTTTTAATTACATATCTATTTCCTTTACCCTTCTGACTCAAAGAAGTTCCTCTGCATTCTTCTCCACTTTATATTCACCTCCACTCCCGTGTCTTCCTTCTCCACTTCCTAATTATTCCCCCAAACATTCAAAAACCATAATTTTCAAAACCCAAAAAATCAGTATCAAACAATGAACAACCAAGATCCAAACCAGAGACTCTCCATCTCCAACATCACCGACTGCATTTCAGTTGTACATCTTTCCGTTGACAATGATTTCAAATTCGCCGTCAGCTCTCCAACTATTTCGATGATTTAGCTCCAGCTTTTCCACTATTCAGCCGCGAATTTCTATCGAATGTGAACCCGAACCAAGTAGAGCTCCGATCTGGATCCACCTCCTTAAGCTCATCATCTAGCTCGATTGAATTAGACGAGCACAACAACTGTGTTTGGAGTGGCATCCTCTATGTTGTATTCTATTTAGCTTCAACATAATCTTTAAGTATTTTAGCTTGCGGCATCCTCTACATCAACCACAGTTAACATCTTTGGCTGAATTCATTTGCAGGAACAAGAAGATGACAACGAATAGAATGGAGAGTTTGGATTTGATACTATTGGCAGATGTTTCTTTCCTATTTTCCCACCGCTAACCAACGATGTTTCTCACATTTGTTCCACAATTTTATATTAAACTTTACAGGTAATGAACAACCCAAGATTTTACATTCCTACATTCAACTAACTTTGTTTGTTTTGATTCATTACAGCTTTATTTCATAAAAAATATTAAACCCGTGACCTGTTTGTAATAAATACATTGTACATTGCTTGTTTGATTCTATGATTATGATGTTTATTAACCTATTGAATTTTTGAATAACTAATGTTACTAAACACTAAACTATTTTTATCAATATTGCAACATAGCGTAAAGTGATATGCCCATTTTTAATAGGTAAAACATAGCAATAAATTTACCTCTAAAATAAGACGAATAGCTCTATTTTATGTTTGATATAAAATCAATTTAACACAGTTAAACGAGAAGAACACATTTCCATGAATGCAGTAATATAATAGGTTGTTGCATTGTTTTAGTTTGTTTGAACTGTGAATGTATTTACATGTGTTTGATATGTAAATATGGGTGCAGAACATGCTTAAATTTGTCCATAGGACTATTACTGTATTCTGATTTTTTTAGTGTTGTCTGATTCATGTTCCGTGCCTTGAACAAATTATCTTTACAAGTAATGACTTGTTAAAACAATGGATATTATACTGTGGTTTGACATAGTGTGTTGCCTCAGTGCCTGTGAAGTGAATATATGGCTTCTTCCAAGACTTTATCATGACACTCTTGTAAAGGTAAGAGAACATGCATTTTCAAGGCACTCTTTATCACTCATTGTGCTTCTTTACTCCTGTTCTTTCATATCACTGTATTAGTTTGTTTTTGTTTTTTTCAACTTTCTTTCATTTAAAATATGCAAGGTCTAGGAATCTTGACGGTTATTCACAATGGAAGAGTTCCACCAACAAGGATGTTTCCAATTGTATCTTCTGTTGGATTTTTTGTCATCGACAAGCCTCTTTAGCTTCAATTAGCATTAGGATCTTCTTTGATTTCGGTTCTCTTACTTCTGGCCTATTTTGACTGCCCATTTCCTTATGGAGCTGCTGCTGCATAGTAAGACATGCTTTGTTTTTTGGTTTAATAGTTATTTAAGTCTCCTTCTTTGGAGCAATTAGTCAGTCTACAGCGCCTCAGTTTATCATGTCATTGTTGTTTTGGTATTTTTGTTGGGTCACAGTGTATGTGTCAAAGTGTTGTTGTTTCAAGTGTGTCGGTATGTTCCATGCTTTATGACAGTAATATGCCGTAATTTATTGTTTTGATTTGCTTTGATTTATTCAGTTTAACATATTTATTTTGTAGATAATAATAGTAATGTAATGTTTGAATTGCTTATAGCATACCATTATTTTTATTCTATTATTTATGCTTATTCATTTCTTGCTTTACATGCAAAATATGTTTAGATTTTTTTTATTTTTCATTCTTTTTACCACAACTGCCAATCACAGTTGTAAAAAAGTCATTTACAAGTGCCATAGGCAGTTGTAAAATTATTTTGCAACTGCTTTAGGCAGTTGTAAAAAATTATTTTACAATTGCCGAAAACCGTTGTAAAAAATTAGAGCTCTATTACAACTCTGGAGATAACGACGGGTGGCTGTTCGTTGTAGTAGACCTATTACAACTGTTTTTGGTAGTTGCGAAAGGGTGTTTTTGTTGTAGTGAATGTTAGTCAAATTGAGACTTGATATGAATTTATGAAATGGTGATTTTGATTAATATGCCTTATTATGACTATGGTTCTCGGACATATTTTATTATGGCTTATTTGTATGTTAATTCATATGTTTATAATTATGTGTTTATTGATTTAAACATTGTGATTTGAGATTTAGTTGGAATTTCACCACAATTCAGTTTTGCCTATGCAAGGTTATATTTGTGTATCTCATGATTTATTGAAATATGACATGACTTGCTATTTACTTTCTTATGATTATTTCTAGATTCTGGAATCATTCACTATGAGTTGTTACTATGGTCAATGAGGTTAATTACTATATTATATAAGTTTCATGTTTTGAGTTTTGTAACATTCTGAGTTTTAACCGGTCTAAGTTGCACATCTTTTCCGCCGTCCTTAGATTGATTGACAACGATATTGAATTTCGAACTTGCACTTGTTTTAATCATAACTTTTGAACCATTGGTCCGATTTCAATAAATTTATGTTTTTGAAAAGCTATGATAGTGAGGAAAAACTTTTGTTTTACAAGTGTTAATCCAAAAAATGGATCCACATCCTGGTTTGAGTTTGAAAGCACCAGCCCTGTCCTAACAGAGCAATAACACAGATAATAGGTATTGAAAAAGACAGTAAAAGAAAGAAGACAAGGAATTTTTATAGTGGTTCGGCTGTTAATGAAGCCTATGTCCACTTTATAGTTTTATTATGACTGATTGCTATTACAAGTTGTGTTTGATTACAAGGCTTTTGATTATTCTTAGCAAATTGAATCCCAGAGTTGGAATCCACTGGAGAATCACTGTGAGTCCCTTTGGTGATTGTTTTCAGGGAGGTAGAGAGTGAAGAATGTTTCCAGCAGAGCTTCAGCAATCGGTCTGGAGAAGATCCTCTTTACGTTGCAGGCAGGACGATATTTATAGAGATCGGTATGTTTCTGAGCCAGGCCACTTCATCAATTGCTCAAAGATGGACACAGGACGATCTAGAGGAGTTTAGCTCGCGATCTATGACAAAACCATGGATTGCTTGCGATCCATGGTCTATGGATTGCTAGCGATCCATAGATTTAGCTCGCTCGCGAGCTAATGCCTTAGCTGCTTTCTCTACATCACCTCACCATGCTAGATCGCAAGTAGCATGACTCCATATGGATCGCTGGCGATCCATACACTTAGTGTACTTTTGTATTCTGTTTTCTATGCTCCTTAGCCATGTTTCCCTCCATGGACCATTACATTGCATGGATCGCAGGCGATCCATAGAGTATGGATCGCTAGCGATCCAAGTACTAGGAACATTTTTGGAGCTTGAAATTTAGAATGCTTTTATGGCCTTGAATCGACGTTGTTTGTGTAGCCTTGTTGCACGTTACTCTGTTTCGATGACGATCTACTAGCTGGTTGTACTTAGCTGCTGATTGGACTGAACGGACTCTGGTCCCTTGGTTTAATCAAATTTAGTTGATGCTTTAATAATATCAGTTCCGAGCCATTCTGATTTTATCATCTTATTCCGTCTTCTATTGGATCCTGCTGGGTTAAAAACCCAAATAACATTTTCCTTAGAGTATGTCTTTATTAGAGACAACGCGTGCTCTGGAAGTTATCGCTTTTAATATCTACTCGTCGAATTCCAAGTGATCGTTTTAGAGTTTTGCGGGTATGTAGTAGGTCACACTACTGATCGCTTAGTTTTAGTCTCTTCCACTACTACTTGTCATGACAGATCAAACTTCTCTTCATAGTCTCTCGGAATTCCCTGAAGTGGTAGGAGGATGTCACGGTGAAAATTTGGAGTCGATAGTGGGCGATTCTACGGATCGCTAGCGATCCACAGTCGATGGATCAGAGGCGATCCATTCCTGATGGATCGTTAGCGATCCATAACAGATGGATCGCTAGCGAACCAAGTACCTAGGAATTTTTCGCCTTTTTTAGTTTTCATTTGGCCTATATAAGCCTACTCGAGCCAACCTATTCACTTATTCGAGCCGAGCCAATTCATTTGCTTCACACAATCCGAGTACTTTGTCTTCGTGCGATCCAACCATAGGTGATTCGATCCTTCTTAGCACCTCGATCCATCCCTTTTCATTGATCTAGCCTCGTCACCTGCCATGATTCCTTCTAGCAAATTTCCATGACTTTTCCCAGTGATTCTCAGATCATTCCTCACCGAAACCCTAGCTTGTCATTGCCTTGAGTCGTCGCCGATCCATCCCTTAGATCACCACCGATCCATCCACAGCTCGCTGATTCCAAGTCTTCGATCATTCCCGTGTTTTAGAGTTCAATCTAAGGTGGTTTTGCTAATCGTAGTGTTTGTTTGACAGCGAGTTTGTATTTGCAATGCTGATCGTGAGAATTTTGAGTTGATTGCGGTCTAATGGCGGAAGATAGTAAATCAAGTCATGAGTTTCTCCAGGAACGACATTCGGGCCTTGGCCCAGTACTTGATGTGTTTTGCTATCTTCATCCATTAGGCTAGAATTGACTTTTGCCAAGCTCCATAGCTGATAATGCATGACACATCACTAATTGGTCCCGATTCTTCCAGAGGATTTGGACTTATGTTGCTTGTTGCACGCTCGTTGTCCCTGCAGTGAGAAGAATGTCCATCCTTTAGCTCAGAGGAACCAAAAAATCATTTTTCTTCTGTAGAGCTACTTGTCCCAGTTCAAGACATAGTATTTCTTCGTTAGATGCCCTGGGGGGTTAAACCGTCTTTGGACGATAAAGGGTAAGTTCCTTTTCATACTTATCGAGTTCTGACGCGTTGCTATGGAGTTTCTAACAAGCTATATACTTCTTGCAGTTATCCCAAGGCCAAATAGGGATGTGTTTCTTGATGAATTTTTTCGGACCCTAAAGGCTATTGATGCTGAAGAAAGGTCCGTCAAAGTCTTGCTGACCGATGAGAACTTGCTCCGATACGGATTATTGCATCCGGGGAGATCCGCTGTTCAAGTTGAGATCCCTCCCATGCTCGTTCTAGGGTTTGCACATGATCTACTTCTTCGTCTCGCGGTTCCGAAGAAGAAGATTCTCATGAGAGAGAGTGTGTCTGAAGAATCAGCCGAAGAGGCCCGTGAAAGAAGAGACGCTACTGCGACTGGAGTTAGCGGCTCTGTTAGAATATCTCTGATCCTAGCAGAGGAAGGAGAAGAGTTCCAACAGAGGGAAGGCAAGGCGGTAATGGGCTTAGATAAAGAGGAGGGGGAACTCGAGAGTAGTAGCGATGAGTCCACTTCCAGTGACGACTTCTATGCAGAATCCGATAATGGGGAATTAGAATCATGCGAAGAGACTCCGAGGATGAGTCCCAACCTTCTGAGCTACCCTCCTCCAGATGCAAGCAATAAAGACAATGCCCCAGAGAACAGAGAGTGTAAGGATGCCCCAGATAAAGATGTTGCCGCATAGTTCGGAGATTTGAGGAACGTCTACATCGATTTTGATGCGCTTTTAGGGGAAGATTTTAAATTCGAGGAGGTGCTCCCCATTTGGGCAATACTACGCCCAAAGTTAGTTCGGTTTTGCCAATGACGGCCGCCCGATCCGGT
This sequence comes from Allium fistulosum, assembly GCA_030737815.1. Taxonomy (NCBI): domain Eukaryota; kingdom Viridiplantae; phylum Streptophyta; class Magnoliopsida; order Asparagales; family Amaryllidaceae; genus Allium; species Allium fistulosum. Next base: position 188,632,861 of record CM060902.1, on the reverse strand, counting down.
TCGTAATGACACTTTAGGCCTTTCCTCGAAATACACTACACATCTCATTAGGATTTCACGCACTTTCTCATTTTTTCCCCTTCCTATTTTCTATTTCTAAAATCTTCTATTTATGCTTTGTGCTAGGTATGACGAGAGGACGTGGCCTCTATGATGATTTCGAAGAATTCACTGTCTCCCAGCACTGGTCTAAGCGTCCTTTCGGTCGTTATTAGCCCCGCGAAATGTAGGAGTATAAAAGGAGGAAGGAACTCGAGGCCGAAGCCCGTCGCCAAGATGAAAGAGATCGGAACCGGTCATACCAAGGTGGGTATGAGAAAAGGAGATCTTTTGATGAAGGGGAGGAGCCATCGAAGAGATCAAAATTCGACCACCGTTTGCATTCTTCGGAACAACTGGTTTCCTCTTCGATGCGCTCCTTAATAGGTTAAAAAATCCTCGTCACTTCTGCTCCTGCTCTGCCTTCAACTTATGTCCCGCCATCTTCCATTGTTACTGCCCCCGATGCTTCACGTCCTCACCAGAGACCTTCCTATATTCTTCCTTCTGGCCCTCCTAAGCTTGAGGCAGCGCTCCTTGGTTGGTTCTTGAGGGGAGTTAAGTTTGATCACGATATGCACCCGGTTCGCAAAGATTCGTACATGCCACACCTTCGGGCTATTCATAGTGACTTGGATCAGGTTGAAGGATGGGAGAGATTGTGCAAACAACTGGCAGGTACAAATCATAATAATTATCAGGAGATCCTCTCTTTTGAGTCCAAGAAGGACGACTTTGAGAGGGCATTAGCAGGCCGTGATGCCAAGATTAAACAGTTGGAGGAAGAGAAGGAAGCGACACTTCGCGAGAGTAAAAAGAGTGCCAGCCTGCTAAAGGAAGTGAAAGAGGCGCAAGCGCGAATCGAGATCGTTTATAGAGACGAAATTAAGAAGACTCACGCGGAAGAGACCAGGCTAAAATTGGCGGTAGCCGCTTGCACCACGACCATCGAGGCTCAAAGGAAAACCATTGCTGACCACAACCTCATCGTTGAGGGGCATAACAAGACTATTTCCGACCAAGCCGAGATAATTGCAAGGTTATAGGCTCAGGTCGCACAGCTCAGCGTCGATAAGTCTACTATTGAAGTAGAGAAGGCCGCCATTAGAGCGATTACTTGGAGCTTCAAAATGATTTTGAAAGAAAGATGGAAAAATTGGATGCGACCATCCTTAATTTCTATGTTAACTCCATGTTGCACCAGGGGAGTCTCAGCTACTTGGGTCCGAACGCACCCTCGCTTTGGTCTGGGAAGAAATCTTGTCCTGTTTTGCTAATAGTGGTGACGTCTACACCGAGCGGGAGTTGGAGGATGCTTACCTTAACGATGAATCAAAGAAAGCGTTGCTCGAGGGCCGGGAAATTTTACGAGTCGAAAGAAAGAAAGAAGCCACTGATGCTGCCTTGACAGCTACCACCAAAGCGCCACTAAGCCTTTTATTTCTAGAGCTGTCAAATCATCAGGGCAGCCCCACAACCTGCCAGCAAGTTCAGAGCTTGAGACTCTTCCTCAAGTAGTAGAGCCATCGAAAGAAGGCGAAGGTGGTGAGTATGAAGTCGGCATTCTCGACTATTCCTCTGGTGCAGGTAATGTTCTTGCTTCCTCTGAGTTCGAGAGCTTCCAACCTACGCCGCAAGAGCAGGAAGAATTTAATGCTTTCATTTTTGATCTTATAGGTCCGTCTACCTTTCCTGTTGATGTGCCAGCTTCCTCAGTTCCCAGACCTGCTGCTATTTCTATAGCCTCCGTGCTCGTCTATGTTCCTGTTCCTGTTTTCATGTCCGTGTCTGGCTCGAAGCTGGGGCCGGAGTCCGAAAAGATAGCCATGCTTCATGGCCTGGATGACCCCTCTGTGTCTTTGGAAGCAACGTAACAGCGGTAGAAATTGAAGAGTAGGAAGTTCAGACGGATCAGCCTCATAAGGCTTAGCACGAACTTGTCGCTATCAAGAAGGAAATGGTCGAAGCGAACAAAGCCTTGAAGAGCTCTCGCAAATCACGAAAGTGCAAAGCAAAGGGAGAATCTTCAGAGAAGGCTATGGAGCTAGAGGAGGACATTGCCACCGAGGAGTTTGTTGATATTACCGGCAGCGACACCACTCCTGAGAAGAAGCAAAAGTTGCCAACAAAGGGCGGAAAGGGGAGCAGTGGAATGAAGCGTTGAGGAGCTTGTGTGAAGACCGATTTGATTTTGGTTCTTTCTGAGTCATTTTGTTCAAGTACAGAGTCTGCACTTAGTATTTTTGCTGTGGAGTCCGTATTTTCTTTTTGTTGGCCCGTGTTGTGTGAGTACGGCCCCTACGTTTTGACCATGTACAAAGAAAATCATAAGGAATACATTGATATTTTGACTGTACTCTTATCTGTCTGTTCGTATGTGTTTTTTGTACTTGCGTTTGTTTGTTTACACTTATCCAATTTTGTAATTGTCACCAATTTTTTTTATTTAGAGCAACAATTCTCTGTTTGGAGTAACAGAACTTGTGAACTTATTGTTTTCAGTTGTTTTTATTTAAGTACCGGTGTATGCCCCCTTGTTCACAGGGCTGTTACTTTAGACGACCGGTAACTTATAGTTTAGATAACCTTCATATTAAACTCGAAATTTGGCTAAGTCTCAGCTTGATTTTCCTTTTTCCAGAAGTTTTGCAACTTTGGCATGTAATCCGAGTTTCTTGTGATATTCCGGTAGGTACGCAATATATGCTTGTTTTTATGGAGTACATCGCCTGGGTTGACTGATGGCAGCTTTAATCATTAAGTGTCGTTAGTTGAAGCTTTCTTGTTGGTTCGTAGCACTCCAATTTAGTTGGAGTTGTGCCCATTATTTCCAATCAAAGAAGTAGTTGACGCATTGGTTATAAGATGCGCAGTGTTCGGGATCGATATGGCCAGTTGATTTGGTTCTGATGCTCCTCGGCGTTGCCTATCTTCGGGGAATGTGAGGAGTTTACGCTTTAGGAACGTGATTTTTTCGGCGATGTTCCTCGGTATTGCCTATTTTCGGGCAACGTAGTGAACTTGAGTTTTTTTTACAGTTAGTGCGAGACTTAAGAAATGCATGGCTTTTTGTACTCCTTGATGTTGCCTATCTTTGGGTAACGCGAGGAGCATATGTTTTGGCACGGCTCATGGAATGCGTGGCTTTTGGTGCTCCTCGGCGTTGCCTATCTTCGGGCAACGCAAGGAACGTATGTTTTGGCTTGGCTTATGGAATGCGCGGCTTTTGGTACTCCTCGGCGTTGCCTATCTTCGGGCAACGCGAGGAGCGTATGTTTTGGCGCGGCTTATGGGATGCACGACTTTTGGTGCTCCTCGGTGTTGCCTATCTTCGGGCAATGCGAGGAGCGTATGTTTTGTCATGGGTTATAGGATGCATGACTTTTGGTGCTCCTCGGCGTTGCCTATCTTCGGGCAACGTGAGGAGCGTATGTTTTGGCGTGGCTTATGGGATGCTAGGCTTTTGGTTCTCCTTGGCGTTTCCTATCTTCAGGCAATGCGAGGAGTGTATGTTTTGGGCCTTCCCGATGTTGCCGAAGCAACACCAGTTTTTAGAAGGCAAGGATCGCGTTCCGCCAATCTAGCTGTTTGAGTCGATTTGCTTCCATCGACCCGGTGGGTATTTATTATGAACATAATTTTGTCGATTCAAAAGACCGAATCAAATTTTATTAAGGAAAGCATGGAATTTTTTTTGCCTATTTACAATTCCCCCGGCATTCTGGGACGGCTTATTTGCTCAAAAATAGAGAGTACATAAAGTAGTTTCCAAATGAAGTAACGGCGGAGTGATACGCTATACTAGGCCCTGGGAATTTGAATTCCATCAATGGTTGTTAGCTTGAATGTTCCGTCTCTTAGCTTTTGATTGATGACGTACGGTCCTTCCAAATTTGGTCCGAAGGCCCCCAGAACGGGGTAGACTCGCTTGAGCACAAGATCTCCCACTTCGAAAGTTTGGTTGTGAACTTTGGAGTTGAAGTACCGTGCGATCCTTTTTTGGTGGACGGCGGTTCTCAACTCAGCTTCTTCCCTTCTTTCATCGATCATATCTAGCGATTCGAGTAGTAGCTGCTCGTTTTGCTTTTGATTGAAAATTTTCCTTCAGGGCGAGGGGACTTCCAATTCAACAGGGATCATTGCCTCTGAGCCGTACGCTAGCGCGAATGGAGAGTGGCCGGTTGCCGCTTTGTGGGTGGTTCGGTAAGCCCATAATGCGAATGGAAGTTCATCAACCCAGTTTCCCTTAGCTTTAGTTTGTCGCTTTTTGATGGTGGATTTTATGATCTTGTTTATTGCTTCCACTTGCCCATTTGCTTGCAGATGAGCTACTGCTGAGAAGCTTTTCTCAATCCAGAAGCATTTGCAGAAGTCTATGAACTTGGCGCTTTCGAATTGGGTTCCATTGCCAGTGATAATTTTCCATGGCACACCAAACTTGCAAATAATGTTTTTAGTAACAAAGCCAATGACTTTCTTTGTGGTTATAGTGGCCAGCGGTTCTGCTTCGATCCATTTTGTGAAATAATCTACGACAACTATAGCATATTTGGCTCCTCCTTTTGCTATCGGTAGGATGCCAATCAATTCTATTCCCCATATTGCGAATGGCCACGGGCTGACTATCTGCGTTAGCTCTGTTGAAGGAGTTCTTTTAATTTTGCTGAATCTTTGGTAGCGATCGCATCTCCGGGCATAATCTATAGCATCACGATTTATTATTGGCCAGAAGTATTTGTATCAGTGGACTTTCTTCGCCAGGGTTTGCCCCCCAGTGGTCTCCACATTCGCCTTCGTGCACTTCTTTTAGGATTCATCGAGCTTCGTCATCAGATACGCACCTTAGGAGGGGTGTCGAGAATCCCCTTCGGTAGAGTACTCCATCTTGTATCATGAATCATAGTGCCTTTCGGAGAAGCTTTTTCTGGTTATTCCGGTCAGTTGGAAGAGTCCCTGTAAGTAAATACCTATTTATCGGTGTCATCCACGTATCTGGTTCGACGGTGATTTCGAGGATCCAGTCGACGTCCATTTCGTCTATGCTTGGGTTGGTTAGAGTTTCAACTGGGACTAGTCCTAATGACTGAGCTTCTCTGGAACTTTCCAGTTTAGCCAAATAATCTGACTTGGTGTTTCGCTCCCATGGAATGTGAGTTATAGTGTAGTGTTCGATGTCGCTTAGCAGTTCTTGTACTTTGGGCAGGTACAGGGCGTGATTCTCCCCACATGCCTGGTACTCCCCTTTTACTTGACAAACGACCTACTGGGAGTCATTGTATATGTGAATAGGTTTTATCTTGAGTTCTTTCAAAACTTTCAGTCCAGTAATCAGTGCTTCGTATTCCGCTTTGCTATTTGTAGAAGGGAATTCCAAGCACAAAGCATAGCTAATGGCTCGCCCTTCGGGGGTTTCAAGCACTACTCTTGCTTCCGAACAGAGGTTGTTAAATGCACTGTCGACGAAGAGCTTCATTGCATGTCTACTTCCAGCTGAACTTCTTCCTCGTCATCCTGTATGGTAAATTCGGCGATGAAGTCCGCTAATGCTTGCCCATTGATGGCTTTCCTTGGGTGGTATGTGATATCATATTGACTCAACTCTATATTCCATTTGAGTAGTCGTCCGGAGGTTTCCGGTTGGTATAGCAATTGCTTCGGAGGCTGGTCAGTCAACACTTTAATTGCATGAGCCTGAAAATATGGTCCTAACATCCCAGATGCGATCGAGAGGCAATACACTAGCTTTTCCAGTTTCGGGTAGTTTTTCTCTGCTCCAGTGAACCGCTTGCAAATGTAATATATAGGTCACTTGATTTTTGCTTCTTCACGCACTAGAGCGGCGCTCAATGCATGGGGTGAGATTGCTAAGTAAATGAACAAGTCTTCTCCATCCACGGGTTTTGATTGGATCGGCGGAGCCTCCATATTCCGCAACAGTTCTTCGAATGCTGTTTGAGAAGCTTCACTCCATTAGAAGTTCTTCTTTCCTTTCTTCAGCGCATCGAAGAATGGTATACACTTGTCGGGAGCTTTCGAGATAAATCGACTTAGCGCTGCAACTTTTCCGTTTAAACTTTGCAGCTCCTTCTTATTCTTCGGAGCTTGGATTTCTCATAGTGTCGTGATTTAGTCAGGATTTGCTTTGTTGCCCCTGGCACTTACGATGAATCCTAGGAATTTCCCAAAGGTCACTCCGAAGTGACACTTGAGTGGATTGAGTTTCATCCCTTACTTTCGTAGTATTTCGAACAATTCAACGAGGTTGTCCAGGTGGTTAACAACTGCTACGATTTGACTAACATGTCATCTACATAAACCACCATCGTTTTCCCGATCTACCGCTTGAACATGGTATTTACCAACCTTTGGTAAGTTGCCCATGCACTCTTCAAACCAAATTGCATTACTCTATAGCAGTATAGGCCCAGGTCGGTGATGAAGCTTGTATTTTCTTGATTGGGTTCGTGCATCAGGATTTGGTTGTACCCGGAGTTTGCGTCCATGAATGATAACAGTCGTGTCCTGCCGTTCCATCCATGAGTTGGTCTATTCTAGGGAGAGGGAAGCTATCTTTTGGGAAAGCCTTGTTTAAGTCTGAGTAGTCGATACAGGTTCGCCACTTCCCGTTGGAATTTTTGACTAAGACCAGTTTAGATACCCACCCTGGATAGGTTGCATCACGGATAAAACCATCAGTTTTGACTAGTAACCAATGGCGGTTCGTCTTAGAGATTGGTTATACGCAGGCTCACTATGGATATCGAAGAATTTTGTCTGAGTCCGGATCGAGCTAAAATTGATATGACACGATAAGCGAGGTTATGAGATCCAACGTTCCAAATTTCAAATCAATCCAAGTTAATATGCTCAAGTTATGATCGATGCAAGATGGGATGAAGAATAGCCTCGGGTTCGAATCCATCAGGTGGCCACTGTTCGAATCGATCGGGTTTGAATCCATCAGGGAAAGCTCTGTTCGACTCGATCGGTCAATGTACACTTCATATTGATTGAGTCCGAATCCATCAGGGAGCAACAGTTTGACTCGATCGACTTTGCATCCATCTACAAGCCACAGTTCGACTCGATCATCCAATGTCTACTTCGCATCCATCGCCTGAAGAGCTTTGTTCGAATCCATCAAGTTTCTATAAGTTCGTATCCATTAGTTGACCCTACTTCGTATCCATCACGGAGTACCTGTTCGTATCGATCATATAATGGTTATTCGTATCGATCGTCAAGCCACACCACTTTTATCGATACGAATAGAACATGACCATCGATACGAACTGAGAAGCCTTCATCGATTCGAACTGTGCATCTTTTATCGATACGAACAAGGCAGCACCATCGATACGAATGAGGCGAAGTTCAAGGAAAACTCGTTTAACTCGGCATCGAAAGCGGAGCGATCCAAAGATTCAAGCGCCACGTCAACTCACAGTCACGCGCAGCTATCGATTCGAAATCATCGAGTCGAAATCATCGATACGAACGAAACAGCCTGCCGAATATCACCATTTCGTATCGATCATATCTCCTAATCTACAAGTCCAAATGCTATGAAATTTTCACAGGAGCTTACGCACGTGCCAAAGAATGTCCACGCCAAATTTCGACTCCATTGGATGAAATCTTGATCGATACGAAATCTGTTCGTATCGATCACGGATCGAGCCGAAACTTCGCGGGCTTGGGCGCGCGGGCCTAGTCACGTGCCAGAGGGAGTCTTCCGAGATCTGAGCAAAATATCAGCCTCCTACACCTATAAATAGATCCCTAGGGCATACAGAAAAGGGGGGCTTCTTCTTCTTTGAATTCTCCAACGCCCAGACTCTGCCGGATCCAGACCTAAACTCCATAGCTGCTGCCAATAACGAATTTCACTGCTGTAAATCATCATTATCTGCTGTAACTTGCTAAAATCAATTGTAGTCATCAAGGAAACATCAATAAAGCAATCAACTTCATAGTGGACGTAGGCAACACGCCGAACCACTCTAAATTCTTGTTTTTCTGTGTGTTCTTATTATTTTCATTGTCTGTTTTAGGAGTTTTTGTTAGATAATCCTCTTTTTCCATTTAATTTCTTCATTTTATCTCTTCAAAAACTTCCGAAGAGTGTTGTTCCCAATTTTGGTACAAACACTTTGGTGCTTTCACTGAGAAAAACTCAAATTCTCTCCTGCTCTTTGGATCTCCTATCAATACCGGATTGCATAAATCCAAGAAGAAGATTCAGATCTAGAACTTTGAAGCCCCTCCATTCTATTCAGATTTGCATCAGATCTAGGAAAGGACTTCATCAATTCACCATGGTAAGTACACGAACTACCTCTACAGCTGCTGATCAGGGAGGACGGGACAGGCAGAATCACGCACAGTTGCCTCCATCCAACCAAGATGCCGCCGGACCTTCAGATCCATCAGGCCCGGTCACCAGACAAGAGTTTCAGATGCTGCTTCAAGAATTGACCCAGAGTCGCCAACATATAACTGAACAACTACGTGCCAACACAGAGTTGACCAACCAGCTGAATCGCCAAAGGCGCAGAAGATCCAGAAGGGACCAAGGTTCTTATTCTTCCACAGAGAGTTCAGCCTCGTCTGATGGTCATCACCGATCCACACGCCCACGGCTGGATGTAAGCTACACCCAGGTCATAGGGCACCAACCTGCTTCGAATCTTGGACAACCCAGAACTGGACCATCCACTAGTCACCATACAGGACCTTCATCCCGATGAGGTGCTGCTCCTTATCATGTCACAGGAAACATTGCTACCACCACCACTACTGAACAAGGGGTTGATGCTGGAAACCAAGCCAATCCCTGTCGCAGCCAACGAGATCATACTCCAGAGCCTTATGTCCCAGAAAATGTTGAACCAAGGAGGCGAGCCATGGACCGTCGACCGCGTCGGTCCAGATTTTCACTGTGGAACCCGACCACACCTTGGCACAACATGCTCCAAGTATCCGAATGCCGGATATACCGACGATGATTCGTCAAATGATCCGTGAAAGTCAGGGACTCACTAACGACGACTGGGGAATCTCCCGGAGTCATACCCCTTTCACCGATGACATACTATATGTTGAACCACCTTGGCGCTTCAGGATGCCGACTCTGCCAGTATATGAAGGAAGCTCTGATCCCAATCAACATATCCTGAAATACGAATGGCTGATGAATGCTGCGAGAGCTGATGATGCAGTAAAATGCCATAGTTTCCCTATTTCCCTAGGGGGCATTGCAACTATGTGGTTTACTCATTTTCCACCACGATCCATCTCTAATTTTGACCAAATGGCCACCAAGTTTGTTGAACAATTCCGTATGCATGTAGCAAGGCCTAAAGATGTTAACACTCTGTCTAGTGTTACTCAAGCTCCCGGAGAAACACTTAGACGTTACTTGGAATGATTCCATGCTGCGTGTGCAGAAATAAGCAATCCCAATGACAACTCTATCCTGATGGCATTGACTAAGGGGATTGATCCTGATTCCGAGTTCGGAAATTGGCTAGCTGGAAAACCGCCCGCGTCATTGGACCGGTTCTATTCCAAGGCAGCCCAATTCTTGAGAAGGGAGGTGCGAAACAGTCTAGGAAGCAGGATGACGCAGGGCCCAACATCGAAGGAATTCAGAGTAACATTGCCGTTAAACAATCCGGAGAGAGTTCTAGAAAAGTTCAGTTGAACGTGCAAAATAAACAGAATCAGCAGAGGGACAATGGAAATCAGGGCAAGAAGCGAGATCAGAATCGTGGTCCACGACGTAGAGCTCCAATGTACGATAATTATACTCCATTGAACACGTCGTTGGAAAATGTGTATTTGCAGACTTGTAACACCATGCAATATAAGAAACCTGCCCTGAAGCCGTCAACAGAAAGACAAGTTCAGACTGGGAAGTTTTGTAGATTCCATGAGAGTTATGGCCATAACATAAATGAGTGTCGCCATTTACAAGATCTCATTGAGAAACTGATACGCGAACGTAAGTTGGATCAGTATGTGCGGGCACCGCAGTCAGGTGGTGCGGGCCCATCGAGTCAGAATTGTTCGCCAAATCCGGAAAGGCAGGAGGAACCCGCTCGTACTGGCGGGAGGTTGGTTATTAATACAATAAGTGGTGGTCCTCATCCAACAGACCGAAGCTGGAAGGAAATGGAGTCGTATGCCAGCTCTATCAGGCATGCGGACTTCGAGTGTTATAGTAGTTTTGATGAAGGGGCTCCGGCCAAGCAACAGAAGACGATGACAGATGACATCGTGTTCAGAAACAGAGACGCTGATAAAATCGAAGCCCCCACCATTGATCCACTGGTCATCTCAACTCAAGTAGGTCCTACTTGGATAAAGAGGATCTTAGTTGACAGTGGAAGTTTTGTGAATATTTTATTTAAGCGAGCTTATGATCAAATGAGGATGGAAGCCACAGACTTGAAACCTTGTCAATCCCGAATCCATGGTTTCAACAGAAGTGCTACTATACCCACTAGAATGGTGGAACTGCCAGTGGAGTTGGGAGTTGGAGAACGTCGGAGAGTACGGATGTTACAATTCGTTGTTTTGGACATAGACTCCCCTTATAATGCTTTCCTGGGCCGACCGGCCCTCGCTGAATTTAGGGTAGCCATTGCCCCGTGGTGTTTAACTTTAAAGTTTCCCACTGATCATGGAGTGGGAATCATTCAGGGAGATCAGGCTGCTGGAAGAGCCTGTTATGTCGCAGAGCTACGGGAGGCATGACGAAAGGAGAAAGGAAAGGGCGTAGAGGAATCTCTCTGCGTCCGCTTTGCTGATAATTGACAATTAACGCCCGGGCCTAGGCCCGGGCACCCCAACCAATTCCAAAGGGATCTTGACCCAAGAGAAACTGAAGACGAAGGAGAATCTAAAGAAAGTCAAGCATCCCCGGCCGAACTGACGATTGATGTCCCAATTGACGATGACGATGATTCAAAAATGATTAAGATTGGGTCTCAGCTAAGCCAACAAACTCAAGAGGAATTGGTTGAATTTCTACGGGCGAATCTTGACGTATTCGCCTGGACGCATTCTGATATGTGTGGGATCTCGCTGGACATCGCAAGCCACACTCTGAATATTGACCCGCGGCATGTCCCGGTCAAGCAGAAAAGGCGTGATATGGATCCAGAGAGATCTGCCGCCCTTAAAGAAGAAGTAGAAAAGCTTAAAGCGAACGGGTTCATTCGAGACGCATTATATCCAGAATGGGTGTCGAATCCCGTGCTCGTCCGAAAGTCAAACGGAAAGTGGAGAACATGTGTCGACTATTCCGATCTGAATAAAGCTTGTCCCAAAGACAGTTTCCCGCTTCCCAGAATTGATCAGCTAGTAGATTCGACAGCTGGGCATGAGCTCTTATCCTTCATGGACGCGTATTCTAGCTACAATCAGATACCAATGCATTTACCTAATCAAGAACATACCAGCTTCGTAACCAATCTGGGACTTTATTGCTACAAAGTTATGCCATTCAGACTCAAGAATGCCGGGGCTACTTATCAACGATTGGTCAATCGGATGTTTGCCAATCAAATCGGGAAAACTATGGAAGTATATGTAGACGACATGCTTGTGAAGTCACAATTTTCCACTGACCATATTAAAGACCTGGAAACTATGTTCAACATACTCTGAGAATACAGAATAAAGCTCAATCCACTGAAATGTCATTTTGGAGTTGCATCCGGAAAATTCCTTGGGTTTATCGTCAACGCTCGGGGAATCGAAGCTAATCCTGAAAAGATTTGGGCAATCAGGAACCTTGAGACTCCGAAAACTATAAAGCAAGTCCAGAGTCTCAATGGGAAAGTAGCAGCATTGAGCAGGTTCATTTCAAAGTCCATTGACAAATGCATTCCTTTCTTCGATCTGATCCGAAAAGGAAAACAAAACTTTGAATGGACCACAGAGTGTGAAGGCGCATCCAAGCACTAATTTAGCATCTATCCACACCACCTATCCTGTCAAAGCCTATTGATCATGAGAAGCTGTACGTATACTTGGCGATATCAGAAAATGCTATCAGCGCTGCCTTAATTCGAGAAGAGGACAAGATACAGAAGCCAGTATACTACGTTAGCAAACGATTGACTGGAGCTGAAAGGAATTATCCGAAACTAGAGAAGTTGGCTTATTGCCTTGTTATTGCATCAAGAAAACTCCGACCATATTTCCAGGCACATCCAATTATTGTTTACACCAACTAGCCGTTACGACAGGTCCTTTCACGACCTGAGACGTCTGGTAGGTTACTCAAATGGAACATCAAACTGAGCCAGTTCGACATTACTTACACTCCAAGATGAGCGATTCAAGGACAGGTCCTAGCCGATTTCATAGCTGAATTTACCGTCTCGGAGGACTTGCCCGAAACCAGTGAATCTCCCGAATATGTCTGGAAGCTGTATACTGATGGTGCATCAAACGACCGGTGTTCGGGCGCTGGTGTTGTACTTGAAACTCCCGAAGGTCGATCTATATGTTATGCTTTGAGCTTCAGCCCACTTTGTAAAGTAGCAAGAGCTTCAGCTTCAGCCCACTTTGTAAAGTAATCAACCGCGACGATGGCGTATTTCGCACCACCTTTTGCCCATGGCCGTTTGCAATGTGAGGCATCGACATCATTAGTACTCTACCCCTAGCTACCATAACGACCGGTGTTCGGGCGCTGGTGTTGTACTTGAAACTCCCGAAGGTCGATCTATATGTTATGCTTTGTAGTTCGAAACATCATATGTCGATTCGGTCTCCCACACACCATTATTACGGACAACGGAACCCAATTAGTGCTGAATTTAAAGATTTCTGCAAACGATTTCACATCCAAAAGAAATTCTCTACAGTTGCACACCCTCAGGCGAATGGATAGGTCGAAGCAGTTAATAAAGTTATAAAGTCCATTCTGAAAAAACGACTGGAAAAGGTCGGGGGCAAGTGGGTCGATGAACTTCCCATGGCTTTATGGGCTTACCGAACAACCCACAAGACCGCGACCGGTCACACTCCATTCTCTCTCTCTTATGGTTCATAAGTCATTATTCCAGTGGAGCTAGAAGTACCTTCTCATCGTGTGATGTACTATGATCCAAAGGCAAATGCTATATTACTTGTTGAATCTCTCGATCTAGTAGATGAGAAGCATGAAGTGGCTGATTTGAGGGCAGCCGCGCATCGAAGTCGAGTCGCTCGATTGTACAACGCCAAGGTCCGCCCGCGAACCTTTGAGCTAGGCGATCTCATCCTGAAAAGAATCTATCCGGTTCCTTCGCATATGAAGCCAACATGGGAAGGACCGTATGTTATTGAACGAAGGCTCAGAAATGGCACATTCAAATTATCGACCGTTGACGGTCTTACTTTGCCACGAGCCTGGAATAGCGAGAGTCTTCGTCGCTACTACACATAACAGGCTATGTTATTTCATTTAGTTTATTTTCCATTTTGCAATTTGTTTCTGCATTTCGAAATTAGAATTTGTAATAAGGCAACTGACTTTGCCATATTTTCTTATTTCAGCAATAAAATGCAACCTCTTTGAGACAGAGCCGTGATTTACTTGAAATGCTTCATATGATCATTACTATGCACGGAGAGCTAAGTTTCACCATACAGTGGAATTTATTCAAATAGGGAGTGACTGTGATGCAACCGATCACTCGCTAAGTGATACCCGAGCTCGGGGACAAGCCATCACATCAAAGTCAAAAATGGATTGATACACGACAATCCCTTACTTAACTCCCGGTTCCCAGAGTGCGAACTGGAGTATTAAAATACGTCTACGAAGAGGGTGGACCCGTCCGCCTAACGACTTCGTCCGTATCTGAACCAAGTTTGACGAGGGTGGACCCGTCCATCTAACGACCTCACTTGTTAACTCAGGGTGGATGTGATCCAACCATCCATGTAACGACCCGAAATTTTCGAAGCCGAAAATTCCAGATAGTTATGAAAAAGAAGAAGAGATAGAAGAAAAGAAACAGAAAACATAACACAGATGCTCACATTCGCAGCGGATAAAATATAATATCAAATAATAACAGTTTACAAAAGAATACTGTATTTGTCAATTTACATTTATTTACATCAGAGTTATATTCCAATACACAACGATGATCATATATAAATCAAATATGCCTCAGATAATCAAAAATAATAGTCACAGCGGAATCACTTCATACGTCCTGCCATCCAGTACTCCTCCTGAGCTCCAAAACGTCCTTACCTGAAAATCTGTAATACTCGGTCTGACCCGAGCATTACATCAAAGTAACACCCGGGTCAGGCTGGAAACCAGCGTGAGTAAACCCATCAAACATGAAATGCAAAAGTATACACTCGTATCAACCCGGGGTACTTATATCATTTTACAACTTCGCAAGTTGTTTTATTACTTATTTCACAAAGCAATTTCTAAGTGCCAGAACTTAGATAAAATAATCTAATTCGCTTAATTCATTTCATTCCAGGCTATTTGATTCCATGTATCAATTTGTAACGAATCGAAGTGGTTTCGAGTATTTCCTAATACCCGACTCCGGTCTCTTCGAATTCAATACCATCTTAAACCAAGTTTATTCAAGTGAATACGATTCAACAAAATGACACTTTTATCACAACAATTCATCATTGATAGATAACCACGTTTATTACTGTCCACTCAAACATATCATATCACAAAACATTCCATATCAGAGATATCAACCAATTCAAGGCATTGAACATCATTCAATCATTCCTGAGCAAGGTTGATCACTCCCAAAATTAATTTAATTTATCTCTAATTAAATTAATTACTAATCTTTAATCACTTGGATTACCTTTACTTAACATTAATTAATAACAAATCAATTAGCCTTCACTCATCAAATTAAATAATCCCTTAATTACTCTTATAAAGTAATTACCAATGATTTATTACATTAATCTCTCAAATTTATTATTCTATAATCACTTACATTGATTTCCCTTAATTTTTCACTCTCATTAATTAACTAACTCTTAGTTAATTCCCTTAATTAATCAACCCTTAAATTAATCACACTAAACAATTTAGCTTCAATTATTTCCATCAAGCAATTATTCCATTGGTTAATTACGCTCAGTTAATCAACCCTTAATTATTAATTTAACCTTTAATTACAAACTAAATTAATTAATCCTTCGCAAATTAATCCTTCAATTAAGTAATTATCATTTAATTAATAAATTATATTACTCTTTGATTACTAAATCAATTAATTCTTAATTATCAATTCATTAATTAACTTTACCCTTGATTAATTATCCTTAACTTTAATTAATTAATCTTTAATTAAACTTAAGATCTAACTAAACCTAAAAAAAAATAGTTACATAACCTCAACTAAAACTCTAATATCTTACCCGAGTAAAACCCGAGTACTCCCACTCCCAAACCCGAGTCACTACCCATTTTTCTTCCTTTGTTTTATAAATTTTTTTTTTAAACTGTTGCATAAAAAGCTTGCTAACCCCAAATACTAACTCGGGTCAAAACCCAGTTTTCTCGAACACAAACCCGAGCCTCACTCATTTTTACCCGAGACGATTCCTTCTTCCCAAATTACAGCGACCATTACCTAAGTACCGATACGCGTGCACGTGTACGCCAGAGACTCGCCTTTCCGATCATCGACGACCCTCCTCGCATCACGACGATCGTCGACACATCCAATTCTGACCACCCTAACACCCAAACAAACACAAAATCAAAATCGAGGCATCTCGAACAATTCCAGCAACCACCATCTCACCTGAAAACACCTCGAACTCCTATCGTCGACCACCGGAGGTCGAAGAATTTCTACCTCAGCCTCGCCAGATCTCCACGCCACCAACACACCTGGTCCGAAGCAACTCGATGCACCAGATATGACACCGTCATTCCAAATCCGACCCATTCCAAATTTAGGGTTTAAAACAAAATCGGCCGATCACCGCCGCTACATGTGAAGATAAACCCACTGGCATTTTTGCCAAGCTCTCCTACACCCCAACCCTCTCCAGTGAAGTTTCCAATCACCAGAAAACGCCCAGTCACCAGTTCTTGCTCAATAACACTTCTCTGGTCATCACCAAAATGATCCCTCAAGCCCAAACTAAAATTCAATATTTTTGTTTTAAAAATCATAGTTTGAAAAGGAGATTCAGATTATATATATGAAATAACAAATCATTGTGTTTGATTTTTTTTTTTAACATATACTTGGTTCCACTGTTCTTTTTATTTTCCAGATAATATTTCTGTTTATTATTCTTAAAAATATTTTTAAATCTTAGTTTAATTTTAAACAAACATGTTCAGATTAAACACCCAAGCCTAACTAAGATTTGAATGAGAGGAATTGGAATTTAACTTTAATTTGAACTCTGTACTTTTAAACAGAGAAGAACTTTGATACATCAACACATGCACCCAGTTTTACACTCATATCTATTCAATACCTCATCACACAAACAAATTTTACATCAGCTTTTAAGTTTCATTCATGCGTTCAGATTTAAAAAAAACGAAGTTGTGTTTACTCACCTGAAAAGTGATTGAACAGAGAGGCTTCTGAAAATTGAAAACTGCACATTGATATTTTGATTTCTGCAACTTATACTGTTTGAACTCAAAAACTGAAATGTTTGATACTTGATTGCTTTAAAACTGGAACATGATGATATGATCAGAGTTGTTTGGAAATGTGTTGTTTCCAGATTTCATTATGAAGCTGGGAGCTTGATTTATAGGCTTTGAAATAGTTCTGGATCAAGAAAACTTGAATGATTTTGAAACTGGAATGCTTTTGGCTTTTCTTCTTTTGTTTTGATGAACGAAAATGGGGGAAAAAGCTTGCTAAATAAAACAAGTATGCAAAGCCTGATGGTTGCATTTGTACACAAACATAAGTCTTAGCTAGTACAAATAATCAGAGATTTTTATTTGTCTTTGGGGGCTGAAAATATATTTCGAACAGGTTCTGTTTTGTGCTATAGGGTGGGAGACATTAAATGCTAATGTACTTGTGTACATAGATATTTTTTTCACTTACTTAACCTACAATCCAAATTTGGTATGTACTTACAAGTCATATATATGTTTATTTGTTTGACTAAAGCTAAGCATACTTCCTATACTCGTATGCATTGAGATGATTCTACTGCCTGCTCATGTACAATGCCATAAGGTATATAAAAATTTACTTGTCTGCATACTTCAATTTCCAGTTTATATATATTATATGTTGTCTGACTTACTTTAGCTACTTACAGGTTTCAACATACTCTATTTTGCCTAGCCTATTTCTATTATAAACACTTGCTTAACAACATATTATATTCAAAACTACAACTATACAAAGTCTAGCATATCTCCATTTTGTTGTATAAGCATATTTTAGTTAACTTATATATTTTGCCTAGCTTATATTTGTTTATAAAGTTTTTACTCAAGTATAAACACAATTTTATACTTAACAAAGTTTTTTAAAAATCTTGCCCTTACTTTCTTTTAAAACTTATATTATTAAATACTTAATTTATTTAAAATTTCTTCAAACTTATGTAAATTTTTTTTTTATAAGATTCATTTTATATTTAAAATCATAGTTTACCCAAGCATGTGTATAAGTAAAATCATAAGTTTAAAATAACAAATTCTATTTATTAAAAAAATCCATTGTAAAGATATTACAAAAATTTATATTGTCTAACTATAACTCATTTCTATGGGTATTTTATTTAATTAGACTAAATACTTATTAAAATCATATTGCCAAAATTCCAGGTCATCACATTTCTCACCCCTTTGAATCTTTTCGTCCTCGAAAAGGAACGAAGCCAGATTTATTAAAATGCTTAAAATCAGATAAATTTCTTTGATCATTTTTAAACTACTTTAAAATCTATATAATATTATTCGAAAATAGTTTTATAAAAATACTTTTATAACTCGATGTTTTGACAAGTCTATCCTTGTTCTCACAGAAATTCGGTCATACGTTGATCAGGCGTAGGACTGAAAATCTATAAGTACTTGGCAGACCCGTTTCCAACATCCAGTGAAAATATTGGAAAAATAATTTTATTGAAAATATAGAAACAGTTTTGAAAATAGAGGAAATATCTTTGGTGAGAATGCTCTGGAAATCATCACACCCATCCATGGTCACAGTTACATCCTGGGTTACGTTGCCGTCGCAGCAAAAGTCCATGTAACTGATTACACCATGGAACCCACAACAGATCGCAGTTACATCCAGGGTTACGTTGCTGTCGCAGCAAAAGTCCATGTAACTGTTGGCTCTCAGCGGCACACACGATTTTCGCTGTCAAAATGAAACTTCTCCACTCTAACATAGGTCTCAGTCTACCGATATAAAATCAAACGCAGACTGTTGGCTCTCAGCGGCACACAAGACTTTCGCTATGTTACCATAGTGTCGCAGTCTACCGATGTAAAATCAAACATAGACTGTTGGCTCTCAGCGGCACACACGACTTTCGCTATGGTCTGCAGTAGATCGCAGTGACATCGAGTTATACTGTCGTCACAGCATAACCCAAATGCCTCTGTGGGCACCAGCCCCTCGACTTTCGCTACATAAATAATCCTCAGGAACTAGTTTTGTCCGGACTCCTCACAGGATCAACTTTAGAACCTCCCCCTTAGAGGCTCAAGGCAGTGCCACCCTGTGGCACTCCTGAGAAGTTCATTCCAAGGGAGCGCCTTTTTCCCCAGAGCAAATCTCAAAACACTTTATACTATACACATATAGTATTTTCTAAATCATACATCTAGTATGAATTCCATATAAAGCTCCTTTACACAAAATCGATTCCCAAAATCGATAATTCACAAATCAGGCTTTCCCAAATCCCAATATTGATTTTATCCAAAAATCAAAAGCCTTTTCCAAATCCAAAGGTTCCCAAAACCTTTTTCTCAAAACCATTTCCATAAAATCTTTTATATATATATATTCATATATATAATTTTCTTGAGAAATCTTTAAATCAGTTTATACTTATATAAGTTTCCTTTGTATACTTCAAAACCTTCAAAAACGTTTTTCTTTTGGCACTGGATTCAATAAGGGGAGTTTTATCATATATAACAAAGATACGTAACTTTGTTTATTTCCAATCAAATATTCAAATTTGATTACTCTATAAAGTCACTTGCCAAATTTCTTCCTTTTATTATAAAGTAAACTTTAACTCAGAAAAATATTCAATTTCCACTTTATTTCCATAAAGTTAATTTCTACCATAGAAATATAAATTTTAAATTTATTTTATTTTAGTTCCTCATATATTCACAAATATATTTTCCATTTCAAAAATCATCTTATAACCTTTTATCTACAACTTCAAAATCAATTTCCACCTTTATTCATTATCAATTTCTCAAAATGTACTTTCAATTTCAAAAATCTTTTCAGTTTTTATCCATAAATTTTCAATGCCAATTTCATTCAAACTCGTACGATGTCCCCATATCATTCGTACGCAATATCAATCTGATCGCTCACTCGATCACACAATTTCACTTCCGAACTAGTATTGTCCACCCGACTTCCTAGTGCGGACTCAGATCTGGTTTCTTGATCAGAAACCGTCATTCTCCTTGCATAGTCACACCTATGATAGAGAATATCCAGAACCAATCAAAAACCCATATCCAGGTTTGCCGTCGAAAATCGAGCGGAAAATCCCAACTCGGATCGATAATACTATCTCGAAATTCCGTGCTCGAATCTGGATCAAATCACTATGCGAATAGAATAATATACGTACATCCTACGTATTTATCTTCATTGATTATCACTTTCCTTTCTATTCACCTGCACTTTGATTTTATTCACTTATTCACATTTGGCTAAATCCCCACTTGGATTATCACTTCAATTCTTATCTCAGTTGGGTATTTACTCAATAACAGTTAAACTCCGACCAGTTTATATTTAGAAAATAGCTTGAAATTTTTTTTGAAGAATAGATAAGTAGTTGAAAAATAATTATCAGTTGAAAAATAGATAGTAAAATAGTTAAGTAGCTGTAAGATAGTTGAAAAATAGTAATTATTTATAAAACAGTTGGAAACAGTAATCAGTTTATAAATCAGTTGTAAAATGGTTAAATAGTTCCAAAAGTAATTGTAAAACAAGCTTAAGATAGTTTTAGGTTTAAAAAGAAAAGTTGTAGTAAATAGTTGGGAAAAATAGATTTATATTAGAACAATTTATTTTGAAAATAGTCCAGAGTCAAACTGTTTAATACCCCATCTCCATTTCCATCAATTCAATTTAAATTTCCACTTTCATTTAAATTGACTTAATCCAAATTTGAATAACTTCAATTTTATTTCAAATAATCCAATTCAAATTTCCCATTTGAATTTATACTTATCCATCATAAATCACAATTCCCATTAGTTCAAATCAAATTCAGTTTGAACTAATTCAATTTAAATCTCAATTTCAAACCATCTCGAATTATATAAATTCGAGTTAAATTTTCAAATGTTGATTTATTCCCTTAATCCAATTAACATTTATCTGCAAATCAATATCTTTAAAAAATTTAATTTCTGAGTTCAATTCTCAAAATTCTATTTTAAATTATCTTCACTTAACTTATTTCAAAGTTCAAATAATAATTCAAACCCCTTTTTAAACAATTAAATCTTTGAATTTCAATTTATTACCCAAATTCAATCTTGGAACCAATCCTTAATCATTTCAGTTTACATGTTCATTTTAAACATTCAAATCTTAATGTTCAAAGTGATCCCATTTTCTCAAGTTTAATTTTTATCTTTAAAATCAAAATTACTTAAGTAATTTCAAATTAAAGTTTAATTCCATTTAATTCCAATATTGGGATAGATATTACCCCAATCTATCATCCAATTTATTTTAAATCATCCATCAATACTCAATTCCAGATCTCAAACCCGTTTGAGATCACACATAATTCCCATTTCAAAACAACCCATTTTTACTTCACTAAGTAAAATTTTAATTTCATCTTGAAATTTCCAATTTAGGTTGTTCTTATTTAACTTCCCCTAAGTTAAATTCAATTCAATTGATCCAGTCAATCTCACAAAATTTGAATTTCTCCATTTCAAATTTTAACTTCACATTAAAAATCCTTAAAATTTAAACCACCTTTGGTTTTAAATTCAAAACATGTTCCCATAAATTTTCAAACAACTCTTGTTTGAATCAAGCTCTTTTATTCAAATAACACAATTTATTATTTCTTTTAAACACTTGGAACAAATTCTCATATTTCTGGACGTAGATTTAATAATTTAAACCCTTCCAATTTCAATTCATAAGTCATACACATCTAAATGTTTACTTCCATGAACATTTTATTTTTGCTAAATCATTAACAGACATTCCATCATTTTAGGAAAATAACCAAGGTTATTGCAACTGGAAACCAATTCCAATTATTTATTTCTAAAAATTCTTCTTTGAATCCAAGTTTTTAATTTCAGTTTGAATCTAAGTTTTTAATTTCAAATAAGTTATCAACCAATTATCTTAATTTTTATTAGAAAGAATTATTGCTTTATATATATATATATATCAAAATATATTCTTATATAAAATCATTTAAAATCTTTTATATAAGAAAATAACAAATACGCTCTCTCGTATATATATACACTCAACTCATTTTAGGGTACCTTTGACCCTATCCTTATGAGTATTCCCCACCAGAGCCAAGGTTCTCGCTTAACCTTTGCTCTGATACCAACTGTAACGACCCGAAATTTTCGAAGCCGAAAATTCCAGATAGTTATGAAAAAGAAGAAGAGATAGAAGAAAAGAAACAGAAAACATAACACAGATGCTCACATTCGCAGCGGATAAAATATAATATCAAATAATAACAGTTTACAAAAGAATACTGTATTTGTCAATTTACATTTATTTACATCAGAGTTATATTCCAATACACAACGATGATCATATATAAATCAAATATGCCTCAGATAATCAAAAATAATAGTCACAGCGGAATCACTTCATACGTCCTGCCATCCAGTACTCCTCCTGAGCTCCAAAACGTCCTTACCTGAAAATCTGTAATACTCGGTCTGACCCGAGCATTACATCAAAGTAACACCCGGGTCAGGCTGGAAACCAGCGTGAGTAAACCCATCAAACATGAAATGCAAAAGTATACACTCGTATCAACCCGGGGTACTTATATCATTTTACAACTTCGCAAGTTGTTTTATTACTTATTTCACAAAGCAATTTCTAAGTGCCAGAACTTAGATAAAATAATCTAATTCGCTTAATTCATTTCATTCCAGGCTATTTGATTCCATGTATCAATTTGTAACGAATCGAAGTGGTTTCGAGTATTTCCTAATACCCGACTCCGGTCTCTTCGAATTCAATACCATCTTAAACCAAGTTTATTCAAGTGAATACGATTCAACAAAATGACACTTTTATCACAACAATTCATCATTGATAGATAACCACGTTTATTACTGTCCACTCAAACATATCATATCACAAAACATTCCATATCAGAGATATCAACCAATTCAAGGCATTGAACATCATTCAATCATTCCTGAGCAAGGTTGATCACTCCCAAAATTAATTTAATTTATCTCTAATTAAATTAATTACTAATCTTTAATCACTTGGATTACCTTTACTTAACATTAATTAATAACAAATCAATTAGCCTTCACTCATCAAATTAAATAATCCCTTAATTACTCTTATAAAGTAATTAACAATGATTTATTACATTAATCTCTCAAATTTATTATTCTATAATCACTTACATTGATTTCCCTTAATTTTTCACTCTCATTAATTAACTAACTCTTAGTTAATTCCCTTAATTAATCAACCCTTAAATTAATCACACTAAACAATTTAGCTTCAATTATTTCCATCAAGCAATTATTCCATTGGTTAATTACGCTCAGTTAATCAACCCTTAATTATTAATTTAACCTTTAATTACAAACTAAATTAATTAATCCTTCGCAAATTAATCCTTCAATTAAGTAATTATCATTTAATTAATAAATTATATTACTCTTTGATTACTAAATCAATTAATTCTTAATTATCAATTCATTAATTAACTTTACCCTTGATTAATTATCCTTAACTTTAATTAATTAATCTTTAATTAAACTTAAGATCTAACTAAACCTAAAAAAAAATAGTTACATAACCTCAACTAAAACTCTAATATCTTACCCGAGTAAAACCCGAGTACTCCCACTCCCAAACCCGAGTCACTACCCATTTTTCTTCCTTTGTTTTATAAATTTTTTTTTTTAAACTGTTGCATAAAAAGCTTGCTAACCCCAAATACTAACTCGGGTCAAAACCCAGTTTTCTCGAACACAAACCCGAGCCTCACTCATTTTTACCCGAGACGATTCCTTCTTCCCAAATTACAGCGACCATTACCTAAGTACCGATACGCGTGCACGTGTACGCCAGAGACTCGCCTTTCCGATCATCGACGACCCTCCTCGCATCACGACGATCGTCGACACATCCAATTCTGACCACCCTAACACCCAAACAAACACAAAATCAAAATCGAGGCATCTCGAACAATTCCAGCAACCACCATCTCACCTGAAAACACCTCGAACTCCTATCGTCGACCACCGGAGGTCGAAGAATTTCTACCTCAGCCTCGCCAGATCTCCACGCCACCAACACACCTGGTCCGAAGCAACTCGATGCACCAGATATGACACCGTCATTCCAAATCCGACCCATTCCAAATTTAGGGTTTAAAACAAAATCGGCCGATCACCGCCGCTACATGTGAAGATAAACCCACTGGCATTTTTGCCAAGCTCTCCTACACCCCAACCCTCTCCAGTGAAGTTTCCAATCACCAGAAAACGCCCAGTCACCAGTTCTTGCTCAATAACACTTCTCTGGTCATCACCAAAATGATCCCTCAAGCCCAAACTAAAATTCAATATTTTTGTTTTAAAAATCATAGTTTGAAAAGGAGATTCAGATTATATATATGAAATAACAAATCATTGTGTTTGATTTTTTTTTTAACATATACTTGGTTCCACTGTTCTTTTTATTTTCCAGATAATATTTCTGTTTATTATTCTTAAAAATATTTTTAAATCTTAGTTTAATTTTAAACAAACATGTTCAGATTAAACACCCAAGCCTAACTAAGATTTGAATGAGAGGAATTGGAATTTAACTTTAATTTGAACTCTGTACTTTTAAACAGAGAAGAACTTTGATACATCAACACATGCACCCAGTTTTACACTCATATCTATTCAATACCTCATCACACAAACAAATTTTACATCAGCTTTTAAGTTTCATTCATGCGTTCAGATTTAAAAAAAACGAAGTTGTGTTTACTCACCTGAAAAGTGATTGAACAGAGAGGCTTCTGAAAATTGAAAACTGCACATTGATATTTTGATTTCTGCAACTTATACTGTTTGAACTCAAAAACTGAAATGTTTGATACTTGATTGCTTTAAAACTGGAACATGATGATATGATCAGAGTTGTTTGGAAATGTGTTGTTTCCAGATTTCATTATGAAGCTGGGAGCTTGATTTATAGGCTTTGAAATAGTTCTGGATCAAGAAAACTTGAATGATTTTGAAACTGGAATGCTTTTGGCTTTTCTTCTTTTGTTTTGATGAACGAAAATGGGGGAAAAAGCTTGCTAAATA
Organism: Allium fistulosum; assembly: GCA_030737815.1. Lineage (NCBI taxonomy): Eukaryota > Viridiplantae > Streptophyta > Magnoliopsida > Asparagales > Amaryllidaceae > Allium > Allium fistulosum. The sequence goes on along the minus strand of CM060902.1, from coordinate 188,608,035 downwards.
AAACAAGTATGCAAAGCCTGATGGTTGCATTTGTACACAAACATAAGTCTTAGCTAGTACAAATAATCAGAGATTTTTATTTGTCTTTGGGGGCTGAAAATATATTTCGAACAGGTTCTGTTTTGTGCTATAGGGTGGGAGACATTAAATGCTAATGTACTTGTGTACATAGATATTTTTTTCACTTACTTAACCTACAATCCAAATTTGGTATGTACTTACAAGTCATATATATGTTTATTTGTTTGACTAAAGCTAAGCATACTTCCTATACTCGTATGCATTGAGATGATTCTACTGCCTGCTCATGTACAATGCCATAAGGTATATAAAAATTTACTTGTCTGCATACTTCAATTTCCAGTTTATATATATTATATGTTGTCTGACTTACTTTAGCTACTTACAGGTTTCAACATACTCTATTTTGCCTAGCCTATTTCTATTATAAACACTTGCTTAACAACATATTATATTCAAAACTACAACTATACAAAGTCTAGCATATCTCCATTTTGTTGTATAAGCATATTTTAGTTAACTTATATATTTTGCCTAGCTTATATTTGTTTATAAAGTTTTTACTCAAGTATAAACACAATTTTATACTTAACAAAGTTTTTTAAAAATCTTGCCCTTACTTTCTTTTAAAACTTATATTATTAAATACTTAATTTATTTAAAATTTCTTCAAACTTATGTAAATTTTTTTTTATAAGATTCATTTTATATTTAAAATCATAGTTTACCCAAGCATGTGTATAAGTAAAATCATAAGTTTAAAATAACAAATTCTATTTATTAAAAAAATCCATTGTAAAGATATTACAAAAATTTATATTGTCTAACTATAACTCATTTCTATGGGTATTTTATTTAATTAGACTAAATACTTATTAAAATCATATTGCCAAAATTCCAGGTCATCACAATCCATGATCCTGATACGCCTTTCGTTCCCAGAGTGCGAGCGAAATCCAAAAACATACAGCAGATGTGACTGACCGTCTGCTTACCAACTCCAAACTCTCAGAGCGTGAGTCGGAGTATAAACATAAACTCCAAATTCCCAGAGTGCGAGTCGAAGTATAAACATCAACTCCGAATTCCCAGAGTGCGAAACGGAGTATAAACTTCAACTCTGAATTCCCAGAGTGCGAAACGGAGTATAAACATCAACTCCAAACTCCCAGAGCGCGAGTCGGAATATAAACATTAACTCCAAATTCCCAGAGTACGAATTGGAGTATAAACATCAACTCGGAATTCCCAGGGTGCAAAACGGAGTATAAACTTCAACTCCGAATTCCAGATTGCGAGGCGGAGTATAAACTTCAACTCCAAATTCCCAGAGTGCGAATTGGAGTACAAATACCAACTCCGAACTCCCAGAGTGCGAGACGAAGTATAATCATCAACTCCGGGTTCCCAGAGTGCGAAACGGAGCATAAACATCAACTTCAGGTTCCCAGAGCGTGAATTGAAGTATAAATATCAACTCCGAACTCCCAAAGTGCGAGTCGGAGCATAAATGTCGATTCCGAGTCCCCAGAGCTCAGACATATGATTTAAACTTGAGCCGGCGTGACCAAACGCCAGTAAACAAATGAGAATCCCCGGAGTGCGGATATGACCACCGATAGTCGAGTAAAAATGGATGAACCACTCAATCTCCACTTGTCCCAGACATCCGTTCGGTGGAACTAGACTCGACATGTTATAAGTGAGAAGCAATCGCCGGTAATGTTCAACTACTCACCCCCAAGACTAGGGACATGACTTAAGCATCGACCATTGATTGAAGCGGTGCGACGTCAAAATTCTTCTCACTCCCTGGTCGTAAACCATATCCACAGTTTACAGACCTGGCAAACAAAAAAAAACTTGACTCGGAACATGAAACTTCACAAGTGCATTTCAAACATTGAAACACTTAAACAAATACACAAGAAGCTAAAAAAGAAAAGTTTCATTTCTACTGTTTATGATAGAAATTCATGTACAAGTTTGTTCCCAAAAAATTCCTACTAGCAGGGGCCGAACCCGCATCTATACACGGCCAACAAAATGCAAGTCAAAATAATCCAAGGAAGCATGTTTAATATTTCTTCTTCCTCGGCTTCCTTCTCAGTGTAGACCTGCGGAGCCGCCACTATTTTTCCTCTTTGAGCCTCTGCCTTTCGGTGGTCGGTCTCCAGGCGGGGGCATGATCTCAACATCCTCCTCCGAGCTCGTATGAATAGGAATGCTTCCTGCGGGCAGAGTCGGAGGAACAGGATCAAGTGCAGAAGGTGGAATGGGCACGCTGGTGATGAAAACTGTGCCACCAGGAGATATCATTCTGAGCGGGGCTGGACCGGGTGCCGCCATCCCACCTCCAAAACTGCCACCATGAGTCGCTACTACCATTTCAGCATCGATTTGTGCGAACATCTCCTCTTCAGTAACCGCTCGAGACTCGCTGGGGCATCAGTAGTTGGCATTGAAGAACTTGTAGCAGGAGCGCCTCCACCCATGGCGAATGGCAAGTCAGCTAAAGGATCGCCATGACGGCAAAAGAGTTCTTCCATCAGCTGCTCATCAAATACAAGTGTGCTTCCCTGCGCATCGTCAAGTGGGGCAGTTGATATGATTCTTGAATAGTAGGGGGCATGGCCGGTGCAGCATCGATCACTGGACCAAAATAAGAGAACTGTCAGAATTTAATTCAGATAAAAATTCCGACTTAAGGCAGATATGCGGAATGTTCAGAATACCTTCCTCAGTTTGACTTGAATGCGGCTGAACGACTTCAGCAACTTGCTCTGTAACCGGAGACATCTGCGGCTGATCCGGATTGTAGGCAGGAACAGCTTGGGGATCAACCGCAAGCAAAGATTCAGGCTGGGTTGACGTCGGAACTTCAAGACTCGCCTCATGATGATCAACCCCTGAACCCTCTCCTACTTCGAAGTGCTAGGCGCCGAGCCTTTCTTTCTCATGCAGAATCATCGACTCGTGGAGAATCTTCCTTTCATCTTCATTCAGAATGTGATTCTCGAGTTTGAATTCATCTACAGACTCATCCAGATGCGCCTCCTTCTCTTCTTCAACCAATCGGCCCCAGGCATTGTAAAGATGCACCGGATAATCATCGAGCCAGGCTAGACCCATGTGCCTCAGCACGTTAGCGTTGTAAACAACGAGAAGGTCTTCAATATCAGCCTCTAGCCTGGACTCGGCCGACTTCACTTTCTCCTTGACCTCAGTCTCCACCTTGCGGACTTTAGCTACAGCCACATCTCGTTCACCCCTAAGCAGAACAGCCTGCTCGCACGCCTCCTGGGCTGCGTTATTTGCATCATCCTTTTCCTTGGCCATGTCAGAAAATTTGGCCTTGAGCTCGTTAAGTTCCTTGACCGCCGCATCCCGTTCGGCGGTAACAGTAGTATTCCGATGACCCATCTCCTCCACCAAGGCAACATGTTTCTGCCTGAACCTCTCCATTGCCACATTCGCTTCGTCAGCTTTTTTGGTGGCCTCAATTTCGGATTTCCGTGAAGACTCGGCCTCAGCAGTGAGCACTTGAATGATCCGGTCCCTTCGAGCGAGTTCGGTCTCCATTTTCTCAATCGCTTTGGCTCGCTCAAAGGCCACCTTGGAAGCTTTCTCTGCAGCCTTAACCCACTCTCTATACTGGGTGTAGATGTCATGAACGTAATCGTGCATCGTGTTTTCCACTCCAGATGGGATTCTCTTTAAGTGAGGTGGAAAGACATAGCCATCGAAGCATATGTTCGGGAACTCCTTCCTCATCTGAGCCAACTTAATGGCCCCTTCTCCTATGGGCTCAGTTGGGACCTGCTCTACAATTATGGAGGCCGTGGTTTCGACCCTTTGGAGATGAGTCTCGGATCTAGAAGTGTGAGAAGATGGCCTGTGACGTGGAAGCTCTGGTGGATGTGGAACAAGAACAGGAGGTGGAGATGGAAGTCTAAGAGGTGGAGAGCGAGACCTAGATCGATGTCTGTATTCTCTGTCCCTGTCCCGCTCATACCTCTCTTGATTAGAGTACCCGCGATCGCGGTCTCTATAAGAGTCTCTCCTGCGGGAATCATTATAGGTAGAAGACTTTCGGGCCGAGCGAAGATTCCCAAGCATTGATCCTCTTACGGACATCGTACATGAAAATGAGAGACGAAGGGAAAGTTAGTGATTTCTTAGGTTGGACGATTTACAGTTATGAATCATGAAGTGCAGTGAAGTGTATGTATGTGCAACCCCCCGACCAACCGGAAATGTCAGCCGCACTCATAGCAAGCGACCCGCTCAGCTCAAGAGCACTGCCAAGCTCCTCCATCCCGGTGTCGTGTTGAAATGACACATAATCCAAAATCGGAATATCAGCAAGCCCTTCAAAAGTATGCTCTACTTGCGGGGGAGGAGCCTCCGAAATTCTAATCCCTTGAACAGGCAAAGACATAACCACGGATTTCAATCTCATGGATTTAGAACACTTGTAAGCAGCTGCCTTGCCTTTTCTTCTTCCTCCTGAATCCTGGACATCGGAAGAATGCCCAGCTTGGAGCTCGTTATCAGTAGGCGTTCTCTCCGGATCAACTTCTTCAACTATTACGACTCCGGGCGCCTTGCATTTCAACCGCTTCTTCGAGACCGCTCTAAGTGTCCCTTCTAACCGTATTCTTTGCTTACATTCAATCAGCCCGACAATTCTCAAGTTTCTGTCGGTTAGAACCAAGTCAATATGCCTCTCTTCACCCGGAACCGCTTGGAGGATCCGAACTAGCTCTCTAAAATATCCACCATCGGGTCGAGAAATTGCGGCTGTAAAAGGAGAGAAGTATGTCAGTTTTGAGAACGGTTATTATTATCTCGATAATTCACAAAAGAGACTACAACACTTACGTCTATCCAACCACCGCCTAGCGAATCCAGGGGGGCATCGAACGTAGAACCATTCCGTTTTAAAATAACTTAGCCTTCCCCAAGATCCCATTACAATTTGACAGTTCCTGACCGCTTCCAAAAATGTGAAAGAAGGGCTATCTCCGCGGCTCTTAATGTTAAATAGATATCTAATCTCGATCGGCTTTGGTGGTCGAAAGAGAATTTCCATAAACAGAATGAATGTGCTATTCAACAAGGAATATCCGTTGGGATGAAGCTGGGATGGAGCTATTCCAAGGAATGATAACATCTCCCTTATGTATTGATTGAAAGGAGGAAGTGTCCCCGCTGTGCAAGCATGACGATTGAAAGTAGTAAACCCCTACGGGGGAGCATGTGGCCTGTAATTTGGCCCAGGCAGTAACACGTCGTCAAGCGACAAGCCGTGCCTTAAACAAATCCATCCCAACATATCTTCGGAGATGCCGGACGGCACAGAATCTTGTGGACGACAAATGAACCGGGCGCCTTGAAGCTCGTCCGGAGCTGGATCTATAACTTCGGCTTCGATGACCGGCATCTCGATGATGGAAGGAATTGAACTCGGAAGTTCCTGCTGTTGCGAACTTGAAGATTCCATGACTAACTAGCTTATGAAAAATCATCGTTAAACAGATAATAAACCCGTGCATCCCGCAGTGTGAAGTGTGTGAATATGTTGTGCAGTGCAGTGCTGTATATCACTTGGCAAGTTCTATGGATTTAAGGAAAGCATGTGAATGACGAGACTTCGAAATTCAGTTGGAATGACCGTCATCACTGACCGTCACAACCGTGCCATCCAGATATTAGCAATCAATCCAAGTTAAAGTTTGTTAAAATTTTGTTAAAGTTGCAGTTCCATCGACGAGCTTCGAAGGGAAATCAAATATGCAGTCCAACAGTCAAGTCCAATTATGCCGAAATAAAGCTCGTCGGAGTTAGATGTTCAAATGCACAAGAGTTTTCAAGATCATCAAGGTTAGGCATACTGTCGATCATCAAAGTTCGAGTTCACATCGATCCGTGAAGTTGTTCGTATCCATCAGGGATGCAGGTTCAAGTTCGTATCGATCGTTCAGGTTCAAGTTCGTATCGATCGTTTAGAGACAATTTCGTATCGATCCCATGGCATGTAGTTCGTATCGATCAGAAAACATCCATTTCATATCGATCAATAACGCCTACTTCGAATCGATCAAAATCGTTTCGAAACAGCCGATGCTAAGTAACTGCTCCATGATCGATACGAAGCCCAAAGCAAGACAACGATGCGAGATTTCCCTTCGAGATCGATACGAGGCAAAACACCTTCTTCCCCAATCGATCGATACAATATTCGGAATGACCATTTCCTTCGTATCCCTCCTTACTCCTTCTTCCCCAAGCAATTAACGTGCCGTTACTCCTTCTCGATTCAACGTCGACCAAGTCCCGGCATCAACAGTGGCGGAATCGGCGATGACATCGAACGGACTGGCACTAAGATTCGAGTCTCGTCATTTTCAAAATGGATTCGTTGTTTATTTACCTAAAGTAAAATGTTGTCGCGCTAGATTAAGGAATAAGTTGGATCGATTCCAAGGATCGATGGATTGTTTGGTTCGAAGGCAATGTTTCTTTCTCGAGTTCTTTATCGATACGAAGACAAGGCAGAAGAGTAAAGAGTAAAAAGTGAAAAGTGGCTAAGTCCACAGTATTTATATGAACTCGAGCGTGAAGGCAAAAAACGATTCGCATCCCAGTAGATTCGACCGGTTGCAAAACATCACCATGGGATCGATTCGAACAAGCCGTTCGAATCCATCAACACGAGCCTTTATCGAAGCGAAGTTGCCAACGAAGGCTTTTCTGAGTCACCCAAATCCATCGATATGAAACCACTGTTCATATCGATCATATTCGACTCCATCTCCAGTGCAGCGATATGAACTGTACAGTTCGAATCCATCGAATCGCAGCTCACAGAAGCCAATACCCATCGATACGAATTGTCTATTCGTATCCAATGACATAAGATCCATTGATTCGAAATACACAACAGGGGCTGTTCTGAAGGCATTGAATTCCATCGATACGAACGACCGCTTCGTATCCATCGAACCCCACATCCATCGATTCGAAATGCTCATTTCGTATCCATCAATACAATGAATACCGATGCGAAGATAGTATTTCAACCTTTCACATCGATTCAGGAGAGGATCGTTACGAAGGAACATTCAAAAGCAACCATCGAGCGTTGTTACAACGAATTTCACATCGGTTCAGGAGAGGATCGATACGGAATTCAATATAAGATAAACTGACAACGACTCGTGAACGTCAGCGAGAGTCAAATTAACGTATATGCATATACGACGGACTAATATTCAATTTTCGACATTCACATGAATTGGATACTTATCTGATAACGATTACAACAACAAACGGCTAATCACTAGCATACAGCAATCAGTTGCAAACAATACATGGTACAGCAGACAGTCAACAGTTTACATTATCAAGAAAATCAGTCAAAGATTACAGCTTTCATCGAAAAGACGATAATTATTCAGAATGAAAATTGCAGCATTTCAAAGCACATCATGTTTCCATAAGATGTACTTTGGGGGGAAAATGTTATCCCACCTTTTGGCAAGGCCGTGACACCAAGGAATTGACTAGTAACCAATGGTGGTTCGTCTTAGAGATTGGTTATACGCAGGCTCACTATGGATATCGAAGAATTTTGTCCGAGTCCGGATCGAGCTAAAATTGATATGACACGACAAACGAGGTTATGAGATCCAACGTTCCAAATTTCAAGTCAATCCGAGTTAATATGCTCAAGTTATGATCGATGCAAGATGGGATGAAGAATAGCCTCGGGTTCGAATCCATCAGGTGGCCACTGTTCGAATCGATCGGGTTTGAATCCAGCAGGGAAAGCTCTGTTCGACTCGATCAGTCAATGTACACTTCATATCGATCGACTCCGAATCCATCAGGGAGCAACAGTTCGACTCGATCGACTTTGCATCCATCGACAAGCCATAGTTCGACTCGATCATCCAATGTCTACTTCGCATCCATCGCCTGAAGAGCTTTGTTCGAATCCATCAAGTTTCTATAAGTTCGTATCCATCAGTTGACCCTACTTCGTATCCATCGCGGAGTCCCTATTCGTATCGATCATATAATGGTTATTCGTATCGATCGTCAAGCCACACCACTTTTATCGATACGAACAGAACGTGACCATCGATACGAACTGAGAAGCCTTCATCGATGCGAACTGTGCATCTTTTATCGATACGAACAAGGCAGCACCATCGATACGAATGAGGCGAAGTTCAAGGACAACTCGTTCAACTCGGCATCGAAAGCGGAGCGATCCAAAGATTCAAGCCCCACGTCAACTCACAGTCACGCGCAGCTATCGATTCGAAATCATCGAGTCAAAATCATCGATACGAACGAAACAGCCTACCGAATATCACCATTTCGTATCGATCATATCTCCTAATCTACAAGTCCAAATGCTATGAAATTTTCACACGAGCTTACGCACGTGCCAAAGAATGTCCACGCCAAATTTCGACTCCATTGGATGAAATCTTGATCGATACGAAATCTGTTCGTATCGATCACGGATCGGGCCGAAACTTCGCGGGCTTGGGCGCGCGGGCCTAGTCACGTGCCAGAGGGAGTCTCCCGAGATCTGAGCGAAATATCATCCTCCTACACCTATAAATAGAGCCCCAAGGCATACAGAAAAGGGGGGCTTCTTCTTCTTTTAATTCTCCAACGCTCAGACTCAACCGGATCCAGATCTAAACTCCATAGCTGCTGCCCATAACGAATTTCACTGCTGTAAATCATCATTATTTGCTGTAACTTGCTGAAATCAATTGTAATCATCAAGGAAACATCAATAAAGCAATCAACTTTATAGTGGACGTAGGCAACACGCCGAACCACTCTAAATTCTTGTGTTTCTGTGTGTTCTTATTATTTTCATTGTCTGTTTTAGGAGTTTTTGTTAGATAATCCTCTTTTTCCATTTAATTTCTTCATTTTATCTCTTCAAAAACTTCCGAAGAGTGTTGTGCCCAATTTTGGTACAAACAATAAGAAATATGAAAAATATTGTGGACACCTACCAAACTGCTCGGTAACTTAAGTCTATACGCGTGTTTTTCGATCCTCTCAGGAATAGGAAAAGGTCCAACAAACCTAGGAGATAACTTCCCCGACTTCCCAAATCTAAGACACCCTTCATCGGTGATACATTGACGAAAAACTAGTCCCCAACCGAGACTCCAAATCTTTCCGTCTCTTAACTGCATAACTTTTCTACCTAGACTGAGCCTCCTTCATTCTAGCCTGAATGACCTCAATCTTTTCTGTAGCCTCTCTAACCAGATCTAGACCAAGAATCAATCTATCCCCGGTCTCCAACCAACAAATGGGAGATTTGCATGGCCTTCCATACAAAGCTTCAAACGGTTCCATCCCAATACTAGTATGATAACTATTGTTATATGAAAAATCGACTAGATGCAGATGTTCTTCCCATGATCCCCCGAAATATAGAACAAAAGCTCTTAACAAATCTTCCAAGATCTTGTAAACTCTTTCCGTTTGCCCATCTGTCTGCGGACGGTATGTGGTACTTATCTTAAGCTTGGTTCCCAAAACTTCCTACATACTCTTCCAAAACTCGCTAGTGAACAAGGAATCTCTATCACTAATTATACTGCTAGGAACTCCATGCAGTCTAACCACATTCTTCATGAACAACCTTGCTAAAACAGGTGCCGTCCTGGTTGACCTAACTAGAATGAAATGGGCACTTTTGGTCAATCTGTCCACTATGACCCATATACTTTCATTTCCCTGGTTTGACCTTGGCAATCCGTCAATGAATTCTATAGAAATAGAATCCCACTTCCATACTGGAATATCTAACGGTTGAAGCAAACCACTTGGTTTCTGGTGTTTGGCCTTTGCCTGTTGGCAATTCAAGCACTGCATTACACACAAACCAATATCCCACTTAATTCCTTCCCAGGAGAAACTCCTTTTCATATCCTGATACATCTTGGTACCTCCGAGACTTGTAGTGAACTTCGAATGATGGCACTAATCTAAGACTTCCTTTCTTATGTTTCCTACACTCGAAACACAAAATCTCCCTTTCTTTCTCAACCGCCCATTCTTGTCAAAACTAAAATCTTTCATGTCATCGCTCTTGGTTCCTTCCTTTAGCTTCCTGATCCGTTCAGCTAACACTAGATCCTCCATCTGCTTAGAAGCAATACGTTCGATCAACTCTGGTCGAACTTCCAAATAAGATAATACAACTGTATTTCAACTAGACCCAGCCTCGGATCTCCACTGCACCATACAATCTGCTAATGCTTCTAAGTCTTTCCACTCAGCCATTATTGCTAACACTGCATTCTGATGCTTCCTGCTAAGTGCATCTGCAACCTTGTTGCCTTTCCCTGGTGTGTACTCAATCCCAAAATTATAAGCGGCTATGAACTCTAACCATCTCTGTTGTCTCATGTTTAGTTCCTTCTGGGAGAAAAAATACTTCGGTGACTTATAATCTGTATACAGCTCAAACCTTTCTCCCAAAAGGTAATGTCTCCACACCTTCAAAGCAAAAATCATGGTAGCTAATTTCAAATCATGCATTAGATATCTGACCTCATGTGGTCTAAGCTGTCTAGAAGCGTAGGCAATCACTTTACCTCTCTGCATTAAAACGGTTCCTAATCCTATTCTATAGGCATCGGTATAAACTATCAAATCCTAATTCCCTTCTGGAATAACCAACACAGGTGCATGAGTCAATAACTATTTCAAATTCTGGAATGCCTCCTTAGACTTATCGGTCCATACAAACTTCGCATCCTTCCTCGTCAGCCTGGTCATCAGTGCTGCTATCCGTGAGAAATCCTTAATGAACCTCCAATAATAACAAGCCAACCCAAGGAAACTATTAATCTCGGTTACTGTTTCGGGTCTCTTCCAACTATTCATTGCCTCGATCTTAGTCGGATCCACTGACAACCCTTCCTCTGAGACTACATGACCAAGAAACTTCACCTCCTTCTTCTAGAAGTGGCACTTTGAAAACTTTGCTTTAAGATGATGCTGTCTCAACATCTCAAGCACCACTCTAAGATGAATTTCATGCTCACTTTCTTCCTTAGAGTATATCAAGATATCATCTATGAAAACCAACACGAACCTATCAAAGTGCTATCAGATAATCTGGTTCATCAAATCCATAAAGAAAGCTGGAGCATTCATCAGTCCGAACGGCATAACTAACCATTCGTACGACCCATATCTGGTCATGAATGCTGTCAAAGGTATACTATCCTCTGCTACCCTGAGCTGATGGAAACCTGTTGCCAAATCCAATTGAGAAAATACCTTTGCTTCACTTAGCTGGTTGAACAAATCGTCAATCCTGGGAAATGGATATCGATTCTTTATTGTCCTCTCATTCAACTTACGATAATCGATACATAGCCTCAACGATCCATCCGGCTTCTTAGCAAACACTACCGCTGCACCCCATGGCGAACTGCTCGGCTTGACAAAAGTCTTGCCTTCCAAGTCCACCAACCGCACCTTCAACTCCCTTATCTCTGAAGGGGTCATCCTGCTTGGTGGCGTAATCACTGGTTCTGCTTCTGGAACCAAATCTATCTGAAACTCAATGGCCTCTTTGGTCGTAATCCAACTACAGGCTCAAACACATTTGCGAATTCTCTAACCACGAAAACTCGACTCAACTCATCGTCTGAATCCAAAGCACCCAACAAAGCAAACACTGCACCTCTAGAACCTCCTATGGTGAAAACAATCTGGTCGCTATAATCAGGGTGTCTAAAAGATATCTTTCTATCCTGGCAAAATATCCTAGCATCGTACTCACTTAACCAATCCATAGTAAGGATAATCCCGAACCCCACAAAATCAAAAACATGAAAACTGCACACAAAAGTATGACCTAACAGGTCAAACTCAAACTTGTCACACCTCAACCCTAGAGTTTCATACCCTCCTATCAGATTCGCAACCCGTAAGGAAGTAATTAAATATGTGGGTTCAAGTGTAAACTTATCTATCAAACATCTAGATATAAAAGAATGCGATGCACCAGTATCAAATAAAACGCTAACATACATACCATGAATCTGAAGCGTTCTTCCAAGAACTGCCTTCCCCTTCTCCTGGGTTGTTGACTTAGAAGCAGTAGGCTCCAATGCATACACCTTAACGTTATAATCTCTAATGGGCTCCTTGCACTGGTTCTTATAATGACATATCTGGTCATAGTTGAAGCAACTAACATTCTTCCCCTTAGCCACATCCTTTACTTTCCCTGAGTGACACTCTTTAGCAAAGTGCCCTTTTTTGTCGCATTTATAGCAGACAACCTCAAACTTTGCTTTCTTGGCTGCTCCACCCTTCTGAGCATCTTTCTTGAGAAAGAATTTTCTCTTCTGGCCCTGCCCAACCTGGACCCCTTTTGCCTTGCCCTTCTCTAGAGACTCAAGGACCTCCTACTGCCTCAAAGCCATCTCTACAACAATATCAGAAGGATCTCTAAGGTGGGACAAAGTAACACTAGCCAAATCTGGCTTCATTCCTCTGATAAACTTCTCATTTTGCTTCAAGACTGTATCCACTGAAGCATACCCATACTGGGCCAACTCTTCAAACTTCCTAGCATACTCAGCAATAGACATCTCCCCATGCACCAGCTCAGCAAACTGCCTAATCAAAGCTGACTGTGCCATTACAGACATAAAACCCTCCTGGAATCTCCTCTTGAAATCCTCCCAGGTCACTGTCTCCTCATCAAATGTCGCTGTTACACTATTCCACCAGAACAATGCGGTTCCCTAAAGCTGGATAGACGCCAAACTCCTCTTCTGCTCATCATTGAGCCCTAGATCTGCAAAAAAAATTTCGCAGTGCAACAACCAGTTCTCAACTTCAATGGCATCCTCCGCTCCCAAAAACGGCTTCCCTTCTAGCTTTACATAATCACCACTCATCTTAGCAAAATGATTAAGTACCGGAACTTCCGGAACCCCTGCTGTTGCAGCATTTCCTCCTAACACTCCGGCTGCAACTCCGGCCTACATCATATTCCTGAAGAACTATACAAGGCTTCCATTCCAACATGTGGGACTTCTGCACCAACATTCTTCGCCTGACCTTGGTTTCTCCCAGCATTAGGTCCGGCATTCCTTTCGGTGCCTCCCCTTCCTTGGTTAACTCTGCTTCTTCTACCATCTATATTTGTATTCAAATCTCATGAGGTACAGAAAAATATCCTAATCAAAGATAGATGAATGGAGATAAAGCACATACTTATATATATAGCAAATACAAGTACGTTACTATAACGTTAACCCAACCCCAAACTTACTCTAATTCCTTTGGATTTTTGTTTTCAAAACAAATATTTTACTTAAATTTTTCATAAACCTATGCTTTGATACCAAGTTGTAACATCCCGTATCTAGAGGCCAAAAGCAAAGCGCTATGGATGCTGCAGTCATCCACAATATTAACTTCTGTTGATGAAATACAGTAATGTTAAAGGTATCCATAATATCAGAAGCACTTGAATATGAACAAAATCACAGATTTCTAAAAAACAATAGTTTCAGTGATTACATTTCAAATAATATCATATCCATGTTACAAAAATCCCAAATGTAATCCCAGGCATTGATCAAATATAATTTACAACAATACGCCAAGAGCGACATATGAAGATGCCCCCGTGGACGGTCAAAGCAATATAAACATAATTGTCTTTATCCACAGAGGAAACAATTTTAAAATAGAATTCCTAAATTAGCTATCCGTCAGCCACTTGCTCGTCTTTGGATGCTTTATTCGCCAAAATTTGCTAAAACCTAGAAACCTAAACCCTCAGCCTACTCAAATCAAATTATGAGCACCCGAGAGTTTAAAGGGAAACAAAAACATCGAGTCAGACATTAAGCCTGGTATGAATAATTTTTGTTACATCTCTGTTTACTGATATATAGTGAGACCACGCCACTTAACGGAACGGGTTTCCCCTCACTAATATCTCTTTTCAAAACATATATTTTACAAATCCTTTCCTGCAACCAAACTGGTTAATTAACTGAGTATGATAATAATATAGCAATATCCATTATGCTAAAATAGGAAATAAATGGACTATCTGTCCGAAATCTGAGCTAATTGCTCTTTACTGGACTAACTATCCTAAAACTGATTATGCCAAAATAGCAATATCCTTTATGCTAAATAATGGACTATCTGTCCACAAAATAGGTAAAAAGGGTGGAGTAACTGTCCTTAAGAAGTAGCAAGGTCCGTTATGCTAACAAATGAACTAACTGTTCATATCTAGGCTAACTGCGTTTATTTGGACGAACCGTCCTCTAGGCTAACTGCCCTCAAAATGGACCGACTTTTCGAATTTAAATGAGCTAACTTCCTGAATTTTCTTTGGGTTAACTACCCTTCAAATTTTCCATGAAAACCCTTTCAAAATGATTTAGTTCGTCAAATCTTATATATACAAGGAAAACATATCTTTAGCTTTACTCTAAGCTATTTTTTCCATGTTATATATACTTTACTCAAAATAATGTTGATGATGTTCAATAAGGATTATCTATCCTTTTAAAAATAAGTTAAAGTCCTCTATAACTTAAAACACTTTGGCTTTCTTCCTAGTCCTTATATTCGAAACCTTTGTTTAAAGCCTTTAAACAACTTTTCGAAATCATTGAAGGTAACCCCTTCGAAACCATTAATAAAATCCTTCGAAATCATTGAAGGTATTCCTTCAAAACCAATAATAAAACCCTTCGAAATCATTAAAGGTAACTCCTTCAAAACCAATAAAAATCCTTTCTTCTACAAACTTTAAAACATATGACATCCACCTTTAAAATCCTTTAAACCTTAGCTTTCTGAAATCATTGCAAAACCATACCTTTTGACTTTGTCGAAAGGTCTAACCTATCGACCTTGTCGGAAGGTTTCTTTTCGACTTTGTCGAGTGGTCTGCTTTCAACTTTGTCGAAAGCTCATACCTTTCGTCCTTGTCGAAAGCATAGGGAACCACCCTTGTGAAATCATTGATAAAACCTTTCGAAAGCATTAAAACTTAGAACCATTCGAAGACATTGGGTTCAATTTAAAACAAGTGGAAACCTTTCGAAATCATTCGAAGTTGACAACTTCGAAACCTTTAAAACGTTTCGATTTAAAACATTTGGATTATGCCTTCAAGTAGAGCAAAATGATCAGAAAAACAATGGAGTCGAAAGCAACTGCTTCAAAACCTTTAAGAAAACCTTTTGAAAGCTTTCGAAAACAATGAAGTGTTGTGTTGGAACCAACCCTTCAAAAGCAATGGAAAGGCCGAAAATTTTAGAAAACAAAAGATTCCCTTCGAAAGCAACTGATTCGAAAGGTAGGAAGCGGCAACAATACTTTCGACCTTGTCGAAAGGTTTCAATTAAAACAAGAAAGCAACCCAATCGAAACTTTTCTTTTAAACCATTTGACATTGTCGATAGCTCTTTGTCGAAAGCTAGCAAGCGTATTTTCCTTAAAATCAAAACAAAGTTTCAACTCTTTCGGAAGCTCTTACCTTTCGTCTTTAACCCTTTCGACCCCTTCCAATTCACTGCGTACCAGTTGTCTAATACCATGTGCATTGGTTATTGACCTAGTCGAAAGGTTTGATACCTTTCGACCTTGTTGGAAGGTTTTGGGATAGAGGCGGAACCTTGTTGCTGAAAGAGTTGAAATAGTAAAAAGCCTATTTATTTGTACTTTAAAATTGTCCTTTTGTACCTAACCTGCCTTATTTGTCTAAATTTGATTATTGCAAGATTTTTATATTCAGAAATGCTGCCAACTTTACTTATTTGGAAATTTAAACAAATTTGTAAAAGCTCATTTCTCCTTTATAACTATGTAAAACATTTAAGTCTCATACCTTAAATAATATTATATAACTATTAAATCACCTTGGAAAAATCTGGAAAAATTCCAAAAAATCATTTAGTATATATTTTACAACATAGAAAATTTTCGGACATAAATAATAATTATTTTTCTTGTAAATAATTTTATAATCCAAATTATCATTTTCTTCCTTAGAAAATTCATAATAATTCAACAAAAATTCAGAAAAATCTGAAAATTGAAACCCATATCTAAAATATCTTTTTAGATCATCATAAAAATTCGGAAGGCTAGCGGATGGCATTTAATAGGTTTTTCATCTCAAAACATGTCATAAAATCTATATGAACATTAATAAATCATCAACATGTATATATAATCATTTTATCATTCAAAAACATGGCAGATCTTTGCAAAATTATTCGGATTTAATCTTAAAACCGAAACCATAAAAATTTAGAGATGTAAACATTATTCACCCTTGCTTTAGATATTAAGGAGCTTGATATTTGAATGGGTTTGATTTGAATTTGCTTTTCCTTTAACTTCTCTTTAGTTTCCCCTTCTCCTGTCCTTGTTAATGGTGGCCGACCTTGATTTTGAAAATTTTAAAATGAAATGAATGTGTACATAATACATGGCTTAAGGAAGGAAATATAGGAATGGCCTTTTTCCCATAATACCCCCTTCTAATTCATTTAAAACCCTTCTTTAATTCATTAGTTAAAAAGGCACAGCTACCTTAATTAAAATCAAATCTCAATCCCCTAATCAACACATTATTTTATTTAGTTTATCTAACTAAATCTCCTAAATAATGTTATATAAAATCTGGGGTGTTGCAGCCGCCCGTTCCTCCCCTGAGCTCTTCTTTCTAGGGTCTAAAGCCTTGTCGAATTGGCTATGGTCCCCAAGCCAGGAGCGGCTCTGTAGTTGCTATTCGAAGGGTTCATGGATGTAGAGAGTTCTCACCATGTCCTTCCCTTTTTCCTTTCTTCTGGATTCGCATAATTCTGCAATGTAATATTCTCTAGCGGTACACTGATCTCCTTTCACCACTCTGATTCCATCTGCAGTAGGGAACTTCATAGTCAGACACCATTGGGCCAATGCTATTTTGAAGTCTGTTGGAGCGGGCCACCCCAAAAGGTGTTATATGCTGAAAATTAATCCACAATTACAAAAGTCTGAATGAGGGTGAATCTTCGATCGCCCTCCATGAGCTCCACTGGAAGGTCAATTGTTCCCACAGGTAGCTTGGGCTCGCCAATGAACCCTTGGATCTTTGTTTGGCATGAAAACATGCTTTTCATGCCAATTTTCATCTGGTCAAAAGTTCGTTTGAAAAGTATATTAACAGAACTGCCACTATCGACCAACACTCATCAGACTACGGCGGGTCCGATTCCTATTGTCACTACCATTAGATCGAGAGTTGGAGCTTCGATCCCTTCGGTGTCCCAATTGCGGAACACTATTTCATCACTCAAAACCTTTTGCATCTTGACTGGAGTTTCATAATATATTGTGAGGCATGAGTCTTTCGGAGCATGATTCAACGAACTCGCGTACCTTTCCATTTCTCCCCAACTCCTTTGTGCGGTGTGTGGTCCCCCAAATATTGTTCCAATAATGAACCTTTGGTCGGTTCGTTTTGACCCTTTTTTCACTAGTTCCAGCTTGATTTCTTTGTTCTCTAGGAGGCTGAGGGGCCACAGGTTGATTGGGGTTTTATGGCTTTTCACATATTGCGGGAGCTTATTGTCTCGGATCAACTCTTCAGTGAGATTCTTTAGGTGGCGGCATTCGTTTGTATTGTGGCCATGTTTCTCGAGGAAATAGCAGAATTTCCCTTAGCGCTTTTGCTGCTTAGTTGCTTCACTTCTAGGGGGTTTCTTGTATTCTTCGGTAACCTGTGTTGCAAGATAAATATTCTCCGGAGTGTCATTTAACGGGGTATAATCTTCCTGTCTAAGCTCTTTAAATCTTTCGTTGCTGCCATTGTTATTTCTTCAATTGGAGTTTTGATTTCTCCTCTTTTGATTCCCATCTTTTCCCGCGACTCCTCGAGCAGTTCCAGAATCGTGCCCGTTTTGATTCATCACCACATCGCTCTGTCCGAAGTTCATCAATTGCACATCAGTATACTTTCTTTCCAGCTCCTGTGCTTCCTTTAATCTTAAGTGTTGGCTTACTTTACGATTGAAGTCATTCCTGGTTGTAGGCAGCTTCATTTTAATCCATTTCCCGAATTCAGTCTCCGGGTGAATGGCACAGACTAACACCATAAAAACCATGTCCTCATTGGGGTTGCTTACTTCCGTCCCTGCGGTACTGAACCGGTTCATGAAAGATTTTAGCGACTTGTTGCGTCCCTAGAACAATCCGAATAGGGACATGACATCTTTTGGTTGCGCGGTATGGAGCCTGAACTGGTCAAGGAATTTTGCTGCAAGTTGGTCAAAGGTAGAAATAGATCTCGGGGGAAGTCCGGTGAACCACATAGATGCAACTCCTTCTAGAAAGATAGGAAAACATCGGTAGTGAACAACCTCTGTAGCGCTAGCTCAGTCCATGTACCGGGCTATACTTGTATACGTGGGGTTTTGGGTCCTTCGTCCTATCGTAGGAGGGATAGCTGGCATAGTGAATTTGTTTGGATACCTTTCATTCAAGATTTCATCGGTAAAGGGAGTCCAACTTGGAGCAAATCCCCATTCATAGTATCTTCGATTTTTACTCTCGTCCATCAACCGCTTGACCATGTTTGCTATGTATGCCTCTGATGTCTGGTAATCCTAGGGACGGTGTTAACTACATTTTTATCCCATCAAAATTCAATAAGAATTAGAACATTCAGACTACGCCAGAATAATTCAAGAATCAACCAAAAGGACCAGAAAAAGAAGAAGAGAAAGGTCTAAGAGGAAAGATGCCAAAATAAGCTAAGGTGATGGATCGCTAGCCATCCATCACCTATGGATTGCTGGCGATCCATAAGGCTTGCTTATGGACCCTCCAAACCTCTTACATCATTATTCATCACCATTTCTAAGTACAATTGCCAAGTTTCATAGCATGCCAAACAATCTAGCTCAAGAAGTGAAGACTCATCTGATTCAAGTTGTTTGGCCAAAATTAGCTAACTTAAAATGGACCTACAGAACTCATACGAAGTCGGATTGACTTGCAATTTTGGGAGAAAATTTAGAAAACATAGGAGAAGGTTCACAAAAAAATGAAGTCATTTAGAGTTGATTTGATGGATCTCTAGCAACCCATCTAGATTGGGCCCCACCACCTTAAATTTTTATGGTGGGTCCTTAACACCCTCTAGAGTGTTCCTGCAAAGTTTTGTTCGATTTCGTTAAGATTTGAGCGAGTTATGGATGATTCTTTTTGATCAGATGACCTATGAAGATGGATGATCAAACTAACTCCAAACGACTTGATATTTGGACAAGACACTTAAATATAAGATAGGAAGATAACCAAACAAAGATCACTCAAAATATGCTAAGTGGATGGATAGCTAGCGATCCATCCCCTATGGATAGCTAGCGATCCATTAAGATAGGTCAGATCGCCCTCAAACTTTCCAAGCTCCTTCTAGCACTAATTAAAGGCTTCCGGTAGAAAAGTATGCTAAGTTGATGGATAGCTAACAATCCATCCCCTATGGATAGCTAGCGATCCATCCCCTATGGATAGCTAGCGATCCATACAAATGACTCAGATTGTTTTGAGATTTTTGGTGATGACTTAGCATAACAACTGAACTCTTCTGCACCTGGACTTTTGGCACAATACTCACTGAACTTCCTTATAAGTACTCACCTACCTGCAATTAGAGATGGACCTTTTCGAAGGAGAGAGCTTCCATTACTCTACTGGAATTACTTCGCTTCAACTTTCTTCTCCCTCACAACAGTAATCAAGGGGGCTACTGTGGTTCTCCAGTCAACCCTTGTATTTGTGACTTATTCTAACTCATTGTAACTTAGATCTAAGGAGTAACTAGTTGATATCCAGAGAGATTCAACTAGTATAATCATAATAAAGATTGATTAAAGTGGACGTAAGCCAATGTCAGCCGAACCACTATAAAAATCCTATGTCTGTTTTCTTACTTCTGTTGTTTATTTTTTGTTTATCTGAGATTTGTGCTGCTGAGTATCTACACTTGTGCTTTTACACTTGATCCAGGGTGCTGATCCATTTTTGGGTTAACATTTTGCTACTTTCACTAAGAACCTTGAATGAGTCTGATGAACTGAACTTTGAATCTAAGATTTAGAGAAGATGAGTAGGCCTAATACTAGATCTAGAGCTGTAGCAAGACAATCGGAGCCTGGAGGCAGCCAAGAGATATCCTCAATTTCTCATCAACCCATCTATGTGATTAGAAATAATTGGAAAGGATGATGAAGGAGATGCAAGATGAGATCTTGCCAAGGAAATAAAAGATGATGGATAGCTTCTTCTGGAGGATGGAGCAACAAGGGATAGCTATATCTATAGGGAATAGAAATCAAACTCCATGGAACAAAATAGGAGCTGCCGGAGTTGGATTGGAACAAGGTGGAGTCTTGCCCCCATGCCCAAAGCCACTATGCAATGATGGAATCAATAATAGGACCCAATGTAGGAGTGGTTGGAGTTAGAGCAAAACAAACTGAAATAATGCCAACATGACTTGGGCGCACAACAGATTTGGATATAGGATAAGTTTTAATGCCTGGAACGGTTGATGTTGGAGCTAGAGTAGCTAATCAGAGTACGAATACATAACCGCATGAGTTGAAACCAGAATCCCACGGTTGGAATAGGGGGCAGGTTCATCCCTTACTCTCTATCTTCTATTTTTTCTACCCTCAATAATCTCAGGCCGCTTACACATGCACGGGATCCCGAATTATCCCTAGGTAGACTTTGAGTCGGATGCCTGAAATGACTATTTAGGACAATAATAATCGTAGACCGCTTACACGTGTACGGGATCCCAAACGATCCTTAGGCACGCTCTGAGTCGGATGCCTGAGATGACTATTTAGTACAATAATGACCTCAGACCGCTTACACATGTACGAGACCCAGATTGGTCTCTAGGCACACTCTGAGTTGGCTCTCCAGGGTTAACATTTAGGATTTCTACTTGTTTTGATTCCTGTTTGTTTGATTTCTGCATATTTGTTTTGATTTTAATATTTTAATTTTGAAAAATCCACATTGATTATGATGACTGATATTGATTTCCTTAGAGTCCCGCTACGGAAACGGAGTGCAAGGTGCAAGTCCCCTTGCCAGAGAGCGAGTGGATGGACTTGTACGATATTGATCGCCATAGAGTTCCGAGTGGAGAGACGGGATCGGAGTGCAAGAACTAGGTCCCCTCAACGGAGAGTGAGCGGATGGGCATACTTAATCCCCCTTAACTTAACAAACAAACGATCCGGAGAGATCGTCCCTTTAACTTAAAACATTAAACGATCTGGAGAGATCGCACACTAAAGTTAAACGATCAGGAGAGATCAAGCCTTAAAACAAATTTGATTTAATAAAAGGATTTGAATGCCTTATAAATAGAATAAAACTAATAAATCCTGGATGAGCACAGGAAGATCTCGATATATGATGTGATTCTGATATATGATGTGATTTTTGATATATAATGTGATTTTGATATATGATATGACAACTGTGAATGAGAAGCAAAATGATAATGATGTGAATCCCGAATGAACATGGGAAAATTAGAGATATGTGATGTAAATGGAGATATGTGATGTAATTGGAAATATGCGATGTAATTGGAAGCATGTGATTTAATTAGAGATATGTGATGTAATAACTCCGAATGAAATCAGAATGATTTTGATGTATAGATTACATTTGGGTAGAGTTTGGAGTCTTAGGATGTAACTGCTTTGGAACGAATTGTGAATGGCAAGAGAATCCGAAGGAACTGGGCGATTCACCAAGGCTAAAGCAGCTAAAAAGCTCAATTATCGAAGACTGGAGACAAGAACTTGTTCTTAAACAAAGCACACCTTTTATTCAAAAGGCGTACTTTGGGGGGTAAGTGTTAACTTGGGTTTTAACCCTCAAAATTGAGTAAGAATTAGAACATTCAGACTACGTCAGAATAACTCAAGAATCAACCAAAAGGACCATAAAAAGAAGAAGAAAATGACCTTAGAGGAAAGATGCCAAAATAAGCTAAGGTGATGGATCGCTAGCTATCCATCACCTATGGATTGCTGGCGATCCATAAGGCTTCCTTATGGACCCTCCAAACTTCTTGCATCATGATTCATTACCATTTCTAAGCACGCTTGCCAAGTTTTATAGTATGCTAAACAATCTAGCTCGAGAAGTGAAGACTCATTTGATTCAAGCTGTTTGGCCAAATTTAGCTAACTTAAAATGGACCTACAAGACTCATATGAAGTCGGATCGACTTGAAATTTTGGTAAAACATTTAGAAAACATAAGAGGAGGCTTACAAAAAATGAAGTCACTTAGAGTTGAATTTATGGATCGCTAGCGACCTATCTAGATTGGGCCCCAGTATCTAATTTTTTTATGGTGGGTCCCTAGCGCCCTCTAGAGTGTTCCTGCAAAGTTTTGTTCGATTTCGTTAAGATTTGTGCGAGTTATGGATGATTCTTCTAGACCAGATGACCCATGAAGATGGATGATCAAACTAACTCCAAACGACTTGATATTTGGACAAGGCTCTTAAATAGAAGATAGGAAGACAACCAAACAAAGATCACTCAAAAATATGCTAAGTGGATAGATAGCTAGCGATCCATCCATCCCCTATGGATAGCTAGCGATCCATAGATCGGATCGCCCTCAAACTTTTTGAGCTCCTTCGTAGCACTAGGTAAAGGCTTCTGGTAGAAAATTATGCTAAGTTGATGGATAGCTAGTGATCCATCCCTTATGGTTAACTAACGATCCATCCCCTATGGATAGTTGGCGATCCGTAGGAATGTCTCAGATTGATTTGAGATTTTTGGTGATGACTTGGCATAACAACTGAACTCTTCTGCACTTGGAATTCTGGCCTAATACTCACTGAACTTCCATATAAATACTCACCTACCTGCAACTAGAGATGGATCTTTTAGAAGGAGAGAGCTGCCATTACTCTCTTGGAATTCCTTCGGTTCTTCAACTTTCTTCTCTCTCACAACAGTAATCAAGGGGGTTACGGTCTTGGTGGGTGGGCTGAAGTCTAGTCTCTCCTGTCTTCTGGAGAGCCACTCCCGCGGGACCCCATTGGCTTGCCATTGGCCTGATTGGGACAATTTGGACATTTCTAGCATCATCGAACGCATTTGCGTTTTCTTCCATTTGATTGTCTTCCTCTCCATCTTCTGAATCGGAGAGATCCATAGCTATATCTTCCTGTGGGGACTTGGCCCCCTGATTCAAGTTCAGAATTGGTTGCCTTGCGGTGGGTGGAGTATTCGCATTCTCTTCCACATTATGTCCCGTTGTCACCCTTTTTTGTGGCTATTTTCTGTTCTTTTATATAGACCAGTAACGGGGAAATTCTATTGTTCTACAGCGGTCGCGGGTTCAGGCATATTCCTTGGAGCAGGGTTTGACTGTAGGGTTAAGAGAGCATTAAGCTTATTGATTAGAGCCTTTTGAATATTTTCCAGTTGATCTCATTAACCATCTTATTCAACTCATCCCTAGTGACAATTTCGTGTTGGCTGGAGGATGCTGGCGCCTGATTTCCCAAGTTAGCACCATTTACTTCCGTTGGTTGGGGGTTAACATCTTCTCCAGCTATTACTACCCCTATGGATCTTCCAAAGGCAGTTCTTCTTCTTCCAGGAGCCATTGACTCCGAGTGGTAGATTCTTCAGGCAAAGATTGGGGATCTAACTTCTCGACCTATGGGATCCAAAGTAGATGGCTAGATCTGGATCCTGAGTTGGAGTTCTCAGTGAAAGCACCAAAATGTTAACCAAAAAAATGGATCAACACCCTGGTTTGAGTTTGAAAGCACCAGCCCTGTTCTGACAATGCAATAACACAGATAATAGGTAAAGAAAAAGATAGTAAAAGAAAGAAGACAAGGAATTTTTATAGTGGTTCGGCTGTTATTGAAGCCTACGTTCGCTTTATAGTTTTATTACGACTGATTACTATTACAAGTAGTGTTTGATTACAAGGCTTTTGATTATCCATAGCTAGATTGAATCCCCAGAGTTGGAATTCACTGGAGAATCACAGTGAATTCCTTTGGAGATTATTTTGAGGGAGGTAGAGAGTGAAGAAAGTTTCCAGCAGAGCTTAAGCAATCAGTCCGGAGAAGATCCTCTTTACGTTGCAAGCAGGATGGTATTTATAGAGACCGGTATGCTTCTAGGCTAGGCCACTTCGTCAATTGCTCAAAGATGGACACAGGATGACCTAGAGGAGTTTAGCTCGCGATCCGAGCCAAAACTATGGATCGCTAGTGATCCATACATTTAGCTCGCTCGCGAGCTAATGCCTTAGCTGCTTTCTCTACATCACCTCACCATGCTAGATCGCAAGTAGCTTGGCTCCATATGGATCGCAGGCGATCCATCGTGTACGGATTGTTGGCGATCCATACACTTGGTGTACTTTTGTATTCTTTTTTCTATGCTCCTTAGCCCCTGTTTCCCACCATGGACCATTTACATTGCATGGATCGCAGGCGATCCATAGAGTATGGATCGCTGGTGATCCAACACTTGGATCATTTTTGGAGCTTGAAGTTTGGAATGCTTTTATGGCCTTGAACCGACGTTTTTTGTGTAGCCTCATTGCACGTTGCTCTGTTTCGATGATGATCTACTAGCTGGTTGTACTTAGCTGCTGATTGGACTGAACGGACTTTGGTCCCTTGGTTTAATCAAATTCAATTGATGCTTTAGTAATATGAGTTCCACGCCATTCTAATTTCATCATCTTATTCCGTCATCTATTAGATCATGCTAGGTTAAAAACTCGGATAACAACAAGTTTTGTAAAATTATGCTTTTTATTGTTTGTTAAACACCTATTTGTTTAAAAGATTGTTTGATAAGAAGTTATATTTGTTCTTTGTAAATTTTGAATAATTATGGATTGTTAATAGTTTGGGAATTTTACATATCCATTGGCTTTAGTGCATATTAAATGAATTTTGTGTAGCAGTTTGGAAATAATGTAAATTTTAGTATAGTTGAAATGAAAATAAAAATTATTATTCGAATAGAGTATCAAGTGTGAAAAGTTAGTGAAAGTGAATTTATTAGATGATTTGATTTTGAATGTTGGTTGAAGAGGATAAATTCCAAATTTTTGAAGTCTTAAACTTTCTAAAAGATAGATCATGTAATGAATGATATAATGTAAAGATTTCTTTGGAAAATATATGGCTTTGCATTTTGAAATGGTCTTAGTACTGAAATTTTGATTAAGAATGCGTTGTACTAAAACAAAGATATCTTGAGAATTATAGCTCCAAATGGAGTCAATCATTTTGTGGAAGAAAGTACTTACAGTAAGCTAAAATTTTCTTCTTACCATTTTTAAAAATATAAAAATTTGTTTGGTCTAAAATGAGTTTGAAAATTAATGGACAATTAGCTCCTATTTTTGACATAAATTTTAAACCATAAATCCGATTTTGATCAACAATATCATGCCGGAAAGCTTAGACTGAGTAGAACAACTTTCATTTTAAGAGTATTGGCAAAATTTGAGTTTTTCTAGGTGTAAATTTTGATTTTTTACAGCAGCCCAGAAATTAGAAAAGGAAAATCATTATAAACTAGAAATTTGAACAATTCTAGTTTTAAAATTTTGGTATAAATTATGTGTTAACCTATAGGAGATATAAGAATAGGTACCACTGGAGTATGTTTAGGATTATTAGCGAATTTGGTTTGATTTTGCTTGCAATAAGCTAAATAGCTTGCTTAAAATGTGAAAAAACAAGGTACGACTACGGTTTAAAATATTGGAATTGTAAAATTTTGCTATGTAAATTATTTCCGACCTTGTTTTGGTCGATGTATATCTAAATTATTATATTGAAATTGTTCGGAAGGCTCTCTGTACAAAGGAGACTGCCGAAATTACTCAAAATTTTGAAACTTAGAATATTTTATAAATGTTTAGACGTTTTGAAATTTTGAAAGTATTTTGAATTGGTGATCTAATTAAAAGAATTTGATTTCCGAAGCCTTGAATTATAGAATCTTAAAATAAAAGTAAATGCTGAATTGGTTTAAATATTAATAAAAGAGGACTTTAGAAGAAAAAAA
Source organism: Allium fistulosum (assembly GCA_030737815.1). Classification (NCBI taxonomy): domain Eukaryota; kingdom Viridiplantae; phylum Streptophyta; class Magnoliopsida; order Asparagales; family Amaryllidaceae; genus Allium; species Allium fistulosum. The sequence goes on along the minus strand of CM060902.1, from coordinate 188,581,795 downwards.
TTGAAATGAAGAATTTTGAAAGGTTATCATTAAAAGAAGCATGGAAAAAGGTAAAATAATTGTTAGTGGTTGTAAATGAAAAGTTTAAAGGCATAAGATAAAATGCTTAAAAAAATTTAAATTTAAATTTTGGAAAGAAAATTAGCTCTTATTTGTGTATTTCTTTGATGGGGGTTATGCGTTTCAAGTTATTGAACGCATTGTCCCAATTGATTATCGAGTCTCTTTTTTTCCAAGCTCAATTTGCCGCTATTCTTAATGTCGTCGTCGTATCTCATTTTCGGAAATGTCTAAGAGATTCTGATTTGTGCTCTTGAGCCTAGAGCTCTTCGAGATTTTTTGATCTCATTTGATTTGACTTAGGAGTATAATTCTAGTAGTGTCGATGTTTTGGAGGTTGAACACATTCCGTATTATCCTCTACTGCTCATTAGTGATGTTTCCTTCGTGTAAAGATCCTTTATGGATTGCTTATTTATCTTTTCAAAGATGTATTCATTTGAGAACTATTATTGACTTTTCCTTATAGAGAATTACGGGGACGTAATTTTCGTAAGGAGGGAAGTCTGTAACAATCCTAGTTTAGATTACATGAAATTAAATTAGGAGAATAATTAAATTTAGTGATAATTAAATAATTAAGAGATTTGGTAGTTTTTAGTGTTAATTAAATTGGGTTTAGAGATTCTATTTGTACGGAGTTCATGTAAATGAATTTTGTACTAGAAATGGATATTTGAGAAATTTTAGTAATAATGGAAATAATTTCAACATTTGAAATATATTTTTTCCATAAATAGATTATTTTGGTAAAATTACGAAGAATAATATTTATTCTAAAGTTGTATTAAATTTTGGACACAAACGGTGTATTTTTACAACGTTAATAATAACAATAAATTTTATTACGGAAAATACAGTTTAATTAAAGTTAAACATGTTGTAATTTATAAAATTAAGATCTTATTTTTTATAGAGCTTGTTAAAAGTTGAGTGGTTGAATTTATAAAAAAAAATATACAAGTTTGTTTGAATATAATGTGTTTTATAATTCAAAGTTGTAATTAGCAACACCTTGTGATAAAAGAATTTAGCAACACATCTTGTTGGATATCTACCCATTATCCAAAAGCTAATTAGCACTTAAACAAATGAGAATACATTCATCTCATTTCCATCTCTCTCAAATCAGAAAATATAATCATCTCCACCTTTTCTCAAACCAAATTAAAGAGGAAACTGAATTTTCTGAAAATTTTCACAAAACCCTAGCCGCTCCAAATATCATAACAAATCAAATAAATTACCAAAAATTATGAATTTTGGATATATTATTGCTAACACGTTCCAGCACGACTGTTCCAAATTTTGTGGCAATTGGTTTAGTTTTGATGGGTCAAAATTCTTTGCTCAAGTGGTTTTCGGGTTAAATTTGGACAGAAAACGAAGGTCAGTTGAAAATTCATAATTGATTATAGAAAAATCATAAAAATCTAAAATTTGGATATGTTATTTTCAACTCATAAACACACCTTTTGCAAAAATTTCGTAGGAAAATAGTTATCTTTGTTATGCCAAATCTTTTCTACACTGAGGATGAAAATGCAGAATATTCTGAGTTTTGGCCTTGTGTTGATTGCTTGTAATTTTGGGAATTTTGGGATGTTAAGGTGAGTAACCCTCACACTTCTAGTCTAAATTCATTTGCATATGGTTGAATGGTTAAAGTACTAGTTTTATTGATCTTTGTTTGGTGCTTACTGTCATCGTTTTCTAAATCTACTCCTTGTTTGCTCACTGTCAGTTTACTGCTTTCTAAATGTTGAAATTAGATTTTGCATAAATTTTTAATGTTGTTTTCCGATAATTTTCTAATATGAATTTTGCGTACTGATTCAATGAAAAATAATTGCATTTTTTATTTCTTTGTGTTCTATGAAAGAAATTCTATTTTTGATGTATTCAGTTGTTTAACGACAAATTTTCTATCGAGTTAGAAAATTACCGATAAATTTTGAATTAAATTTTACCGCAAGCGCACGGCGTACAATTTTAGTATGTTGCGAGTACGAGTCGATCCGCAGGAAATTTTAAAGATTTTAAAACTTTCTAATCAATCAAATTAGACCAAAATGAGAGAGGATTGTGAACTAACAACAAAATGAAGCTAAAACTTAGAATGAAAATGTGATTAAAAACTATGCGATTAGAAAACAATTTATAGGCAGATCCACTCTCATATTTTTGTAAATCAACAAACATACAATCTATGCTCTCTATTTTTGATACTAAGTTACATAAGTGTTGCATTTATCATAAGTATGGTTTATTTATGTTATTAGTTAACATAACTTAAACCATCAAACTATAATGCAACATATAAACCACTTATCAATTCCCATTAAAATGAAGCCAAAGCAAAAGCTATTTTAAGTATGATCTATTTACTATTGTAATTAGTAATATAGATCATCAAATTTTGTTTTTACTTTCATTTCAAAATCAAAAACCAATTAGCAAATATCGATGTAATTTGTGTTTATGTTGAATAAAAATAGCTCATTTGCATTTGCAACGTAAGCTATCAAACCCACTTGTATAAACATACACCAAAATTCACTTTCATGAAGCACAAATAAAAGAGATCATAAATCATATAAATGTTGAAATTACATAAAGTTAGAGAGCTTCATTACCCCTAAATTGAAGGGGTTTAGCTACTCATATGTGTTATCATATCAACACATCTAAGTTTCAACATTGGAAAGCAAAGAGAAGTAGAAACTAATTAAAAGAAAAGAGATTAACTACTTGCATAAAATAACATTAAACTAATTGCATAAATGTAAATCTAAGCTATGAACATGAAATGAAAGAGAGCATAGAAATAAACATAAGCAAAAAAGTAAAGAAGAACAAGTAGAAAAGAAAAGAGAAAGAGGCTATGAAGCCATTTTTATATCATGTAACTTTGACATTACAATTTGCTTGCTAATTTTTCTAAATATTTCCCTCGAGTAAGAAGACATCTACATGTGCATAAGTGGGATATTTATACATGCATAAAACCCTAATTCACTTTTTGGCGTGCATCCCAAAATTCCCTTTAGGAAGTGTGGCCACCAAGTAACCATTAGCCTCTAATTAATCCATCGTCAAATATGCATGAAGCTTTAACCTCCACTTAGTTGTCCATTAGCTTCTAATTGTAGATTTAGGTAAGTGAGTGGGGTCCTTTATGATCATGAGTTTGAATTATTTCCTTCTTCATTCCTTTGTATTCTCTTGTGCATGCATATATCTTCATGAAACTCTCTTCCATATGCATCCAAATTCCTATCAAAATTATAAAAAATGTCCAAGTAAAAATTCTCAAATTGACACATGCACAAAAATGACCATTTCCCCCCTGTATGAAGATGAATATATGATGATTTGAAAATGATTGAATTTTTGTTTAAACATGTTAAAATACTCAAATATGACATTTATTGAAATAAAAATAGATAGAATATCAATGTATTTACATGCACATCAAATACCCCCACACTTATCTTTTTATTCGTCCTCGAATAAAGGAAAACTAAGATAAATCCATTTTCATAGGGAGTACGATTGCATTGAGCGTATGCAACAAGCCGTTAAACCTCTGGGTGTCCCCAGCAAGACGAGTGTTGTCTCGTGAGGATTTTCAGCGGATACTACCCACAAAATCCAAATGCAAAGTGAAAATATTTACAAAATGCAAGATTTATTTACAATGGGATGAATGCAAGTTTTTGAAAGTATTTACAAATGAAGGATTCACTTTCAAATCGACACTAATAAGTTAAATATAAGTTCTGGTCACAAGAAATTTAAGTCCTTTTACTCGTTATAATTTCAAAAAAAAAATAAGTTTTCATAACAAATAGACTATAGTTTGGCTAGTTGTTTCGGTTGATAACACAATGTAATTATGAAATGGATCCTTAGTTGATTATCAAAGTTTGTCAAAGTTGTATTTTCATTTCTTTTCAATAACAAATTAAATCAAACAAGTCAAAATAGTGTTTGGATTTCAATTGCTTACTCTCTCTTATTTTAATTTTTTTTATTGATATTAACAATATTTACATATGCCTAACTCAGATAAATTAAGGCCAGATATATCACCCATGCATTGCCTTTCGGGCTTACGTGAGGGGAATACAGAGCATGGCGAGTGAACACACAAGTGTGAACATTTATTGACTGTAGGCGTTATTAGTAAAAGAATTTTTATATACTTACACCTAACTCACATAAACTGAGGCCAGATATACCGATCGTGCACTGCCTTTTGGGCTTATGTGAGAAGGGTACAGAGCATGGAGAGTGAATACACTAGTGTGAACACATGACTCTAGGTGTTAAAAAATATATACATATATACAAATGTTTTTTTTTACTTATACACATATTTTTTTTAAGAAGAGAGAGTTTTGCAAAATCATCTTAGCACCATTTAACTTAGACGATAAAAATGTTATGTCCTTTACTTTAAATTTACCACTTTTTAAACAAATATTTTCAATTAGAATATACTTCATAATTTAGACATATGAACCTTCCTATATACTAGTTAAACCATTGTTATTTGTAATCAAACTTCATTTTTATTTCTGTTAAGACAAATAAATTTTCAAAAATTTCACTATAATAACCAGAACTTATACTCACCCTTTAGTGTTTCTTCAAAAATAAATCGATATGCTAAAAAGAAAATGTTTTTGGGATTTTTTATTTTTATTTTTTGAAAATTTTAGGTTTCAAGAAAATGAAAATTCAAAAATACCATGAAAATAAAAAAATGAAAATGAGTCTCCCCCCACACTTAGTTTTTATTGTGTCTCCAGAGTAAGTGCATGATATAATGAGTTTAACGGGGAAAAATATGTACATATTTACAAAAGAAGGTTAACATTCCTACTAGACGTAGCTTGGCTCATGAAGAATCACGAGCTCCTCCACTTGGTTACTTGGTAATTCCAAGAAAGGTTTCAAACGATGACCGTTGACTTTGAAAATCGATCCATCCCCAGGGTTTTGTATTTCTATGGCACCGTGTAGAAAAACAGTTCGTACCATAAATGGTCCGGTCAATCTCGATTTAAGTTTCCCAGGGAATAAATGAAGTCTAGAGTCATATAAAAGAACTTTTTGGTTTGGCGAAAATGTTTTTCTTAGGATTGACTTGTCATGAAAAACTTTTGTTCTTTCTTTATAAATTTTCTTGTTTTCATATGCGTCATTCCTAAGTTCTTCTAGTTTGTTGAGTTGTAGTTTTCGGTTTTAGCTAGCTTTTTCAAGATCAAATTTTAAGTTCTTTATTGCCCACAACGCTTTGTGTTAGATTTCAACGGGTAAATGGCAAGCTTTTCCGTAAACTAAATGAAATGGGGACATCCTAAGGTTAGTTTTAAAAGCAGTATGGTAAGCCCAAAGCGCGTCGGTCAATTTCTTAGACCAATCTTTTTTATTTTTGTTGACTGTTTTCTCCAAAATTTGTTTTATTTGACGATTTGAAACTTCAACTTGCCCACAAGTTTGAGGATGATACAGAGTGGATAACTTGTGGGTTATCAAGTATTTCTTCATTAAAGTTTCAAAAAAACGATTGCAAAAATGGGTTCCGTTATCACTGATTATTGTGCGAGGTGCGCCGAACCTCGAAAAGATGTTTTCTTTGAGAAATTTCACAACAATTCTATGGTCGTTTGTTTTACAAGGAACGGCTTCGACCCATTTTGAGACGTAATCGACAACGGTAAGGATATACAATTTTCCAAAAGAATTAGGAAAAGGTCCCATAAAGTCGATACCCCAAACATCAAAAATTTCGATCGTAAGAGTGGGGTTTAGAGGCATCATATTTCGTCGAGAAATCCTTCCAAGCATTTGGCAACGATCACAAGTTTTGCAAAATTCGAATGAGTCTTTGAAAAGGGAAGGCTAGTAGAAACCACATTGAAGCACTTTTTCCGTAGTTTTTCGAGGACCGAAATGTCCACCGCACGCTTGATCGTGGCAAAACGAAAGAACACTCCTTGTTTCATTATCTGGTATGCAGCGTCGAATGATTTGGTCGGGACAATACTTGAACGAGTATGGATCGTCCCAATAGAAATATTTCACTAGAGACATGAATTTGCATTTTTCCTGTTTGGACCAAGATAATGGAGTTTCTTTAGTGACTAAGTAGTTCACTATATCAGCGTACCATTGATCGATATAAATAAAAAGAAGTTGTTCATCTGGAAAGTTTTCATTGATGGGCAAAGGTGATGGTGCGTTGGGAAGATGAGACAAGTGATCGGCTATGACATTGTCAGATCCCTTTTTGTCCTTGATTGTAAGATCAAATTCTTGTAGTAAAAGGATCCAACGACTTAAGCGAGACTTAGCATCCTTCTTAGCGAGGAGATATCGAAGCGCATAATGGTCCGTGTACACAATAATGTGTGACCCTATCAAGTATTGTCGGAATTTTTTGCGAGCAAAAACTACCGCTAGAAGCTCTTTTTCAGTGGTAGTGTAGTTAAGTTGATCATCGTTCAGAGTCATGCTAGCGTAGTAGATAACATGAAGGATCTTGTTGATGTGTTGTCCTAAGACAGCACAAACTGCAAAGTTTGAGGCATCACACACTATTTCAAATGGGAGATCCCAATTCGGCGAGCAAATTACAGGAGCAGAAATGAGTTCATTTTTGAGGCGTTCAAATTGAAATCGAATGGAACCTCTTTTTCGAGAAGAGTTGTCAAAGGACGAGCGATTTTGCTAAAGTCTTTCACAAAGTGTCGGTAAAAGCCAGCGTGTCCTAGAAATGATCGAATGTCCTTAACAGATTTGGGAATGGTTAGGTTTGCAATGACATCGATTTTCGCTTTATCTACCTCAATGCCTTTATTTGACATGATATGTCCAAGGACTATGCATTTTTTGACCATAAAGAGGCATTTTCCCCAATTCAAAGTCAAATGTTTTTCTTGGCATCGATTTAGAACCAACTCGAGATGATATAAACAATCGGAAAAAGAATCACCAAAGATAGGGAAATCATCCATAAAAACTTCTAGAAAGCATTCAATCATGTCAGAAAAGATGCCAACCATGCATCGTTGGAAAGTAGCGGGAGCATTACAAAGTTCGAATGGCATACGTCAATAAGCAAAGGTACCGAATTGACACGTGAAATTCATTTCCTCTTGACCTTCGGGAGCAATTGGAATTTGGTTATAGCCGGAATAACCATCAAGGAAGCAGTAGAATTCGTGATCGGCTAAACGTTCGAGCATTTGGTCAATGAAAGGAAGAGGGAAGTGATCTTTACATGTTGCAGCATTTAGTTTTCGATAGTCAATGCAAACATGCCAACGAGTTTAAGTACGAGTAGGAATGAGTTCGTTAGCGTCGTTTATTATAACGGTAAGTCCGGACTTTTTAGGCACGACATGAATTAGGCTAACCCATGGGCTAACGGAGATGGGATATATGTTACCGTTATCGAGGAGCTTAAGAATTTCGTCACGAATCGCATCTTTCATTTTTGGGTTAAGCCTCCGTTGCACATCACGGGTGGGTTTGGCTTCATCAATTAAGTGAATGCGATGTTGAACAATAGCATGGCTAATTCTTTTAATATCGGTAATGGACCACCCAATTGCTTCCTTGTTTTTTGAAAGAATAGAAAGTGAGGAGGTTTCTTGATCAAGAGAGAGAGTTGTAGAAATTATGATGGGAAACGTTTCGTTATCACCTAAGTATGCATACTTAAGATGATCGGGAAGTGGTTTGAGGTCCAACTTCGGAAGTTGCTTCATCAAAGAATTAGGTTGAGATTCAGACTCAATTGTAAGCGATTCAAAAGGAAGAGTGTATTCAATCTCATTGGGTATTTCATGAAACAATTTTTAGTACTCAGCTTCGCGTTCGTCGTTAAGGTCAAGTGTCTCGTTTTTGAAGTTTTCATGAATGGCACTAACTTCCAACGTTTGGTCACGAGGTTCATTCGATTGGCTTTCAAGACTGAAAATATTAAGGTCTAAAGTCATGTTTAACAAAGTAATTTTCATCGAACCGTTATGATAATTGATTAAGGAATTTAAGGTGGCTAAGAATGGTCGGCCTAAAATCAATAGAATTTGACTCGCAGGCTTTGTCATGGGTTGTGTTTCAAGAACGATAAAGTCAACGGGGAATATGAATTGCCCTACTCTAATAAGCACGTCCTCGATTTCTCCTACGGGCTTCTTAATGGAGCGATCAATGAATTAAAGCGTGATTTTTATGGGTTTGAGCTCACCTAAGCCTAATTGTTCGTACATAGAGTATGGAATAAAATTGACACTCGCGCCTAAGTCTATCAAACATCTGTTAATCGTCTTGTCTCCAATTGTACAAGAAATCCTACGGCAGCCAGGATCTTTGTATTTAACGAGCATGGATTCGGACAAGACTTCACTCAAATTGGCGGCTAAGAAGACTTTTTTGGGCACTTGAGTGTGTCGCTTTTGGGTGCACAAGTCCTTAAGAAATTTTGCGTACGTGGGGACTTGCCGAACGATGTAAAGAAGCGAGATGTTCACTTTCACTTGTTTAAAAATTTCGAACATCTTTTCCATTTGGTCCGAGTGTTTCTTGAGTCGAAGACGATGTGGAAATGGGACACGATATTCAGTAAGCGGGTCTACTAGAGTGGAAGAAGAATTTTGATTGGCATTCGATTCAACATTTGGCTCCACGTTCTTTTCCGATTCGTTTGTTGTTTTAGAAGTGTTGAGAGAGGTTTCCGGTAAATCATTTGGATTAACGACTTGATTATCGATTTGTTTACCGGAACGTAAAGTTGTGATAGCATTCAATTGGGTGACGTTGCTAACTTGAACAACATGGGCTTGATTTGAATTTGCGTTTTGATTTCAGGGATTTGGAATGGGCTAGCTTGGGAATGTTCCTCGTTCGCGTTCACTTACAGACGTAGCTAATTGACTTATTTGCATTTCAAGTTTTGCAATCGATTGGTTTGTGTTTTGCATATATGAGGTCAATGAATTTTGCAAATTGTTGTTTGATTGAAGGCTTTGAGTGGTTGCTTTAGCCAACGTTTCAACGGTTTTCTCAAGTGAACTTAAATGTTTTTCGTCTTGGGGAGGATGAGTAGAATTTGGGTGAAAATTTGATTGTTGCAGTTGATTATAGACGGACCCGCAAAATTTGGTTGAAAATGATTGGGCTGAAAGGGAGGATTCGAAGCATTATTCGGGAATGCTTGAAAATTGGGACGAACCGTACTCGTGTTGGGATTGTTTTGGTTCCAAGAAAAATTCGGTTGATTTCTCCAACCAGGATTGTACGTCGGAGAAAACGGGTCGTTTTTGGCTTTATTGAAAGCATTGATTTGTTCGACAGAATTAGGGCACTGATCGGCTATATGATTAGGATCGTTAAATTTATAACACATGGGTTGGGAAGCTTGATTCATGTGGTTTAATGAGAAAACATTGTCGAATTTGTTAATCATTGCGTCGATCTTAGCTTCCAAAGCCAAAGAAGATCCTATCGAGTGTGCGCTCGATCGTGAGTAAATTGATTTTTCGTTCGAACGTTCCCATTGGGAAGACATTTCAGCGAGGTTTTCAAGAAATTGCCAAGCATCATCGTGATGTTGGGCAAGAAAGTTGCCTTGGCACATTGATTCGAGCATGGTTCGTGAGCTGTTTTCGAGTCCATCGTATAAGATTTTGCAAATCGTCCATTTTTCGAAGTCATGGTGTGGATATTTTATCAAAAGCTCTTTGAATCTTTCAAAATATTTTCCAAATGGTTCTCCCCTAAATTGATGAAAATTGATGATTTCGTTTCAGATTTTACTTTTTTTTCCAAGGGGTAGAACTATTTTAAGAAAGCTTTTACGTATTCTTCCCAAGTTCTAATCGAGTTTGACGGTAAGCTGTACAACCATTTTCAGCATAATCAGTAAGAGCGAATGGAATTATGCGAAGTTTGATTCCGTCATCGGAAAGTTGTTGGTGTTTCATTGTTGCACAACCTTGTTCAAATTTCTTTAAAAAGATGTATGGGTCATCGTGTCCAAAAATGCCAAATTTTGGAAGCGTGGCAATATGGTTCGAGTGAATTTCGAAATGGTTACCCATAGGGGCGGGTAACGTGATGCAAGATGGAATAGAAACTCTATCGGGAAAGATTCTATCCATAAGAGTTCGAGGGGCGTTCTCGTTCGCCATTTCAGGAGGATCGTCTGTTCGAGTTAAACGATTAGTTATTGAGTCGCGAGTCCAATGATTTGTTGTTGTGTCACGAGTCCAAGTACTCATGCACAAGTGAAAGTCGAAAAGAGAAAGAAGTTAGAAACGAGTTAAGAGAATGAAACAAGATTTGGAAAATGAAGTGAAAAATTGTTTTTGTTTTTGTTTTTTCTTAAGGAAGAAAAATATTTACCAAGTGAAATTTATTTTCAAAAGAGAAGTTTGATTTTTGTTTGTTTTTGATTTTTTTATATGTTTTTGTTTTCGAATTTTTTCTTTTGAATTTTCAAATATTTACCAAAAGGATTTTTTTTATAGAAAATGGGAATTTGATTTTTTGTTTCTGAGAAGATATTTTTTTTTGATTGAAAATTTTCAAAGGAATGGATTTAAAAGGATTTCTTTTGAATAAAAAAACATTAAGTAAAATTTACAATTTTTTTTTGGATTTTGGATTTTTTTTTAAATATGCATAAACTAATGCAACTAAATGGATGCAAAGGACTTAATTATAATTTTTTGTCCTTAATAGCTCCTAACCCAAAATTGTATAATAACACTTTGTCTTAAATCAACAAAAATATTTCTTAGCCAGGTAACGGGCAGGGGTTATCAGTGCACCACGAATCACCGTAGCAATGCAACCGAAGGTTTAAGTACCTTCAGAGGAACAACCACTATAATATTTACGAATCACTGTAATATTTATAAATGGTTATTACTCTCTGCCATAGCCTAGACACAAATAAATAAAATTGTTCAAAGAAGACAATTGTGAAGATACAATTAAGCCTTAGGTGAGCTCGCGACACCCTTAAGTCGAATGTCTAACCTTTATTATTAGTCAAACTCAACGATGAAATGCGATTTGTAGGCTAAGGAAAGGGTGATGAAATCCCTCACCTTATGTGAATTGGAGTATCGCCCTTAGGAAATAAAACAAGAAGAGATGAATGCAAAACAAAAATTAAACGTGAATTTACAATGCAACTACAAATGAAATTTGTTTTTGTTTTTGGATTTTTGGATTTATTTTTTTATATATACAAATGCAAATGCAAGCGACCAACGATGCACTTCAATAAAACCAGGGATGGAAGTACGATACCACAGCGTGCAAGTTATTAGCAATTAAATTTTTTTAAGCGGCGATTTTTTGGAAAGCAAAGCAATTCCTCTTGATTTTCTGCTTTTGCAACCTGAAACGAAAAACAAGACCTATATAATTTTTTTAATATCAAGAAGAAATCAAATCAAAACAAACAAACAAGTGAAAATAAAACAAACAGAACAAATTGAAAATCAAACAAATTGAAACTTGTTTTTTTAGTTGGATGGAACTAAAAAAAAATTATAACAAAAGGATTTTTTTTAAATTGATGAAACAAAGCAAAACCAAAAACAAATTGAGCTAACTCTTTTTTTAAGGATGGACCTAAAAAATATATAAAAAGAAAACTAAATAAAGCAATATAAACAAACAAATAAAAAAGGAAAATTTGAACTCAACCTACAAGCCCAGCCCGGCCCACACAAATATAACTTTCCGAACCCGAAATGTTTTTTTAATTCCATTATACCGATACACACTATCTTCGAGAAAATCACAAATAAAATTTGTACTTTGAATTGAAGAATTGTATGGTTTTTGAGCAAAATTTTAGAATCGCGAGTCAAAGACATGCAAATTTGTGTCTAGATATGGCGGCAGGTGCTTCACGTTCGATGTTCAATTTAGGGGATTTTGAGAGGCGATTGGAATTGTAGAGGCGAAGTCACGATTTTGTGTGGCTGGAGTTTGTTCGAGGTTGCGGTGCTGTGAATTTGGAGGTTCGGTGGTTGATTGTTGAGGAGTGTGGGTGGATTTGGTAGAGCAGTGTATAAGCAGCAAGTCCGGGTATGTCAGTGAAGTTTTGGTTCAGGTTATATGTCAGTTTCAGGTGATTGTTTGATCTTGTTCGTGATGGTTGAAGTAGGGGTTTGACTGGGCTGTGACGTGCTGTCAGAGGCTGATATGAAGTGGTGGTTAGTTTGTATGTTCTAGCAGCAATGGTTGAGACTGTGTTTGTATGTTTTGCAAGCAATAGTAGTGAAGTGCAGCTACGTGAGCAGTAAGGTCTGGAGGCTTATTGTCCGACAGTAGCGAAGGAGTGATGTTGAGGAAGAGAAGCGGTCAGTCTTGTTGATGTGGTGGTTTGTGAAAGCAACATTTTTGTTGGTGGAAGGCTGAAGTTGAATGAAGTTCCGTTGTGGAAGAGGTTGAATGGATGGTGATGTCGGTAGCTTGCAATTTTAGGGTGAAGTGGTATGGCAGAGGAAGCTTGTATGTTGATGACACAAGGTAGTGAAAGAAGTTATGGTGACAGTGGGGCAAGTATATGTGCACGGTGGATCAGTTTGGTGGCCGAGAACTGTAGAGGAAGTGCAGTTCAGGCTAGTTGCAGCAGAGGCAGTAAGTGATTAAAGAGTATTTGTTTGTGCACAGTGCACAGGGACAGTGTGTCAGTTAAGGCAGTGGAGGTTGATGTAAAATGATATGTGGAAAGGGGAAGTATGGTAAAAAGAAGGACAGTAGTGAGTTGTTAACAGGTTAAGATGTGAATGTTTATGGAGTGAATTGAATGTAGAAGGCAGGCTTGGAGTGGTGACAACAAGTTGGATATTGCAGTAGTTTGCATTGTGTGCCCAGAGATGGTTGATGCACATAATAGTTTGCACTATCTATTTGTGTTTCAGAAGTTTGTGTTGGTTGGGGTATTGTTGCAGAGAACAGGGGAGGAGACTGGAAATGATGGCAAGTATGGATGGTTGGTCGTGAACCAGTGGGTTGTTTGTGTGCAAGTGATGATAGGATTTTGAATGATGAAGGCAGTTATAAGAATGATGGCAAGTAGGGATGAAGTGTAGTAGATGATGCAGTTGGAGGAGTTAGGCAATGGATTGTAGTTTGGAGGAGGGACCGTTGTACAGGTAGTAGTGAGATTATGGTAGTGTTTGTACACTATGAAGGAAGGCAAGCAGCTAGCAATGATGTGTTGTATGGAAGGAATTACTGTGGCATAAAAGTGATGTGATGATATGTTAACAGTGAAGGTGGTTCTGTTGAATATGTGATTGCTGCTGTGTAGTAGCTTTTGACAGTGGTGAAGGGCGGCAAATTGGCAGGGGTGGGTAGCAGGGTGTTGCTTGGTGGTATTTGTGGATGGGCAACACACAAACAATGTAAAATGAATGTAACAGTGTGCAGAAACAATGTAAATATGTAGAAGTATATGTAACCATGTGCAGAAACATGCACAAGGAATGTAAAGTGAAAGCAATGTTAAAGATAAAAATAAAACGAGTAGAATATTTTTTTTCTTTTTCTAATGCAATTGTGTATGATTTTTTTTTAAATATGCAAATGCAAATGCAAATGGAACTAGAACAAACACACAAACAAAATGAAAACAAACTTACACACAAACACACAAAAAATATATTTTTTAATATGCAAACTGTGACGCCCCACCTCTATACCCACGCTAACCAAGAACACTACGGGGTAGTGCTGTCAATTAGCACGGAGAATAAGGCTGTTGAGGAGCGACCATCCATGAAATTTCTTTGTGCGAGAACCGATATGTCAGATAGTATAGAATGCATATCTTTTAAGGAGGAAATCCGACATACCGATACAAACACAAAGCTATCACACGGTGGCTATATAAAATCTTCGGAAACAAATATAGAAGTATGCATAACATAAATCAGTCACAGACATCCATATCACAAAGGCGGAAGAAGATATGAATAAATATATATATCACATGAAAGTGTACATCAGAGTAGTGGTCGGAAAGATCCACGATAATACAAAAGAATAGCATCACGTGCTATACAAAAGAATAAGTACACAACATAGAGTCTATATCTCAAAGGTGTACATCCAAAAACTACTAATCTAGGTAGTTAGCCAAAAGTCAGAAATATCCTGAAGAGAAGTCAAGCAGAAGCACCTGTAACATCTCGGTCTGACCCGAGTATTATTTATAAGAAAATAATAAACGGATCAGTCTAACTATAAATATCAGATGATATGGTATACAGTAAAAGGCATGACCTGAACATGTAATAACCATAGCGACATGCTACTATAAGTATGTAAATGATAATCAACAAAAGATTAATCAATATCACAAGAATCTTCTCAAAGATAAAATAGGGTATCATACCCTAAACTTGTATTCATAACAAGTCAATAACACATGAATTCACCAATGCACAAAAACTGATATCATATCAATGAAAATCATGAAAATTGGTGAAGCACAAAATTCCAGAAATCATCATCAGAAATCCAGAAAACACATAAAAAGGGGGGAGGCCTAACACATGAATGGGAGCATGAAAACTCACCTACGCGTAAACACATGACGAGAAGATATCTCATGGAAGCTATCCATTAAATTTTCACACAGGAATGGCCCGAAGACCGTAGGAAATGTGATGGCGAAACATCACATAATCGGGGTATAGTCTCCCACGTAGACAAAGAGACATCGCTCAATCGCTAGTCTAAATCACAAAAATGACCGTCATGATCATAAGGAAGTGTCAATCACACCAAGCTAGTAAATATATGAGTTTAGCTTCATGTCCCATAACCACTTGCTTAACTTAAATATTTACGAACAAGCTGTAAATCTTCACTAGGAAATTGTCACAAAAAGGGTTCAATCGAACAAGTCCAAGAGCTAACCGACGAAGTGAACGCAAGCGTTTCATACCACTCGTTTTACTAAGTCGTTTAAGTCGATTTCTCATTCGAGTGAAGTAAAGGCTTGTATATACTAGTAGATTGAAAATCGGTTTGAGAAAACGAACTTTTGATATTTAAAATAGTGTTGAAATCGCTTTGATGAAAGAGTTTTGATATTTACTATTAGTATTGAAACCTTCATATATCTTTAAAATGACAAGTCATTAAAACGATTGTAGAAACAAATCAATTCACGTTCGAAGACGTGAGTAAAGTCCAAAGAAGTCAATCCCAAAACCATAAAAGTAGAAATTCTGATAAATGCTTTGTCAGATAAGATTGCCTACGCAGAGTAATTCGGGGTTCGACCTGCCCGGTCAGGTCGCGGGGGTCCAGGGGGCAGCGCCCACGGCGGGGTGCGGGGCAGCGCCCCGTCACGGTACGACCTAGTGAAGGCAAGCGGTCCAGCGACCTAAGGAAAAATAGGTCATACGACCTAAGGAATTCGCGAACTCAAAAGACCAAGTGTAAGGTCGGCGACGACCTAACTTGAACGACTTAACTGGGGGATAAGTCGGAGACGACCTACGACTTAAGGTTTAACTCGCGAACGACTTAACTTGGCCTGGGGATTATAGGTCGGCAACGACCTAAGACATAAGGTTTAACTCGCGAACGACTTAACATCTTGCCTGGGAATTATAGGTCGGCAACGACCTAAGACTTAAGGTTTAACTCGCGAACGACTTAACTTTTTTGCCTGGGAATTATAGGTCGGCAACGACCTAAGACTTAACAAAATTCGAGCGACTTAACTTTGCCTGGAGATTATAGGTCGGCAACGACCTAACGTTTTGCCTGGGGATTTTAGGTCGGCAACGACCTAACGTTTTGCCTGGGGATTTTTAGGTCGGCAACGACCTAAGATTTTGCCTGGGATTTATAGGTCGGCAGCGACCTAAGTTTTTGCCTGGGATTTATAGGTCGGCAGCGACCTAAGTTTTTGCTTGGGATTTATAGGTCGGCGACGACCTAAGACTTAACTCGCAGGTGACCTAAGACTTAACTCGCAGGTGACCTAAGACTTAACTCGCAGGCGACCTACGACCTATGGATGGACGACCTAACTCCGAACGAGCTAAAAATGGCTAGAACGACCTAGTAGCAGTTTTTTCACCAAAATCACTAAAATTTGGAATTTTTCGCCAATCCAATCCAAACCAAATGCAACAAACATGCTAAAGTGATGAGGAATCATTCCCAACAGTCCAATGACGATTATAGGCAAGATGTGAGATCAAAAATCTCACCTTTTCACGGAATTTGATGAAGATGGAGATTTGAGAGCAAAGCAAGAACACCAACAAGCTTGAATCAATGGTCTTCACGTGAATTTGATGTTGAATCTCGGATTTGCAATGGAATTTGTGTTTGGAGTTTTAATTTCCACTTCCCACCACCATTTTTGAGAAAGCTTCAAGTGTTTTGATGGAGTGAGGAAGATGGTTGGGCTGAACTAAAGGGGTGCAGTCCAAACCAAAGTCAAAGGCGGGAAAAAGTGTTGAAAATTTCACTATCTCCAAACATATCGAAGTTTACACTCAAAAAGATCGCAAACGTCATTTTGAACTCAATGGGGGTGGTCTCGAGTCCTAATTTGACCGTATGCAAAAAGTAGCTTTTCGGACTAACATCCGACTAACGATAAAATATTTAAATAAAATATTTAAATATAGAATCAATAGATATGCGGGTTGTTACACAAACAAACACACAAAACAAACACACAAAAATCAAACGAAAATTAATTCGAAGAATAGAAAACTACAATCAAAATAAATCCCCGGCAACGGCGCCAAAAACTTGTTTAACGACAAATTTTCTATCGAGTTAGAAAATTGCCAATAAATTTTGAAGTAAATTTTACCGCAAGCGCACGGCGTACAATTTTTGTATTTGCCGAGTACGGGTCGATCCGCTGGGAATTTTTAAGATTTTAAAACTTTCTAATCAATCAAATTAGAATAAAATGAGACAGGATTGTTAACTAACAACAAAATGAAGCCAAAACTTAGAATGAACATGTGATTAAAAACTATGCGATTAGAAAATAATTTAGAGGCAAATCCACTCACATATTCATGTAAATTAACAAACATACAATCTATGATCTCTATTTTTGATATTAAGTGATATAAGTTTTGCATTTATCATAAGTATGGTTTATTTATGTTATTAGTTAACATAACTTAAACCATCAAACTATAATGCAACATATAAACCACTTATCAATTCTCATGAAAATGAAGCCAAAGCAAAAGCTATTTTAAGTATGATCTATTTACTATTGTAATTAGAAATATAGATCATTAAATTTTGTTTTTTACTTTCATTTCAAAATCAGAAACCAATTAGCAAATATTGATGTAATTTGTGTTTATGTTGAATAAGCATAGCTCATTTGCATATGCAACAAAAGCTATCAAACCCACTTGTATAAACTTACATCAAAATCCACTTTCATGAAGCACAAATAAAAGAGATCATAAATTGTTATCCCGCTTTTTGGTCAAAGCTGGAATATCAACAAATCGGCTGGATATCAGGATTGGAGTTCAATTGGAAACAAGGCTGCAATGGATATCGTCAAAATTTGGTCGAGCTCCAATCAGGACGGAATCGATTGGAAATGATGATGAGGACTAGGAGAGGCTACGTTTCAAGTTTCAGGTTAATCGGAGTTTGTACGAAGAAGATACGATCGATACAAGGTAGGAAGAAGGTACTGTTCGAATCCATCATCTTCCCTTGCCTCGACTCCATCATCTTCCCTTGCCTCGACTCCATCATCTTCCCTTGCCTCGACTCCATCAAACTTCCCTTGCCTCGACTCCATCATCTTCCCTTGCCTCGACTCCATCATCTTCCCTTGCCTCGACTCCATCAAACTTCCCTTGCCTCGGCTCCATCGGTTTTCCCTTGCCTCGACTCCATCGAACTTCCCTTGCCTCGACTCCATCGAACTTCCCTTGCCTCGACTCCATCGAACTTCCCTTGCTTCAACTCCATCATCTTCGAATCCATTTCAACTGAGAATCCTTCGAATCCATTACCTCGAATCCAAGCCATGGATTCGACCCAGTCAAACCGGAGTACAAAACGGATCGAAGCGAGAGACACGCGCCACGTCGCAGTAAGCATCGAGTCGACCGAATCGATTCGAACCAGGATCGATTCGAACGAATCGATTCGAACTAGATCGATTCGAACCAGGCTAGTCAACCAGAAATGCAACCTTGAATCGATCATAACTTGAGATCTACGCATCCAAATGCTATGAAATTTTCACAGAAGCTTCAACACATGATGAAGAATGTTCACACCAAATTTCAGCTCGATTGGATAATTTCTTGATCGATTCGAACATAGCTTCGAATCGATCCCAAAGTGGGCCCGGATTTCCAGAAAGCAGGGCATGTGGGCCCCCTGACGTACCAGAACTGGTCTCCCCTCAATTTAGGCGAAATATCAGCCTCCTACACCTATAAATAGAGCCCCTGGTCATTCAGAAAAGGGGTCAGACAATTCTAAGAGCTAAGGAGCGCCCAGATTCTGCCAGATTCACTCCAGATCACCATTGCCGCCTTAGAATCCAGATTAGAATCATAAAGTCTGTTGTACTACGCAATAAGAAATTGTAATCTTCAAGTATCGAGCAATAAAATCATAAAAACCTTGAAGTGGACGTAGGCCGGAGATAGCCGAACCACTATAAATTGTGCGTCACTGTTCATTATTTCTGGATTGCTGTTTGTTGCTTGCTTAGATTTGATATTTGTGTCTGAATATTGCTGACTTGTATTCATACACTGGTGCTTTCACAACGCTTGGGGTTTGTGACCATTTTTGGCGCAAACACTTTGGTGCTTTCACTGAGAACGACTAGCACCCGCTACATCGGATTGAAGTTCAGATTTGAAAGACAATGACTCGACAAACAAGTAGAAGGCAAAGAGCTGAGAGAAGCCAACAGGGAGGAAGTCAAGAGGCATCCTCTGGTGCTGGAGAAGGACAAGCTTCGATTTACATTACCAGAGATGAAATGGAAGCTATGGCGAATTCATTACACGAGAGGTTGCTGAAGAGCCAACAGGATATGATGCAGACTTTCTTCGAGCAGATAAGAGCTGCAGGAACACAGAACCTTGGACCAACTACAGCAACTACAAATGTGGAACAAGGAACTAGGGTTGCGGAACCTAATGGAGTACAGAATACAGAACCGGAAGGCAATCAACAAGGGCTTGGGGGCAGGCCCGCAGGATCTAACGCAGAAGGACCTTTGGAGGGAGTACAGCAAGCTAGAGACAACGTTGCGGCTAATGAGCCACATGAGGAATATGTGCCGGAGTTCCCACGAGAGCATGGGGGGCAACCCCTAACAGGCAACGCTGGATTAATGGAAATTATTAGGAAGACTATGCGTGGAGGTTTGACCAATAGAGATTTGGAAGGAGTGAACAGGAGTCCGTTCACTCGAGAAATCAGGGTAGCTCAGAATCCGCCTAAGTTCAAGTTACCTAGTGTAGAAGCATATAATGGCAAGGCTGATCCGACTGATCACTTGATGAGGTACACAAGACACATGGAAGTGCTGGGGGCATCGGAGGAAGTGATGGCCAGATGTTTCCCTTTATACTTAACAGACCTAGCGGCAATGTGGTTTAGGCAGCTGGAAGAAGGATCTATCAGGACTTGGAGGGAATTGGTGGACAGGTTTTTGGGACAGTTTCGGGTTCATATCAAAAGACCTAAGAACGTGATGACGTTGACATCGGTAAAGCAAAGGACGGATGAATCACTTAGAGCATTTTTGACTCGATTTAATGCGGCGGTTGCTTCGGTGGATCGGCCGGATCCATCGATGGTTTTGATGGCGGCAGTGTCGGGAGTCAGAGAGGATTCAGATTTTAAAGTATCTTTAGTACGAGACCCGCCACTGGATCTCGGGGAATTCTTCCACGAAGCTGAAAGATTCCTTCGGCAAGAAGATGCATGTATGGACTTAAAGTTAAAAGAGGTGAATGTGACTGAGGGTGGAGGACCATCCAACGGAAGCTCGGACAAAGATAAAGGAAAAAGGAAGTTGGGCGACGATTCAGGAAAATCCAAGAAGCAATGGAAGGATCCAAAGTTTACCACATACACAGAATTAAACGAGACGCAGGAGCGGATATTCATGGAAACTCGGAATCGCCTTCCTCACCGGAGGCCGGCTAGGAGAGAATCATCCGAGCGGGAGAGGGCATCTGGAAAGCATTGTCTCTTCCACGATTTGGACGGGCATGATACCAACAGCTGCAGGCACCTAAAGGATATAATTGAGGAGCATGTGAGGAATGGGCAGTTGAGGCAGTATGTTGGGGCTCGGAATGCAGCGGTGGAGCAGGAGCAACCACCGCCTACCTCAAACCATGAGGATATGAGGTACAGGAATAATGGTCGATTGGTAATCAATTGATCAGGATAATATGAAATAAGTAGCAAACCATTGGCGAGCAACCGAGTCATTTACACATGTATGGGGACGGAGATAGCCCCTAGGCATGCTCTGAATGATGATAAACCGCAAAGCCATGTTTTGCGAAATCTGTCTTTTGTTTTTGGATTGGACACTTAGTTTTCTGGTTTGGTTTTGGAGTTTGGATTGAACTCCTGGTTTTTGTTTGCTTTCTGCTTTGGATTTTCGTTCGGATGACTGGTTTTTGTTTTGGGTTTTCTGTTTTGGATGTCGGTTTGGATTTCTGATTTTCGGATTGGATTTTGATTGGATTCTTTATTGTTTTTGATAAATGGTCGTCGAGTATGGACTATGCTCGGCAAGGGTCCGGAGTGACCAGGATTCGGCCTAGGACTTAGGCCTCCTATTATCAATTATTGTTTCAGGTCGTTGAGTATGGACTATGCTCAGCAAGGGTCCGGAGCGACCAGGATTCGGCTTAGGACTTAAGCCACGGCATTACTTGCGTCCAGGGACACTGGACCACGGTCGTCAGGTGTGGATTGCGCTTGGCAAGAACCCGGAGAGGTTACATCAGCGTCCAGGGACACTGGACCACGGTCGTCAGGTGTGGATTGCGCTTGGCAAGAACCCGGAGAGGTTACATCAGCGTCCAGGGACACTGGACCACGGTCGTCAGGTGTGGATTGCGCTTGGCAAGAACCCGGAGAGGTTACATCAGCGTCCAGGGACACTGGACCACGGTCGTCGTGTGTGGATTGCGCTTGACAAGAGCCCAGAGAGGTTATAGATTTGGATATCGGCCCGGAGAGGTCCTGGATTTGGCTATTGGCTGTTGGATAAGAATGGATCAAAGGCTCGGTCTTCGAATTCGGATGGACATGGAATTGGCTACGGACTTTGGATATCGGATACGGAATTATTCAAAACACGCCTTCTTATCACAAGGCATGTTTTGGGGGGCAAATGTTATCCCGCTTTTTGGTCAAAGCTGGAATATCAACAAATCGGCTGGATATCAGGATTGGAGTTCAATTGGAAACAAGGCTGCAATGGATATCGTCAAAATTTGGTCGAGCTCCAATCAGGACGGAATCGATTGGAAATGATGATGAGGACTAGGAGAGGCTACGTTTCAAGTTTCAGGTTAATCGGAGTTTGTACGAAGAAGATACGATCGATACAAGGTAGGAAGAAGGTACTGTTCGAATCCATCATCTTCCCTTGCCTCGACTCCATCATCTTCCCTTGCCTCGACTCCATCATCTTCCCTTGCCTCGACTCCATCAAACTTCCCTTGCCTCGACTCCATCATCTTCCCTTGCCTCGACTCCATCATCTTCCCTTGCCTCGACTCCATCAAACTTCCCTTGCCTCGGCTCCATCGGTTTTCCCTTGCCTCGACTCCATCGAACTTCCCTTGCCTCGACTCCATCGAACTTCCCTTGCCTCGACTCCATCGAACTTCCCTTGCTTCAACTCCATCATCTTCGAATCCATTTCAACTGAGAATCCTTCGAATCCATTACCTCGAATCCAAGCCATGGATTCGACCCAGTCAAACCGGAGTACAAAACGGATCGAAGCGAGAGACACGCGCCACGTCGCAGTAAGCATCGAGTCGACCGAATCGATTCGAACCAGGATCGATTCGAACGAATCGATTCGAACTAGATCGATTCGAACCAGGCTAGTCAACCAGAAATGCAACCTTGAATCGATCATAACTTGAGATCTACGCATCCAAATGCTATGAAATTTTCACAGAAGCTTCAACACATGATGAAGAATGTTCACACCAAATTTCAGCTCGATTGGACAATTTCTTGATCGATTCGAACATAGCTTCGAATCGATCCCAAAGTGGGCCCGGATTTCCAGAAAGCAGGGCATGTGGGCCCCCTGACGTACCAGAACTGGTCTCCCCTCAATTTAGGCGAAATATCAGCCTCCTACACCTATAAATAGAGCCCCTGGTCATTCAGAAAAGGGGTCAGACAATTCTAAGAGCTAAGGAGCGCCCAGATTCTGCCAGATTCACTCCAGATCACCATTGCCGCCTTAGAATCCAGATTAGAATCATAAAGTCTGTTGTACTACGCAATAAGAAATTGTAATCTTCAAGTATCGAGCAATAAAATCATAAAAACCTTGAAGTGGACGTAGGCCGGAGATAGCCGAACCACTATAAATTGTGCGTCACTGTTCATTATTTCTGGATTGCTGTTTGTTGCTTGCTTAGATTTGATATTTGTGTCTGAATATTGCTGACTTGTATTCATACACTGGTGCTTTCACAACGCTTGGGGTTTGTGACCATTTTTGGCGCAAACATAAATCATAGAAATGTTGAAATTACATAAAGTTAGAGAGCTTCATTACCCATAAATTGAAAGGGTTTAGCTACTCATATGTGTTATCATATCAACACATGTAAGTTTCAACATTGGAAAGCAAAGAGAAGTAGAAACTAATTAAAAGAAAAGAGATTAACTACTTGCATGAAATAACATTAAACTAATTGCATAAATGTAAATCTAAGTTATGAACATGAAATGACAAAGAGCACAGAAATAAACATAAGCATAAAAGTAAAGAAGAACAAGTAGAAAAGAAAAGCGAAAGAGGCTATGAAGCCATTTTTATTTCATGCAACTTTGACATTAAAATTTGCTTGTTAATTTTTCTAACTATTTCCCAAGAGTAAGAAGATATCTACATGTACATAAGTGGGCTATTTATACATGCATAAAACACTAATTCACTTTTTAGGGTGCTTCCCAAAATGCCATTTAGGAAGTGTTGCCACCAAGTAACCATTAGCCTCTAATTAATCCATCATCAAATATGCATGAAGCTTTAACCTCAACTTAGTTGTCCATTAGCTTCTAATTGTAGATTTAGGTAAGTGGTTGGGGTCCTCCATGATCATGAGTTTGAATTATTTCCTTCTTCATTCCTTTGTATTCTCCTGTGCATGCATATATCTTCATGAAACCCTCTTCCATATGCATCCAAATTCCTATAAAAATCATAAAAATGTCCAAGTAAAAATTCTCAAATTGACACATGCACAAAAATGACCATTTTGCCCCTGTATGAAGATGAATATATGATGATTTAAAAATAATCAAATTTTGGTTTAAACATGTTGAAATACCCAAATATGACATTTATTTAAATAAAAATAGATAGAACATGGAAGTATATATATGCACATTTACGTGCACATCATCAGTTACTGCTGAATTTCAGTGATTTAATTCTTATTTTGATGATATGAATATTTGTCAATTTTTTTGATAGTTG
The DNA here is from genome assembly GCA_030737815.1 of Allium fistulosum. Lineage (NCBI taxonomy): Eukaryota > Viridiplantae > Streptophyta > Magnoliopsida > Asparagales > Amaryllidaceae > Allium > Allium fistulosum. The sequence goes on along the minus strand of CM060902.1, from coordinate 188,557,935 downwards.
GTCATCTAGTAAATATCAATTTTCATTGAAAAATAAATAAATAGGTTTCTAGTGATTTATAAATTGATTTTGGAGTAATTCAATTATATTACATAAAGGTATCTAACTCCTATTTTATTAAAACACTTTGATACTATTTATAAACATTTAAAAATCTTATTTTCTGGATTTTATGAAATTTGTGTTTCACCAAATATTTTGTGAGATTTGCTTTTATAAGCTAATAATGTTTTTGTGATTTGGTGAATAATTTTAGGAAGGATAATATTCCGGTTTGTTTAACTTTATATGAGTTTTATGTTAACTTTATGTGAGTGTTTATGTTCCTTTTAAGGCTTGTAATCTATCCTCTCTTTAATCTCACACTGATTCGAATTAGACTATACTGATCCGTTTATTATCTTTATGCAATACTCAGGTCAGACCGAGATATTTTAGGTTCTTCAGCATGATGATCTTAGAGTTGGATTAGTTTGAGGCTTCTTTGTATGCTTTAGTAGACTTGTAGTATAGTTAGGTTGTAGTCCTTCTTTTATGTCGAAATAGAGATTCATTTTGATGTATATTCATTTATTTTGTATAAGATATTTTATATGTATATCGTTGATCTTTTATGACCATCTTCTATATTTCACATCATGTATCATATACATCCTCACATCCGCTTTATGAGAAATGTTTATATTGCTTTGTCGTATTATGTGATTCTATGTTCTAGTATATTTTATATTGTTCTGAATTATATTTAGACACTTTGTTTTTGTTTTGTGCCAGGATCAGATACATTGAATCCTCTTAAAAAAGAAAAAATATTTTCGGTCAATTCGACGTATCGGTAATCGCCTAGAGTAATTGTAACAACCCTGTATTTTGTGATTATTTTAATTGTATCTTTTAATTTATTTTATTTTATTAAAATTTTGATTTAAAAACTTATTTTATTTACTTTGAATGATTAATTTTGTATTTTAATATAATTTTGATTTTTAATATGAATTAGAGTTCCAAACATGTATAAATAACATATCTTCCAAAACGGTGAATTTTGGTCAATATGGTCAACTTTGACTTTTAAATTAAAAATTAAAATGTTGAAATTTTGAATTTTATCTTTTATTATGAAAGTAAATAAAATTTTAAGAATACTGCTTTTCGTTTCGTTGAAATCTGATTTATAATGTGAAAGTTATGCCTTTTTAACTATTGTGTGTAATTTGCTGTATTTAACAAATTGTTATTTTAAATTATATAAATAATATTTTATATGGTCATGTAATGTTCTAAATTATATTTATATGGGTAAATAACATGTTATGTATATATTTTATTTTTAAAACATTTTAAAAGTGTAATTGACATTTTCAAATGCCAGTTGTATTCTGTTTATAAATTTTAATTCCTAGTTTCAAATAATTAAAGTAATTCTTTATTTATCTTTCTATTTTCTTAAGAACTTATTTATTCTCATTCCTACTTTATTTTGTTTCTCATCTTATTTTATTTATTGGACTTTTATTTGTTTTAAAGTGAAATAGAAATTTTATAAGGCTAGTGATATTTATTTGTAATTTTCATGTCCTATTTCCAATTTTTAAACATTTTCTTTAGTTCTTTTTCTATTTTCTCTAAATTAAATTATTTATTTCACTTTGAAAATACTTTGGAAATTATTTTATTTCAAAATTTTGCTTTAGAATATTTTTAAAATGAAGTAGATATTTTTCCAAAGCCAATGATGATTTAATTGTAATTTTTGAACCCTGTTTTGAATTTTAAGCAATTTCTTCAATTCTTTTTCCATTTTATTTAAAATTAATTATTTATTTTTAGTTTATATTACTTTGTTTCAGTTTTAAAGTCAATTTCTGATTTTATTTTGTTTTATTTGAATTTAAGAAAATGGAAATATGAAGAGTTTGAAAGCTCTTAAAACAATGACTTTTCACTTGCCAAATCTCTTCATCTTTTGGCCATTCCTTTTCTCATTGGTAGCCGTATGTCTTATTTTGTTTTTCACGTGAATACACTTCTCATTCCATCAAAATTTCGGCCAAGCTTCAGATCTGAAAATTTTGGTAATGGCCTCTCCCATTTTTCTACTTTTCTCTTCACTTTTTCTTCATTTTTTACATTGTTTTTCCTTGTTTTCTTGCTTGTATGTTCGGCCACCACCTACCTAGCCTCGGCCATCACCTCTACCACCTCCTCCTCTTCACCATCAACCACCTACCGCTCTGACCATGGCAGGCCGTGCACCCCATATGACAAAAACTTCACATAAATGCAACAATCACCTTGAAAACAATGCATAGCCACCACTAGTTCATCACCACCTTCATTTTCACCATGGCCACCACCTATAGCCGCCACCACCACCTTGATATGACCACCACCCATCACTTAATCCTCTGTCCAGATCTGAAACATGAAGAGTCGAGCCAAACAATGCATGTAGACGAGCCTTGTGGTGCACCAAAACTCCACTATCATGCCTAGACCCTTTGTATTCCCATGCCTTGTAACCTCCTCCTTGTTCTTGCCTTGTAGCCATGCCTTTTTAGGTCCAAACCAGACCATACCCGACCCAAACCTGACCATACCCGACCCAAACCTGAACCAAAACCATCCCCTAGGCCGTGCAAGCAAATGTAGAAAGCAAGGCAAAAAGTTGTGTATTCAAATCACTTTTCATTTCAAAGTTATTTCAAATTGAGTGTTGTATTGAATTGTAATTTTGTTTTGTTTTGTTTTGGGTTGTAACACAAGTTCTATAGCTTGGATCTCGCTCTCCACTCAAATTATAGTCTTGTCATCGTGCTTTTGATTCCGTTGTGTCATTTGTATTGCAATCTCCAGCCATAGAGGTGAGTAAATCTCACCTGACATGTATACTTATGCAAATGTGAATTGACAACAATTGAATGTGTAGAATATTATATATGATGTTATAACTGCCTATGATTATTAATTATATGATGTTAAACCTGTTATTTTACCTGTCATATTATCTGTTACTGTTATTTATTGTTAAACTGTTCATTTATACCTGTTTATCACACTGCAAGTTCCTTGTAGATTAGATTCACTATGGGTTGAAATGATACATACCCGAACGGACTTTAGAATAGGGTAAAATCGTGATGGGCTGAAATGATAGGCCTGAATAGTTTTTATTTATTTTATTTTAACTTGGGATTGCGGGTTTGAAATGATAGAACCCGGATTTTTGCTTTTTAAACTGCGGATTGAAATGATACATATCTGTATCACTTGACCTAGGTTAGAAAACTATATACAGGCCCATGGTTATTTTTATAAAGTATTTTAAATATTTTAAATATTTTTAAAAGTGTAAAATTATGAAAATTTGATTTAAATTGGATTTTTAATGTTTAAATAAAGAAATTTGGATTTTCTAGAAGTTAAAAATGTAATTTAAATGAATGGTAAAAGTGAATTTTTGAAATATAACTTAAGTTTGGAAATTTGGAATTTTGTTTTTAAAATGATATTTAAGTTATATAAATAAAATGGAAATTTAATTATATTTGGAAAATGGTAAATATGATAATTTGATTTGAATTTGAATTTAAATGATTTAATAAAGTGTTATTGAGTTTTCTATGTATTAAAATGGTTAAATAAATGAATGCTTAAAAGTGTAATTTTAAAGTATAACTTGACTTGGAAATGTGAATTTGGTTTTTATTAAAGGTTTAAGTTAATTAAATTTAGTTAAATTTGTGAAATGGAAAATAATATAAGTGTTAAGTTTATTTGTTAAAAATGTAAAGGAAAGAAAATTGTACATTTGGATTTGTTAAGTAAAATTATTGGAAATTTGGATTTTTCTGTAAATGTTTCTTATAAAAATCATAAATTAAAAGAGTAATTTTAATGAACATTTTTGAATGTCAAAATATGATTTTTATAATGTTTAAAAGGTTTAATATTGAAGGTTATTATTTGCTGGAAATACACTAAAATCTGGAAATTTCTTTTTATAGCATTCAGAAATGTTATGATTTCTATAAATGAACTAAAACTTAAATAAGAGGCTATTACAACAGTTCTATAATGCTGTAGTTGCTGAAGTAAATTAAAAGGCTAAAAACTTGATAAAGGCCTATTACAGCAGTTCTGTAATTGCTGTAGCGGTCTGTTGTCTTTGCTGAATTTAACGAAACCCTTTAATTTGAAACCTGAGCTATTACAGCATTTCTAAAAATGCTGTCTTTGCTGTTTTAAACTAAATTTCAACTAAAAATGAGATTTAACAGCATTTTTAAATGCTGTCTTTTCTGAATTAAAAATGTTTTCAAGTATAACTTATAACAGCTTTTTCTGAATGCTGTGAAAGACTGAAATTTTCAATGTTTATGGTTTTTAACTTAGTAAATGAACTCAGAATAGTTTAAAACTTTGGTAATTGAATACTTGATTTGAAGTATAATAATCACACTTTTAAATGGTTTAAATGAATTATTTTGATTGAAATATAAAGTATTTAAAATGTGACTTGAAATGATAATAAATGAATGATATCTTTAAATTTAAAAAGTATTTAAAGTTGAATATTTAGATTTGAAATCAAATGATATTTTGATATATTGAAATGAAGTTTTGTAAAGATATGATATTTTGATATATTAAAATGATTTGAAATGAAGTTTTGGAAAGATATGATATTTTGATATATTGAAATGATTTGAAATGAAGTTTTGAAATGATATGATATTTTAAATATATTGAAAAGGTTTGGAATTTGATTTAATCTTTATTTTGATAAAGATTTGGATTTGAAATGATATTCTATTTTGAAGTATAAAATATTATTTTAAAATTATAACCACAGGTTATAATAACGATTGGTTGTTAAAGAGACCGGGATCGGATATGGACATACTCTCTGTCGATACCGAAAACCACTTTAACAACTGTGTACGCGGTGGAGTTTCCAGAATGAAGTAGGATGGTTGCGACGATCCTAAGGTATATACGTGGACCCAACTCCCGTGAGTTGGCATAAGGTGGCTAAAACATGAGCGATCTCGGGCCAATGAGGTAGCACCTCTTATCGGACGCACTCCTTCGATACCATTCTAGTACTTTGTGATTGATTGGGTGCACCCCTTGATTTGGGAGTGTTGTTCGAGGTGGAGCGGTAGTGGCTGCTATGCGTTTCCATCAGTCCGTGTGCGTAATTGGTATATCTACCCTGGCATTTCCTTGTGTGCCGTGTCACCTACCATATCGAGCTTTACTACAAGTTTCTATTTGTGTCGTACCTATGGAGTATCTTCTCGTAGCCTCCCGGGGTATGCAGGTACTGTATAGACTATTGACACTATTATGTGTTAAGGGCTATATGGGTAAACCTTAACGCTATTTAAAAGTATGTTTATTTAATGATTAGACATTATTATAATAGCGAATATTACTACATAGTAGATAGTTTAACGGATCCTTAAAGAATGGGCGATCCCAAGCATTCTTTAAGTTACTTGTACTTTTACTACAGTTCACTTGAGTTGGTTTACATTGTATAAGTATGTATGTCCTGACTCGAGTGTTTGTATTTTTATTTACGCTCGGGTCAGCCTGAGTATTCATAGATTTGGATTCCACTTTCTGGAGATTGGAATCGCTGGAGATTATCTGCTTATCTAGTTTTATCTATCTCAGTTCTGTTGTTCTATTCAGCTTGTACTTGGTTATCATATTGAGACTTCTGTTGTACTTTATTTCTTCTGTTGTATCTTATTTAACTCTGATATATTTACATAGTAGCTTCATGAACTACTATTTCTTTTACTTCCGCTGCACTTCTTACTCTGTGTCTGTGATCTATGATTATTTATTTACCGTATATTATGAGATTTGCCAAATTTTATTTACAATGCGGTATTTTGAGAAATTCAAGTCCGACATGTGCGGATGCGAATGGTTGAAAATATCGGGTCGTTATAGTTGGTATCAGAGCTTTGGCTTTGAGGCAAAACTTAGCATATGGAGTAGATTATTACAGAATCACTTTCGTTCGAGTTTGAATCTCTTCCTCTTTGATTCGAATTTCCTTTAAACTTTGGAACGTTTCCTGTGGTTCCAAAATCCATTCATGTCCCTCACTATTCATCTTCTTTTGGTTCTGGAGTATCCCATAACTCCACTTCGAATGATCTTTATAGTGAATCGGCGGTCTCGCCAATATTCTAATGACTTGTAAAAGGGGGAAACTCCTTTACAATTAGCATCGACTCACCAGAGATTTATATTTATCTTTGGTTTAGATGCTAATATCTTTTGTTACTCCAAATTCTATCTCTTGAGATCGAATGTAGATTTACCCCAGAAAATCCACATCAATCTTATTTTTTAAGTCACGGTTGACCCGGTTAAGGTTGCCCGCGATTTATATAAGCTTATCCATCTTTCTATTCTATTACTTAATCAACTTATCTTTTGTCTCCAACTTATCTTCAAATCAGAGTTCTCTTTGAATTGAGTCCATCAAATTTAAATCTCTATCCTTGCTTTGAAAATCTAAAAAGTTTAATATATTGTGTTGTTTGAGTTGTTGATGTTGATTTGGGTTTCCGATCGGTTCGTCTGATCAGCGATATCGATAGGATCTCCAACACACTTGAACAGAGCAAACCGACATAATATTATTTTAAAATTTGGTTAATGAAATAAATTTTGATATATAAGTAAATTTATGGAACTTAATAAATTGATTTAAATTGATTATTTGAAATGATAATACTTGATTTATCATTTATTGTTCTATAAATGAATTTATAAATAGTTGTTTATAAATTGATTTGGGAACTGAAATGAATTTAAATCAAGAATTTGAGAATTTAATTGCCGAGGATTTCGAACTTTGGTTTAAAGTTTTTAAAAGGATATATTATATAAAGTATTTCCAAGTAGAAATTATTCCAAAGAATTTTAAAGTTAAAAAAAAAAAATCAGTGCTCTTCTCTTTGTTGTTGGAAAATAATTTCGGTGATGACTGCATCATCATCGACATTCATTTTCGAGTTTCGAAGTGAAGAGACCGTTCTGTAGTCTTGCTACAGCTTTGTTTTGGGAAATTAAATTGATTTGAATTTCTAAAATAAGACTGTATTTATAATATGTGTAGATATATGATTTAAATTTGATTTGACAAATTATGTACATACCTTTACTTATCTCTAAATGGTTTGAAAGGAATCGGAAATTTTATTATTAAAATTTTATATTAAAGAATAATTTCAATTATAAAAAGAAAATCAAAATTTTTGAATAAATGATTCAAACTTGAGATGATTGGATTAGAAAGTTTTATTTGTATAATACTCAATTGCATTCCAAAATAACTTACCTTAATTTTAGAAGTTAACAATGTAATTGGATAATATACAATATAAAAAGATTTTATAAATAAAATTGGAATGGTTAAAATAAATGTTATACACTTAAATTTTAGTTATAAAATGATTAACAGAGGTAAATAGAAATATGGTAAATTGAATAACTTAAAATAAAATGATGATAAAAGAACTAAGAATAAATTAAAACAGTTATAATAAGTGTAAACATACTTAACATATGTGATAAGGTATATTGAGAGGAATAAATTTAATTTTAATTAGGAATAAAGAAGAATTAAATTTATTAAGTACATTTTGGGTATAATAAATGATTTTTCTTCAAATCCATGATTTCAGAAATTGTAAATTTAAGGTAATTGGATGACAAGATAATGAAATTAGAGATAGTTAAGGTTTATTTAACTTGTGTAAAAATTAATTATCAATTTAAGTTGAAATTTCCATGGTTTCAAACTTATTATCTTATTTTGTTTTTCAAACTATCTTTTGGTTGTCCTTATTTTCCTTATCTTGCTTCAGGCCGGTGTAGGCATTTTTCTATAATCTTTCTGTTTAGAAACCTTTCTATAATCTCTGATAATCTCCATCTTGTTAAACTTACCTATAACAACAGTTATCAGGTATAATTTCAATCTTTTGTCATCTTGTCTTAATCTTATTTCATTTTATCTTTTCTGTACTTTCCGTACCTAATTCCTTTTCGGGGAGTTACAGTAATAATACAGATGGTCGCTCCTAACAAGCCTTATTCTCCACATTAACAGACGATATTTCATTATAATGTTCTTTATTAATGAGGGCATAAAGGTGGGGCGTCACATTTTTTTTATAAAGTTGAATAGATTTCTTATTTATATAAAATAAAATGATGTCAACTATTGTTATCTTGAAAGTGAAAGCCATTTGGACAAAGAATCCCATACCTGAGAAACAGGAACTGAAGTTTGTGGTACCTGCTTTTTTCCCCCTTGTCTTCGACATTGGCAACTTTCTCATGAAAATTAGAAGGCTTAGGGAGTTCAGTTGGACTTATTGATAGGGTTAGGGGTATGCCCTAGGGGCAATTATGTAATTTGTTACACATATCTAACTCGTTGAACAATCTTGTTCATAATAAAGGTGTTTATTTCTATTATATACTTGACATAATATGGTTATATTAATCAATTAATTTAATTAAAAGTATATTTAATAGAAAATCCATAAATGACATATTTTGTGATAGTAGTTACAAAGTTTTGTAACCATGAGTAATTTATCATAATAAAACAAATATATCATTTTTTCCTAGTCAAGATGCATCGAGACTAGATATCGATGTATCCGTTAAGACTAGAGTATGTAATGCTCTCTAAATGTTGGGCAGTGTATTACTCATGACTGCTGGGGCACCTAGGGGTTACGTACTGATAGTTATTGGATAACTATGGAACGACTCGCTCGATAGTTTTCAATTGGTTAATATAACAAAGGTGAAACAGAAAATATCGATGTGACTGATTTACAATGTTATCTCGACTTGAGAATACAGTGGATCTACAATATGAAAGCTCCGCTTTGATTTTAGTCAAATCATGGCATGGTGTTCCATCGAGTGACTATAGTTGGGTCGAGTGGAATTATTGGAAGTGAAGCGCTATTCAAGAGATGATTCGTCTCCTCAGTTATATAGGGTTAGTATCATGGTCAACTCAAGTCAACTCAAAGTCAAAGTCTCTGGCCGGAGCATTTTGGTTAATAATAATTATTATTATAGAACCAAGAATTTGTGTTTGGACTATAAAGTTGAATGTGGATGATATTGGAATTTTGACTATTACCAAATTCCTAAGTCCTAATATGATATAGTTTTGACGAAGAGAATTGGTGTAAATAATTGTTACTATCAGGTACCGCTTATGATAAGTAAAATTTGATTTTACCGAAAAGACCTATAAGCGATAAATTCCTCCAAACTATCATACTGCTAAGTGACGTGTGAACATTAATATTTGAATTGATCAATATTAATCGCCGACTGAATACACTCCTCTGAGTCGCACAACCACATTTGTGAATTCTCCGAAAACCACACAATTTTATTAGTTTGTAAAATGTTGCAAACTGTTTAAATTAATTAATATTTATGAAATATTAATTACTGTTAATTTATTTGATGTTTTGAATGTTGTTGGTAATTATTTTAATGCATATATAAAAGTTATATTTGCATATATCGATATGTGTTATCGGTAAAAATTTAAACATGTTTTAAATAATAAAATAATTACGTAAAAGTTGTTTTCTTTTATTTGGAAAAGTCATATTTGGAATGTGCTTGGATCAGCCATATAATGGTAAAAGGAGGAAATCATTTAATGAGATTAATTGAAATTTAAAAGGAGGAAATAAAGGAGGAAGTTCTAATAGAAGAATAGGAAAAGGTTCCTTTAATTCTATTAAAAACAAAACCTCCTCATTTTTGAAAGTACAGAGAACAAAACATGACTTTCATTTTTTGTTCTCGTTTTCTTCCTCTTCTCTATCATTCATCCATGGTTGAAACTTCATCCAAAATAAAAAAACATCAAAACAAATTCAAATCAACATCAAACTAAATTAAAAAGGGTGGTTCATTCTTCTCTTGCAAAGTGGGATGGTGATTTTTGAAATTTGAGGAGAAGCCACAAATTAAGGTGTGATAAAGGGCAAGGTTTATCGGCTCTAGAGTGTGATCAATCAGATCTAGGTATTTTTCTATCATTCAAGGCGTTTCTACATGCTTCATCCTAAGGTAATTATATGTGCGTATAATTCGATATTTACATGTCTATTGTATTATTTGTTTATGTTTTCCTTTTAATGCATGTTTATGATAAATCGACATGTCTTGGATCTCATATTACTTCTAATAAATTGTCATTATTCTCTGTGTTGTTTGGATCTGTAATTTCTTATCACAAATTTACGCATGCATACCTTGTTCAAATTTCTTTTATTTTATTGTAGATAGTTATGAAATTAAAATTTGACTTTGAATGAGATTTATGTATACTATGAGATAATCTTTCCTTATTCAAATGATAATGGATTATATATATATATATGTTAAGTTATTTACCATTCCTTGAATCTGATTTTAATTACATATGTTAATTTTTTGTACAATTCTTACAATCCTTGTTAAAACAAAAGTGGATACCTTGATTTAATATTAATGAATAGACTTCAATGCAAATTTTAATTATTTATTGTTTTCTATATTTAAAGTTTTATGTAAATTTTGATGTATTGTTTCATTCCTAAATTAAAAATTGAAAGAAAATTTCTAACTTTAAAACCAAAAACCTTTTGTACAAATGTATATACACATACGCCAGATGCTACATTGTTTGCAAATATATGCTTTCAGATCCAAATTATTAAATTTTAATTATCAGTTATATGTAATATAAATGTTTTGTTTAAATCAAATTTGTACAAAGATTACAAGCAAAAATGTAACCTTATTTTTTTGGTTAAACATTTTCTTAATTGGAATTTTTTCTATTAATGTTAATTTAGGATTTAAAATTATTTAAAACAACCAATAGGTTTTCACTTTATATGTATGTATGTATCCATAGTTATTATGAATGTATACATCTATAATTATTATGAATGTATGCATATATTTCATTAAAAAAATTTAGACAACGAAAGGCATGTGTAGATTTGCTTGATAAGTAATAAATGTCATTTAATGTATTAATTGTTACAGCTAAATGGGTAAAGAAATGAAACTTTTTCCATTTTTCATATTCTATCATATCCATGTGTAGATTTGATTGATAAGTAATAAATGCCATTTAATGTATTGATTGTTATAGTTAAATGGTGAAAGAAACGATAGGTTTCCCTCTTTTTATATTCTATCATATCCATGTGTAGACTTGATTGATAAGTAATAAATGTCATTTAATGTATTGATTGCCATAGTTAAATGTTGAAAGAAATGATATATTTCTCTCCTTTCATATTCTGTCATATCTTCCCTTCGTCAATTGAATATGGTAACAGAAGGAAACAAATAATTTCCTTCTCTCAATTTATTTTTACATGTTTCATTTGTACATATATACACCACTTATACACCGCACTTACACTTGACATAAATGAATGTATTTGATACATTCATCTTATCACATACATTTGTATATTTAAAGTTCCATAAATTACCATATTGAATAAAATATTTATTTTATTTAAAAGAAAATTTATATAAGATCTAAATGCATTTAGACTTCATAGGCCTGTTAATGATCCAAAATGGTAAAATTTTAGAAATTCACCCATTTCATCCGCTGCGGGCTGGCCCAGTTCTAACAATGGTATAAGAGCAAGGTTGGTTGAGGTGTTCACTTGGCATATTGGATGTCCCCGGTTTGAACACTACAACTAGCATGATAAGGGGCTCTCACATTGTGATCTATGACGAAGCATTGCCTCTAACCCCTACATGTCTTGTAATGGTTGTGCCAGTCGGGAAGCTGCATGTAAAACTCGCTAGTGAGGTATCTAGTTGTGTCACCCTAAAGGGGTTTGGGCAGGAGCAACAATGGTATCAGAGTCTAATAGCCTATGCGGTCTAAACTAGTCATGTTAGGGCTAACTAATTAAGCTTGCTCTCCAAGTACGGTGTCAAGAAAGGTAATGTCTAGGATTGGAATTGGGTAATCAAGTACCCTATCCTACCTGGTTACCAACCTGGCCTGAAAGGTGGAGTAAGCCCAAAGGTTACCCCTAATAGAAAAGGCCCAATTTAATTGGACCTTGGGCTAATTTTCAAAATAATTTTGAAAATTAAGACTAAGATTTTAAATTTAAAAGTTAAATTAAAATAAAACATGTTTATTATAAAAGGTTACAATATAACATAAATTTTTAAAATGTTTGAAAATGTAACGAAAAGTTCAAAATGTTTGAAACTATGTAAATATTAATTTCGAAGTTTAAAATTATTAATAATATAAATTAATTAAATGAGTTAATTAATTAATATTTATACGCATGTATTATGTATGTTGACATATGTTATGTTATTTTAAAATGTTTAAGATAACATAAGCATAAATGTATGTATATAAGATAAATTTTTGAAATTAATATAATTTGATTAAATTTGTTTAATTAATAAAGTAATTAAAGGTTAGTTAATTAACTAAAAATATGCATATATATAAGATACATGTATCTTACGATAACAGTTATAGTAGATATGTCCAATATAAAAGTTTTATTGGAATACTAATTTAAAATTAATTAAAGAGTTAATTAATTAAATAAGATTTAATTAAAATGTTATACATAAGATTATTGTATAAGTTAATTAAAATATAAAAGTTATATAATAATGAAACTTATATAATATGAGTGTATAAACTAAAGGTGGAATGTTAAAGAAACCCAAATAGACTTAAGGAATAAATACATATGTAAATGTACGTATAATGTGATTTCTGATGTGTCTGACACTTGAATCACGGGGGTATTTCATACGAAATATATTATTCCATAAGTCGATATCACTCAATATAATATACTAAAGATTATGAATCTTCAATATAATGTTGTCCTCTACCATGTGTATATTAATAAATTACTTACGTACTCCTTAGTTGTTGAGCAAACTCAAGCTAGGGATGTTATATGTAGTATTATTAATATATTGAATAGATGAGGTAAGATAACTATATGTATTTGTTGAGCAAACTCAAGGTACATATACTATATTTACGCCGTCGCGATGTGGTAGGTATGAGTGAATAATCTCTTTCAATTTGTTGAGCAAACTCAAGGTCGAAATGAGACTAGGACAAGGAAAATAGGTTAGGAGTTGTATGTGATACAACCGATAAGGAGTTATCCATCGTTTGTGGGGCTATGATTTGTTGAGCAAACTCAAGGTCAGAATACCAAGACAGACGAGTCCTAACACCCACTAGTGAAGTCGAAAGACTTCTATGTTTCATCTTAGGGTTTGGAGAAGCATAATAGACTAGTGGCAGCTCTATTAGAAAAATGAAATGGTAACATTTAACCTTTCTAATATTGTAAGAACATTTGCTAAATAATGTTATAATTATCTACAATGATAAATTTGTGCATTTAATATGATCGATAAAATGTTTATCAATAACATATACAAACGAACTGAATTGAAAGTTGACAAATGGAAATAATACCCACTATTAAATGCCTATTACATGTTAATGTTTTCTATACCCATGCAAGTGTCTAATTTTTACAACTACTTAATACATTCGTAAAATGGTCACTTACATGCTTATTTGGTTGAGATTGTGTATTGCACTCTATGAGTTCCGAACTCTAAAAGCAATACAAGATTACCGATATTTGATCCATATACTATCATTTATAAATGTTTTATCGTGAATGGTCATTGTTCGTAATGTACGATACTTCAATGAATATAGTTCAATAGAAATAAGCCAATTAACTATATTTTTGAGATCATGCACTCAACTTGATTGATTACAAAAGGGATCATATTGCGTTAATATAACACAAGACAAAAAACTACAAGATAGATCTAAGTACTCAATCGTTGAAATATCATTTTGATCGGTTTACGTAAAGTGCAACATATTTGATGTCCTTAAATGTTAAGGATAATCGAATGCATTGTAGTAAGGTTTTCTTTTGAATAGTTTGACCATTTGAAAGGAAAAAGAATGTATAAGAATAGATATAATTTAAGGTATAGTTGGGATGAAGAGAATGAATAGTCACTTTTGCTTCATAGAGAAACATTGGAAATGAAAATTATAATAATAATTGATAGTTAATATTGGAATCAGAAATATGATTTCTACTCCGAAATGTATTTTCATATAGAAAATTGTTTTCTATGAGATTTGTTTCTTTTAGCTCAAGATATTTAATCAACGAACTCTCCACTGTAAACTGTTGCAGTGTATGAAATAAACAAATTGTATTAAGTGAATGATGGACCTCCAAATTTAGTACGATATTATTGTAATGGTGGAAATAGTGGGAGCATGCCATATAGCACTTATTAATTGCATCATAGTACGAAAATTATTTTTGAAAAACTTACCATGCATTATTTACGAAATAATGATTATTTTTCGGTATCGACCGAAAAAAAAGACATAGCTATATTTCAATATGAATATTCTTTGTGAAATAAAACTATGTGGTAATTATTTTATAACAAAAGTGATGCATTTGAAAATACAAAATCATCTAATATTATTTATAGTTGTTTTGAAATTATAGACTAACCCGTAGTTTTGAGAAATAATTTTATTGTATGATTTTGAATCATATGATACTTGTTAATTATATCTCAAACAATAAAGGGCTATGCACCAATTTAGTAGGAGTATCATAAGAGTTGATGAACTCTTCGAATTGATACATATAGATGTATGCAATCGTAATTCTATAAGTACCAATATGGTTCCATGTACTTCGTCATATTCGCCGATGAGTTATCGTCGACATGGACATGTGTATTCTATACATGTGTAGTATGTCTATGGTAAACTTATAAAATATAAAACAAAAGTAAATAAAATAACCTGTGGTAGAAATGATTTGATTTGATCGAATGAGTGAGTATATTGGAAAATGTTCTGAATGTACCTAAAATGAATGATGATTCAATCTAAAAATTACTCCTCTATGTGATACATAATGATGCATCGATATGGAATAATCGAACTTTGTTGGACAATGTATGATGAATTGTGAGTGAAGTCGAGTTAGTTTCTTTCTATATGGTAATGTACTTAAGGGTAGTATACAAGGTTAATTTTATTCAATCTAGTACACAAGGTTAATGTTATTTCATCTGAATAATAATTTACAAAATTTTACAAGATAAGGGTTTATAAGAAACTCCAACATATCCTAGACCAAGGAGTTGGCAGGTTGTGCGAGTCAAAAGATTGCATGTAATAATTGTTTGTAAGGGATCTAGTATGAATCTCCCCAAAAGAGTTTTTGGAAGACTGTCATTGGATGACATATTCATGTTTTGAACATAAGTTTTGTAAACTAAAACCAATCAGTTTTATAAATAAAGAAATTCATGAAACATTTATGAATACCTATTCTATTGCATTGAGAAACAATTGTTGTTTCAAAATATACCAACTTCATGGTGAAGAAATTTCTTTGAGGAATTATTGGTAGTAAAATGGAATTGGATACGATCCATGGATAGAACTGATTATATGGGATGAAATGAAATTAACTAACCTAAACGAACACATAACATTAGAATGTCTATAAGTATTCTCGCATATCTAAGAGAAACTATGAGTTTCTTATTAATGTCGAAAATATGTAATCTTAGATTGTTTAATCAAACCATTGAGAGTGTCGACTCTATATGGTATGATGCGCAAATCCGAAAGAATTCCAAGTATGCTATCAAAATATAGATTTTGTTGGCCGTAACTGAAGGGATATTGATCCATCGACCATGACTGTGTCTCTATGAGTAAGACTAATACAGTTGGAATTAAATGAGCAATGTTGATATGAATAATATCGCAAATTTCAATTGTTGAAATTAGCATAATAGGTTCGATATTCAACACGTTCAAGTCAATATAGATTCACTCACAAAATTATCGCTTGACCAATCCTAGTGTTTTAGTACTTATGTATTGAAACAAAAAATTCTACATAACGATTTAGAGTAAGCTATTTACACATATTAACCAAAGATGTCTCAAAGTCAGTGGGACCGATATTGAGTTTGCGAGTCTTTGGATATGATCCAAGAAATGATACGGAAGTATCATTTTATAAACATCAAGATTGAATAAGTATTTTGATAGAAATATTAAATAGTTTGATTTTCAATCAAAGTTAGGAAGCGTGTGTTCATAAGTAAGAACGTTAAAAGGTACATTGATATTTCTAAACTATAAGTAAACAACACGTTGTTGATTTTAACGATGTACTTGTGTTAAAATCAGCCTTAGTTGTTTTAATACTCAACATTGGATTAAAAAATGATGTCTTTTATAGTAAGTATAAAAGATGTCAGGAATGTCCCAAATGATATGCAAGGACACCTTATTAAAATGTTTAATATGGAACATGTAAGATTGATTCCTTTACAATGGCAAAAGGAATTGTCATACATGTTGTCTACGATATCATGATTTGTTTATGTATTTGATACATGAAGCAAATATCAAATCCAAATTGATATCACTAAATGGTTGTTTGAAGTGTTCTCCTGTATTTATGAAATACTAGAGAATTGTTTACAGAAACAAAAACTTCTTATGAAGGAGTGTTCGAACTCAAACTTCATAAGTCATATTGAGTGTAGTATGTTAATAATAAATTCAAGTTAAGAATCTTTAAGTTGGAAATGTTCAAAATAAAAGACTGTGGCTTATTCAATGAAAAAACCACAATAAAAATAATGTATATAAAATTATAGGTGCACAAATTTATAACTGAGCCGATTCCAAATGTTGAGAATCTCATAACATTGTTATATGATAACAATGTCGTGATATGGTTCATAATAGAACTTAGAGCTCAATAAAGGTCGAGAGACATTGTAACGACCTGGTATTTCGAACTATTCAAATCGATAATCATCCACTCATGTCAGACTTGAATTGCTCAATACAACAGATTGTTAATTTATATTTGGTGAAACTCAGCATATACAGTAAATAAATCAATCACAGAATCACAGACACAGAGTATTACAACAATATCCGGCAGAATAGATAAATAGTAGTTCATGAAGCTACTATAGAACATCAGAGTCTGAAACAAAATACAACAAAATCTAAAATACAAATGAATCTGCAATACATAAGCAACCGACAAGTCTGAACATAAATGACTGAAATAAACTGAAATAACTGAAAGCTAGATAAATAGATCTTCAAACAAAGCTCCAATCTCCAAAGGTGAGTCTCAAATGCTGTGACACTCAGTCTGACCCGAGCATAAAGAAAAACACAAACACTCGAGTCAAGATTAACATTCTTATACTAGTAAATTTCAACTTAAGTGAAATGTCAACTGAAATACAAGTAACTTAAAGGATGTTTGGGATTTCCATCCTATTAGGATCCGTGGAACTATCTACTATGTAGTAATATACGCTATTATAATATGTCTCTCGGTAAAGTAAAGTATTAAAATAGCGTTAAGGCGTTACCCATATCTCCCTGAACACATTTTATATATTCCTGTAGTCTATACAGTACCGTAAGCTCCACCAAACCAGTGGTTTACCCAAAGGGCACTCCATAGGTATGGTACAAACCAAACTAATAGAAGACGCGATAAGGCATGTGACAAGGTACGAGAGGCAATGCCCAGGGTAGGATACTACCGTTTGGCGGATCCGGACTGGTGGTAATGCATATCAGCTACTACCGCCCACCTCGAGACACACTCCGAAATCAAAAGGTGCACCCAATCAAATCACATAGTAATAGAATGGTATCGAAGAAATGTGCCCGGTAGGGGGAGCGACCCCACTTGGCATGCGTGGCTCTTGTTTTAGCCACATCAAGCTGACTTGCGGGAGTCGGGGCTGCGTTAATACCTTATACAGAATCGTTGCCAAACCATCCTACTTCGTTCTGGAATCTCCACCACGTACATAGTTGTTAAAGTGGTTTTCGGTATTGACAGAGAGTATGACAATATCCGATCCTGGTCTCTTTAACAATCAAACACTTATTTCACACCATGGTTATTTTATAAATCGCTTTTATAATCATTTTAAAACATTTCATACTTCATATCAAAATATCACATCCATTTCAAAATCATATCACTTTCGAAATCATTATTTACTTCCAAAATCATAACCACAAAATAATTTATATTTAAAAATAGTTATATTTTAGAAATAGTTTATATTTTAAAGTAGTTATATATTAAAAATAGTTATATATTAAAAATAGTTTATATTTTAAAATAGTTATATATTAAAAATAGTTATATATTAAAAATAGTTATATATTAAAAATAGTTTATATTTAGAATTGTTTCTTCCAATTTCACAAATCAATTCAAATTCTCATTAAACTATTTTAATTTATATCGATTTCAAATCCAGATTTGAACTTCAAATTTAAACCACTTCAAATTCAATAGTTTTCAAAGTTTAAATATTCACAATAAATTAATATGATAAATTTCATTTATATTTCAAAATTCAACTTTAATTTTATTTAAATTTGAACATATTCATTTTATCATTTTCATACGCATTTAAATAAAATCCCAGATTACAAATTTAAATCAAAATTAAATATTAAATATCTAACTTTAATTTATTTAATTCTGAAATATTCACTTAATCACCTTTTATGAACATTTAAATAAAAACTCAAATTACACATTTAAATCAAAACTAAATATTCAATTTCCATTCATTTAAATTCGAAAATATTAATTTAGTCACTTTTAATCAAAACCAAGTAATCAAGTTATAAATTTCATATCTTTAAAATCTCAAATCAATAAGTTTCAAATAATTTTATTTAAATTCAATTCTTAAATAAATCAAATTATAAATCAGCTTTAACTTTTCTTTCCAACCTTTATTTATTAAAGTTATTACAAAATCTATCTTTAAAATAAAATTTTAAAATAAATACTTAAACATAATTTATATATTAATTAAATTAAATTTTATTAAATTGAATCTTATTTTATATATTTTTAAAATAATAATGTTATAAGAAAAATCTTAAAAAATTTATTTTCAAAACTAACTTATAAATTTAGAATTTCCAAAATATATAATTTTAAAAATCTAAATTTACACATATAAAAAAAATAATAATCATATATTATATTTTAAATATCAATATTTATTAAAACACATACATTCCCTTTCAAAACTATGGAAATCATTTTTTAAAAATAGACCAACGGTGTCCGTATATAGTTTTATATTCTATGGTCAAGTGATACAGATATTTATCATTTCAATACGTAATTTAATATTTTACAGGTATTTATCATTTCAACCCGCAATCCCAAAATTTCAAATTCAATAAAAATCACTTGGGTTTATCATTTCAGCCCATAACGATTTTTCCCTAATCTAAAATATCATTCGGGTATGTATCATTTCAACCCATAAGGAATTCTAAACTAACAGGGAACTTGCAGAGTAAGAAAAATGTGATAGTAATATAAAGATCAATAATAGGCATATATCATCAGTAACAAATTTAAGTATAATATATACAAAAGGTTATGGTGTCATGTGCTATAGGTAAACGATGGCAGATAATGGCATATCATATTTAACAATTAAATAACTTAACAATTCAAATTTAACAACATATTTCAACCGTCATTTCATGTGAATTAAATTTACTAAATATGAGAATGTTAATCGTGAGTAATTGCTCAGCTTTCGAGGCTAGAGAAATTTGACAACTCGATAAGCAACGGATTGAATCGCGAACTAGATAATCGACCAATCCAAATGACAAATCTCAAAGCAATGCAAGATGAACACGGATTTGACGAACAAAGCTGATAAATAGGAATCGATGAAAATAAATCAAAATCAGCTTGATATAAACTGAAACAAGATATATATTATATATATTTCTATAATCAATTTTAAAACATATATCTAAAAATAAAATCTTTATATAGATATTTTTAAATCAATATTTAATTTAAACACATATAAAACAAAATCTCTATATATATTTGAAAACCAAACTCATGTATACTTATATGTATAAAATAGTATATAAACAAATATATAAACCTTCATACATATTATATTTTAAGATCCATATTTGTTATAAAATCAATATAAATTTACTTTGTTATACTATATATATATAACTCATTTAGATCATGTACAAACTTATGTAAAACTATATATATACAAACAAACATATTATATATAAACAAACAGATTGTATGTTATTTATATAAACTTATATATACCCAACATATCAGATGTATAACTAACACAACTTATACATTATAGACAACGTTATATATTTATATATATACAATTTAGAAGTCAATATTTAATAAACCAATATATCATCGTTCAAAATTTCATATATATAAATATGTACACATACTACGTAGGTTGCTAGCTAAGGTAGATGCGGCCATGGTGGCTGTTTCTTGCAGGGAGGAAACGATGATGTGGAGATGGATTTGTCAGAGAATGGCAACGGCCTGGAGGGCAGCGAATGAAGGCGGTCGGGTTGTTGTGTTCGATGAGGGGTGGGAAACGGTCAGAAGTTGGTGGAGTGAGAATGATGCAGGGGCAGCACACACGTTTGAGGCTGATGAGGCAAAAGGCGGCTGGTGATGTGGAGCAAGGGAAGGGCTGGCTGCTATGGGTGGTTCGTTCAGCAAAGAGGAGAGGGGAGGAGGAGCTTGCGATAGGTGATGTGGTTTTGGTCGGTTAGGAAAATGAGGGAAGTCCGATGGGTATTGGTCTGGCAGGCAAAGAGGGCAGAGGGTTGCACTGGCGTACGGCATGGGTGATGCTGCAGGCCATGTGGGCTTCAGTCATGGCTGGGGTGGCGAGCTGGAGAAGGACGTACGACAGTGGTAGGAGGAAATGGAAAGGCTAGGTTGGGCTGTGGCCAATGGCATGGAGGTGGAGGCGGTGCTGCGAATGGTCGCAGTCAGGCGAAGGAAGGAAGGGGTTTTGTGCTACTCGGTGTCTCGGTGTGAGCAGTCTCGGTGTAGGTGGATTTGTCGGTGCACAAGGCGGTAGAGTGTTCGGTGCTATGGATTCGGTTAAAGCTCTCGTGCGATCTGGGGGAGAACTGGGAGGCGGAAGGGAAGTCTGACTGGTGGGGACGTGGGCAAGGTGATGGAGAGGGTGGAGGTGAGGAGACGTGCGTGGGAAACTGAGGAGGGACCAGTGGAAGTTCGAGAAAACGGAAGTGATGAGCAGGCGATTCTCTGAAACAATATTTTGATATACATGAATGCTCTCTAATTATTTACATTATCATTATTTTTATTTTTTTTATAAAGCAGAGTAGAGAACCAAACAAAAAAGAGAGAGGAAGATGAACTAGGTATATATAAAAGCTTATTATATTATATATATTTTTCCAAAGCAAAAGCAGATCAGAAGTGAAAAGATAGAGAAATTGAAATGGCACGAACTGGAGAATTTATTGAATAATGGGATAGTAAAGGTCAAATTATTAAATCCAGAGAATATCTATGGTTAGTGGCTATTTTTTATACGGTGGATAATAGAAAGGCACACGGAAACCAAAAAGTTTAAATTCGGAACCGATATGGAAAATCGTTACGTCGATTTCGCCGCTTATCGGATGGCGAATTACAGGACTGAATATACTGTGGAGATCAGCACAACGAGACGAACAAAATGGTACATAGATATCAGTGATACGCCCATTCTATCAAAAGTTGATATTTCACTGCCAAACTGCTGCAAATACGCCGAAAATAAGATAAACGGGCTATAGCGAATCCAAATTTGGTGAAACAAAATATGATGTCTCACTCAAAAAATGATTTACATTTTTTATTATATAAAAATATTCAGATTTCAAAAAATTTATTTTCATCAATTTTAACTGATTTAAATTGAAATTGAAAATTACACAACAAAATTAACTTCCATATTTTCTGAAAATCTGACACTTGCTACGTTTAAATAGACGTATTCCAAATATCAAATTTTTATCGCTAAATTTTATTATTTTACTTTCATGAAAATTGAGTTAATAACGTTATAAAAATCGTTAAAATTCCCGGGTTGTTACAGACATACTCCGAATTGTTCCACGTGACAAAGCAGTTTATCACTGTCGAAGAGAGTTTATTGATAGAGTAGATAATTGAAACATAATAGCATACCCGTTCACAAAGGAACTGACCTAACTGGTTTTGGGAAACTGACTGGAGAAGTTGGAATAAGATTCCATAATTGATCCCAAATGCAAGTGGGCGATTGGTAGAGTTAGGGGTATGCCCTAGGGGCAATTATGTATAACAATCTTGTTCATAATAAAGTTGTTTATTTCTATTATACACCTGATATAATGTGGTTATATTAATTAATTAATTTAATTAAAGTATATTTAATAGAAAATCCATAAATGGCATATTTTGTGATAGTAGTTACAAAGTGTTGTAACCATGAGTAATTTATCACAATAAAACAAATGTACCATTTTAAATGTTCCTAGTCAAGATGCATCGAGACTGGATATCGATGTATCCGTTGAGACTAGAGTATGCAACGCTCTCCAAATATTGGGCAGTGTATTACTCATGACTGTTGGGGGCATCTAGGGGTTACGTACTGATAGTTATTGGATAACTATGGAACGACTCGCTCGATAGTTTTCTATTAGTCAATATAACTTAGGTCAAATAGAAAATATCGATGTGACTGATTTACACAATACTCTCGATTTGATAATATAGTGGATCTTCAATATGAAAGCTCTGCTTTGATTATAGTCAAATCATGGCATGGCGTTCCATCGAGTGATGTGACGCCCCACCTCTATACCCACGCTAACCAAGAACACTACGATGTAGTGCTGTCAATTAGCGCGGAGAATAAGGCTGTGGAGGAGCGACCATCCATGTAACTTCTTTGTGCGAGCATCGATACGTCAGATAGAATAGAATGCATATCTTTTAAGGAGGAAATCCGACATACCGATACAAACACAAAGCTATCACACGGTGGCTATATATAATCTTCGGAAACAAACATAGAAATAATCATAACGACAATCAGTCACAGACATCCATATCACAAAGGCGGAAGAAGATATGAATAAATATATATAACACATAAAAGTGTACATCAGAGTAGTGGTCAGAAAGATCCACGATAATACAAAAGAATAGCATCACGTGCTATACAAAAGAATAAGTACACAACATAGAGTCTATATCTCAAAGGTGTACATCCAAAAACTACTAATCTAAGTAGTTAGCCAAAAGTCAGAGTAATCCGGAAGAGAAGTCAAGCAGAAGCACCTGTAACATCTCGGTCTGACCCGAGTATTATTTATAAGAAAATAATAAACGGATCAGTCTAACTATAAATATAAGATGACATGATATAGGATAAGGGGTATGGCATAAACATATAATAACCATGATGGCATACTACTATAAGTATGTAAATGATAATCAACAAGGGATTAATCAATGTCACAAGAATCTTCTCAAAGATCCAAACACATAAAAAGGTAATGACACACGAATTCACCAATACACAAAAACCTGATATCATATCAGTGAAAATCACAAAAGTTGGTGAAGCACTAAATCCAGAAATCAACACACGAAATCCAGAACAAATCCCAGAAATCAACACACGAAATCCAGAAATCACTAAAAGGGGGAAGTCCGACACACGGACGAGAAGTTATCTCATGGAAGCTATCCATTTAAATTTTCCGAACACACGGATGGCCCGAAGGCAAGTCCGACACACGGACGAAGAGACATCGCACATTGCTAGTCTAAACCATAAAATGATCATCATCGATCATAAAGAAGTGTCAATCACACTAAGCTAGTAAATATATGAGTTTAGCTTCATGTCCCATAACCACTTGCTTAACTTAAATATTTACGAACAAACTGTAGATCTTCACTAGGAAATTGTCACAAAAGGGTTCAATCGAACAAGTCCAAGAGCTAACCGACGAAGTGAACGCAAGCGTTTCATACCACTCGTTTTACTAAGTCGTTTAAGTCGATTTCTCATTCGAGTGAAGTAAAGGCTTGTATATACTAGTAGATTGAAAATCGGTTTGAGAAAACGAACTTTTGATATTTAAAATAGTGTTGAAATCGCTTTGATGAAAGAGTGTTGATATTTACTATTAGTATTGAAACCTTCATATATCTTTAAAGTGACAAGTCATGAAACGATTGTAGAAACAAATCAATTCACGTTCGAAGACGTGAGTAAAGTCCAATGAAGTCAATCCCAAAACCATCAAAGTAGAAATTCTGATAAATGTTTTTCAGAAGAGATTGCCTACGCAGAGTAATACGGGGTTCGACCTAGTGAAGGCAAGCGGTCTCGAGAAGCCAAACCGGTCAAATGACCAAGTACTAACTCGCGAACGACCTAGGGGAAAAATAGGTCAAACGACCAAGTACTAACTCGCGAACGACTTACGACTTAAGGGAGGCAAGCGACTTACGACTTAAGGGATAAGGTCATACGACCTAAGTGGAGAATGCCACGCGACTTAGCAGAAGAACAGGTCGAACGACCTAGGGGAAAAACAGGTCAAACGACCAAGTACTAACTCGCGAACGACTTAACGACTTAATCTTCTATTCGAGCTACGAGCTAAGGCTGGAACGACCTAGTGGAGTTAGGTCGGGGACGACCTACGACTTAAGGTCATACGACTTAACGGTTTAAAAGCCAACGACCTAGGACTTAAGAGCCATACGAGCTACGACTTAAGCTCAAATACGAGCTATGACTTATCACTTAACTCGCGAAAGACCTAGCGAAGGCAGAACACCCAGAACGACTTAACACTTTAACTCGTGAACGACTCAGGACTTTAACTCGTGAACGACTCAGGCCTTTAACTCGTGAACGACTCAAGCCAGGCGAACAGAAATGCACGCGCGCGACTTAAGCCCTTAACTCGTGAACGACTCACGACTTAGGCTTAACTCGTGGACGACTCAGCGAAGGCCAGAAACGACTTAAGGCCAGAAAAATCACCAAAACGCTGAAAATTGAAGTTTTTCGCCAATTCAATCCAAACCAAATGCAAATGTTGATGCAAATACAATAGGGGATCATTCCCAACAGTCCAAGATAGATATAGGCAAGATGTGAGATCAAAAATCTCACCTTTTCCACGAAATTGATGAAGATGAAGATTGAAAGCAAGGGGAAGCAATCCAAAGCTTGAATCCACAATCTTCTACTTGAATTTGATGTTGAATCTCGGATTTGCAATAGAATTTGAGTTGGGAGTTTTAATTTCTCTTTCCCTCCACCATTTTTTGAAGAAGCTTGAAGTATTTGATGAAGTGATGAAGAGAAGAGGGGGTTGGGCTGAGTTAAGAAGGTGCAGTCCAAACCAAAGTCTCAAGCGGGAAAAGTGA
Organism: Allium fistulosum; assembly: GCA_030737815.1. NCBI lineage: Eukaryota > Viridiplantae > Streptophyta > Magnoliopsida > Asparagales > Amaryllidaceae > Allium > Allium fistulosum. The sequence goes on along the minus strand of CM060902.1, from coordinate 188,532,394 downwards.
CGAAAATTTCACTATCTCCAAACATATCGAAGTTTACACTCAAAAAGATCGCAAACGTCATTTTGAACTCAATGGGGGTGGTCTCGAGTCCTAATTTGACCGTATGCAAAAAGTAGCTTTTCGGACTAACATCCGACTAACGATAAAATATTTAAATATAAAATCGATAGATATGCGAGTTGTTACAGACTCCCCTCCTTAAAGAAATTGCGTCCTCGCAATATATATGGTGGAAATAAAAAGTAACAACCAAAAAGCATATTAACACAAAAAGAAATTGGAATTAAGAAGTTTACCTTAAAGAGCAGGAGAAAGCAATTCCGGATGTGTACGCTCGATGAATTCTCTAGTTTCCCAAGAGCAATCCTTAGGATTTGAGGACCATTGAACTTTAACAAGCGGAACATCTTTATTTCGAAGTCGTTTGGTCTCCGAAGCAATAATTCGAACAGGATGCTGCTCATAAGTTAAATTAGGTGAAACTTCAATCTCTTCCACAACACCGGGCTCAAGAGTAGAATCGGAATCCCGAAGGCACTTCCGTAATTGAGAAACGTGAAACACGTCATGCATAGCAGAAAACTGAGCCGGTAATGAAAGGCAATAAGCCATGGAACCAATACGTTCGGTGATAGGAAATGGCCCAATATATCGAGGCGCTAACTTTCCCGATCGACTGAAACGTACAACACCCTTCATTGGTGAAACACGAATAAATACAAGATCACCAACAGAAAATTCTAATTTCCTTCTTCGGTTATCGGCATAGGATTTTTGTCTACTCTGGGCTTCTTTCATCCTATGTCGAATAAGTTCAATCTTTTCTGTGGAACCTCGAATAAAGTCTGGTCCTAAAACCAGTTTCTCACCGGCCTCAAGCCAACAAGAAGGAGATCGGCATGGCCTTCCATAGAGTGCCTCAAAAGGAGCCATACCAATACTAGATTGGAAGCTGTTATTATAGGAAAACTCAACAAGTGAAATATGATCTTCCCAACTTCCCCCAAAGTCAAGAACACAAGCACGAAGAAGATCTTCAAGTGTTTGATTCACACGCTCAGTTTGTCCATCGGACTGGGGGTGATAAGCGGTGCTAAAATTAAGCTTCGTTCCCAAAGCTTTTTGAAGACTCTTCCAGAATCCACTAGTAAACAATGGATCCCGATCACTAACAATGGAAGAAGGAACTCCATGCAGTTTAACAATTTCTTTGACAAAGAGTTTGGCCAGAAGAGGAACGGTTCGGTTTGACCGAACAGGAATAAAATGGGCGGATTTAGTAAGTCTATCAACAATCACCCATAAGCTATTATGACCCGAACGAGAACGGGGAAGGCCATCTATAAAATCCATGGAAATTTGATCCCACTTCCATACTGGAATCTCCAATGGTTGCAATAACCCACCGGGCCTTTGATGTTTAGCCTTAACAAGTTGGCAAGTCATGCAACACTTAACAAAGTTAGCGATATCAGATTTCATTCCCTCCCAATAATAAAGTCACTTCATATCAGCGTACATTTTACTGCTACCGGGATGAATAGAATACTTGGAACGATGAGAATCTTCTAGAACGTCTCTACGAAGATCACTAATATTTGGTACGATCAATCTACCAAATTTTCGAATGCCGCCACGAGAATCGACATCAAAGTCTTTCAAACCTTCAATATCGGTTTTATCCTTAAGATTTTGGCCAAGCAAAGCCAATTCAGGATCTAGTTGTTGAGCTTCAAGAATGCGGTCTAATAAAGAAGGACGAGCCTCAAGGCTACATAAAACAAGAGATGAACACAAATCGGAAACGCGATCTCGAATTTCACAAGTGGATAAAAGTTCGAGATCGTTCCATTCAGATATCATCATGGAAACAACCGCTTGTTGTTTTCGACTAAGTGCGTCGGCAACTCGATTCCCCTTTCCGGGAGTATAAAGAATGTCAAGATCATAAGAGGCAAGAAATTCGAGCCAACGCTGTTGACGCAAATTAAGTTCCTTTTGAGAAAATAAATATTTCAAAGACTTATGATCAGTATAAAGTATAAACTTTTTTCCCAAAAGATAATGTCGCCAAATTCGAAGGGCGAAAACAATAGCCGCGAGTTTTAAATCATGTGTGGCATATCTAGTCTCAGCCGGCTTTAATTGCCTAGAAGCATAAGCAATAACACGTTCTTTTTGCATAAGAACGGCACCCAAACCCACGCGACTAGCATCGGTATAAACGACAAAGTCTAGATTCCCCTCGGGAATAATAAGAATAGGAGCATCAGAAAGGAGTTCTTTTAATTTCTGAAAAGAAGTTTCACATTTGTCCGACCAAATGTATTTAACACCTTTCTTTGTTAAGCCAGTAAGAGGTACGGCAATCTTAGAAAAGTCTTTTATAAAACGGCGGTAATAACCTGCCAATCCGAGAAAGCTACGGATTTCAGTCACGCTCTCCGGTCTCTTCCAATTTTGAATCGCTTCAATCTTTGAAGGATCCACGGATATTCCGGATTCAGAAATAATATGACCGAGAAATTTCACACTAGATTGCCAAAAATGGCATTTAGAAAATTTTGCTTTAAGTTGATTGCTCCTAAGAGTTTCCAATACAATTCGAAGATGCTTTTCGTGTTCCTCCTCGGTTTTAGAAAACAAAAGAATATCATCAATAAAGATGAGAACAAACCGATCGAGAAAATCTTTGAAAACTCTATTCATAAGGTCAACGAAATAAGCCGGAGCATTCGTTAAACCGAATGGCATAACTAGCCATTCATAAGATCCATATCGCGTACGGAACGAAGTCAAAGGAATACTATCCTCTGCAATACGAAGCTGATGGAAACCGGTAGCCAAGTCCAATTGTGAAAATATTCTAGCACCAGTGAGTTGATCAAACAGGTCATCAATCCGAGGTAAAGGATATTTATTCTTAATAGTAAGATCATTAAGCTTGCGGTAGTCGACGCAAAGCCTAAGTGTACCATCAGACTTACTTACAAAAATAGCTGAAGCTCCCCAAGGCGAGGAACTAGAGCGAATAAGTTGCTTCATCTCCAACTCGGATAGTTGTTTGCGCATCTCTTCGTTCTCCTTATTAGACATGCGATAAGGAGGACGGGTAATAGGTTGAGCTCCAGGTAAAAGATTAATTTTGAACTCAATTGCTCGTTTAGGTGGTAATCCTAAAACGGGCTCAAAGATGTCGGAAAATTCACGAACGACGCGAATACGAGAAATGACATCCTCCTCATCATCATTGTCATCATCGCGAGGATTTAAAGAATATAATGATGCAACTAAAGCGGAATCCGAATCTTTAAGAATAATAGAAATCTGATTAACAGATTGCGGATGACGGAGATAAATAGTCCGCTCAAGACATAGGATATGAGCTTCATAATGAGTAAGCCAATCCATACCCAAAATCATTCCAAAGCCTAAGTAACGCATGACATGCAAATCGGCTAGGAAAGAAAAATCACATAAAATAATTTCTACGTCTTTACAAAGTAAACTAAGAGTTGCGGATCCACCAACCGGATTCGCAATTCTTAATGAAGTCATCAAAGCAGTAACACTTAAAGAAAAAGTATCGACAAGTTCTTTTGATATAAAAGAATGGGATGCACCCGTATCAAAGAGAACTCTAATTGGTTGATCATGAAATAATATAATGCCATCAAGGACAGAATGTGACATACCTTGACGGCCAGATGTGTTACCAGGGGCTTGAGCCACATTAAGCTTTCCCTCCTTCTGTTGAAGCCTTTTGCATTGGTGCATAAAATGATCTGTACTTTTACAGTAGCGGCAAGAGCGGGGCTTTGGACACTTGTCCGAAAAATGTCCCCTAACACCACAGTTATAGCATTTCCCATCATTAGAGGAAAAAGTCTTAGCAGTAGGAGCTGCTTGTTTACCCTTTTTGTTCGGGTAAGGACCTTTAAATTTGTTGGGCCTCTTTTTGTTGTCAAAGCTGGGTTTGGAAGCTACTACTTCAACATCACTTTCTCTATCATCCCCTTCAAGACGAAGAGCGATATCTACTATTTGGTCGAAAGAAACTTCTAACTTCAGAAGTAATGGCTTCTTGAGGCTTTTGTTTAAGCCATAAACGAACCTCTGGTTCTTCTTTAGTGGAGTATTTATATATTCGACCCCATATTTGGAAAGGGATTCGAATGATGCGACGTAATCCGCCACAGAAGCCTGACCTTGAACAAGGTCAATAAATCGCCGAGCCAATGTTACCTTTTCAGCCTCGGGTACGAATTTCGATTCGAAGCGTTCTCGGAAGTGCTCCCAAGTGAGGTCCGCTTCATTAATTTCGGAAGTGAGAAGTTCATACCAATCCAATGCTCTCTCTTGGAGCATACTGGAAGCCACTTGAACGCGGTGCAGGTCGATAAGGTTCATGCGAGAGAAAATTCGATCGCATGATTTTAACCAAGCTTGAACATCGATAATAGGTTCGGAACCTTTGAAGGGCTTCCCACCCAAATTGGTGTAATCGCTGCACAACCGTGCAAATCCCGACTTTGGGTGAGTAGGTTCCGGGTTAACTCCAGTTGCTTGGGCATTCGTCACTAACTCAAGAAGCTGTTGAGTTGTCATAAAAACTCCATCTCGAGGAGCCGCAGTAGATGTCCCAGCTCTGGGACGGCCTGGTCTTGACATCCTCTTCCTTTAGAAAGAAAGAAGATAAAGAAGAAGGTTATTCATCAATGAACATCAAGCAATCTTGAATGATGAAACAAGGAATCATAAAGAAAATAGGATAAATCGGTTCGAAGACTCGAACTAAATCCTGAAACACAACTCCTAAGGTGGACTTAGGACGATGATCCTTGTTAAGTTATTCTACATTGTTCCGAAGTTTGGCTCTGATACCAAGCTGTGACGCCCCACCTCTATACCCACGCTAACCAAGAACACTACGATGTAGTGCTGTCAATTAGCGCGGAGAATAAGGCTGTGGAGGAGCGACCATCCATGTAACTTCTTTGTGCGAGCATCGATACGTCAGATAGAATAGAATGCATATCTTTTAAGGAGGAAATCCGACATACCGATACAAACACAAAGCTATCACACGGTGGCTATATATAATCTTCGGAAACAAACATAGAAATAATCATAACGACAATCAGTCACAGACATCCATATCACAAAGGCGGAAGAAGATATGAATAAATATATATAACACATAAAAGTGTACATCAGAGTAGTGGTCAGAAAGATCCACGATAATACAAAAGAATAGCATCACGTGCTATACAAAAGAATAAGTACACAACATAGAGTCTATATCTCAAAGGTGTACATCCAAAAACTACTAATCTAAGTAGTTAGCCAAAAGTCAGAGTAATCCGGAAGAGAAGTCAAGCAGAAGAACCTGTAACATCTCGGTCTGACCCGAGTATTATTTATAAGAAAATAATAAACGGATCAGTCTAACTATAAATATCAGATGACATGATATAGGATAAGGGGTATGGCATAAACATATAATAACCATGATGGCATACTACTATAAGTATGTAAATGATAATCAACAAGGGATTAATCAATGTCACAAGAATCTTCTCAAAGATCCAAACACATAAAAAGGTAATGACACACGAATTCACCAATACACAAAAACCTGATATCATATCAGTGAAAATCACAAAAGTTGGTGAAGCACTAAATCCAGAAATCAACACACGAAATCCAGAACAAATCCCAGAAATCAACACACGAAATCCAGAAATCACTAAAAGGGGGAAGTCCGACACACGGACGAGAAGTTATCTCATGGAAGCTATCCATTTAAATTTTCCGAACACACGGATGGCCCGAAGGCAAGTCCGACACACGGACGAAGAGACATCGCACATTGCTAGTCTAAACCATAAAATGATCATCATCGATCATAAAGAAGTGTCAATCACACTAAGCTAGTAAATATATGAGTTTAGCTTCATGTCCCATAACCACTTGCTTAACTTAAATATTTACGAACAAACTGTAGATCTTCACTAGGAAATTGTCACAAAAGGGTTCAATCGAACAAGTCCAAGAGCTAACCGACGAAGTGAACGCAAGCATTTCATACCACTCGTTTTACTAAGTCGTTTAAGTCGATTTCTCATTCGAGTGAAGTAAAGGCTTGTATATACTAGTAGATTGAAAATCGGTTTGAGAAAACGAACTTTTGATATTTAAAATAGTGTTGAAATCGCTTTGATGAAAGAGTGTTGATATTTACTATTAGTATTGAAACCTTCATATATCTTTAAAGTGACAAGTCATGAAACGATTGTAGAAACAAATCAATTCACGTTCGAAGACGTGAGTAAAGTCCAATGAAGTCAATCCCAAAACCATCAAAGTAGAAATTCTGATAAATGTTTTTCAGAAGAGATTGCCTACGCAGAGTAATACGGGGTTCGACCTAGTGAAGGCAAGCGGTCTCGAGAAGCCAAACCGGTCAAATGACCAAGTACTAACTCGCGAACGACCTAGGGGAAAAATAGGTCAAACGACCAAGTACTAACTCGCGAACGACTTACGACTTAAGGGAGGCAAGCGACTTACGACTTAAGGGATAAGGTCATACGACCTAAGTGGAGAATGCCACGCGACTTAGCAGAAGAACAGGTCGAACGACCTAGGGGAAAAACAGGTCAAACGACCAAGTACTAACTCGCGAACGACTTAACGACTTAATCTTCTATTCGAGCTACGAGCTAAGGCTGGAACGACCTAGTGGAGTTAGGTCGGGGACGACCTACGACTTAAGGTCATACGACTTAACGGTTTAAAAGCCAACGACCTAGGACTTAAGAGCCATACGAGCTACGACTTAAGCTCAAATACGAGCTACGACTTATCACTTAACTCGCGAAAGACCTAGCGAAGGCAGAACACCCAGAACGACTTAACACTTTAACTCGTGAACGACTCAGGCCTTTAACTCGTGAACGACTCAGGCCTTTAACTCGTGAACGACTCAAGCCCGGCGAACAGAAATGCACGCGCGCGACTTAAGCCCTTAACTCGTGAACGACTCACGACTTAGGCTTAACTCGTGGACGACTCAGCGAAGGCCAGAAACGACTTAAGGCCAGAAAAATCACCAAAACGCTGAAAATTGAAGTTTTTCGCCAATCCAATCCAAACCAAATGCAAATGTTGATGCAAATACAATAGGGGATCATTCCCAACAGTCCAAGATAGATATAGGCAAGATGTGAGATCAAAAATCTCACCTTTTCCACGAAATTGATGAAGATGAAGATTGAAAGCAAGGGGAAGCAATCCAAAGCTTGAATCCACAATCTTCTACTTGAATTTGATGTTGAATCTCGGATTTGCAATAGAATTTGAGTTGGGAGTTTTAATTTCTCTTTCCCTCCACCATTTTTTGAAGAAGCTTGAAGTATTTGATGAAGTGATGAAGAGAAGAGGGGGTTGGGCTGAGTTAAGAAGGTGCAGTCCAAACCAAAGTCTCAAGCGGGAAAAGTGACGAAAATTTCACTATCTCCAAACATATCGAAGTTTACACTCAAAAAGATCGCAAACGTCATTTTGAACTCAATGGGGGTGGTCTCGAGTCCTAATTTGACCGTATGCAAAAAGTAGCTTTTCGGACTAACATCCGACTAACGATAAAATATTTAAATATAAAATCGATAGATATGCGGGTTGTTACAAGTGACGTGTGAATATTAATATTCGAATTGTTTAATATTAATCCCTGATTGAATTCACACCTCTGAGTCGCGCAATCGCATTTGTGATTTGTCCGAAAACTAAACAATTTAATTAGTTTGTAAAATTTTGCAAACTATTTAAATTAATTAATATTTATGAAATATTAATTATTGTTAATTTATTTGATGTTTTGAATGTTGTTGGTAATTATTTTAATGCATATATAAAATTTATATTTGCATATATTGATATGCAATATCAGTAAAATTTTAAACATGTTTTAAATAATAAAATAATTACATAAAAGTTGTTTTCTTTTATTTAGAAAAGTTACATAAAGTTACATATTTGGAATGTGCTTGGATCAGCTATATAATGGTAAGAGGAGAAAATCAATTAATGAGATTAATTGAAATTTAAAAGGAGGAAATAAAAGAGGAAGTTCTAATAGAAGAATAGGAAAAGATTCCTTTAATTCTATTAAAAACAAAACCTCCTCATTTTTGAAAGTACAGATAACAGAACCTGACTTTCATTTTTTGTTCTCTTTTTCTTCCTCTTCTCTATCATTCATCCATGGATGAAACTTCATCCAAAAGAAAAAACATCAAAACAAATTCAAATCAACATCAAACTAAATTAAAAAGGGTGGTTCATTCTTCTCTTGCAATTTGGGATGGGGATTTTTGGAATCTGAGGAGAAATCACAAATTAAGGTGTGATGAATGGCAAGGTTTATCGGATCTAGAGAGCGATCAATCAAACCTAGGTATTCTTCTATCATTCAAGGTGTTTCTACATGCTTCATACTAAGGTAGTTATATGTGCGTATAATTCGATACTTACATGTTTATTGTATTATTATTTTGATCTATGTTTGTTTATGATTTCCTTCTAATGTATGTTTATGATAAATCGACATGTCTTGGATCTCATATCACTTCTGATAAATTGTCATCATTCTCTGTGTTGTGTGGACCTGTGATTTTTATCAGAAATTTACGCATGCATGCCTTGTTCAAATTTCTTTTATTTTATTTTAGATAGTTATGAAATTAAAATTCGACTTTGAAAGAGATTTATGTATACTATAAGATAATCTTTACTTATTCAAATGCTAATGGATTGTGTGTGTGAGTGTGTTAAGTTATTTACCATTCCTTGAATCTAATTTAAATAACATATGTTAATTTTTTGTACAATTGTTACAATCCTTGTTAAAACAAAAGTGGTTATCTTGAATTAATATTAATGAATGGACTTTGGTACAAATTTTAATTATTTGTTGTTTTCTATATTTAAAGTTTTGTGTAAATTTTGATGTATTGTTTCATTCCTAAATTAAAATTTAATGAAAATTTCTAACTTTAAAACCAAAAACCTTTTGTACAAATGTATATACACATATACCATATGTTACATTGTTTGCAAATATATGCTTTCAGATCCAAATTATTAAATTTTATTTATCAGTTATATGTAATATAAATGTTTTGTTTAAATCAAATTTGTACAATGATTATGAGCAGTTATGTAACCATTTTTTTTGGTTAAACATTTTCTCAATTGAAATATTATCTATTAATGTTAATTTAGGATTTCAAATTATTTAAAACTACCAATAGGTTTTCACTTTGTATGTATGTATGTATGTATCCATATTTATTATGAATGTATGCATCCATAATTATTATGAATGTATGCATATATTTCATTATAAAAATTTAGACAACGAAAGGCATGTGTAGATTTGGTTGATAAGTAATCATGTCATTTAATGTATTAATTGTTACAGCTAAATGGTGAAAGAAATGAAACTTTTTCCTCTTTTCATATTCTATCATATCCATGTGTAGATTTGATTGATAAGTAATAAATGTCATTTAATGTATTGATTGTCATAGTTAAATGGTGAAAGAAACGATAGGTTCCCCTCCTTTTATATTCTATCATACCCATGTGTAGATTTGATTGATATGTAATAAATGTCTTTTAATGTATTAATTGTCGTAGTTAAATGTTGTAAGAAATGATATGTTTCTCTCCTTTCATATTATGTCATATTTTCCCTTCATTAACTGAATATAGTAACAGAAGGAAAAAACTAACTTCCTTCTCTTGTTTTATTTTTACATGTTTCATTTATACATATATACACCACTTATACACCGCACTTACACTTGACATAAATGGATGTATTTGATGCATTCATCATATCACATACATTTGTATATTTAAAGTTCCTTAAATTACCATATTGAATATAATATTTATTTTATTTAAAAGAAAATTTAGATAAGGTTTAAATGCATTTAGACTTCATAGGCCTGTTAATGATCCAAAATGGTAAATTTTTTGAAATTCACCCATTTCTTCCGCTGCGGGCTGGTCCGATTCTAACGCTTGTTTCATGAGCACTGGGATCAGGGATGGCTTTCTCTGAAGCCCCAAGCATATCATCGTCATTTCCCCCATGATCACCTCTGCTGCCGTCAGAACCCTGACCACTATCCTCATTGTCAAGGTTGTCATTGTCGTTATCATCGTCATTTCCACCTTCCTCAACGACAAATTCATCATCGTCTTCCTCCCCGTCAAAGTCAGAATCGTCTTCCATAAGAAGAGCGTCAAAAGATAAGAGTTTGGCGGCATCAATTTCTTCTCCCTTGGGGACTTCGATTTCTTGCTCTATTTCTTTGATTTTATCCATTAATCTTTTGACTAGAGTAGGATCAAGTGAAGGGAAGCTTAAGTTTGGACACTTTTCGATGTTGTTAGAATAAGCAAGCATAAGAGCGTCCTAGTAAGAATCCACAATGATGTTATTAAGAGAAGTATTCAAAAATTATGACAACTTTTGCTTAACTTCAGAAATGGTTTTAATGGTCATTGTTAAGGAATTTTTCTTCTTCCCCAACTTCATCTTGAAGAAAGTACATTTCCTTTTGAGAGAAGATTGTTTAATAGTCACTTGAATCTTCTCTTCTTCTGATTCCTTTAATGTCATTTTTAAAGCCAAATTCTCATCAGCTAAGAGTTGTCTTGCCTTCCTCTCGACAGAGATAGTAGATTCCTCTTGAGCAAGAAAGTCCCCAAACCTTTTTTGTACCTTCATTGCATTATTTTTGGCAGCAGAAAGGGAGGCAATCTGGCTGTTCAAAGTTGAGATTTCCTCTTGAAGCTTGGACGTCTCAACGGAAGACTTCGAAGCGCTTTCCTGAAGAGAGTATCAGCTTTTAGAAATCTGAAAGGAGAAGTATGACATGGGTCAAAATTCAGTAAGAAATAGTAATGAGACGGTCAAATAACACGAAACGTACTAGAAGTTATTGCTCGATTAAAGATCGACAATGTCTTGCTTGGTCATGTACGGAGGAAGGTGGTTGAATGGAAGTAAAGGACGAAGAATTCATAATGAACTATACCATTTCCTCGAGATCACTAGAAGGCACCGGTGATGTGGGTTTAGATGGATTCAAGTCCCGAGGAGGAGTTGAAGTGCCTAAATCCTTTTGCATTGGTTCAATGATGCTAAGAGAGTCAAGCACAACAATACGTGACATTAAATCATCCTAGGAAGGAACTACTCTGTGTGGATCAGTAGCAGCATCAAGAGTAGAATCTTCCAGAGCCTTGCCTACATCAATAAATCCACTCTCTTTTGAAGGAAGAAAAGACTGGACATCAACAATTTTAGCTTTCTTGAGAGAAGGACCAACTGCAGTCATCTTGCTTAATTTTCTTTTAGCAGCCATCCTCGACCTGGCGATGGCCTAGGTCAAAGCTAATGTGATAGATTTAGAAGTTAGGGTGACTGGATCTCTTATGATCAATTCAACTAGGGAGCAGTTGCTAAAAATTAAAAAATGTATAAGTTAGTAAGAGTAACACAACGATAAATTGCAAGTACTATGCTTAAGCTTGCCAGGATGATCCGAACAAATTGGAGGCATATGAGAGAAATTTTTTGGATCACCCAAGGAGAGAAAACGCTTGCTCTTAGAATTATGTTGGACAAGAGGGGGTTGTCCAAGAATTCTCTGACCGGCGGGAAGAAGGGAATGTTTCTAAAGGTTGCTTGGCGTCAATAGATTAAGCCTATTCCCAATACTACCCAAGCAGCGGTCAACAGCTTCACGATTTTCTTCCCTTCATCATTGAGAACGTTGGGAGCAGGACATAATTCAGCAAAGGAGAGTTAAAGATGAAGATTATGGTCAACTTATGAGGAGAAGGGAAGACTCCACTAATGTTTGGAAAATATTTGATCTAAAAGTACCGCGTCTCCTAGTCTCTGAACTTATTTACTCTCTCTGAAATTAGTTTCTTATTAGGATTAGCCCTGGAAATTTGGCTATTCGGACTGCTAAGCTTGATCAGACATACTAAGTAATTGAGAACTTCAGCGATTAAAGAAGGAATGCCTGATTCTAAGGCTATGAGCTCGAGGGAGATAAGATAAGTATATATATTTGGTGATAGTTGAAAAGGTGCTATGCCGACGTGATTCAGGAATCTAGATAAGAAATCTGGGAAAGAAATAAAGCCGCCATGCCAGTTGTGGATGGTATTATAAGCAAAGTAACCTTCAGGGGGATTCTGTATGGTATCATTATCACCAGGAGGAATAGTTTCCGCTCCTGTGATTCTGAAGTCGTTAAGAATGGCGTCGACTACATCTTGAGAAGATATCAGAGAATGCCTTGAGATGGCTTCAACCTTTTTTGGTGAAGATTCTGCTTCTGGAGCTATATCCTTTTCATGTTTCTTGGAAATCATTTTCAAACCCATGATCCTATCAGGTGAAACAATTTCATTAAAAGTTATAATTCGTTTCATTATTAAAACCTTTCGAAGATGTCGAATACCTATTGCAATAATTCAAGTATCCACCAAGGTGTATAATTCCATATCTTCGAAAGAGTGTTAAAGTTAATTTGAATCATGGAATTCATTGAGCTTTCGGTGATATCGAAGAGGTAGATGGAATAGAAACACCTAAATACACCCTTCGACAATGTCGAAAGCCCGGAAATTTGTTACTATTAATAGGAATAACTAATCCTACAGTACTAGTTTGAATATATATATATATATATATTGTTAGAACTATTAACAACATTCCATAATCAAGCTAAATAAACCTTTCGACAATGTAGAAACCCACAGATTTTATTTTACTCAAAGAATATGAATATTGCTGAAACACTACACTCTCATTAAGTCGAAAGACTTGGATCCAAGTGATTTAAATATAAATAAAAAGGCCGTGGAATGTTTTGATAGTGTTCACATTAAGAAAATGATAGTTATATTCCTGTTAACTATAATGAGTTTCGAGTAAGTCGAAAGAGGGTGGTAAAGTTTCGGAAGCATACAAACAACTAGGCTTGTCTCAATTTGAGAGGTTTCGATCAAGTTGAAAGGCCTGATAGGGTTTTCAACTTTAACAAAATATACGATTTTCAATCCAGTTGATGATAGGAAATATAAATTTGTAACTTTTAACATCTTCTAGGTAAATCAAAATTGAGCATGATTTACTTGTAATAAAACCAATGATAAATTAAATCAACTTTTAAATACATTAAGTTTTGAAAAAAAAAGTTGGGCTTTCGAAAATATATGTTGTATAGCCATTTAATCGAACCCTTTGAGATGACTTCTTCGAAAGATGTCAGAATACATCAAAACATATTTTTGCTTTCGAAGAAGTCCATCTCTTACCAACCACGTCAACCCCTTCGAAGGGTCCACTTAAAGATGGATACTTGACTTCCTTTCGACCCCTTCAAAATAGGTTGAAAAAGTAGAGTGGAGTTAGCCGCCTCAACCCCTTCGAAAGTGTTGAAAAGTCAAGTTACAATATTGGGTTTTAATTTGTACGACTTAACCTTCTCTTAGAAGCCACTAGAAAAGAATTTTCTCCCTAATTCAATTTTTAACCCAGTGCTTCTAGAAGCTAACAATCAAATTGATTCGAGCATGAATTTAGATTCAACAACAATGAAAACCCTAAATTCAAGCACGAAGCATAATTGATTCCAAAAAAATTTCCTCCCAAACAGGTTAGAATTGAGTGCAATAGAGTTCGAGCTTGGGTTCATGCGCAACATTGGAAAATTGCCCCAAATCTGATGAATGCAAATTCAAAACAAAAATCAATACCGTAGATTGAGCGAAATCAACATAAAAAGTGAATTTAAAGATAATTTTATATGAACGAAAAACTTGAATCATTCTAAAAAATTAAAGCAGTAATGCAAACTCAAACCCCAAATTGAAAGTTAAACGTGAAAATAGATGTATACCTCAAATTTGAATTTGTGTCTACTGAGATTAGGAATTTAATAAGAAATTGAAAATTTTGGTTCTTGCTTTGAGTTTCTTAATTGTAGGTAAATAAAAAGTGGAGAAGGAAGCGTGATTTAGCGTATGCAGGGAAAGCCATATGATCAAATAAATGGATGGACAAAATCCATTTGGGAATATCAGAAGGTGGGAAATTTTATGCTAAAATGAAGATGGGTTTCGAAACAGCTAACTTGAAAAGTCAAGAGCGTCCCTTCGCTAGGGCGCCAAGTGTTACTATCAATCTTCACTTCAACCTTGTCGAAGTCATGAAGAATATAAAAGAGGTATTTAGAAGGAATGATAGCGTTACCAAAACCTTTCGAAAGAGTCGAAGGGATGCTTCAGCAAAAAGTTAGATGAGCCGAGCACTTTCGAAGAGGTCGAAAGGTGACAGAGCCAACCTTTTGCTTCAATAAACCCCTTTCGAAATAGTAGCTTCCGCATGCATAAAGGAGTTTCGAATGTGTTAAAGGTAACTTTTGAAGGCAATAGATAACAAGCTTCCACATGATTGCCAAGCCTTTCAAAACAATTGGTTTCGTCCTCATTTACCTTCCCTAAAAGAACGTTTGGCCAAAGCTGCCCTTTCGAAAGCATATATTAGCCTTTCAAATTGGTTAAAACTATCCATACTTATAAAGGAAAAATTACATGAGTTTAGTGTAACTTCCTCAAACACTAAAAGATGGGGTTCTACACTAATCGGAGTGGATTCTTTCAAATGTTATCTTCTACAGCTAAGCTTTCCACTATGCTTCAACTCATTCGAAGCCCATAAAGTGCACATTTCGACAGCGTCGAAAGCCAACGTCCTTTTCAGCTTACATGGCACATTAACAGCTAGGCAAAGAGCCTCCTATTCCTTTCAGTGGAGTCGAAAGCACCCAAGTTTCACTCCAAAGCGGTGTTGGAATGGCGTCCTGAATCCAACAATGACGAAAGGTCTTCAAATCCCCTTTTTGACTAAGTTGGGAGGACTGATGCGAAAGGGGAACAACCAACGCCTATAAATAAGACCCTAGGGGTTTTGTTTTTGAGATTCGATCGCATTCACTCTGTACTTGTTCTTTTTGAATTTGCAAACCCTAATTCAAAAATTAGATTGGGGATTTGACTTCTTTGTATTACTTAAGCTTCTAATAATGAAGGAAAATATTATCAAAGCAAGTATATGGTATTTTTGGGTATATTAGCCGATTTAATGCTTCTATGCGATTCTGATTATGATTTGCTTGTATCAACGTGATCGAAAGAAAACCTTTCGAAGGAGTCGAAACCTTTTAATTCAACTAAAACCCTTAGATCGTTAGGTCTTAACCTCGAGTCACCTTGACCACGTCAAAAGGAGGTTTCGATATGATCCTAAGCCAATTCAACTAGTGCAAAAGGTATTTTCAAAAGAGTTCAAGTGTCTTGACCCCATCGGACGGTTGTTCAATTGCCTTAACCTTTTCGAAAGGTGGACTTAAAGGAGATCTAAGTCATCTAGATTGTTATGATAAAAGGATTCGAAAGGTATAAACTATTTTTATCCATTCAATAGGTGGTTTCGAAAGGCTCACTTACATTTTGAACTTTGCGTTGTGGTGTTGACAAGTTTTCTTTTTAACAAATAAAATTAAAAATTTTATAAAATATTTGATTTTTGAAAACTGAGGTGCATTTATTCTAGGTAGATATATAGTAGAAAACACATTATTGGCCCATGGAATAATCAAAATTTTTAATAAAGGGAGTAAAAATAAAGTTTGCATAAAAATAGACCTACGCAGAGCATTTGATAAAATAAATAGCATTTTATAATTCGCATGATGAGATAAATGGGTTTCATGAGAAATTTTGTGATTTAGTTAAAGAATGTATTGATACCGCCTCATACTATATTCTCATTAATGGTACTCCATCTGGTTATATAAAAAGCAATAGGGGAATTAGACATGGAGATCCCCTATCTCCTTTTCTATTCAACGTTGCAATGGAATATTTTTCTGTGCAAATGGAATTAGAACATATTAAGGGTAATTTAAAGTCAGTAGATAGTGTTAAACCCAATATTTCCCACTTATTATATGCAGATGACCTCCTTTAATTTATGAATGTAGACACTATTAGTGCAAATTCTGTTGAAAAATATTTAGAAATTTGAGTGTTCATGCAGGATTGCAGATTAATGAAAGTAAAAGTAAGGCTTACTTTTGGAGGGACTGTAACATAAAAGTAGAATTTTTCCAAATTTTAAAATTTTAGGAGGGAAATTTTCCAGGAAAGCACTTGGGATTACTTCTTAGTACAAATAAGATTACAAATAAAGACTGCACTAGGATATTTGATATAATTCAAGGCAAACTGGAAAGTTTGTCAAGCAAACTGCTATCTATAGTTAGTAGACTATAGCTTACACATACTATCATCATAGCTATTATAATGTTTTGGATTCAGAATCACAATATACCATATTGTTTGCACAAAAAATGGACAAACACCTCAAAGTTGTATGATTTAGTAGATCTTATGTTATTCTTAGTAATTTGAGCGACTTATGTAAATACGTAAAAAACAGGGGTTAAACTGTAAAAAGACACGCAGATTTATAGTGGTTCAGCCAGAATGTGCCTACGTCCACTTTATATGTTATTTCTCTTGTTCTGTTATGATTACAAGTACAAAGCTTTGGTACAAGTAAAAGAAAGTTGTTTGAAGAGTTCCTTCCGTGCTTGAGCTCTCAAACCTGTCCCCATTGCTGTACCCCTACCCCTCTATTTATAGAGTGAGGCCGGGGGTAGGGGTCCAGGATATGTATAGTTGCTTATGGGCCTGGGCTGATGTGATCTGGCCTGGCACATCTGGTTCGGTGTCCTCTGGTTCGGTCGTTCTTGGGGAGCTTTGGTAGAGGTTGGATCGGTGGGGCTTCATTCGGCATGGATGCTCGGTGGATCTGGTCCGGTGGTAGATAGGGAGTGGGTTGATTCGGTGGAGCTTCATTCGGTGGTGAGACTTGGTTCGATGGGGGTGATGCCGAATGTGTTGGTTCGGCGAGGTGCTGGAAGAGGCAGTTGATTCGGCAGCATGGGGAAAGAAGGTGGTTCGGTAGCATGTCTTGGACCAGTGGCGAATGAGTGGGGCATGTGGTTCGGTACGTACTTGGTTTGGCAGGAGCTAGAAGGAGTTGGTTTGATATTGAGATGGAGAGATTCTGGTTCGAGCGTTTGGTTGATTAAGTGTTTGAAAACTTGGCCAACATTTGCCCCCCAAAGTAGGTTATATGTTCACCATATATCGTGCTTTGTTTTTCGTCCATCCAATCTCGACGTCTGCGTGTGTTTCATGTTGCCGAACCAAGTGGTTCGGAACGTCTTGTTGGTCTACTCTCTATCTCGCATGGTGTGTCTCAAGCTATGTTGGGAATAGGCTGATTTTTGTCTCCGAATGTAGCCTGCTTATGTCGTTCTGTCCCCCCCCCTTTCCTTTTGGTTTTTAATGCGTTTGTTAGTTTCACAGTTACAGGTTCTTTGGCAATCTGTTGGCCGGGGTCGAGAACTAGTAGTCTAGATTCACGAACCGGGTTCGTTTTTATGATAGTTCTTTGGTGGCTTTCTCCAGCTCTTTGTCTAGGTCCTCCTATTATTGCGCCTTGCTGTTAGCGCGCTTTGTGGATTGGTTTGGTGGTCTGGCCTTATCCTCTTGGACTAGGCGGGTTTGTGTTTGGTGGTCTGGCCTAGTCCTATTGGTCAAGGCGGGTTAGTGGATGGTGGTGGTTTGGTTTACCCTTCTGCTGATGCTTATTCCTGTGGTGTTGTTCTTTTCTCCTTTTATTTCTTTTGCTGGGGTCTTAGCTGTGCTTGTCCGCTGTTTTGTAGCGGTTTTGGTTTTGTATAGTCCTGTTGCTCTCATTGTTTCTTATTTTCCTGTAAGCCATCGGAGAAAGGCATTTTTTCTCCAGTTATTTATATATTCTTTTATTTAAAAAAAAAAGAACCAAGTGGTTCGGTACACTGCCTTCGCCTATAAAATAGGGGACTAGGGCTTCTATCTTTCCACCTGCCGACTTATTCCCATGAACCTCAGTGTTAGCCGAACCAAACCCTTAACCGAATCAGGTGAGATCTTTAGCCGGACCAAGTCTAATCCTTTTTGCCGAATGAGTTTACGTATTGTATCACTGAATGCCGAATGAACTTGCGTTTGTATGCCGAATGAACTTGCGTTTGTGCGTTTGTATGCCGAATGAATTTAGTCCTCCGATACCGAATGACACGTGAACGTTTAATACCGAATGAGATTATTGAAGTGCTGCATCTGTTTGCCGAATGAATTGTTGTACCGAGTGAACATGTGTTTCATTCTTTGAACTTTTAAGTGAAATTCCATATTATATGCTTACTTGTTTACATCCTTTGTTCTAACACTATGCTTTTCCGGTGTTGTAGATAATGTCCCGTAAAGCGGAAACCCGATCAGACAAAAGGAAATCCGGGGGTGAAAGAGGTTCCTCTGTCGTGCCCCCAGCTCAGCCGAATCCAGAACGCCACGAACCAACCCCGAGATCGTTAGTGGACGGGTACGGTCCGCAGGAGCTTCTGAATTCTCCCCCGGACTGCTATCCCAGCTCCCTTAAGGAAGAGCAGCTTGATGCCATCTCTCGCTCTTTCGGAATTGACAGGGCGCGAATGCGGTTGCCGGGGAAAGATGTTATGCCATACGACCCTCCTGAAGGGTTCTTTGCTTACAGCAGATACCACTGCATGTGTGGTGCCATTCCGCCTCTTAATGCTTGGGTAGCCAGCTTCCTCACATATCTCAAGGTGGCCCCATTCCAGCTTCAACCCAACTCCTATGCTATACTAGTGAGCCTCTTCGTTATTTTCCAGAGGAAGTATGGTCGTGCTCCTTCCAACCGGGAGATCCGGTACTTGTATAATTTAAGGGGCTATAAGAAGGGGTCCCCATACATTAGCTTGGAGTCAGCTGTGACCTTCAAGCCGGTCTTGGACCTGTACTCTAAATTCAGCATGTTCAAGAAAGAATGGTTCTTTGTTAGGGACGACTCCGTTTCAATCCGGCGCTTTACCTCTGGATGTAAGTTGATGCTTTTACTTATAATTTCTATTCCGATTGCGATGCTTCTTCTCATACTTTCTCATTTTTGCTAGCGACAGGTGGCTTTCCGGTTGTGGAGACTGACCGCCTGGTTCAGACGGCGGCTGAGATAGAAGCCATTCTTGGGAAATATAGATCATCTGCCTTCTTGATTAGAAATGCGATTCTTCTGGAATATAACTTAATCCTTCCGCAGCAGTCTGTAGTTAAGCTGAGGGAAACGGCGGAGGAGAGGGCGGCTGCTCAGACCAAGGAAGGTGTTACGGCAGAGAGTAGCAAGAGGAAACCTTTCACAAAACCTCCAGCTGTCGGAGGTAAGAAACTCAAGAAATCGGACGGTCCCTCCCCCAGCAATTGTCCACTTACCCGGGAGGAGGAAGACATAGAGGAGGAAAGAGGCGAGGGTGGAGATGGTCGGGATGGTGACAAAGGTGGCGATGGCATCGGGGCCCTACTTCCTGGGCAAGCGGGCGAGATTCAGGAGTGGACGGATGATGCGTTCCACCAGGCTTTTGAGGGGTTGGATGAGGCTCCGGCTTTGGTAGAGAAGACCGGGAAGGCGGACAAAGCCGGGATTGGTGCAAGTGAGTCTTCTCCGACCATTCCAGCCAAGGTGGCTCCGACGACTCAAGGTGAACTCTTGACTCCTGCATGCTTCATTAATGATAGGGACTTAGGAATATTTTATGACCCGCTCCCGTCCTGGAATGAAATCCAGGACTTATTGCAGTATCCCACTCCTCCCCAGGGTTTGTACAACCACAGCTGTGTTTCTTTTCCTTTTTTAACTTGTAATTTACCGCGTTTCTCGAATCGTATAGTGATGTAAGTTTGTGACACTTGTTCTTTATATCAGGAGCAGGCAAGACGTCCAAAGCTTCAGACCTTCGACACAGGCTTGAGCAATATAAACTTTCCAAAACTTCTGCTAAGCCGAAGCCCTCAACCCAACGCTCCGGGGATGTAGTCGGCTACCGTCCTCTTCTTGGGGTCATCGAAGAGGGTATTCAGCAGAGGAAGAGGAGTCATCCTTTATCCGAAACTTCGCCCGGTCCTCAGCCTCCGGCTCAGCCTATTCATGATATTACTGAGGAGGGTAGCGAGTTTGCACCTTCTCCGCACCCGTCCGGAAACCCTTCTGTTATTCATATCGACCGTCCCGACTTGGCTCGTAATCCATTTGCGGGTCATCCTGATCTGGATCCAAGCTCTCATGATATTACTTTTGACGAAGTCACTGGTGAACACCTTCTCCCCCGTAACCCCATGGTACGAGTACTTGATGAAGCCAAGTCCTTAGATCTCGATCTACTCACTACTCGTATAGTCACTATGGGAGATGAGGCCAAGGCTAATATTGATCGGGTGGCAGAGGAGACCAAGAAGCTGATGGGGCATCATGCTTGGCTGGTTAAGGCCGGAGAGGAGAATGGGAGCGCCAATATCCGACTTCGATTGGTGGTTTCGGATCAGGCCAAACAGCTTGCGGATCAGGCTATTCAGATTTCTCAGCATGAGGCTGCTACTGGGCGACTAAGGAAAACCATGGAAGAGGCCAGTCGGGCCGAATTGCAGAAAATGGAAGCTACTTGCAAAGAGCGGATTGACATGGCTATTGCCACGGTGGATGAGGTTCGGAAAGCGGATCTCGAGCAGGTGGAGGAATTGTCCGAGAAACTTGAGGCTGCAGAGCTTGCTCAAGCTAAGTTGAGGGAAGAGATGGAGGTGATGCGGAGGTCCCTTCAGGCCGATTGCTCGAGATACAGATTGGAGAGAGATGCTGCCGTCAAAAGGTTGTCGGCTTCCGAGGCCCGGATGAGGGAGTTTGAGGAGAATGAGGGAATGATGGATGACATGCTCCAGGACATGTATTTCCGAACTTGGAAGCAGGGCAATCTCTCTTGGATGGATGATTATCCCAGGGTCATGGCTAAGATCTATCTTCGGGCTTTGGAGGAGGCTAAGGCTGATGCAGATAAAGAGGGTGGAACGGTCTTCAGTATGGATGTGGTCACTGCCCAGTTCACCAAGGAGGAGAAAGTGGCGGTAAAGGAGGGTATGCGGCTGCTTGCTGCTGAGGAGGCAGGTGTGCAGGTAGAGGATGACGACCAGGATGGTCAAGAAGCAGGTGCTGGTAAGTCTTCCTTTCTAGTCTTTCCATTAACTTGGTTACTTATCGCTAATGAATTCTTTTTACGACCGGACAGGTGGGCAACAGAGCAAGGACAAGACTCCGACGCAACCGGCTCCCTGATTAGACCTGGAAAATTCTTTTTGTAGACTTGACATGGTTGTATACGTTAGTCTTAAGACAGTAGAGTAACTTCTAAGTTGTAATTCTTGCTACTTGTAACAATCAACATTATTCTTGACGTGTAATTTTTTAACTTAAGCTGATTTTGTCGTTTCTTGAATATTTGTTGCTATTTCGACATATCGTATGAGAAATGTAGCTATGTATATTCTTGTAATTAAATTGTGTTTGATGTTAGACTCTGGTTCTAAACCATAATTTCATGACTTGCAATATTAGCGTGTGGTGTGAACAAATTATAGTCATGTATTTGTACATAAAAGAAGAAAATACCGCCTTTCATGTTTTAATCGTAGATGGCAGTCTTGAATATCTTGTAGGACCGAGCATGGAATGTAGTCGAATGTCCTGCCACTGTGAGTCCCTACACCCATTGGCGAGTATCTCCTACTCCGTATCATGTACTTTAGGGATTGTTATAGGGGATAGGAAAAAAAAGCTTTTTAAGTAAAATTGAAATACGTGAAATAGTAAAACTTCCAATCACGGAAGGCCTTCGATGTGCTTAAGTTCGTGGCAAACGGGTTTTGTAGTCACTTTCCTTAGCTGTGGGTCTTGGAGACATTTGTCACCCATCTTACGCCTCCGCGGGGAGTTAATTCTTTTTTACCACAGCCGCACTTAAGACACATCGGAGCCGAGATCGCGCACAGTAACTACCCGGGCCATTATGGCCCGTAATCGTGGGTATTATTCGATTTACTGTGGCCGGCTAGCGTGGGTGCCGATCGTCAACTGTGAACTGCCCCTGGCTGGCCACACCTTATGTTGGGGCTTATAGTCGGTTCACAGTTGCCGGCGAGCCTAACGCCGTAATGAGCTGCCTCGGCTATAGTCGGCCTTCTCGGTGGCTTATAATCG
This sequence comes from Allium fistulosum, assembly GCA_030737815.1. Lineage (NCBI taxonomy): Eukaryota > Viridiplantae > Streptophyta > Magnoliopsida > Asparagales > Amaryllidaceae > Allium > Allium fistulosum. Next base: position 188,510,076 of record CM060902.1, on the reverse strand, counting down.
GCTCATTACAGTTGGCTTTAAGGGCCGTCGCGAGCAATGAGTTAACCCGTAGCAGAGGGATGCTGGAGCGAAAGTGTCCCATTGGCGAGGGCCTAGATTCGCATAGTACCTGTTGGGTTTTGTCCACGTGAAGTTGCATTGTGGAGTGCTTTGAATAGAAATGCTATATACTCAGGATTTTGTTCAACAGAAAAGGATAAAGTTAACAAGCAGCCAAGATACAAAGGAACAAGTTAAAAAAGAGACAAGGTTTTTTAAAGTGGTTCAGCACGAAAATGCCTACGTCCACTGATTCTCTTTGTTAATTCACTTCATATGGGCAATACAAGTTAAGAAAAGTATCGACGGAGGTGTTGGATGTTCCATGCCCTCTGGAACACCTCTCCGTCCACTGTTGACAAAATATAGGCTCCGTTGTGGAGATCTTTATGAATTACATATGGTCCATCCCAGATTGGGTCTAGTGCTCCGGGGCGAGGGAAGATTCGCTTGAGGACAAGATCCCCTTCCTGCAAGGTACGATGCTTGACTTTGGAGTTGTATTGTGCTGCCACTTTTTGCTTGTGGGCTGCTGTTTTGAGGATTGCATCGTTTCTTCTCTCCTCGATTAGATCCAAAGACATGTGAAGGAGTTCTTCGTTCTCTTCTGGGTTATAGTGGATCCGACGATGGGAAGGCACAATAGTTTCAACTGGGAGCATAGCCTCCGATCCGTATGCCAAAGAGAAAGGAGTGTGCCCTGTCGATGTTCTGAAAGATGTGCGATAGGCCCATAGTGCCGTAGGAAGTTCATCCACCCAAGCGCCCTTTGACTTTTCGAGCTTCTTTTTGATTAGAGTTTTCAGAATTTTGTTGACTGCTTCGACTTGTCCGTTTGCCTGGGGATATGCTACGAATGAGAAGCTGTTATGAATTCTGTGTTCTTGGCACCAGTTGGCGAATTCCTCGCTGTCAAATTGAAGTCCATTGTCTGATATGATTTTGAGTGGGACTCCGTACATGCATAGAACATTTTTGATCAAGAAGTTAATAACTTTTGCTGAAGATACTTTATTTAGAGGTTCCGCTTCCACCCATTTGGTGAAATAATCAACTGCCACTATAGCATATTTGGCCCCGCCTCGGCCCATTGGTAGCTCGCCGATTAAGTCAATTCCCCATATCGCGAAGGGCCAAGGGCTGGTCATCTGAGTAATCTCGGTTGTTGGTAGCCGAGGGATCTTAGCAAATTTTTGGCATCTGTCACACTTCTTGACGAAATCTAAGGCGTCCTTGCTTAAGGTGGGCCAGAAATATCCGTATCGGAGTATCTTTTTTGCTAATGTTTGCCCCCCGGTGTGATCTCCACAGTTCCCCTGATGGATGTTGGATAAGATTTCCTTGGCTTCCCTTCCGGCGACGCACCTTAATAATGGGTTAGAGAAACCGCGCCGATAGAGGATGTCTTCTTGTATTGTATAGCGGGACGCTTTCCTCAAGATTTTCTTGACTTCATTACGCCCGTTGGGTAGTGTGCCACTTTGTAGATAGTCTCGGATGGGAGTCATCCAAGTTGCTTCTTCGGCTGCGGCTATCAGATTCACTTGCTCAAAACTTGGGACCGTTTGCTTTGAGATGGTTACTGCCCCGAAGATGGCGATGTCTCTCATACTCGCTTGCTTTGCCAATTCGTCGGCCTCTTGGTTCTCTTCCCGAGGGATGTGTTTGACTAAGTACTGATCCAATCGGCTGAGAAGCAACTTGGTCTTCTTTAGATATGCTATGAGTCGTTCCTCTCGAGCTTGGAATTCTCCTAGTATTTGATTAACAATAAGTTGAGAATCGCTGTGAAGACACAAAGAATTGGCTCCGATTTCTATGGCAATTTCTAGTCCAGCTATCACTGCTTCATATTCTGCATCGTTGTTGGTGGCAGCGAACTCCAACCTTATAGCATAGTGCAGTTTATTTCCCCTGGGAGTGATTATTACCACACCTGCCCCCGAGCCTTGTTCGTTAGATGCACCGTCCACAAAGAGATTCCACTTGATATCTTCCGTTATTTCCAGTTGCTCCTTATCCTCGTTGGTAGTGAATTCTGCAATGAAATCAGCCATGGCTTGTCCCTTGATGGCGGTGCGAGGGTGATAGGTGATATCATATTGACTCAGCTCAATACACCATTTAAGTAGTCGCCCGGAAGCGTCGGGACGATGGAGTACCTGCCTCAGTGGTTGATCGGTCAGAACTTTGATGGAATGGGATTGGAAGTAGTGACGTAGTTTTCGTGAAGTGATTAGTAAGCAGTATGCTAACTTTTCAAGTTTAGGATATCTGACTTCTGCCCCAGTAAACCTTTTACTGACGAAGTAAACTGGTCGTTGCGTGCGGTTGTCTTCCCTTACCAAGGCAGCGCTTAAAGCGTGAGATGACACAGCAAGGTATAGGTATAATTCTTCGCCTTCGCTTGGGGTCGAGAGTACCGGTGGTTTCTGGAGGTGTTCGATTAGGTTAAGGAAAGCGGTTAAGCATTCGTCCGTCCATTCAAACTTTCCTTTATCTTTCTTTAGAGCTTCGAAAAAGGGGATGCACTTGTCCGTTGCTTTGGAGATGAATCGGCTTAGGGCGGCCACTTTTCCATTTAGGCTTTGCATCTCCTTTCGGGTGGAAGGTATCTTGATGTCCCTTAATGCTCGGACTTGTTCAGGGTTTGCTTCAATCCCTCGGGCATGGACGATGAACCCTAAGAATTTTCCCGATGACACTCCGAAGGAGCACTTTAGTGGATTCAACTTCATTCCATACTGTCGAAGTACCTGGAACATTTCGCCTAGGTAGCTTACGTGATCTTTGGCTTTCCGTGATTTCACCAGCATGTCGTCTACATATACTTCCATAGTTTGTCCTATTAGCCCTGCAAACATCTTGTTGACGAGGCGCTGGTAGGTGGCTCCTGCATTTTTAAGTCCGATGGGCATCACTTTGTAGCAGTATAAACCCCGGTCGGTGATGAAACTAGTGTGGTCTTGGTCGGGAGCATGCATAGGAATTTGGTTATATCCTGAGTATGCATCCATAAAAGATAGGAGTTCGTGCCCGGCTGTGCTGTCTACAAGTTGGTCAATTCTGGGTAGCGGGAAGCAATCCTTTGGGAAGGCGTCGTTTAGGTTGGAGAAGTCAATGCAGGTCCGCCACTTCCCATTAGCCTTCTTTACTAGTACCGGGTTGGCGACCCATTCTGGGTAAACAGCTTCTCGTATGAAGTCATTGGCGAGTAGATTCTTTACTTCTTCATCGAGGGCTGCTGATCGCTCTGCCCCCATACTTCTCTTTTTTTGTTTTACAGGCGCCTTGGTAGGATCAATGTTTAATACGTGGCATGCTATGTCGGGGGAGATTCCGGTCATGTCAGCGTGTGACCAAGCGAATACATCCAAGTTGTGGCGGAGAAAATCAATGAGTTGTTCCTTCAATTCAGCTTTCAGCTGCGACCCAATTTTCAGTAGCCTACTTGAGTCGTGCTTGTCTACAGATATAAACTCCATAGCCTCTGCAGGCTCGGTGGTGGCCTCCTCCTCTTTGTCCCTAGGGTCTAATTCATTGAAAGGGTCGCTGGTGTATCGAAGAGGAGGGGCTTTCTTTAGTTGCTATGCTTCAAGGCTTTTTGTGCAGAGGGCAATCTCTACACCATTCCCTTTATCTTTCCTGTGGTTGTTGCGAAGTTCGGTTACATAGCAGTCTTGTGCAATATCCTGGTCTCCTTCCACTTCCCCTACCCCATTGTCTGTTGGAAACTTCATTTTCAGGCACCATGGGGCTAGGACAATCTGGAAGTCAGACAAGGCTGGTCTTCCTAAGAAGGCGTTGTAGGCCGAATGGTTTTCTATCAGCATAAACGTTTGTTTCCTTATAACGGAGCGGGGATGGCTTCCAATCTCAACAAAGAGGTCCAGCTGCCCGAGGGGCATCTTCGCATCTCCAGTGAAACCATGTAGTGGTTTATCGCAGGGAGATACATCCTTCATTGATAGCTTCATTTTGTCGAATGCGTGTTTGAAAAGGATATTAACAGAGCTTCCAGTGTCTACCAGGATTCGGTAAACTTCGGCGGGACCGAGTCGGGCAGAGATAACCATGGGATCCATGTGAGGGTACTGTCTTCCTTCTAGGTCGCGTTTACTGAATATGATGTCATCGCTTTCTTTCCGCTTTGGGTGGCGCTCTTCTATAACCGCATTGACACAATCTTTATTATCTCTAAGCGACTTCACATATCTTTCCATCTCTCTCCAACTTCTGTCTGCGATGTGCGGACCTCCTGAGATGGTATGGACCACTATCTTCTCTTGACTAGAGCTGCTAGCATTGCGGTTTCCTCTGTCGGTCCCTGGTGAGGGTAGCCTTGGGTTTTCATTGGCAGGGGCTGGAGTCCTGTCTTGACTTTTTACATAACGTTCCAGTTTCTTCCTTCTGATGTGTTCCTCAATCAGATCTCGGAGATGATGGCATTCGTTGGTATCATGTCCGTGAGATTCGTGGAAGCGGCAGAATTTTCCAGACTTCTGTGCGTTATCTGATTCCTTCTTGTATGGTGGGCATTTGTATCTAACTTCGCCTTGGGTGGCAAGGAAGATATTTTCGACGGTCTCGTTCAAAGGGGTGTAAGTGTCGAATCTTGGTCCTGGCCGATATAGGCGCTTTTCTACCTTCTTGCCCCCAGCATTGTCTCTGGAATCATTTCTTCAAACGTCCCTCGCCACGGCAGGGGCGTTGCCATGGGTCGTCTTACTTTGCTGTCCTGACTGCTCCTCAATGGCAGCATCCTCAAGCCTCATGTATTTCCCGGCTTCATGGAAGAAATCGGGTAAAGTAGTTGGTTTTTCTTTTGTCAATCTTCTAGCAAATTTAGTGTCCGGATGCACCCCACTGCAGAGGGCCATTAGGATAAGCTTCTCATCGGCATCTTGAACTGCGGCTGCTGCGGCGTTGAATCTGGTTAGGTATTGCTGCAGCTTTTCTCCGGGTTTCTGTTTGACGCTGGATAAGGAATAAGCGTCCTTAGGTTGCTCCACATGAATGCGGAACTGACTGATAAATTTTTCTTTCAACATTTCCCACGAGCTGATGGATCCTTGGGGTAGATGATAGAACCAAGAGGTAGCAAGATCTGCTAAGAAGAGCGGAAAGCATTTGCACAGTACTCCCTCTGTTGCTCCACTCATGAGCATATGTTGCGTGTATCTCTGTAAGTGTACAACGGGATCGGAGGTTCCTTTGTAGGGTTCCATTGTCGGCATCTTCCACTCTCGGGGGGTGATAGCAATTTCGATATTGCGGGCGAAAGGGCTGGTTACCCTAGCGCCTATCCCTCGATCTCTTTGCTCCCGTTGGACACACTCTCTGAATAAGCGTGCCATCCTTTCATCAGAACTTGGAGCAGATAGGAATGAGTTTGGTTCTGTTCTGTGGGATTGATTCCGTCCAGACGACCTGTAGGGATGGTATCGTCTATCATTCCTCATATTTTCCATTGGCTGCCTTTGATCTTCTGGGAGCACGCTTGGGTCAGCTACAGTTGGCCCTTGCCTTGATCTCCCCCTGTTGGGTTCTGATCTGAGCACTTCCTCGGGTCCAACTTCGGGCTGAACTCTGCTCGGCCCCGTTCACTGGTGTTTCTGTGGTTAGGCAGCATGACAGGCTCAGCTGCAGTTGACCTTCGCCCGGTACCTTCCCCGTTGGGTTCGGTACCAAACGTTTCCTCAGGCCTAACTTCGGGCTGTGCTCGGTCTCGGCTCCTACCACGGCTACTTCTGCCGTTAGCTCCTTCGAAGAAGGAGGATCTTTGCTGTCTCTGAGATCCTCCAGACTGGGACTCGCCCCATGATTCAGTGTTGCGGTTGGATTCTTCAGCGTCCCTTAAGCGTGACATGAGATGGTCCACTAAGGCTTCCTGCTGGGACGTGAAGCGGTTAGTTACTTCAACCACAACTCTGTCCAGATCTGCTCTAGTAATTGCTGCAGGCTGTTCTGTGGCAGGAGTAGTTGGGTTATCCTGTTCTTCATTCGTTACTGTTGCTGGAGGAGGACGATTTGCTTGATTCGTGACAGCTGGATCTGGGAGACTGCTGGATGCGATGTTTTTTCCTTTGTTAACATCTTTTCTCTGTTTGGGAGGCATGTTTTCCAAGTGGCGAACGATGCTGTTAGGAAAACTTGTTAAGCGGATGAAGCTGAAGCTTCGAGCTTCTAGCTCTCAGTGAAAGCACCAAAAATGTTTGCACAAAAAATGGACAAACACCTCAAAGTTGTATGATTTAGTAGATCTTATGTTATTCTTAGTAATTTGAGCGACTTATGTAAATACGTAAAAAACAGGGGTTAAACTGTAAAAAGACACGCAGATTTATAGTGGTTCAGCCAGAATGTGCCTACGTCCACTTTATATGTTATTTCTCTTGTTCTGTTATGATTACAAGTACAAAGCTTTGGTACAAGTAAAAGAAAGTTGTTTGAAGAGTTCCTTCCGTGCTTGAGCTCTCAAACCTGTCCCCATTGCTGTACCCCTACCCCTCTATTTATAGAGTGAGGCCGGGGGTAGGGGTCCAGGATATGTATAGTTGCTGATGGGCCTGGGCTGATGTGATCTGGCCTGGCACATCTGGTTCGGTGTCCTCTGGTTCGGTCGTTCTTGGGGAGCTTTGGTAGAGGTTGGATCGGTGGGGCTTCATTCGGCATGGATGCTCGGTGGATCTGGTCCGGTGGTAGATAGGGAGTGGGTTGATTCGGTGGAGCTTCATTCGGTGGTGAGACTTGGTTCAGTGGGGGTGATGCCGAATGTGTTGGTTCGGCGAGGTGCTGGAAGAGGCAGTTGATTCGGCAGCATGGGGAAAGAAGGTGGTTCGGTAGCATGTCTTGGACCAGTGGCGAATGAGTGGGGCATGTGGTTCGGTACGTACTTGGTTTGGCAGGAGCTAGAAGGAGTTGGTTTGATATTGAGATGGAGAGATTCTGGTTCGAGCGTTTGGTTGATTAAGTGTTTGAAAACTTGGCCAACACATATAAAGCAATTCAAAATATTGAAAAGATGTGTGCAAACTTCATTTTAAGGGGAAAATGCATAAAGTTTCTTGGGACAGAATCTGCAAAACAAAAAAGCACAGGAGGCTTAGGTTTATGAAACATCAAAGATCGAATTGAAGCCTGTAAATTCAAGCAGTTAACCATAAAAATTCACTTCAGAATAAAGGTACGAAAGAAGGCTCATTGAAAAGTGCTAGGCTCCACAAGAATTAAAGACATGGGTTTCGCCGAAGTTAAAAGCAGTGTTTCTAAGGCATTGAGATAGCTTTTGCAGGAGTCGCAAGCACCATGTGCCCTTACAAATGATCAGCGAAACAAAAGCTTTCGAAAAGGTGGAAAAGAAAGCAAGGTTAGCTTTCCGCCTCATCTAGACCTATCGACGCAGATGGATCCACATGTACAAGAAAGGCTAGTATGGGATCGAAACACCTTTCGAAGATATTGGACGATAGACTCGCACACAAGAACCAATTCCTTCAAAATAGTGGGTTTCATCGTTGTCAATCTTCTACTTGAAGAAGTGATTCCAATACACACCTTTTCAAAGCAAGATCAACCCTTTCGAAATGGTTGGAACCCTTTGAAGGCATGATGAAAACTCCACAAGAAGGCCTAGCATCCTTTCGCTAAGATCCAATCGTCACTCACCATTCCTTTCGAAGCTATGTGAACGCTCAACTCATCTCTTACTTGTAACAGCATAGCAGCACAACGCAGAGAGTGCTCCTACCCAACTTTCAATAAAGTCGAATGAAATCCAGTAAAAAGCAAAGTAAAAGACGCACTCAAATTTTAACGGCAGCGGATGGTTTACAAGGTAATCCTTTCGATTGGGTGGAAAGGTCTGATATGAAAAGGTGAAGGCATAAGAAAGAAGGAGAAAGGTTAAAAGAAATACCTTTTGACCACATCAAAAGAAGGCACGCAGAAGGATGAAGGAAGGTCTTTCGACCACGTCGAAAGGTTGCGCCTAGAAGGTTGAAAGAAGGCCTTTCGACCATGTCGACAGGATGCGCACAGAAGGTTGAAGGAGGGCCTTTCGACTGAGGCGAAAGAATGGGCGCGAAAGAGGGTCAACTAGCATCTATAAATACGACCTTAGGGGTTCGTGTTTGGGGATAGAATTTTAGAATTCTAAATTCTCCCACTCATTTCATAGCAAATCAAATCTTTGCAACCCTAAATCAATTTGGGGAAAACTCTCATACTTGTAACTCAACTTGGATTAATGCAAAAAGGAGGAATCACATGGATTCAATACAGATTTTGATTATGAGAAAGATCATTTTGGCCATTAGCTTGACTAATGATCAACTACACATGATGTTTACTTCATTTCTTAACTCTTATTTGTCTTATGCGACGCAATGGACCAACTTAGACAATGTAAATTTTAACCATATTATCATTATGAATTATGATACCAAATGTTAAATTAAGATGACGATATGGTTTCGATATTAATAAGTTCATGTAGCTTATATTGTCCGAGATGTTATTTTATTTCATATTGAATATAGGACTTGTACATTAATCATCGAGTCCATTTTGAAATAATTATCACCCTTTCGACCCTATCGAAAGGGATATTTCAAAAGGGGCTCGACGTATGAATACAAAGTCATGCTAGCAGGATGGATATCTTCGAAATAAGTACTTATAACCCTTTCGAAGGAGTTCTTCCTAAAATAGCAAAAATGATGCTGTCGAAAGTAAATTCTTCTTACTTAGGTAAAACAACCCTTTCGATACAATCAAAAGGGATAAATGAGCAATATCTTTCTTCCCACATAAAAGGAGATGCAAATGATCCTCTCGTCTCACTCGAAAGGGTTCATGAAGGAGATGTTCTTTCCTTAATATTCATTCAAACGAGTTGATTGGATTCTTAACTACAATTAACATATTCATAAGGTTATCCTCCACAAGTAATCCATCCTAGTCATCTCGTTCGAAAGGGGTTTCTAAGAGATTGGTCACTTAAAAAAAACTTTTTCAAGAAATGTTAATATAATTTCTTGTTAACAACTTAGCTTAGAGATGTTGATAAGTTTTTTTGTTAACATTTTTGGTGCTAGAAGGAGGGCTTGAACCACCGCCCTCATGGATATCTTATTGATTAATTATGGATTATTCAACTTTTTATAGGAAAATGAAATCTAAAAGGCTTGGTCGAATGGATGAAGAAGCCTTTCACACTGCAACTTTAGAAGGAAACATAACGCCAACTTTCAACTTGTAGGGAGTTGTGCAAAGGTAACCGTCAACCCCAGCTCAATAAGACGACAAACAATCAAAATAAAGCACTTAGAGCAAGAATTGCTATAAATGCAATAGCTTCTCAAAGTAGCACTATCTCAAAAGTCCTCCAAACAGCAAAACCAACACTGGAGATGAAGTGATCTCTCCTAGAAGAAACTAAAAGACTAATACCCATAAGGGCAAGAGCAAAGTAGATCTGACATCATCAAAGAAAAAAGAGCGTTGTTCGACTAAAGTCGATCATCAAGGAAGGATATTGGACAAATCTCTCAAGCAATCTGGAAGCTTGAAATCAAAAGAGTATAGCCCAAACTGAAAAAGCTATCTTAACACTGAAGCTTATTTGAAAGACGTGGCGGAAAAGGCGGTCAAAGACATGCTAAATGCTAAGGGGAAGAGGAATTTGGACGAGAAAGCAAATGATAATGAACAAGTAGCATCGTTCATAGACGAAATCATGTCAATAGTTATCCCATCTTATGTTAAGATCCCTACCCTGAAGTATCATGGAACTACTGACCCAAATGATCACTTAATGGCTTTGATAGTCAGATGGATCTGTATAATGCTTCTGGAGCTGTTTGATGCAGACTGTTTCCGGTAACGCTTCAACGGGTAGCTGCTAAATGGTATAAACAATTTCGTGAAAAGATGATCTATTCGTGGAAACAGTTTTCTTATGAATTCTTTTCCCATCCGTACATGCAAATATCCAACCATCGATTACACTGTTCTAGCCAACATTAAGCAAAGGCAGGGAGAATCACTGGGTGATTACCTTAAGAGGTTCAACACAGAAGCGCTAAAAGCTAAAGATATGAATGATAGGGATAAGCTCATTACAGTACATTATGGGTTGATAGAGAATACACCATTTTGGAAGCAACTCTTTATCCATGGGTGTAAGGATCTGCAGGACATCCACTTTTAGGCTGATAAATTCATTCGAATGGATGAATTATATTATGCTAAAAAGACAGCTAACTCTAAAAAGGAAAGTGGAAGGTTTGGTTTAGATCGGTGACATAAGAGAACAAGGTTGGAGGAGCCTAATACTAATTCAGTCGCTTTAGATAAGCCATTGTCTTATATCTATGCTATGACTAAGGAGAAGGTTAACTTCCCGACTTCATTAAAGGCCAAAAATTACCCTGAACAAAGAAAAGGGGACGACTATTGCACTTATCACAAAGCAAAAGGCCACAAAACTGATGAATGTAGGGTGTTGGTTGGAATCATTCAGAAACTAATTCGTGAAGGGCATTTGAAGGAATTCATCCAAGACAAACAAAAGGCACCACAAACTGGTGATGGTCTGCAAAAGTTTCCTAACAATGCTGTCAACATCTTGGAAGAAGAAGACCGATTGAGCTTGAGTCCGCCATTGAATACGATTGATATAATCCATAGGGGGCCACACCCGACAGGGGTTGGCAAGAGGGCCAGAAACGTATATATTAAAGAAGCTAGAGAAGGAGTGTTCTCTATTCAAGAAGAGCCCCCGCTTAAAAGTCCACGACTCAACGTTTCGATGCCAATCTTGTTATTACTCCCTAAGAGCCGAAGAAAGGGGTCCATCACCCTCATAATGATCCCCTTATGATCACGTCTCAAATTGGAATTTCTATAGTGTCCAAAATTCTTGTGGATACAAGGACAGGGTTAATGTCATTTTCAAACATGCCTTTGATCAAATGGGCATCCCAAAGGGTAAACTAGAACCCAGCCTTGAACCTATCTTTTGGTTCAATAATAAGGATCGACTCCAGTAGGGCAAGTGAAGTTGCTTGTGCAGATGGGAGTACCGCCATGCCACCGGTTTTGAAACTCTCTTTGTAATCATCAACCGACCATTATACTAAAATGCTTTCTTTGGCCGACCCACACCTGATGAGGTGGACGCTTTTGTCTCACCAAAATATCTAATGGTAAAATTCTTAACTAAGAGTAGTTGGGGCACTATCTGCGGAGAAAAATTCAGCTCCCGTGAGATGTACTTTGCAACGCTTGATCAAAATAAATGGGATTATTCTGCTTACTTTGACTCTTCTACTGTTTTTCAGGCTTTGAATGATGGATCTGTACATCCAACATTCGAAGCAAAAATAAGATTTAATAAAACTAATAAATGTATGTTTGAAAGGTACATTTCACCTGGAAACTAGAGAAAGAGGACTAATGCTAATTCCGTAGAGGAAGGAGAAATCATCATAGAATTTGATTGTTGTGGGGAAGTGGAAAGGATAAAACCTATAGAAGATCTTGAGGAGACATGTATAGACCCAAATGATACAACCAAAATAGTCAAAGTAGGAAAGGAGTTGGAAAGTAGCTTGAAGAAAGACTTGATTAATTTCCTTAAATCTAATAAAGATGTGTCTGCATGGTCCCATTCAGATATGGTTGGTTTTGCACCAACAATCAACTTTTCGACTAAGTCAAAAGGTCTTTCAATAAAGACAAAGGAAAAGAAGCACAGCCCAAACCTTTCGAAGGAGTCGAAGGGATGCATTCATCAGAGTTTAACAGTCCCAAACCTTTCGAAGGAGTCAAAAGGTTCGATCTCTCTCTATATCCAGCGAGTTCTTACCTTTTGAAGAAGATGAAGAAGTCAAAGAAAGTGTGAGCAACTCCATAATGACCTTTTCGAAAGCATAGCAAGCCTTTCAAACCGATTGAAACAAATCCAGGATACCTTTCGAAAATGTCGAAAGGTTTATGAAGAAAGCAGCACTCACAAGTTAGCAAAGAATGGAAGACAACCTTTCGACAACATTGAAGGGAAGCACATCTCTCGACAACAATCAACTGAGCAACCTTCCGACAACGTTGAAGTGTTCACAACAATCAAGTGAAAGAGCAACCTTCCGACAAGGTCGAAGGGTTCACAATAGCATATAGAAGGCAAACCCTTCGACAAAGTCGAAAGGTTCATGAAGGCATAAAGAAGAGAAGAACCTTTGACAATGACGAAAGGTTCATAATGGCATATGAAGGGTGAACCTCTCGACAAAATTGAAAGGTTTACAGCTGCATATAATAGGGTGACCTTTCGACTCAGTCAAAAGCATGGAGTCGAAAGAGGGGCCTCCTGCATCTATAAATAAGACCCAAGGGGTCCAGTTTTGGGGATCTGAACATTCACATTCTAGTCTTATATCTTTTAATCAATATATTGTAACCCTAATTGGGGTGCTAATTTGGGGATTTAATAAAATGAATCTTTCCTTGGATAAAGAGGGAAGTTCTAAGCTTGGTTAATTACTTTACTGTTTTCTTAAACTTTTGTTGGATTAACGCTAAATTTCAGGTTCAATCTCATCAAAAGGTTCTTGCCGACAAGGTCGATAACTCTTCTAATAAAAATAACTACTGCAACCTTTTGAAGCTATTAACCCTCCAGTCTGAACCTTTCGATAAAGTTAACAATACAACCGGTTCAAACATCCACTGTAACCTTCCGAAGTGATTAACTCTAAGGCTTAAACCTTTCGACAAGGTCGCCAGTACTGATGTTATAATAGTACCAGAAACCTTTCGAAGCTATAATCCAATCGGTCTAACCTTTCGACAAGTTCGAAATCTATTCTTCAAGTATAAATACCTAGACTTGTAAGGCTTATCCAAAAGAGACCATTCCCATACCTTTCGACAAGGTTGAAACTTACTCCAAATAAGTGATCAAACCTATCGACAAGGTCGAAAGCAACAACATATCCACTAAGGAATTTGATTTCTTGCTTAGATTCAAGGAAAGCAACCACCGTAGCCTTTGATAAGGATAAATCCTATCTGTAGTGGTCTGGATTCATTGAATCCTAACCTAGTTGAAAGGTAAACCTTCATAAGAAACCACAGAAGAGTTTAACTAAGAAGAAAGGTTATCTAATTCAAAGACTGAACCTTTCGACGACGTCGAAAGGTCTAACTCAAGAATCAACAACAAGAGAAACTAAATTTAAAGGAAACTCTTAAGGATATCACATACTTCATTCAAACAAGTCTATCCACTCTTCCTGGAATAACTTTAGGGTATTGACAAGAAATCTTGTTAACATTTTTGGCGCTAGAAGGAGGGCCTGAACCTCCGACTTGGTTAACCCCTTTACACTACTATTCCCCAATCCCCTTGGATCAATCCTACATCAAGTTTATCCATTTTGGTTTGATCATGGCCAGATGATTTAAAAGATCTGAACAAGGGTCTTATGAACCACACTTGACAAGATTCTCCCAAGTAGACATCAAAAGCTCCAATCAAGATGAAGAGCAAAGACTAAGGCTCGAAGCCTTAAGGATTATAAACAAAAAGAAAGCAGAATCTTATGACCATGAGAAATGGAGTCTAAATCCTTTTCATGTAGGTCCTGCCCCAATCTTTGCACTTGGAAATAGAACAAATGGAAGTGACAATATCTTTAGTCGAATGGGAAGAACAATTCAACATTATTCCTAGGGCACAATCTTTGAGAAACAGATAATGAATGATTACAACGCCTTTTCACACAAATGGCAACCAACTGCAACAAGAGAACTTCTAACCCAAGAGATTCAAAGGGTAGCAAAAAGAAAAATAATTGAAGAGCATGAAATGAAAAGGCTGAAAAATAAAAGGCAAAAGAGTCATCCTCAAGAGTCAAGTTTAAAGTCTAGACTTCCAAAAGAATGCAACTTAACCACATTAATGGAAAACATCTACTTGCTTACAAAGGTTGAACTTAATTATTGGCCATCACAAAAGAAAAAGTTAAAACATGAAAGAAACTTGGGGGGACCCTTTTGTCATAATCATATGATGAATGGTCATGAAACCAACCATTGCAAAGCCCTCGAGGGGATGATCATCAATTTCTTTAGACAAGGAAAGATCAGTGAATTTGTAAAAAGAACTTGAGAAAAGATTGATAAAGATCAACTTTCTATTAAGAGAAAGTCTACATGGTTGGGAGTGAAATTCTCCTCAAATTTGGTGTTAACAAGATTTCTTGTCAACACCCTAAAAACATGTTTAGAAGGATGGATCCCTTCTTCGGAGAATAAAGGGCGTGATTCCTTTTAAGATTGTCTTTAAATTTAACCTATTTAGTTGATATGTCCTGTATTAGACCTTCCGTTGAGGTCGAAAGGTTTAGAAATTGTGTTAAGTGACCTTCCAGCTCTATTGAGCTTGCTTGAGGTCTCCAGAAAGGCCATCTTTTGATTCGATTGGGTTATCTTTGGTGAATAGGTAATGACTTACATCTTTGATGAAAGGTTTGATCACTTATATTGAGTGGATTCCAACCTTATCTAAAGGTTTAACTTGTAGGGTTTAAGACTTCGAAAAGTTGTAGTTATTGCTTGCACAGGAGTGTTTTCGACCTTGTTGACAAAAACCTTCCGATAGGGTTGGACCTAAATATATGAGTTAAACTAACAAAGATTTAAGAAAACAGTAAGGTAATTCGCAAAGCCAAGTACTTCCCTTTATATCTAAGAAAAAGCTTCATTTTATTAAATTTCCCCAAATCATTCTCAATTAGGGTTACAATACTTTGACTTAGAAGTTACAAGATCAGAATGATAGAAATTGGATCCCTAAAACATGACCCCTCGGGTCCTATTTATAGACGCACGCGACCTCCCTTTCGACTCTATGCTCTCGTCTGGGTTGGAAGGTTCAACTTTTATATGCAACTACAAACCTTTCATCTTTGTCGAAAGGTTTGCCCCTTGTATGCTATAATGAACCTTTCGACGCTGTCGAAAGGATTTCCTTTTCGATGTCTTCATGAACCTTTCGACCTTAAAGAAAGGTTGCTTTACTGATGTCTTCATGAACTTTTCAATCTTGACTAAAGGCTTGCCTTGTTCCTACTCTTGTGTTCCCTTCGACCTTGGCGGAAGGTAACTCTCCTCCTAATTGCTGTGAACCTTTTGACTTTATCGAAAGGTTTCTCTTCATGTGTTTGTTATGAATCCTTCGATCTTGCCGGAAGGCTGCTTCTCACTTGATTGTTGTCGAGAGCCGTGCTTCCCTTTAATTTTTTCGGGATGTTGTCTACCATTCTTTGCAGACTTTTGAGTATTGCTTTCTTCATAAAAACCTTTCGACCTTGTCGAAAGGTATTCTCGATGTACTCCAATCGGTTTGAAAGGCTTGCTGTGCTTTCGAAAAGGTCATTATGGAGTGGCTTACACCTGCTTTGCTCTCTTCATTCTTTTCGAAAGGTAAGAAACTCTTGTTCACTAAGAGATGGAACCTTTCGACTCCTTCGAAAGGTTTTAATGGTAATGAATTCTGGTGATTGCATCCTTTCGACTCCTTCGAAAGATTCCATTTGAGCTTCTTCTCCTTTGCTTTTGTTGAAAGACCTCTCATCCTAGTCGAAAGGTGGATTCTTGGAGCATCATCCTGCATATGGACTTAGAAAGATAGCCTTGGACTTCGCCGGAAGCTCCTTGTCGGAAAGTATGATTATCCAGAACATCTTGGTGCTTTCTGATCTTTTCTCATGCTTTCGTGACCCTTCTTTCATACCTTCGTTCTTTTGAATATTTTACGGTTAACATTTAGCGCCCCCCCGCCTCCGTATGAAAGAAGCTTTTGTTCTTTATGAAAAACCCCAATGGATTCCCTTCTTTACTTTCTGTAAAAAAGATAATAACTCTTATTAAAGTTATAACTTTGATATGAGACCTTAATGAGCAATCTTAAATTTATGAAGCTAATATTTAAGATGCCATCAAGGCAATATTTTTCAGATAAGTTGCTCTGTACTGACCATATTTAAACTTCTTTAAGATTATGGAATAATATCACCTGATTTGCAGATATCGATTCAAATAAATGAACCTTTGGAGTTAAACTTACTACATACTCTTGATATTTCTTTCTCGATTTAGACCCTTTCAACTTGTGGAAATCAATTTCATGCTATTAGGAATCTTTCCTTGTTCCTCTAAGTTTCCTTTATTTTCAACCTTAAACCATCGATTAGTAATTCTCATTTAGCGAAAAAGTAGAAAGTAGTTTAGTAATGTTTCCATTTGGTGTCATGAAGATCTCGTATTGAAATCAAATTTTAAATTCAATGGAAAATTCACAAATCATCATAAAATTCAATAGCAGGATATAGAATTTATAAAGTTAGGAATCCGGTGAAGGTCCCATAAGGAAATCGGAGATGTGAAATTCATAAATTGTCATCAAAATCCACAAAGAAATTTTAAAGTCCATGAAATTTGGCCAATTGACAAAAGATCATTCAAAATTCAATGAGGAAATCCAGCATAGAAAATCCATAAATCATCAGGGAAACCATCAAGGAAATTTCAGAATTCATTCGATCAAAAATCCAAATAGTGATCATCCAAAACCTAAATAAGGACAATAGAAATATGAAACTTATGAATCATAGTAAAAATGATTAAGGAAATACAATATTTTTAAAATTAGGTACCTAAAAATCCAATAAAACGGTAGAGAATAAGAAAATCACAAATTCTCATCAAAATCCAAAGGAAAAACGTGAGTCTCAACAAATTAGAGAACATGCAGGAAACCATCTAAATTCTGCCATGGAAATATATAGAACCAAATACGTGAATTATTATGAAAACCAGCAAGGAAATTCAAAATTCACTATATCAAAAATCCAATAAGAAATTATCCAAAATCCATTGAGAATGCAAAATTCACAAATCACCATAAAGATCCACAAGGAAATCTTGGAATTCATTAAATCAGAAATCTTATGAAGGATTATGAAACACCCAATAAGGAAATCAGAATTCATAAATCATAATGAAAATCATCACATAATTTCAGAATTCATCAATTCAAAACCCCAATAAAAATCATCCAAAAATTCCAACAAGAAAAGTAGACATACGAAATTCATCAATCATCCTAAAAATTTGTAAGGAAGCTTAAATTCCATTAAATTAGGGAATTAAAAATCCAAGAATTAAAAATGTGATCTGAAATCTTTCCATTCTT
Organism: Allium fistulosum; assembly: GCA_030737815.1. NCBI lineage: Eukaryota > Viridiplantae > Streptophyta > Magnoliopsida > Asparagales > Amaryllidaceae > Allium > Allium fistulosum. The sequence goes on along the minus strand of CM060902.1, from coordinate 188,492,774 downwards.
ATTCAAAATTAGAAGGTCAATGGAAAATTCATAAATTATCTTGGAAAATCAATAAGGAGAACCAAGAAATCATGAACTCATGAAACAAGCGATCAATAGGAAATCATCATGAAAATTCAATAGGAAATTGTAACACGTAAAATTCATGAATCATTAGAGAAATTAGTAGGGAAATTCATTAAACCAATAATTTAACAAGAAATCACCATAGTGATTTAATAAAGAAATCACGAATGCAAAATTAGCAAATCATCACAAAAATCAATGGGAAATCCATAAATTATCATAAAAACTCTAAAAATGAGTTAAGAATTCAGGAACTCAATAAACAAACGAATGATGACAAATCATCATGAAAATTCATGTATGTAAAATTCATAAACCATTTCGAAAGTTAATGAAGGAATTGGAAAACCTTGAAACTAGGAATTCAATATGAAACCTTTATAGAAATTCTCCAATGAGATTAATAAATTTTCATGAAGTCAATAAATCGTCATAAATAAAATCTTCACGAAGAGGAATTGAAAGTCCATAAATTAGGAACCTAACCAAAACCTTGTCAGGATTCAAACTGACAAATAGATTACTAGAAGTTCATTCAATATCAAATTAGAAATCTATCTAGCCAAACAACACTCTCCTGGACCTATGGGTAGCAAAGTTTTGATATATTGGAGTTGAGTTGCATCTGCAAGACCTTGTGATTAATTGGAATATTGGCTCCTTATATACATATAGAGCCTCTTTTTTTCTAGGGGATTACTCTTTTCTATGGATTCTGTAGTGGTTTACTCATCTTATTCCTTGTGTGTAATTTCTTTTACCATTTGAAATATTTTGCTGTCTATTCCGATCATTTGGCTTTCGTATATATTTTGGTCTTTGATTCCATGCTGGGGATTTCTTTTATCCTTTTTCTTGTCCCTTTCATCTATGAGGATATAGATTTCTTAGTCCTTTGATATGGTAACTATTTCTCAAGCAATAGATGTTCTAGGATTCGCTGATTCATATCTTATTTCCTTTGGATATTATTCTATATTCTTTGTCTATTTTCAATTGTAGTGTTGGACATCTTTGTCCTGTTGTCTCTTATGCATCCTTCTTTAGGATTTCAACTTTGTCCCAGTTGATAGATAGATTTCTTTATGTAACCCTTTATTCTCTTGGGTTTTAGCTTTTTCCTTGAGTTATAGACATCTTTGTCATTGTTCCTTTATTTGAAGCTCTCGCCGGCCTTGGACGTCTCAGTCCACTCTTTGATGAGCATCTCTTTGGGCTTGGACACCTTAGTCCACTGTTTGATGAGCCTCTCTTTGGGCTTCCCTTGTCTCAAAGGGATATATACTTGGTTGACCTTCCTCTAGAAGACCATTGATGGGTACTACCCTGACCCATCCCCTAAGAGGTGGTTTTGACATTAGGGGTTCTATCTCTTCCTCTAGGAGATGCTACAGAATAGCGTCGTAGGCTTATGTACCTTCCTTTAAGAGTTCCATGGAATAACGTCGTGGGCTTATGTCCCTCCCTCTAGGAGGTGCTACGGAATATCATTGTAGGCTTGAATATTTGTATACGAAAATAATTTTTGGCCTATTAAAATGGAGTCTCCTTTAAGAGAAAGAACTTTATAATTACCCCCCTTTAGTATATTGAGGGCTTATCTTTTGAAACATAGTTCGGACTCATGAATCCCTTTTTAATAAAAGAATTTTCCCTTAATATGGTCTTTTGCAATAACCTTCTTGCTGTTCTCACAATAGAGACACAAATCTCAAATAGGAGACTAGGAGGTCATGATTCATGAACCAACAGCCTTTTAGTTGAGAATAGGGTTCTCTAGTTTGAGTTTCAATAAACTTTTGTGCTTTCAACATCTTTCTTGAAAAAGTATGAATGGGCTTATCTCTGTCCAGGATTTTAGTAAACTTTGAAACATTGAAAGTGCTCAGTTTGAAGTCTTTTGGTGCGCATTTACTAATGTTATATAATATCTCAAATTAGTTGCATAAATCTGCTTTTGGGATAAATAAGTATTTTTTCCCCCGGGCCATGGGGTGATTGAAAATAGTTTTCTTAAAAGGATATAATTTGAAAATTTCCTTTTGAAATCATTTGCTAAAAATAGATTTAATTAATATGGATTTTATCTTAAATTGGAATTGAGTTTAGCAGTGATTCACCATTTCTTATAGGAAAACCTTGGTGTTGTGTTGACTTAATTGTTGATAATTATCTCACGTCAGGCGTCTGAGTTGTCCTCTTTAAGTATTCTGGAGTTTGTCGTGCTCTCAGGGTTCGTTGAGTACTTTGGCTTGATTTTGTTTTTTTACCTGTAATAGCACTCAAATTTTAATCAGTACGTGATCAATACAAATTCAAGTAAAAATGGAAAAAGAAATTGATTTAAAAAGATATGAAAAGACAAAGAGGAATTTCATAGTTGAGTTAATGCCATGAGTCCTCATCACACGCTAGAGATTTGCATTTATAATTTGTTGAGTTGCTTTTTTCTCAACTCAAACAAGATGTCCTTCAGGTTCTATTAATGAATTCTTGCAAGAATCCTGACCTGATCATGCCTTGTATTTTCTCTGATAGAACACGTCATTCATCAGTTTCATCTCCATTTGCCTTATGGTATTCCTAATAACTTCCCCCTTTATTTGGCTCTGGGGCACTCCGAACGTTTTGAGGTGCATTAAAGTTCTCATTTCTTTTTATCTTAGCATATATGTAGGAGAGGGGTTTGCTCAGGACTGCACACAATTCATTTTATAACTCTTTCTTCAACTTCTCTTCGGGTTTTCACTTTCCCTTGGCCTCTTGTCAAGGCGCCTAAAATCAAATTTCTCTTCCTTGGATTCTCGATGGAATTCTTTCTTAGCATAGTGCATCTCGTACAATTGAATAAACTTCTCAGCCCGAAGAAAAATATATTGTAAACTTTGCACCCATTGATATAAAGGTCTTTCCAGAATAGGGTTTGTTCAACTAACCCTGATCGAACTACCACAAGCTTTTCTCTATCAGTTTTACGTTTTGCCCTTAATGCTTCTGCGCTAAATCTGTTCAAATATTCACTAAGTAGCCCCCCTGGCTTTTGTATGATGATTGCTAGCAAGCTAAAGTCCATAGTTGTATCTCTGAATATAGAAAATTGAGCCACAAAGTCGCAAGTAAATTGTTCCTAAGAATAGATAGTTCCCATTCGGTAACTCCTATACCATTTGATTACTGCTCCTTGAAAAGTAATGGGAAAAGTTTACAGCGAACTGCCTCCGAAGCGTTGTATAATTTCATCCAATTTTCAAAGACGATAAGGTGATCATCTGGATCAGTTGTCCCATCATATTTTAGTGAAGGAATTTGAATGTGTGTGGGAAGATTTGTTGCCATTATTACTTCGGAAAAGGGGGCCTTTTGCAGGTTAACATTTTCTTCAGGATCAAAAATTTCTTTATCTTCAAGTGCATTAACCACTATGTGGTGTAGGCTGTCATTTTGGTTGTTGTCATTTATACGACTACTCCTGTCGTCTTCTTGGATAAAGATATTCGACTATTCAAGTGATTTACTTACCCGACTATCTTAATTTAACCTTTGATTTTCTATCTCATTTGGAGGTTGCACTTCATCGTCTCTCTCCACAATCTTTATTGATTCCCAGGTTGGAGCTCTCTCTTAACACTCCTTTACTTCTATCCTTTGTGGCCATTGATTCTGAACTTTAATCACATTGCTTTCCAATTCCGTTAGGATTGAAGGTTGTCGTACTTCTATATTGCCGAAGTTAGGATTTGAGTCCATGTCACCTTTAAAGGTTGACTGCGATGTAGCCTCTTCGTTTGGATTGTTGTTACCAATCCTAACTTTCACCGTACTTTATGCAATTGATGGAGATGAAAGTTATAAGAGATCGGAGGTTCGAGCCCTCCTTCTAGTGCCAAAATGTAAATAAGATTTCTTGCAACACCCTAAAAACACGTTTAGAAGGATGAATCCCTTCTTTGGAGAACAAAGGGCGTGATTCCTTTTAAGATTGTCTTTCAATTTAACCTATTTAGTTGATATGTCCTATATCAGACCTTCCATTGGCATCGAAAGGTTTAGAACTTGGGTTAGGTGACCTTCCGGCTCTGTTGAGCTTGCTTGAGGTCTCTAGAAAGGCCTTCTTTTGATTAAATTAGGTTATCTTTGGTGAATAGGTATCGACTTTCGTCCTTGACGAAAGGTTTGATCACGTATATTGAGTGGATTCCAACCTTATCGAAAGGTTTAACTTGTAGGGTTTAAGACTTCGAAAGGTTGTAAGTATTGCTTGCACAGGAGTGTTGTCGACCTTGTCGACAAAAACCTTCCAATAGGGTTGGACCTGAAAATATGAGTTAAACTAACAAAGATTTAAGAAAATAGTAAGGTAATTAGCAAAGCCAAGTACTTCCCTTTATATCTAAGAAAAAGCTTCATTTTATTAAATTTCCCCAAATCATTCTCATTTAGGGTTACAATACTTTGATTAAGAAGTTACAAGATCATAATGATAGAAATCGGATCCCCAAAACATGACCCCTCGGGTCCTACTTATAGACGTCGGCGGCCTCCCTTTCGACTCCATGCTCTCGTCTGGGTCGGAAGGTTCCCCTTTTATATGCAACTACAAACCTTTCATCATTTGTCGAAAGGTTTGCCCCTTGTATGCCATAATGAACCTTTCGACGCTGTCGGAAGGTTTGCCTTTCCGATGTCTTCAGGAACCTTTCGACCTTGACTAAAGGTTGCTTTTCTGATGTCTTCACACTACAAGAAAACCTACATTTAGTTGCACTTATTGGCAGCGTTTGTAGTGTAAATGCAACGAATATTATTTTAACCATTTCTTCTTACTTGTTTTTTTATTCTTACGAGCCAAAATTTTCCAGTATACCCGCCAATCCTAAAAATTCATTTCGTTTTTTCCACCTCCTTTCCTTTATTACATTTTCCCACATTCAACAAAATCAACAAAATTCGTCTCCCTTCTCCATCTCGCATCACTTATCTCCATCTCGCATCACTTATCTCCATTAATATAGTCCCCTTCACATCGTCAATTCACTCTTCCTTCATTCTTTTTCCGTTTGCTTCTTGAGATTTGTTCATAAGCCCTAAATTAATAAATCAAGGTAATTCCCATCTGCTAAATACAATTGTATGGCTTTTATCATGGAGATTTTTTTATTATTATTAGCATTTTTGTTCGAGGTTAGTACGACTATACTGGTGATGATTGTATTTTAGTTTTACTGTGCCTATTAACACCTAAATCTCGAATATCTGATCCAATCTTAAATTCCATTTGTTATATCATCAAATTAGTAATATCTCAGGACGAGTTCTTAATTTTCTCATTGATTAACGAGGAAATGGATGAGAGATAGCATGGTGAAAGCAGAAAAATAGCTACCGTTTTGGGCTGTTTTGTTTTGCCTATTCTGCTTTTATCGGGCAATTTTGTTCAATTTAAAGATAGTAGTATAATCTATGTTTTTATTGGAATCATCTATGAGCACTTTGAGTTATATTGCTAAAATTAAAACTTTATGTTTTATTTCTATTTATTTACTTATCGAATATACCGCAAATGAAATTTTTTTCCCACTGAAGTATGACTATTAATATTAGTTACTCTGTCACTATAGCTTAATCGAGTTAGATTGTATCTTCAACTGCACTCACAGTGCAAATAGGGCATTAATTGAGTTAGTGGGTGCTACTAGAGAATGGATGTCCTAACTTAAATAGCAATTTAATTTCACCTTGAATTTCTTTAAGAGTATACATATATAGCAAAATGACAATAGTGGATCTATAAAAGGCCCTTCGGAATTGGGTTAGATTGATAATTTTGAATGGTTTAAACTAAGTTGGGTGATGTTCAAAGATTTTTCAGCTTGAACTTCCATTGGACTTTTCTTAGGTTTCCAAACTAGTCAAATTGCATGACCATTCATGTTAATAATCCTTGTACATTCAGTTAGTTGTCGGTCTTTTCCTTAACATCACATTAAACATTTTACTTACAGTGAACACTTACTAAGAAAAGTAGAATGATTATAACTAAAATGCCTTCCAAAGCTTCATAAGCATCTTCAGTTGTTATCACTTCCATTAGATCACCTATTTCTTAATATCCTCCATTTTCCACATTGTGCTCATAAGCATTGGGCATTTCCTATGTATTACTATTTTGCAAATTAGCATTACTTCTACCAAAATCAAAGATGAATTTGTCACGCCTATTTTTGTTTATAAATTTAATTTCTTTGGGAACAAATGTTCTAGCCAAATGATATGCATGTCAGTTATCTTTCTTAGTTCCAAGTTGATGATCCTGTATCTGTATTCTGTTTTCTTCCTAGTGTACGAGGTATGCAGTTAGATTTTCTTATGGCTGATAGTATTGGATAGATTTTTACCAGATTTTTTGTTTTCATATATTGAGGTAATAGGTGAGACTGGGTTATGATATCAAGTTTACTCACAAAAAATGGTTAAATGAGTTGCATATTCTTTTATTTTAAAAACTTAGTCATGTTTACTTTGTTTTGGATTATCAACCAAGTATGCATCTCAACTTTTGATGGCATTATAATTTTCTACGTTTAGTTAAAATAGGATTATTTGTTGGTAGAATGAGGAATTATAATCCCATAAATACAATGAAACTTAAACATGGATTGTCTGTCTTCGTTATAGACTTAAATTTGTGGTCATCTTTATCTTCAAGTGCAATAGGTTACATTAGTGATATTAACTTTTGTACTGAATCAGTAATCCAACTTTTAAAAATCCATAAAGTTCAAGCCTGCATTAAAATTACTCATGGTAGACTCATATTTTTTCTGATTGATGCATCTTGATTACCAAAACAGTTGTATGATTCTGGAAATCAGAAGCTAAAGGGAAATTTTGATGTGAAGTATTAAAATTCACCTACATTGATAGTTAGTTCTTCAAGTGGCTTATATGGAAGTAACATCCGTCAATGTTAAGCATTTGATGGTAAATGTTTCTTCATTGTTACCATCTTCTCATTTTCAATGTTTGATATACAGTACTTGAATAAGAGTTGTGAAATCAAGTACATGCCTAGCATACAAAACCTGGATTTCATAGTTGATTTTAGCAGTAGTTACGAGGTTAAATCAGTTCCATAGTTCCTTGTGTGTTTCCCTTGTTTGGAAACCTTAATAGTTGAGGTATAGCTTCATGTTGTTCATCATTTTACGTTATTAGCAAAAATTTCATATCTCTGCACTCTTAATAACTGATTCATTTTCCATTCATTAGATGATAGGTGCTCAACAAATTTGGAAGAATATGTTGTGGAAACATATAGACTATTCTTAATGGTTAAGAGCGCCTCCAAGATGCTGAAAGTAGAATTTCTCATGGAGTAGGTATGATTTGTACATGCTTTGGAACTTTGATTATCTTTTCTCCTTGTAGGTAGGCGTTGACAGATTCATTTTTTTAGTTGATAATTAGCAGGTTGATTGGTAATTGAAAATTAAAAATTAGTCTATTTATGTTGAATCCCCGTTATCGCACATGATGATCATTTTTAACTGCTTTTATTGCTGGTATAACTTAAGTTTTCCATATCGAATTCCTATGGCTTATAAAAAATTTCCCCATGTTTTGCACTTGAACTTTAAGCTGTCCAGGGCAACCCAAACAGTCAAGCTGGTCCTGGTTTGAAAGCATAGATAAAGGTAATTTGTAAGGATAGAGAGGAGTGGTGTGAGTAAGATTGAGATGGATAAACTGACTTTGTTTGATGACTGAAGAGACATGATAAATGTGAGGGTTCCACATGACACTTATTCTTCCATATGGAACTTCATGAAGATTGTGTTCATAATTCCAAATGTTGATATAATTATAAACTTTTTTGTGTGAGAGAGAGAGATTGAGTTTTGTTTCTAGGATGCCAATCATTTGTGTGTGATGAAAATTGATGAGATTTTTGATTTCATTTTGTTTGATGGTTAAATGAGTTCATCTAATATTCCATGCAGCAATGGGATCAAGCTTTTTTTTTGTTGATTGTTTTTAGCTGAAGCATTCAGCTTTCTGGATCTAGTAGACATAACTTTTGATTCATCATTGAGTTGATCTTCATTATTTTTGAAAAGTTAATTTATCCCATAGTCTTTGCCATTGTCATAGTCTAAGTTTGAGTGATTTTGATTTTTGTTCTTGATTCTCTCATTTTCTTTTCCTTTCTGGTAGATTCCATTATTTGTTGATCATCATCATCCTGAGAGATAACAGTGATATCAGCCACTATTTGTTCAGAAAATACTGTATTTTGAGTGTAATTGCCATGAACTGTGTCTGGAGATGAGTCATTTGTATCAGTAGAGATGTTAACAGTTATATCATTGGAAGAAATTTTTTGTGGATTTGAAGTTGAGTCAAAAGAGAGATTATTTGAGGTAAGCATTTTTGATATGTGTGGAGGAAGCTTAATATGATTATAGGGAGATGTATTCTGAGGATGTTTCTGAGTTTCATTCATTGAGATTAGTAGTTTGATGCATTGAAGTGGAAGGCAATTGAGGAATTATGGGAGGTGAATCTGGAGAAAAATCTGGAAGAGGAATGATAAGATTTGGTTAAGGAGATGATATGATGGTCGGATTTATATCCGAACCGTTGATGATTGGTTGACAGTCAGAAATGAGAAGGGGATAAAATATGTTTGAGGAAGAAATGAATTTAGTTAAGATGGTGTTTTGATGGGATGTGCATTGAGAATTAGGTAGGATATTCTGTATGTGTGCATGGTCAAGGACATGCACATGAAATGTGTGCATACTTTTTTCTTGTATTTGAACTTTGTTACATCGTATGAGAGGAGGGTTCAGGTTGGAAATGCATTCTGCATGTTGAGACTTGCTGGACTATGATACATCAAAAACTTCCATGTCCTTTTGTATATCATTGAGCATTTCTGATGGACGCTTTCCAAGAACATATTGAGTTGTGTGAGTCAGATTCAAATCAGTGACTATCACATTCTCCATGTTCTTATCAAGATTATCAGACATTGCATTATTCATATCATTGGACACAGCAGGTGACTTTTTTCCCCATCTCTTCTTTGTATTCCTTTTGGAAAATGGTAGCTTCTCATTTGCAACTTGAATTTGCTCTGGTACTTCTTTCTGTAAATTTGGAACTGGTTCATCTTTTCTAGTGCAATAAGCATTAGTCTAGTGACCAAAGCATTTGCATTGAGTACTTAACATGGGCTCCCAGTCATATCCAATTTCAACTCTTGAATTATTGTCACCGCATAAAATAAATTCAGGCAATTTTTTATCAGGACTAATCTCTACTAAACATTTTGCATATTCAAATCTGCTAAGTTTTTCAATTGCTTCATTGAAACACATCAATCTACCCACATGGGCAAACAAGCTAATTAATTCCAGTTAATGTCCATGTGATCAACGGAATATTGTATATGTGAATCGATATAGGAACACTTCTGACAACAAAGTGTATATTGTTGAAATTAGGTTGCCATGACGATATTATAAACATTTTGCCCCTTATAAATAAGAGATGAGATTTCAAGATCTTTAGCCTATCTTCATGGCAAGAAAACTCAAAATAGAAGTTGTTACCATCAGGTTTCACTTTGTAATTACCTTTGAGCTTCCATGATTTTTGTAAATGATTTAATACAGCAGAGTGTGACAAGTTTCCATAAGGAAGAATCCAACTAGCTGTTCATTCCAATATTCAATCCCTACTGAAATCACATTTTCAGGAACAACTAATGCTTTTCCCGTGTAATTCAAATTGAAGGCAATAGGTTTGAATACACCGGCATTCTTAGCTTTGGAGCTAAAGAGGGATGACCAAGTTTTGGAGGAAGAAGATATATTAGAAGAGAGAGAGACATGAGGAGGAAGCAGGGGTGTAGGAGAGCAAAGAGGAGTGATGGGAAGAGATTCGAGGGAAGAGAAGGGATGTGACAGGGGTCAGAGGTCAATAATGATGTGATGACAAGGGTCAGGGGTCAGAGGCATGGATTTGCCCAGAGGTAAATTCCTATCTTTGTCCCGACTCAAGGGTGTGATATACAAAACTGAATATGATGGATATAAATAATGGAAAATCGTTTATCACTAAACTATATTAAGAGGTATTGCTTGATATTGTATTGTTGGTTGATTGAGCGACTTTATTACTAATGCTTATAGCCTGACTTTTATTTGTTTATTTAATAAGGAGAATTGGATGATGCAGCCATGGATGATGCGTACAACCCGTCCATTCAAACCCTACATAAGAAGGAGCCTTGTGCACTACGTAGATGATGTTGTACGTCTTAGTCTATAAATCGCTGAGTTTTTTTATATTTTATTCTGTTAAATTACTGAAACTGTTTTTATTCATTCTCAACAAGCAAGGGTGTCTTTGGAATCTGGATGTGAATGAGTTGCTGTCATTAACACTATCATGAGTGTAATGGGTGTCAATCTTACCGCATTACGTCCTGAACCTTGTGTTGAAAGGTTGGTGCTTATCATTTTTTTTGAAACTTCAAATTTAATTTTGTTTTATGTTTTTCTATTACTAACTATTTCTACTTGAATTTGAATAATATAAAGTTTGTTTGGGTATGTACATATGATAAATCAAATTAATACTTGAACCTTGTGTACAAATTCAAATCAAGCTATTCTGGAAACCAAAACTGGAATAGTGAAGCAAAGGTGCATGGATGATAAATCATATGATATTGTTTCACCAATATTATGTTATCACGCCACTCTCCTAAACCTAAAAAATAAATAAGTATGAAATGTACATGATATGTCACTATTATTAGTTATAGTAGAAAAAAATTAACTAAGTTTGATAAGCATTAACAAAATTTATAAGAAATTAGCTATGTTTATGATAATAATAATAATAAACAATAGCTTGAATAAATTAACTACGTTTATAAAAAATTAGCTATGTTTATGATAATAATAATAATAAATAATATCTTGAATAAATTAACTAAGCTTTATAAAAATTAACAAGTTTATAATAATAATTGTAATAATAATAATAATAAACTAAGTTTGATAAAAAATAAACTTAGTTCATAAAAAAAACAACAACAAAAATAATAAACTATCATTTGATAAAAATTAACTAAGTTTATAATAATAATAATAATAATTCAAATCATTTTTTTCTCAACTAAAAATGGGGACATTCTCTGGCGATTAAAATGGCAATTTTTTCTCACCTCCCCTCTTCCCCATCATCTTCGTTCCTTTTTATCGTCTCTTCATTTTCCACCGCGTCGTCTTGATGGCCAAAAATTGCAAAGATAAACTACGCCTTGCTGCCTCTGTAGGTCCTCTAACCCAGTTTTGATTTGATTATCTGTGTAAATTGGAAATTGTGTATTCGTTGGGGAACTATATAGAATGCATATAAAAATAGAACAATTTTTGTTAATATGTGTTAATATAGAATATCAAGTTATAGATTACATGATTTTCATACATATATATATATACATATATATGCATATATATAAGTATATATATTGTTGATTGTTAAACTCGTTTGCAGGTAATTAGCTATTTCGAAGCGAAGACTGTCGACAACAAAGAACTATTGGTAATCAAGCAACGAACATGAATTTAATTGTTATATATGTTGTTGTATTTTGTTAGTACCATTTGTGGAAACTTGTCTGTGAATGCTTGTAGTGTGTGACTTATTTTGTTGAAAAACTACTATCGAATTAATTATGGATATTTTGTTTGATTGTGAGATTAGCATGTTTTTGCAATTATTTGAATATGATGATCATATGATTGATTGTTTGTATATGCTAATTATGTGATTTAATTGTTTGTTTGAATATATGAAAATTATGCGATTGATCGTTCGTTTTAATATGAATAGTATATAGCTGCATTTAAAAGTGACTTTTGGTAGCGTTTTTTTAACCCTATAGAAAAAACCTATAGCTGCATTTAAAAGTGACTTTTGGTAGCGTTTTTTAAATCCTACAGAAAATACCTATAGTTGCATTTAAAAGCGACTTTTGGTAGCGTTTACTACAACGCAACAAAAAGTTTTAGACTTTTAGTTGCATGTCATATAGCAGCGTTCTCTAAAACGCTACCATAAGTTATGGTACCGTTTTTTCAACGCTACCAAAAGTCTTTTCTGGTGTAGTGGATCATGTACTTTTTAATGTTGCTGAAAGGCTTACCTTGTTCCTACTATTGTGTTCCCTTCAACCTTGTCGGAAGGTAACTCTCCTACTAATTGCTGTGAACCTTTCGACCTTGTCGGAAGGTTGCTCTTCACGTGTTTGTTATGAATCCTTCGATCTTGCCGGAAGACTACTTCTCACTTGATTGTTGTCGAGAGTTGTGCTTCCCTTTAATGTTTTCAAGACGTTGTCTACCATTCTTTGCCGACTTTTGAGTATTTCTTTCTTCATAAAAATCTTTCGACCTTGTTGAAAGGTATTTTGGATGTGCTCCAACCGGTTCGAAAGGCTTGTTGTGCTTTCAAAAAGGTCATTATGGAGTAGCTTACACCAGCTTTGATCTCTTCATTCTTTTCGAAAGGTAAGAAAATCTTGTTTATTAAGAGATGGAACCTTTCGACTCCTTCGAAAGGTTTTAATGCTAATGAATTCTGATGATTGCATCCTTTCGACTCCTTCAAAAGGTTTGGTTTGAGCTTCTTCTCCTTTGCTTTTGTTGAAAGACCTCTCGTCCTAGTCGAAAGGTGGATTCTTGGAGCATCATCATGCGTATGGACTTTGAAAGATAACCTTGGACTTTGCCAGAAGCACCTTATCGGAAGGTATGATTATCCAGAACATCTTGGTGCTTTCTAATCTTTTATCATGCTATTGTGACCCTTCTTTCATACCTTCGTTCTTCTGAATATTTTACGGTTAACATTTGGATACTACCTAAGATGGTAGTCTACCTAAGATGGTAGAAAAGCCTTTGTCCATGCCAAGGTGGGCAGGGCAGAGCGCCTCTTGGAGGGAGGATGGAGTAAGCCTCTATCGGCGCATAAGATGGCCAGAGTAGAGCACCGAATAAGCCCTTATCCGCGCCATTTTATGGCCAGGTTAAGGCACCTCTTGAAGGGAGGACGAAGTAAGCCTCTATCCGTGACTAAGATGGCCAGGGTAGAGCACCGAATGTCCGTGCCGCAAAAGGGCCAGACCAGGGCGTCTCTTGGAGGGAGGTCGGGTAAGTCCTTGGTTCCAGCCTCTAAGATGAGCTAACCAAGAGCACCAGATAATAATGGACTAAGACTCTAGGCCCAAGAAGAGGCCCAATAAATAAAGGACTAAGATGTCCAAGCCTAAGTGAGGCTCATTCAATACTAGACTAAGACGTCAAGGCCCAAGGAGAGTTTCAATAAATAAAGGACTAAGATGTCCAAGCCCAAGTGGGCTCATTCAATACAGGACTAAGATGTCCATGCCCAACAAATTATGGATTAAGACGTCTAAGCTCGAGAAGTGGCACATTCATCGAAGGACTGAGATGTCCAAGCCCGGGAGGAGGCTCATCCAATCATGGACTAAGTTATCCTAGCTCCAAGAGGCAACTGATCAAATTATTTCTATATACATTCAAAACCTGGAGGGTTCATACTTGTCAAGGAAGACGAAAGCAAAGGAGTAGAACAGAACTCCACTTTCTATTACCCGAATCTGGGTTTCGGGACATTCTTAACATCATCCATTAATACTCGAACCTGGGTTTCGGGACTTCTTTAACATCATATATTAATGCTCGAAACTGAGCTTCAGAATTCTCATATTTGAATCTCAGTATCTAATACCCAAATATGGGTTTTGGGATTCTATCAATCGCCATCTTTACTAAGCCCAAATCAGGGCATGAGAACATTATCGATCACTACAATTCATGATACTCAAACTTGGGTTTCAAGACTCTCATTTCTAAACATCAACTATTAAAATCCAAATCTAGGTTTTAGGTCTTTCATATAAATATTTCATTATCTAAACACCCGAATCTAGGTTTTGGGTTATTATCAATCACTAACTTACTATACCTGAATCTGGGTATCGAGACTGCTGTTTATTTTGAACCCTAATCTAGGAAAAAAACTCTTTGGATTTCCATTCATCTAAAATGCCTGAATCTGGGACAAATGAAAAACTAATATTGTCAAGAGACCGCTATTAAGAGCCTCCGAATGGGAACTTCAGGCTTCTAACTTTTTAAATCCCATTAATGTAAAGGAATGGGTGAGAGAGTTACTACTTCAAAATTTCAGGCATAGACTCCTGAATCAAGTTCTTTATTGAATAAAAGTTATATTCTAATGTTCATGACCTTATGATAAGGCGGAATCTACTACCAACAAGTTTTGTGCATTCCAAACAAGTGGAAGGAGTTAAATCCTTGATCATTTCTCATCATGGTTAAAGATGAGATCTTAACAGTTTGAATAGATTACTTTTCATACAATTGGCAAGATGATTTGCTAATCTAGGCAAATGATATACATAGACAAATATTTCAATTTCAAGCTAACAATTAAAAATATTGTTTTTAATCTGTTTCTTAGGAAAATAAGAATGATTCAACAAGCACAAAAGTCGCTGAATGAGCAATTCAAAGGCATACCAAAAGTTAGACTATAGAAAAGGATCACAAATCGGGTGATATTACAAAATTTATGTATTTTACATATGTTATGAAGTCATTTATAGACAACGAAATTATGTACAAGATAGATTTACATGGCTCAAATACATAAATGAATTACAAACCTTGAGCTTCTTTATTAAGAGTCTCCGCCGCTGAAGGATTTACTACATGATTGATTGCTGCGTGGAGAACTTCCTTAAGCTTCTTTTCTTTCCTTCTTATACTGCTCTCATCATCAATAGCATCAATGTTGGTTTTCTGGGCGCGATTAAAGGCCCGGTTTGCAGCCCTAAGGGTTTTGTTTTTCCTTTCTAACTCTGCAACCCGGTTGTCGAGCAAGTAATTATCATGCTCTAGCTTCTGATTTTTAGCAGCGTAATCGTTGATAGTTTGAGAATACTTTATCTTCTGCGGCTCAACAAAATATTTGGCAATTTCGAATTTTACCTTCCGACACCAGTTCCCCACTACATTATCATATAAACCCGGGGGAGGGTTGAGAATAGTAGGAAATTTTTGAGCTGCGAAAAGTTTTGATCTAGTAGGCTTGGCAGCTGAAGGAGTTGTTTGTAGGACCGAAAGCTCAATCTTCAGAGTCTTGTCTCCCAAAATGAATTCTAAAGAGGCGCATTGAGCCTGACTAACTTGCAATTATAACTCTAAATCACTTATTTGATGAATGAGTTCTAACATCTTTTCATCGAAGTCGATTGTGGGATTTGACCTCACTTGTCGTTTGAGCATAGTAATCACTTCATCTTTTTTCTTAATTTCAGCTTCAAGATAATCAATGTGATTGTTATGATTACTGGCGATGGATTTTTGAATAAGGTATCTTTTGTGCCATTTTACGGCTCCAACGTTGCCACCAAAGCGTTCTATTAGAACTTCACGATGAACCATAATCGCTCCACTAGCTGTCAATAATCTCTCTTATGGCATCGACGTGGGATATTAAGCTTTGAGCGAGAGAGGTTGTAGATGACTGTGGCTCCTATTTAAATAAAAAGAAATGGGAGAAAGTCAAAATGAGGATAAAAGATATCTTTATTATTACAGAAATGGATTACAACTCAAATAACCACAAAGTTAAAAGGTACAACAAACACTTTCATCACATCTAAAGTTGAGAGACCACATTCCTAAATTTGTCTAAAGTATTAGCTGAAAGCATGAATGTTGAGTCAAAAGGAATAGTGACTCCTTCAGGAGTTATGACAGGTGAACATTTACTATAATCCCATTTTCCGGCTGGTGGACTATCGCGACCACAAATTAACTTGAAATGGAATGTTCTGATTTTTTTAAGAATGATTCCTTTTCTTCGCCGAGGAAGTCAAACCGGAGATGAGGGTATTCTAAGTATAATTTTTGTAAATCCTGAAGAAAGCAATATCTTGCCAACTTCGAAGTCTTTAAAATTGGTGCATTTTTAGAGTAAAATCTCCTCAAGTTAACATATTGACTTAGGTGGTCTCTTGGGATGACACAACCTAAAGAACTGACATTCTGAAATAGGATAATAAAAAGAAGCTAGGTATAGAAAGCATAACAAAAACATGGTTTCATAAATTGATTACTTGTTACATATTTACAATTATTCATCTGGTTCGTACAAAATAGACTTAGAGAAAAATTCAGAAACAAATTTGTCCTTATAGTACTTGAGCTTTTCGAGGCAAGATCTTGAGAAATTGATCCGACCTATGGTAAATTCCAGCATGCTCCAGGATGCGGGTCGGATCTGAATTCATCTAAGTATCTTTTGTGAAAGCGTCTAAGTAGACCAACACTGAATTCACCTAAGTACGAAAAATCTACGATAGTATGTCTACGATATACTTTATACAAAAAATTAATTAAAATGTCTCTCTCTTCAATCATCATCCAGAATAGAGTTATTAATTCTCTATTTTCCTTTAAAAGGGCGTCGTACCGAGGTCGCTCCTTCTTTAATAAAGGAGCAGCCCTCTGATATTTAAAAGATTCTAAAACGAAGGAACTCCTATCCAGACTGTGATATTTCTCAGATAGAGCATTGTTCCTTTATTAATTTATCTAACTCCATATATAACTTGTTAATTTCTGCCTGTTTGCTCTCAAGTTTTGTCATATAGGGAAAATTTGACTTCTTCTTTATCTAAGACAAATGATTTATCACCAATTATTATCTTCGAAGTATAAAACATTTAAACAGAGAAGTCCATACCTGTGAAACTGGAATGGAAGCCTGGGGAGCCTGTTCCTTCTCTTGTAGATCCTCGGAATGGGTGGGAGCAGTTTCCTCCTCCAGAAGGGCAGATGGACTAGGGGATGATGGAGGCATATCTTTTGGAGGGGGTTGTTCTATCTCAGGAGCTTCGGTTTGATCACCACAGTCCATCCCTGAAACAATGGAAGGCCTCCCTTTGTCTCAACCAAGGTCTTGACCTCCAGAGGGGTTATCATCATAGTCATCATCATAGTCACTGTCCCAATCAATTTCATCATCATCATCATCATCATCATCTTTTTCCGTGGGATCGTTATCTTTATCATCCTCCTCTTCAGAATCAGATTCAATGTCGAATGAGGGGATATCAAAAGAAAGAGCTTTCGCAACATTTACTATCTCCTCCTCACCTTCAGGCCCGGAACCCTACCTAATTTGGTCGATTTTTTCCATAACTCTTTTGGATAAAGTTGGGTCGAGAGAGGGAAAGCCAAAGTCAGGAAATTTTTCGTGATTGTCGGCATTGGCGAGCATGAGGTCATCTTCATAATGTTTCAGCATCATGGGCCCTAAGGTGGCTTCAGCGAACTCAGAGACTTGCTTTTATTACATCGGAGAGGGTTTAAGCAACTAGCTTGAGTGAAGCTCTGGTCCTCTTGAATTTGTCCGTCAATAAATTATTCTTAACGACCAAGCGAGCTTTCTCTTCTTCCGAGTCTTTCAAAGCTAGCTTCATTGCAAATTTTTCATCAGTAGAAATTTGGTGAGCTTGCCTCTCCGCTTCTAGATCAGCTTTAGCCCTGGTGAGGGAAGCCTTGACTTGCTCCAACTCAGAGGAAGTGTCATTTTGAGCGGCTCAAAAAGGATAGTTGATTCTTGAGTTCATCATTTTCCTCCTGTAGCTTGGAGGATCCATCAGAGAGCCTGGAGACATTTTCATTTAAAAGAAGCCAGTTCCTAGTAATCTGCAACAAGAAGAAGTGTAACACATGTTAGCAATTAGAAAGATCCAATGATAATAGAATTAGTTGGGTGAGAGCTTACCAAAAGCTGTTGCTCCATTAGAGAGCGATGATTTTCTGCCAAATCTGGATTGAATGACGGCAGAGAAGAAGAATTGAAAGATTCTGAATGAAGGATAATCTTGACAAGTTCATCAAAACTAGTCGACGGAGGAGTGGAAGATGACGACTCAGGAGGAACTTGCGCCTTAGAAGGAGTCGACATTAGAGCAAGCTGCATTTGCGCAAGTGCAGTTGGAGAGTCAGTGATAGGAATATGAGGAAAGGGTGTCGGAGAAGGTGGAGTTTGCTCCACTTTATCTTTAGAGACTTCAACAGTGGGGCTCTTTGAAACTTTCTCAGGAGATGTGCATTTTTCTCCGTTCTCCACATCAGTAATTTTTGCCATTTTCGCTGAAGGAGCATCTGTAGAAGGCACTATCAATTTTCTTCTCAGAGATCTTAGCAAAGGCCTCCAAAACTAATGTCACCTCCGAAGATGATGGAGATGGGACAACACCAGTTGAAGATACAATGGCCTTTGAGGAAGCTAAAACAATTTCAAGAGGATACAAAAGTCAAAGTAATTTTAAAAGTTCCAGAGACAAAGAGGAAAATACTAAGCTAATAATATACCTGAAGTGTTAGCACAGATGGGAGACATTGAAGTAAAGTGCTCAGCATTGCCTAAGGAAAAGAAACGTTTTCCATGAGAGGTGTGCATATTGGCGGTTGGGCCTAGGATCCTTTGGCCAGGCAGCAGCAAAGAGTGTTTCCTTAGATTCGAAGGGGTTAGGAGCCACAGCCTGCTTCCAAGTTGTTCTGAAGCTGTGGTTAAAGAATCGATGGTTTTCTTGTCAGCATCACCGAGTTTTTTTGGAAGATTCACCTGAAAGGTCAAAGATTAGTTAACACAAAACATAGAGAAAAGCAAAGGCAACATTAAAATAGACTTACGGGGGGAGGCAAAAGTCCCGTGAACATCCGCAAACCACTTGACAAAGAAAAATTGATTTTCCCAGTCCATGAACTAATTGATGTCATCTGATATAAGCTTCTTATACACATTGACTCTATAGATCTGCTTGTTAAGATTGCTTAACCTTGCCAACTTGGTCAAGGAGTTTAGGACTATAACATTAAGTAAAGGAAGTCCGGATTCCAACGCCAGCATTTTGAGAGACAGAAGATGGGTGTAAACATATGGAGATAGTTGTATTGGAGCAACTCCAATATGAGACAAGTAAGAGAGCAGGAACTCGGGGAATGGAAGGAATCCACCGTGCCATATGTGGATGGCCGTGTAAGCAAAATACCCTTCTGGAGGGTTGTCAATCGTATCCGTTGGTTTAGGAGGGATGGCTTCGATCCAAGTGATGCCGAAGTCTTTGAGAATAGCATTAACTTCACTTTGAGTTTCGATGAAGGTGTGCTAAGCAATGGCTTCAACCTTTGGAGAGCTCATGATTCTGCCAAGTGAAAACGTTTTAGTTAAATCTCTTATCTATTTATAAGTTTAGAAAGCAATCAAGAATTCAAAAGCAAATAATTTTACTTAGATATCTTAAATGTGAAAACATACAAAAAGTTTTAAGAATGGTGTGAAAAGTTTTAAGTCAAAAAACTTGATAGTTAAGCTTTCGACAAAGTCGAAAGGTTTATAGTAAAAGCTTTCGACAAAGTCGAATGGTTTATAATAAAAGCTTTCGATAAAGTCAAAAGGTTTGTAGATCAAGCTTTCGACAAAGGTTAGCAATTCAAGCTTTCGACAATGTTGGAAGGAAAATGACATCGACCTTGACCATCATACTTCAACATTACTGAAAACCTAGAAAGTGAAAAATAATAATATGAATTCTTTAAGTTATCGACAAACTCGAAGGGAAGAGATGAAATATTAACCCATTCATCAGCTTTCGACCATGTCGAAAGCTCTATGGAAACTTGAATATACTTCAAGTGTAACACAAAGTCAAGTGGCAAGACCTTTCGACATAGTCGAAACCAGAATCTTAAAATTCCTATGTTAAAAATATTGATATTGTTGATGTCGTCGAAAGGCCTGGTCAATGTTGTTAAAACACGTTCTACCCATTGAAGTCGAAAGGTTTCGGGTTTGACTCATGTGCACTTTAAACATTTCAACAAAGATGGGTAGAAGCAATTCTAAGGTTGAAGAATTTCAACCTTGTCGAAAGCTGGTAGTCGAAAGTTTTGAAACTCTCCAACCTTGTCGAGAGCTTGTTGTCGAAGGATTACACCATTTAACTACCTATCCTTTCGACAACAATGGTAAAGTTAACATCACAATACCTTCCGACCCCACTAAAAGGTATAAGGAGGGCAAATCCATTATTGCCGCCTCAATCTCTTTCGAAGGGGTAGAAAGGTCACTTTGTACAACTAAATTGTGCACGAGAGGGTTCTAGGTTATCATATCGGGTTTAAGAAAACCCAAACCCGATTATAAATGCAGTTTTCAAATTTTTCTTGAAGGACAAGTAAATATAACCAATTAACAAAATAGATCTAAATAGAAATCGCTTCAACCCAGTTTCAAAAGAAGAATAAAGGTTTTCAATAAATCAAAAACCCTGTTAAAAATGAAAAGCAAAACTCAAACATTTTGGGTTAAACCGATGAGGGGATTTTTAACAGCAATAACCACCAACCTCAAAATCAAAAGCTAAGGATGAATTTTGCTAGTTTAAAAACTGATTTAGGAAGGAAATTTTTTATAAAACCAAACTAAAATTGGATTCCAATTTTGGGGTTTGAAAATTGGAAAATTGATTGGAAGCTGATAAGAGCAGAGATTAATTTAAAAATTATGAATCGAATTTGAGAAATTACCTTGTTTTATGAAAGAAAATTCTGGAAGTTTAGGAGAATTCTTTTATTTGTACGCAATAATTTTGATTTCCAGTAAAAGAGGAAGAAGGAGAAGAAGCGTACTATATAAGAAAAGTCGCCCAAATTTTCAACCGTTGGATCAGATTTAATAAATGTCCCAGATTAACGTGGGAAGGCCAAGAGGAGGGAAGTTTTATAGCATTCGACAAAGATGACTTGGAAAGTCAAGAGCATCCCTTCGAACGGGGGGGGGGGAATGTTACACCAAAAATCAACCTTTCAACTAAGTCGAAAGGTCTTTCAATAAAGACAAAGAAAAAGAAGCACAACAAAAACCTTTCGAAGGTGTCGAAGGGATGCAATCATCAGAGTTTTATAGTCCCAAAACTTTCATAGGAGTTGAAAGGTTCCATCTCTCAGTATACAAGGAGTTCTTACCTTTCAAAGAAGATGAAGAAGTCAAAGCAAGTGTGAGCAACTCCATAATGACCTTTTCGAAAGCATAGCAAGCCTTTCAAACCGGTTAAAACACATCCAAGATACCTTTCGACAAAGTTGAAAGGTTTATAAAGAAAGAAGCACTCACAAGTCAGCAAAGAATGAAAGACAACCTTTCGGCAACTTTGAAGGGAAGCACAGCTCCCGACAACAATCAAGTGAAGAGCATCCTTCCGACAAGGTCGAAGGGTTCACAACAATCAAGTGAAAGAGCAACCTTCCAACAAGGTCGATGGGTTCACAATAGCATATAGAAGGCAAACCCTTCGACAAAGTCGAAAGGTTAATGAAGGCATAAAGAAGAGTAGACCCTTCGACAATGAGGAAAGGTCCATAATGGCATATGAAAGGCAATGCTCTCGACAAAGTCGAAAGGTTTACAGCTGCATATAAAAGGGTGACCTTTCGACTTAGTCGAAAGCATGAAGTCGAACGGGGGGCCACCTGCATCTATAAATAAGACCCAAAGGGTCCAGTTTTGGGGATCCGAACTTTCTCATTCAAGTCTAATATCTTCTTAATCAATATATTGTAACCCTAATTGGGTGCTACTTTAGGGATATAAAAAAATGAAGCTTTTTCTTGGATAAAGAGGGAAGTTCTAAGCTTGGTTAATTACTTTACTGTTTACTTAAACTTTTGTTGGATTAACTCTAAATTTCAGGTTCAATCTCATCGAAAGGTTCTTTCCGACAAGGTCGACAACTCTTCTATTTCAAATAACTACCGCAAGCTTTTGAAGCTATTAACCCTCCAGTCTGAATCTTTTGACAAGGTTAATAATACAACTAGTTCAAACATTCACTTTAACCTTCTAAAGTGATTAACTCTAAGGCTTAAACCTTTCGACAAGGTCGACAGTACTTATGTTATAACAATACCAGAAACCTTTCGAAGCTATAATCCAATCGATCTAGCCTTTCAACAAGGTTGAAGTCTGTTCTTCAAGTATAAATACCCGGACTTGTAAGGATTATCCAAAAGAGATCATTCCCATACCTTTCGACAAGGTTGAAACTTACTCCAAATAAGTGATCAAACCTATCGACAAGGTCGTAAGCAACAACATATCCACTGAGGAATTTGATTTCTTGCTTAGATTCAAGGAAAGTAAAAACCCTAGGCTTTGATAAGGATGAATCCTATCTGTAGTGATCTCAACTCATAGATACCTAACCAAGTTGAAAGGTAAACCTTTATAAGAAACCACAGACAAGTTCAACTGAGACACAAGGTTATCTAATTCAAAGGCTGAACCATTCGACGACGTCGAAAGGTCTGGCTCAAGAATCAACAACAAGAGAAGCTAAATTTAAAGGAAACTCTTAATGGTATCACATTCTTCATTTAAACAAGTATATCCACTCTTCTTGGAATAACTTTGGAGTTTTGACAAGAAATCTTGTTAACAATTGTGACTAATCAATCAATTATTTGTCATGCACCAAACATTAATTCGGAAGCGATCCCTATCAGACAGAAGAAGATATAATTGGATAAAGTGCGGTCCAACGCCCTTAAAGAGGAAGTTAAAAGGCTCCTCGAAAATGGATCATTCGGGAACTCTTCTACCCAAAGTGGCTAGCGAACCCAGTATTGGTAAAGAAGATGAATGACAAATGGAGGACTTGCATCGATTATACTAACTTGAACAAAGCCTATCAAAAAGATTATTACCCATTGCCCTGGATAGATCAGTTGGATGTTGCAACTAGTGGACACATATTGTTATCCCTCATGGATGCTTACTTAGGATATAATCAAATACCCATGTTTAAACCAGATGAAGAACATATAAGTTTCATTACCGATTGGGGAATTTTTTGCTACAAAGCAATGCCTTGCGGGTTAAAGAATGCAGGGGTTACCTACCAAAGATTGGTAAACAGAATGTTCAAAGAATAAATTTGTCAAAATATGGAAGTTTACGTTGACGATATGCTAGTAAAATCTTATGAAGCTAAGAGTCACCTTGAGGACCTAAAAGAGATGTTCGAAGTATTATAGAAATATCAAATGAAACTGAATCCCCAAAAATACTCTTTCGGGGTCCAATCCTAGAAGTTTTTAGGCTATATTGTGAGTGCTCAAGGAATTGAGGCCTATCTAGACCAGATTCAAGCTAACAAGGACATAGCTGAGCCCAAAACTAGCAAAGGTGTAATGAGTTTAAATGGTATGGTAGCTGCCCTAAGATGGTTCATTTCTAAGGCGACTGATAAGAGCATTCCCGTTTTCAATGTGATCAAGAAGAAGAAAAACTTTGTATAGGGAGAAGACTGTAAGAAAGCCTCTCAAGAGTTGAAAAATCATTTGAAAAAACCACCAATACTATCCAGTCCCAAAAACGGTGAAGTCTTGTACTTGTACATGGCAGTTTTGGAACATGCGGTTAGTTTAGTTTTGATCAGAGAGGAAAGTGGAACTCAACTTCCTGTTTATTATGTGAGTAGGCGGTTAAAAGATGAAGAGGTTCGGTATCCGTGTAACACCCCATATTTTTTTAACATTATTTAGAATAATTAATTGGTAAATTAAATAAACAATGTGAAGATTAAAAGGTTGAGATTTGATTAACAAAGTGTAGCCGTGCCAAGTTAGTGTGTTAATTAAAATGAAATAACCTAAGTTAATGTGTTAGGATATGAGAAGGGCAATATGGGAAATAGGTAAGGTTTATACCCTAAACCCTTAGGAATGGAACTCACATTCATTTTCATTTCATTCAAACTAAACTTTCCTAAGGCCGATCACCATTACCATTCTCAAGAAGAAGATTAAAGCTAGGATTCAAAAGAAGGAAGAAAATCAACTGTTAACATCAAATCTCACATCTATAATCTCAAAGCTAAGGTGAATAATTACTACATCCCAATATCTTTTAGATTTCGGTTTTAAGATTAGACCCGAAATGGTTTTGCAAGTATATGCCATGTTTTGACGATTAAAGTTATATATTATGTTGTTGATGGATTATACATGTTCATATTAGTTTTTATGATATGTTTGACATGAAAACCTTATTAAATGACATCCAAATCCATGTTGATTTACAAAAATATGAGAGTGGATTTGCCTCTAAATTGTTCTCTAGTCTAATAGTTTTTAAATCACATTTTAATTCTAGCTTTAGCTTCTTTTTTGTAATTAAAAATTTCATCTCACTTTGGTCTAATTTGATTTAATTGAAAATTTTAAAATTTTAAAAATTCCCTGCGGATCGACCCGTACTCGCCACATACTAACTTTTGTATGCCGTGCGCTTGTGGTTATTTTATTTCAAAATTCATCTGCATTTTTCTAATCGATAGAACATTTGCCGTTAAACGAGTTTTTGGCGCCGTTGCCGGGGAATTGATTCGATTTTAATTTCTATTCTTCGAATTATTTTGTTTGATTTTTGTGTGTTTCATTTTGTGTATTTGCATTTTTTTTATAAAAAAATTGTGTGTGTTTGTGTGATTTTTATTTTCAATTTTGTTTGTGTGTTGTTGTCTATTTGCACTTTCATTTACACTTCTACTTATAAAAAAAACACTCGCAATTTCGAAACAAAAACAAAAATATTTTATTTCCATTTTATTTACAATTTGCATTTCATTTTACAATTTACATTGCAATCACAATTTACAAAAAAAGAAAAGAAAAAAACATTGCATTGCCTCCATCAAACACACTTCTCTATTCACTGTTCATTGTGCAGCTCCTCTCTATTCACTGTGCACTTAACTGCTGCATCACCTCCCAACCCTCTGCCATACTGCTGCTTGTACACTTCCACCACCAGCAAACCACTATAGCATTCCCACCTCTGAGCAAACCTCCCTACCATCTTCCACTGTCCACCACCATCCTACATTCCCACTCTGTTCGCTTTGCATTCACTCCATACATACACACCTAAGCAACCATCATCTACATCTCCTGATCTACACTTCTCCTACTTGCTACTAACCACTACATCACCTACTCATCTCCTCCTCTACATATCATTGTTTCATACAACACCATCCAGTGCCATACAATCATCATTCAAGAACCATACAAACAACAATCTCCACTGACCATATTACAACTTCACTGCACTTAACTGAACCACCCAACTGCCTTCAACCCCACCATCAACTTACAATTTCCAGACCTCATCCCCTACTTCAAACTACAGCTCCACAACATCAGAAAACAGAACTGACCAAACTTCTGGTTCATCAGACAACACTTCACCATCCTTACAACCTTTACAATCCCTATGAATAACTGCCATCCACCATACAAACTCAGTCATACCATGGTATATCTCCATTTTCACTTGACCTCACAACAACTTCATATCCCCTTCTCAATTGCCCGATCAACCAGACATCAACATTCATGACCACACTTCTCTGACAATCAATCATTGATCACACTTCACTAGTCAATCCACAAACAAACTGCAAGTTCATCTCATATTCCTTCCACTGCCACATCAACCTGCAAGCATCACCACACTACTCCACACCACTGCATACATACCGCATTACTTGACATTCCTCCACAACCATACCACGATTATCCCAATCATCCCTCAATATCACTTGTCACTACTTGACACCATCGAACAACCACCAGACCCTAAGCCTCCTGCAACCTCCACGACTTCAACCGCAGTACCACGAACCCAGAACAAACTGCAGTTCAACAATATAACCATCACTTCAATTCACATACCATTCACATCCAATCACATAAAATTGTCAAAACATCACAATGCTCACAACCAACATTCACAAACAACACCGCTGCTCTGCCTCATACCCCTCTACATATATCCAACCACCAATCACCACTCACTAAAACTTCCCATTGCCTTACTTCACCTTCAACCATAAAAAAAAAGAATCTGCCTCACCTGAACCTTGTCATCTGCCACCAACAATATCATCTACCCTTCACTACTGTGTCGATCATCAAGCATATCGCCTTTCAAAACAGCATCGACAGAAACTGCAATTCGCGACAATAAAACCATCACAGTTAACCCTCTCCTCTACAATCACTTCGCCCAATAACCATCTTCCCCTTGCTCCTCTATCTATAGCCATCATCTCCTTAGACTGCCCACACAACCAATTGCAAAAATTCACTTCGCCTCTGAATTCGAAATCACCTCGCAACCTCCTCCCACACCCAAATCGAACAACACACGAATCGACGATCCTCCCCGGCAACGGCGCCAAAAACTTGTTTAACGGCAAATGTTCGATCGATTAGAAAAATGCCAATAAATTTCGAAATAAAATAACCGCAAGCGCATGGCGTACAAAAGTTAGTACGTGGCGAATACAGGTCGATCCACATGGAATTTTTAAGATTTTAAAATTTTCAATTCAATCAAATTAGACCAAAGTGAGATGAAATTGTTAACTACAAAAAGAAGCTAAAGCTAGAATTAAAATGTGATTTAAAAACTATTAGACTAGAGAACAATTTAGAGGCAAATCCACTCTCATATTTTTGTAAATCAACAAACAAATAATTTATGTCTCTAACTTTGATATTAAGTGAAATAATCATTGCATTTATCATAAGTATGGTTTGTTTATGTTATTAATTAACATAACTCAAACGATCAAACTATAATACAACAACTATACCACTTATAATTCTCATGAAAATGAAGCCAAAGCAAAAGCTTTTTTAAGTATGATCTATTTACTATTGTAACCAGCAATATAGATCATCAAATTTCATTTTTACTTTCATTTCAAAATCAAAAATTAATTAGTGAATGATGATGTAAATTGTGTTTATGTTGAATAAGAATAGCTCATTTCCATAAGCAATATATGCTATCAAACCCACTTGTATAAACTTACATCAAAATTCACTTTCTTTAAGCACAAGCTAAAGAGATCATAAATCATAAAAATGTTGAAATTACATAATATTTGAGAGCTTCATTACCCCTAAATTGAAGGAGTTTAGCTACTCATTTGTGTTATCAAATCAACACATGTAAGTTTCAACATTGAAAATGAAAGAAAGTAGAGAATAAACAAAGAAAAAGAAGATTAACTACTAGAAGAAAATTAATTAGACTAGTGCATAAATGTAAATCTAAGCTATGAACATTAAAAGAAAGAGAGCATAGAAATAAACATTAACAAAGAAGCAAAGAAAAGCATGTAGAAAAGAAAGGAGAAAGAGGCTTGGAAGCCATTTTTATTTCACTTTGATTTTTGTTTACAACTTGCTAATTTCCTAAGGAAATATATGAAAGAGTATAAGATAGTCTCATATACATAAGAGGGCTATTTATACATGCATAAAACCCTAATTTCATTTTTAGGGAGCTTCCTAAAATGCTCTTTAGGAAGTGTGGCCACCAAGTAACCATTAGCCACTAATTAATCCATCATTTGATGTGCATGAAGCTTTAACCTCCACTTAGTTGTCCATTAGCTCCTAATTGTACATTTAGGTAAGTGGGTGGGGTCCTCCATGATCTTGAACTTGAATTATTTCCTCTTTATTCCTTTGTATTTCCTTGTGCATGCATGTATCATCATGAATCCCACTTCCATATGCATCAAAATATCCTATAAAAATCATAAAAATTATCCAAGTAAAAATTCTTAAATTGACACATGCACAAAAATGACCATTTTGCCCCTGAATGAAGATGAAAATATGATGGTTTGAAAATAATTGAATTTTGGTTTTAACATGTAAAAATGCCCAAATATGATGTTTGTTTAAATAAAATATGGATGTAAATATATGCACATTTACGTGCACATCAAGCACAAAGGTAGAGTCCAAAGTGAAACACGGTTTAATGTTGCTAATGAAAGTAGTGTCTCTAAGAAAGGACCAAGGCTCACTGGTGTTGCAGTTGCATAATAAATAAAAAGTTATATCAGTAGAAATATATAACGCTTGTTACACTACATGTTCCTTATATGAACCTAGCGCTATTTCCAAAGAAGAACACTTATCAGTAATGTTAATTGATGGGTTTGAGATGTTTAAATAATTCCTAAAGCATTTAATGAAAATACAATATGTATTGATATTTGTTTTTCGGCATTGATCGGTTTGAAATATTGTAATGTACTCAACTGTAATCAATATATGATATCCACTTGCCAATTCTGATAAATGGACTTACATGTGAATATAAATTTGACCACCATTTGCCATTTTTGATTATTGCTTAATATTACTGAACCTAGTTGGATAATAGACCTCTGTAAATTTATATATCAAAATGTTCACTTCATTATGAATACAAATCATCAAAAATTAATGATCAAATCAATATTCAATCATAAAGCCTTGTCAAATTTTGTGAAAACTTAATGGTTTTGTTCAGACTATTAAAATTTTAATGCATACCAATAAAGTAATATCTGAGATACATTTACAATAACTCATTAGGTGTAACTATAAGCAACCAAATTCTTTTATATTTAATGCAAAATTCGTTTACTTGAAGAGCACAAATCAGTCTATAATATGGTTAACTGTATTTATATTTTTCCAAAGGTAATTTATTTATGAATATAAAAAAGTTCGATATAGGAAAATAACTATAGTTTGTCACATATGCTCCAAAAAAATAGAAAGTATTGATTAAAAGATATTATACTTACCCTTGTTTGCTCTAATGTGTCATCAACCCAGCTTCTATTTTTATCCTTTCTCTTATGAACCAAATCAAATGCTTCAATGGGATTGGGTTCATGGCCATATTTTTGTTTTATTCCAGACACTACAACAAAAATAACTTAATAAAACGTCATTTTTACAATGTCTTTAAATGTACGTTGTAGTAGAAACCTATTACAACGGTTTTTTTAGGTCCGTCGTAATAGATACTACTTTTTAACAACTCATTTCATTTGCACGTTGTAATATACACCTATTATAACATTTTCAATTTGCCGTTGTAATATATGCCTGTTACAATAGTTTTCTTCCCATTGTAATAGATATCAGTTTTCATACCTATTTGCCCGTTGTAATAGATGTCTATTACAACAATTTTCTTTTGCCATTATAATAGATGCCAATTTTACAACAGTCATAAATTGCCTGTTGTAGTAGATGCCCACTGTCAATTTTTGATAATTAATAATTAATAATTGATGATTACAATGTTTTCTTGAAAAATATTGATGATAATTATTTATTAGTATTTAATGAATATTATTAATAGTATTAATGTTAATCATAGGTTAACTTTTTTTAGGAAATGTTCAATATAGGAGATAAGACCAAATTATGTTAATTTTTTTGAATATATTTACTATTGCTTTAAATATTATAATAATTAATAACTTGTAATTTATAATTAATAACCAATAATAATTAAATAATAATTTATAAATGGAAATTCATAAATAATAATTATAAATATCAACTTTTATAGGACATTATTTATATTTTATAATAATTAATGATTTTTGAAAAATAATTCATATATACTAATTATTATCTATAATCAAAATTAATTTTTAATATTTAATAGTTTATTATAGCCGATTATTAATAATTAGTAAATTAAATTTAATATTTACTAATTACATTTAATAATTAATAAATATAACTAATAATTAATATTAAATAATTATTAACTAATATTAAATATCGCTATTAAAAATTAATAATTAACTTTTAATAATTAATACTTAATAATCAAAGTTTAATATTTACTATTTAATAATTTTACAATTTTAATAATTATTATTTAGTAATTTACTATAGTTTAATAAAAACCGAATTTTAATATTTAATAATTATAATCAATGTTTAATATTTAATACTTAATACTAGTTAATTTTCAAGTTTAATAATTTATTATAGTTTATAACCAATAATCAATAATTACTAATTAATGATAATAATTAATTTACCATTTCAAGATTAATAATTAATGATTAATTATTAATAATTACTATTAATAATTAATAACTAATAACTTTAACATAATAATTAGTATTAATAATTAATATTTAGTTATAATTATGAAGTAATAAGTACAACTGATAATTAATAATTAAATATAACAAGTAATATTTAATAATTAATTTTTATTAATAAAAAATATTGGAGACTACATTATTGGATAATTTAAAATAATAATATGTAAGTAACAATTTACTCTAATAATAATATACTAAAGCTTTCACACCCCTGCTCTTGTTTCCTCCAAAAAATTTCAGTTCCCGCCTTTTATTCCAAAAAATCTATTTTCCGTATCCCTTTCTTCCCACTTAAACGCAAAACAATCTTCCTGAAACCCTAGTTCCCAAACCCGCTTTTTACGTTCCCAAATCTGCCTGTCACGTTCCTAAACCATCATTTCCAAATCCCTCCTCTCGTCTCCCAATTGAATAAAGTTTTCAAAGCTTTATCGAACCCACCTATACACCATGCCGCCACCCTACCATCTCTCACCACTATCTCTGATTCCGCTATCAGCTACTAACTCTGATTCTGCTATCTTCCACCGCGCTGCTAGCCATCCTACCATCATCTGAGCCGGCCTTTGCCCAAAGCTACAAAAGCAACTGCTTTGGGCCATAAAGAAAATCGAGGCACCAGTGGCAGAGCCTTATACATCCCCTAATAAATCGCATAATCCATAGCACTGTGGCTCACGAAGTTCGACTGCTTTGTACATCTGGCTTTTAACAGGTAATTGGAGAATCAATTTTGTTTGCGCTCCCAATTTGAATTGTATTGGGATTAATGTTATTTGAGTTTATTTGAATTGAGTTTGATATTTTTAAGTTTTTTTAGCATGTTGCTTGAACTGATTTCAATGTATATCAAATATGAAACTGGATATGGGTAAATTTAAGGTTTGTTGTTAGAGTTTTGGTGGTTTGCTATTGAAATATGAAGTACAGTCTGCTGTTAATGATAAGGTATGGTGTTGCTTGATGTTGGAGGTTGGGTAAATTGAGTTTGATGCTTCAGCTGAATTCATTAAAAGCTCAAATGAGGTATATGAACTTCAGCAGATTTGTGTTCCAAATTTCCTGTACTATGTAATAATATGATAAGAATGCATTATCCCTTTTAATCTAATATACTTGAAAATAACTATATTAACATATGATATCATACATTCTAAATTTTCACAATTATTATCCTAATCAAGCAATGATTCAATATACCAATACACTTATACAATAGTTGGATTAGAACCAATAAATTCTCACATAGGTGTATTATCTAAAAGCACCCAACTATGTTCTTTTGTCTCAAACTTCAAACTATGATTACAACTAATACAAAAGCTTATCTTCAATCTATTAACACAAGTATGGTTGTCATAAAACTTGTAAAGTTTCTCCCAGCTGAAACTGGTTGTTTCACACAGTTAGCTCTTAATATGCAATTATTTTAGATTTACATGTTCTTATTCCTATTTTTCCTGGCAGTTGTGAAACCAATATAATTCTCTATATGCTTCTGTTTTATTGCTACAATGCTACTA
The DNA here is from genome assembly GCA_030737815.1 of Allium fistulosum. Taxonomy (NCBI): domain Eukaryota; kingdom Viridiplantae; phylum Streptophyta; class Magnoliopsida; order Asparagales; family Amaryllidaceae; genus Allium; species Allium fistulosum. The sequence goes on along the minus strand of CM060902.1, from coordinate 188,460,980 downwards.
TAGTTAATTAACAAAGGAACTGTTATTTTATGCCCTGGCTTCTGCACCTTTTTTATATAAAAATTTTATGCTTGAAATTCTAGAGAGTATGTCCAATGAGATGTACAACCCGATTGCTCGTGTAACTGATGGAATTTATGAAGGTATTGCTTTATTAATACTTTTAAAGTGCCATTACATCTTTAACACTAATGCATAATTCAAGCACGTAAATATTGCAGGCATTGAATTGGAGGGGTTGTTTTTCTTGGATCAACCCTTTCATATCATATATTACGTTTCAACAATATACCACAGGTAATTACTAGTTTTTGCAGCTAGTGTTTCAAGCAACTTGTGGCTCTTTATGTTGTTAAAACAGGATCTGTTTTTTTAAATATCTCACTATAATTTCTCCAACTTAGATTAAAATGATGGTTGTACTTGGAGAGCTTAGTGGACGCGATGAATACTCTCTTGTAGAAGCTTTGAAAGAAGGAAAATTTCAGAAACCAGTTGTTGCATGGGTCAGTAGAGCTTGTGCTTGCTTCTTCAAGTCCGAAGTGCAATTTAGTCATGATGTAAGAGCTTAAAAGATTTTACTCTTACGTTTATAGGTTCTTATGTTCCACTGCAAATTTAATAATCATTATTTACTGCTACAAATTTTACTCACCTTGATTTATTGTAGTCATTATATTTTTTTGATATTTGACATGTATACTGATTTTAAAAAATATAGGTATTTAAAAACTTTGAGAAATTTTAATTATCTATATTCATAAACATATTACTGATTCCCTACTTTATGAGCATTACAAATAATTTCAATAAGCAGCACACATACAACACTTTATTAAACATTGAAAATATTAATAACCTACAAGTGAATCATATCATAGTTCTTCCACATATTGATATTTGGATATCATAGTTCAACCTAATTACAGTTTAAATATAAGCATACTTAACAAAAAAGAAAATAAATGCAGGCAATAAGATTTTCACATATTTTTTTTGAGTTAAGAAACAAATAAAAATTTGAGTTTCAGAAATGCTAAACAAATCTCATTAGTGCATGTTAGTTATGAAATGTGTATGTGTTTCTCTTAATTTGTTCCTATGTAAACGAGTTTTATTAGGCAGAGCAAAAAGTTTACTGATTTCTACTCAATATGGTGATATTGATTTCTTATTTAATCGAGTGATATATGCTTCCATACAAAGAGCTAAAGTAGATGAGTGGGCATGTTTATATTCCATGGCATATTTTTGCATATACACTGACGCAGCGGATTATACAAAAACAATGTCGATCGATAAGAGTAGCAATCGATGGATTGGAAGATACTGAAATGTCCAAATTCGTTGATCCGAAGATGCCGAATTCTAGCTATCCCGAACTCGTTGATCGCGCACGATACCGGGTTCAAAGATCTTCAATTCTTCGAGCGTTGATCAAGCGCACTTAATTCCGCGATTCGGCTTCTACAATCGTTGAATCGAGCGCACTCGATTATCCGAAAGAGGAGATAGGAGATTACACTCAACTACCAATTTAAATGAAAGCACAAAGCAATCAATGTGCTTCTGCCACAGATCTTGGATCGAACATATTAACCATATCCTGAATCTGCATTTTCAATCCCCCAATGAATCTAGATGTCAGCTGCTCTTCCGTTTCCATAATATCATTCCTCGCAATAAGCTGGTAAAACTCATCCGTGTAATCATTAAAAGTCTTCGTGCCCTGCCTCAAATTCTGCAAACGCTGATACATCAAAGATTGATAATTATAAGGTAAGAACGTTGCTTTCATCAATTTCTTCATCTTCTCCCAAGATTCAACTTTTGACTTCCCCATTCGTTCACGTGTAAGTTTGATTTGCTGCCACCATGCTAAAGCTCCACCCCTCAACCGTGTAGCTAACAACTTTACTCTACGATGTTCTAGAACTTCTTTGAAATCAAAAATCTCCTCAACATTAGCCACCCAATCTAGAAACTCCTCTGCTTGCATACCGACTTTGAATTCAGGAATTTTAGTCTTCATCCCCGACTCCCACTTGTGATCATACTCAGAGTGATTTCTTCCTTGTCCTCGAACACTACCACCATCATACTCCTCTTCAAAATCAGATGTATATCGATGTCGATCCTGACCACCAACATCTCTACTCCCTTCGCGTCTACCACCATCATCCCTTCTATCTACATTCCTCCGTTTACGATCATTCACGTTCCTCCCACGCCCTTGATCATTTTCAACACTTCTGTCTCGATTGGAATGTGGCGAGACTCTACTTCCTCCATGGTTAGATTCTGGTGAAACCCATCTCCGATTTTGATTCATTTCTAACATCATCTTCTCTAACCGTCCAATTCCTTCGTTAAGATTTTCACTAAAGTTCTCATTGATTCTTTACTCCATCTCATCAGCTTCTTCTCTTCGATACAAAGCTTCTACGTTTTGGTGACGATTATCTCTCCTCGGCGGCATACTTGAAAAATTCACAAACTCTTCACAAATCAAAATTCAAACACAATTCGAACTTTGATCCAAAATGAAATGGATCGAAAAATCCCACTTTGTTGCAACTTCGCGATGAACACGATGAACACAACTTCTCCAAATGATAAGATCTGATCTCTAACTTCAATACAAAGTCGAACACTTCAACTTGATCATGGCTCAACACTTCAACTTCAAATTCTTCAAAAGAATTGGCTCCAAGGACTCGATTTAGCTATGATTGGCTAACACAAGCTCCGATACCAAAAACTGACGCAGCGGATTATACAAAAACAATGTTGATCGATAAGAGTAGCAATCGATGGATTGGAAGATACTGAAATGCCCAAATTCGTTGATCCGAAGATGCCGAATTCTAGCTATCTCGAACTCGTTGATCGCGCACGATACCGGGTTCAAAGATCTTCAATTCTTCGAGCGTTGATCAAGCGCACTTGATTCCGCGAATCGGCTTCTACAATCGTTGAATTGAGCGCACTTGATTATCCGAAAGAGGAGATAGGAGATTACACTCAACTACCAATTTAAATGAAAGCACAAAGCAATCAAACAAGAAATTTTATTCAAAAATCAACTACCTTACAAAATGAGACACACGGCCTATTTATAGGCGAACAACTCCACATGACACAAATTTGTACAACTCATAAGTCGGTTCCGACTTAAGACCCTCCGGCTCACGACTTAAGTAAGACACACGACTCAACAAATTATACGACCTAAAAATACGACTTAACAAACAGAAAATATGATAGAAAATACATCCCTTAGGTCGTTGCCGACCTATCAACCTCTCACGACTCAACTTAGGTCGTATGCGACCTAAAACCAACGACTTACGACATATACTCTAGAATCCATCAGCGGCTTCAGAAATCTACGTCTCAGATTAAAGCGGCATAGGAATCCACGGCTCCGGTCTTCAACGACTTAACTTAGGTCGGTAACGACCTAAAAACAAACAGGTAACGACTTTAGAAATCAACAGTTGAGATTAAATCGGCAGACAAGATCCACGGCTCCAGTCTTCAGCGACCTATCTCTTGACTCGTTAGGTCGTTCACGACCTAACACTTCACCAAATTGCTCTGCCTTTTCACTGTGTGACGCGGTAGGTCGTTCAGACGACTTAAAATCACTACGTGACTCGATAGGTCGTTCAGACGACTTAAAATCTTCGTTAGGTCGGCTGTGATCTTCACTAAGTCGTTGGAACGACTTAAAACCTTCGGTAGGTCGGTTGCCACCTAAAACTTCAACTTTCCACCATTTCTCACCAAATCTTAACTCGTTAGCTTCCTCGTTAGGTCGGTCTCGACCTATCAACATGTTAGGTCGTACACGACCTATGACTTTTTCATTCTGGGCTGCATCATCCTCCCCAGGTTGAGAAAAATTCGTCCTCGAATTTGCACTTTCTGCATCCACAACAAACTCATTTCCATGATATGGTACGAGATGCTTAACATTGAATACGTCAGACGTATACACATCATTTGGCAACTTCAATTTATAAGCAATTTCATTGATTCGTTTCACAACTTCCACAGGACCAATTTTTCTGGCTTTCAACTTGTTATACGCACCCATTGGAAAACGATCTCTTGTCAAAACAGCATATACCATATCTCCTTCATTAAACTCAACATTTCTTCGTTTCAAATCTGCAGATCGTTTGTATTTTCCATTTGCTTTCTCCAATCGTTCCTGAACGATTTTATGACATTCTGTCAATCCTTCAACAAAGTCAGCAACTCGCTTGACTGTCTTCTTTGGTTGGGGTATGATTGTTAACTCCAACGGACCCTTTGGCAAACTAGAATATACAATCTGAAACGGACTGAAACCTATACTACGGTTCATAGCATGATTATGAGCAAACTCCGCTTGACATAACTTTACATCCCAACTCTTCAGATTGTCTTGAACAAGACACCTCAACAAATTTCCCAACGATCTGTTCACAACCTCGGTCTGTCCATCCGCTTGCGGATGATAAGCACTACTAAACTTCAGCTTCGTTCCCACCATTTTCCACAAAGTCAACCAAAAGTGACTCAGAAATCGAGTATCTCTATCCAACATAATAGATTTTGGCAATCCATGAAGTCGATAGATCTCCTTGAAAAACAACTGAGCAACATGAACAGCATCCGCCGTCTTCTTACAAGCAATAAAATGTACCATCTTCGAAAATCGATCCACTACCACATAAATGGAATCGTTTCCCTGCTGTGTTCTTGGCAACCCCAACACAAAGTCCATACTCACATAAATCCATGGTTTAGTTGGTACTGGTAACGGCATATATAAACCAGCATTAGTCGCAGTTCCTTTCGAAACCTGACATATATGACATCGCTCCACGAATCTCTCCACCTCTTTCCTCATCGATGGCCAAAAGTAAGATTGTGAAATCAACTGTAATGTACGGTCTCTCCCAACATGTCCTTCTTCATGTAGCTCCTTTACAATCTTCATCCTCAAACTACAATCAGGTATGCACAATCGATTTCCCTTGAACAGAAAACCATCTGCCATCATAAACTCCTCCGTCTTTCCCTCCTTAGCTTTATCCACAAACTTTGCAAAGTAAGGATCATCGACAAATAATTCTGGCAACATATCAAATCCCGTCACTTCAACCTTCATTGTTGTCAACAAATGATTCCTCCTACTCAAAGCATCAGCCACTCGATTCATCACTCCTGACTTGTGTTTTACAACAAAAGTAAATTGTTGCAGATAGGCAATCCATGATGCATGTCTTGCTGAAATCTTGTCTTTCCCTTGTAAATGTTTCAATGCCTCATGATCAGTATACAGAACAAACTATTTCTGAAATAGATAATGTCTCCAGTGTTTAATAGCTTGCACAACAGCATAGAATTCCACATCATATGTACTATATCTCATCTTCGCTCCTGACAACTTCTCGCTAAAATATGCAATCGGGCGTCCCCTTTGACTCAACACCCCTCCAATTCCAACCTTCGACGCATCAGTATGTAATTCAAACAACAACTGAAAATCAGGTAATGCTAGAATTGGTGCTCTGATACCAAAAACTGACGCAGCGGATTATACAAAAACAATGTCGATCGATAAGAGTAGCAATCGATGGAGAGTAGCAATCGATGGATTGGAAGATACTGAAATGCCCAAATTCGTTGATCCGAAGATGCCGAATTCTAGCTATCCCGAACTCGTTGATCGTTTAAAAGCAACTCCTGCTTCTTCCGTCCATGAAAACTGTTTACCTTTCATACAATCAGTAACAGGCATCATCACACTACTAAAGTGTGGAATGAACCTTCGATAGAATGAAGCCAACCCATGGAAACTTTGAACTTCTGTTATCGTCTTGGGCTGCGGCCAATCTCTAATTGCTTCAACTTTACTTTGGTCAACCTGTATCCCTTCTTCCGACACAACATACCCCAGAAATAAAACACTATGCGTTATGAACACGCATTTCTTCGTTGCAGCATAAAATTGTTCTTGTCGCAGTACCATCAGCACTTCTCTCAGATGATTCAAATGTTCCTCTGGACTTCCACTATATATCAGAATATCATCGAAATACACCACCATAAACTTCCCAATGAATGGTCTAAAAATCTGATTCATCACCCGCATAAATGTACTTGACGCATTTGATAAGCCAAATGGCATTACCAACCATTCGTATAGACCCTCCCTGGTTTTAAAAGCAGTCTTCCACTCATCACCTGGCCTGATACGAATTTGATGATATCCGCTCTTCAAATCAATCTTCGAAAAGATAGTAGCTCCGCTTATTTGATCTAGCAAGTCATCCAACCTCGGCATTGGAAATCTATATCTCACAGTAATCTTATTCAATGCTCGACTGTCAGTGCACATTCTCCACGTTCCATCCTTTTTGGGTACCAATAAAGCTGGTACAGCACAAGGACTTAAACTCTCCTGCACACGCCCCTGTTCAAGCAATTCTTCCACTTGCCTTCGCAACTCTTCATGTTCCTTCGGACTCATTCGATAATGTGGTCTATGTGGTAACACTGCTCCCGGAACAAGATCGATTTGATGTTGAATGTCTCTTAGTGGCGGTAACTCCTTTGGTAACTCCTCTGGGAATACATCCTCAAATTCTTTCAATACTGGCTTCGCGTCTTCTGGAATTTCAACCTCTTCACTGCTCTCACGCCCAATCAACAAAAACACTTCAGGCTCCTCTTCAACTTCCTTAACAAACTCTTTCAAATATAGCAAAGTTTTCAGTTCTTCAATCTCTTCTGACTATTTCTCTCCTTGATGTCTCTTCTTTGGAACTAAGATAATCTTCGTACCTTCAAACATAAAACTGTAACTATTGGTCCGACCGTCATGTTGTACTGCTCGATCATACTGCCATGGTCTTCCCAACAGTAAGTGGCAAACATCCATCTCTACTACATCACACCAGATCTCGTCTTTGTATTTCTTCCCAATAGAGAATGGAATACGAACTCGTCTATCCACTTTCACTTCTCCTCCTTTTCTCAACCATGCTAACTTGTATGGATTCGGATGTTTCTCTGTCTTCAACTTCAACTTTGTCACAGCCTCGGTTGAAACGATATTGTCACAACTTCCTGCGTCAATCACAAATTTACACACCTTCCCTAGTTTAGTGCATGTCGATTGAAAGATATTACTCCTCAACCAACTAGCTTCTTCCTGCTTCGGTGTCAAACACGATCTCCTCAGCATTAGATTACAACCTTCATCTCTCGACGCAATATCCTGTTCATCCTCCTCAACTGGACTAGAATAATCTCCATCAACATCCTCAACTTCTACAACCATGGTTCTCTTCTTTGGCTTTGGACACTCGTTGCTTTTATGACCCACTTCCTGACAATTGTAACATTTGAAACCATTGTTAACCTTCGCCTTCTCAGCCTCCTTCACCACTGGTCTACTGATAGGTTTATAAACATTAGAACTCCCACTAACACCCTTCACTTGATTATTTGAATTAGTAAACACACCACCTCCTCGTCGTCCCTGTTTCTCCCAAGCCAATGCCTTTTGATGTGCTTTTGCCACAGATCTTGGATCGAACATATTAACCATATCCTGAATCTGCATTTTCAATCCCCCAATGAATCTAGATGTCAGCTGCTCTTCCGTTTCCATAATATCATTCCTCGCAATAAGCTGGTAAAACTCATCCACGTAATCATTAACAGTCTTCGTGCCCTGCCTCAAATTCTGCAAACGCTGATACATCAAAGATTGATAATTATAAGGTAAGAACGTTGCTTTCATCAATTTCTTCATCTTCTCCCAAGATTCAACTTTTGACTTCCCCATTCGTTCACGTGTAAGTTTGGTTTGCTGCCACCATGCTAAAGCTCCACCCCTCAACCGTGTAGCTAGCAACTTTACTCTACGATGTTCTGGAACTTCTTTGAAATCAAAAATCTCCTCAACATTAGCCACCCAATCTAGAAACTCCTCTGCTTGCATACCACCTTTGAATTCAGGAATTTCAGTCTTCATCCCCGACTCCCACTTGTGATCATACTCAGAGTGATTTCTTCCTTGTCCTCGAACACTACCACCATCATACTCCTCTTCAAAATCAGATGTATATCGATGTCGATCCTGACCACCAACATCTCTACTCCCTTCGCGTCTACCACCATCATCCCTTCTATCTACATTCCTCCGTTCACGATCATTCACGTTCCTCCCACGCCCTTGATCATTTTCAACACTTCTGTCTCGATTGGAATGTGGCGAGACTCTACTTCCTCTATGGTTAGATTCTGGTGAAACCCGTCTCCGATTTTGATTCATTTCTAACATCATCTTCTCTAACCGTCCAATTCCTTCGTTAAGCTTTTCACTAAAGTTCTCATTGATTCTTTGCTCCATCTCATCAGCTTCTTCTCTTCGATACAAAGCTTCTACATTTTGGTGACGATTAGCTCTCCTCGGCGGCATACCTGAAAAATTCACAAACTCTTCACAAATCAAAATTCAAACACAATTCGAACTTTGATCCAAAATGAAATGGATCGAAAACGCCCACTTTGTTGCAACTTCGCGATGAACACGATGAACACAACTTCTCCAAATGATAAGATCTGATCTCTAACTTCAATACAAAGTCGAACACTTCAACTTGATCACGGCTCAACACTTCAACTTTAAATTCTTCAAAAGAATTGGCTCCAAGGACTCGATTTAGCTATGATTGGCTAAAACAAGATCTGATACCAAAAAATGACGCAGCGGATTATACAAAAACAATGTCGATCGATAAGAGTAGCAATCGATGGATTGGAAGATACTGAAATGCCCAAATTCATTGATCCGAAGATGCCGAATTCTAGCTATCCCGAACTCGTTGATCGCGCACGATACCGGGTTCAAAGATCTTCAATTCTTCGAGCGTTGATCAAGCGCACTTGATTCCGCGAATCGGCTTCTACAATCGTTGAATCGAGCGCACTCGATTATCCGAAAGAGGAGATAGGAGATTACACTCAACTACCAATTTAAATGAAAGCACAAAGCAATCAAACAAGAAATTTTATTCAAAAATCAACTACCTTACAAAATGAGACACACGGCCTATTTATAGGCGAACAACTCCACATGACAAAAATTTGTATAACTCATAAGTCGGTTCCGACTTAAGACCCTCCGGCTCACGACTTAAGTAAGACACACGACTCAACAAATTATACGACCTAAAAATACGACTTAACAAACAGAAAAATATGACAGAAAATACATCCCTTAGGTCGTTGCCGACCTATCAACCTCTCACGACTCAACTTAGGTCGTATGCGACCTAAAACCAACGACTTACGACATATACTCTAGAATCCATCAGCGGCTTCAGAAATCTACGTCTCAGATTAAAGCGGCATAGGAATCCATGGCTCCGGTCTTCAACGACTTAACTTAGGTCGGTAACGACCTAAAAACAAACAAGTAACGACTTAAGAAATCAACAGTTGAGATTAAGTCGGCAGACAAGATCCACGGCTCCAGTCTTCAGCGACCTATCTCTTGACTCGTTAGGTCGTTCACGACCTAACACTTCACCAAATTGCTCTGCCTTTTCACTGTGTGACTCGGTAGGTCGTTCAGACGACTTAAAATCACTGCGTGACTCGATAGGTCGTTCAGACGACTTAAAATCTTCGTTAGGTCGGATGTGATCTTCACTAAGTCGTTGGAACGACTTAAAACCTTCGGTAGGTCGGTTGCGACCTAAAACTTCAACTTTCCACCATTTCTCACCAAATCTTAACTCGTTAGCTTCCTCGTTAGGTCGGTCTCGACCTATCAATATGTTAGGTCGTACACGACCTATGACTTCTTCATTCTGGGCTGCATCATCCTCCCCAGGTTGAGAAAAATTCGTCCTCGAATTTGCACTTTCTGCATCCACAACAAACTCATTTCCATGATACGGTACGAGATGCTTAACATTGAATACGTCAGACGTATACACATCATCTGGCAGCTTCAATTTATAAGCATTTTCATTGATTCGTTTCACAACTTCCACAGGACCAATTTTTCTGGCTTTCAACTTGTTATACGCACCCACTGGAAAACGATCTCTTATCAAAACAGCATATACCATATCTCCTTCATTAAACTCAACACTTCTTCATTTCAAATCTGTAGATCGTTTGTATTTTCCATTTGCTTTCTCCAATCGTTCCTGAACGATTTTATGACATTATGTCAATCCTTCAACAAAGTCAGCAGCTCGCTTGACTGTCTTCTTTGGTTGGGGTATGATTGTTAACTCCAACGGACCCTTTGGCAAACTAGAATATACAATCTGAAACGGACTGAAACCTATACTACAGTTCACAGCATGATTATGAGCAAACTTCGCTTGACATAACTTTACATCCCAACTCTTCAGATTGTCTTGAACAAGACACCTCAACAAATTTCCCAACGATCTATTCACAACCTCGGTCTGTCCATCCGCTTGCGGATGATAAGCACTACTAAACTTCAGCTTCGTTCCCACCATTTTCCACAAACTCAACCAAAAGTGACTCAGAAATCGAGTATCTCTATCCGACACAATAGATTCTGGCAATCCATGAAGTCGATAGATCTCCTTGAAAAACAACTGAGCAACATGAACAGCATCCGCCGTCTTCTTACAAGCAATAAAATGTGCCATCTTCGAAAATCGATCCACTACCACATAAATGGAATCGTTTCCCCGCTGTGTTCTTGGCAACCCCAACACAAAGTCCATACTCACATCAATCCATGGTTTAGTTGGTACTGGTAACGGCATATATAAACCAGCATTAGTCGCAGTTCCTTTCGAAACCTGACATATATAACATCGCTCCACGAATCTCTCCACCTCTTTCCTCATCGATGGCCAAAAGTAAGATTGTGAAATCAACTGTAATGTACGGTCTCTCCCAACATGTCCTTCTTCATGTAGCTCCTTTACAATCTTCATTCTCAAACTACAATCAGGTATGCACAATCGATTTCCCTTGAACAGAAAACCATATACCATCATAAACTCCTCCGTCTTTCCCTCCTTAGCTTTATCCACAAACTTTGGAAAGTAAGGATCATCGACAAATAATTCTGGCAACATATCAAATCCCGTCACTTCAACCTTCATTGTTGTCAACAAATGATTCCTCCTACTCAAAGCATCAGCCACTCGATTCGTCACTCCTGACTTGTGTTTTACAACAAAAGTAAATTGTTGCAGATAGGCAATCCACGATGCATGTCTTGCTGAAATCTTGTCTTGCCCTTGTAAATGTTTCAATGCCTCATGATCAGTATACAGAACAAACTCTTTCAGAAACAGATAATGTCTCCAGTGTTTAATAGCTTGCACAACAGCATAGAATTCCACATCATATGTACTATATCTCATCTTCGCTTCTGACAACTTCTCACTAAAATATGCAATCGGGCGTCCCCTTTGACTCAACACCCCTCCAATTCCAACCTTCGACGCATCAGTATGTAATTCAAACAACAACTGAAAATCAGGTAATGCTAGAATTGGTGCTCTGATACCAAAAACTGACGCAGCGGATTATACAAAAACAATGTCGATCGATAAGAGTAGCAATCGATGGATTGGAAGATACTGAAATGCCCAAATTCGTTGATCCGAAAATGCCGAATTCTAGCTATCCCGAACTCGTTGATCGTTTAAAAGCAACTCCTGCTTCTTCCGTCCATGAAAACTGTTTACCTTTCATACAATCAGTAACAGGCGCCATCACACTACTAAAGTGTGGAATGAACCTTCGATAGAATGAAGCCAACCCATGGAAACTTCGAACTTCTGTTATCGTCTTGGGCTGCGGCCAATCTCTAATTGCTTCAACTTTACTTTGGTCAACCTGTATCCCTTCTTCCGACACAACATACCCCAGAAATAAAACACTATGCGTCATGAACACGCATTTCTTCGTTGCAGCATAAAATTGTTCTTGTCGCAGTACCATCAGCACTTCTCTCAGATGATTCAAATGTTCCTCTGGACTTCCACTATATATCAGAATATCATCGAAATACACCACCACAAACTTCCCAATGAATGGTCTAAAAATCTGATTCATCACCCGCATAAATGTACTTGGCGCATTTGATAAGCCAAATGGCATTACCAACCATTCGTATAGACCCTCCCTGGTTTTAAAAGCAGTCTTCCACTCATCACCTGGCCTGTTACGAATTTGATGATATCCGCTCTTCAAATCAATCTTCGAAAAGATAGTAGCTCCGCTTATTTGATCTAGCAAGTCATCCAACCTCGGCATTGGAAATCTGTATCTCACAGTAATCTTATTCAATGCTCGACTGTCAGTGCACATTCTCCACGTTCCATCCTTTTTGGGTACCAATAAAGCTGGTACAGCACAAGGACTTAAACTCTCCTGCACACTCCCCTGTTCAAGCAATTCTTCCACTTGCCTTCGCAACTCTTCATGTTCCTTCGGACTCATTCGATAATGTGGTCTATGTGGTAACACTGCTCCCGGAACAAGATCGATTTGATGTTGAATGTCTCTTAGTGGCGGTAACTCCTTTGGTAACTCCTCTGGGAATACATCCTCAAATTCTTTCAATACTGGCTTCGCTTCTTTTGGAATTTCAACCTCTTCACTGCTCTCACGCCCAATCAACAAAAACACTTCAGGCTCCTCTTCAACTTCCTTAACAAACTCTTTCAAAGATAGCAAAGTTTTCAGTTCTTCAATCTCTTCTGACTTATTCTCTCCTTGATGTCTCTTCTTTGGAACTAAGATAATCTTCGTACCTTCAAACATAAAACTGTAACTATTGGTCCGACTGTCATGTTGTACTGCTCGATCATACTGCCATGGTCTTCCCAACAGTAAGTGGCAAACATCCATCTCTACTACATCACACCAGATCTCGTCTTTGTATTTCTTCCCAATAGAGAATGGAACACGAACTCGTCTATCCACTTTCACTTCTCCTCCTTTTCTCAACCATGCTAACTTGTATGGATTCGGATGTTTCTCTGTCTTCAACTTCAACTTTGTCACAGCCTCGGTTGAAACGATATTGTCACAACTTCCTGCGTCAATCACAAATTTACACACCTTCCCCAGTATAGTGCATGTCGACTGAAAGATATTACTCCTCAACCAACTAGCTTCTTCCTGCTTCGGTGTCAAACACGATCTCCTCAGCATTAGATTACAACCTTCATCTCCCGACGCACTTCATAGTGGACGTAGGCAATACGCCGAACCACTCTAAATTGTTGTGTCTCCCTGCATTTTAATTATTCTCATTTCTGAAATTTGGAGTTTTTGTTAGATAATTCCTCTTTTTCCATTTAATTTCTTCACTTTATCTCTTCAAAGACTTCCGAAGAGTGTTGTGCCCAATTTTTCTCCTGCTCTTTGGATCTTCTATCTATATTGGATTGCATAAATCTAAGAAGAAGATCCAGATCTAGAACTTTGAAGCCCTTCCATTCTATTCAGATTTGCAATCAGATCAAGGAAAGGAATTCATCAATTCATTATGGTGAGCACACGTACCACTTCTACAACTGTTGATCAAGGAGCACGGGATCGGCAAAATCCCGTGCAATCACCTCCATCCAACCAAAATGCTGCAGGACCTTCATATCCATCAGGTCCAATCACTAGGCAAGAATTCCAGACATTGCTTCAAGAATTGACCCAAAGTCGACAACAGCTAACTAAACAACTGCGCACCAACACAGAGTTGACTAACCAGCTAAATCGCCAAAGGCGAAGAAGATCCAAAAGGGACCAAGGTTCTTATTCTTCCATGGAGAGTTCAGCCTCCGCCGATGGCCAGACCAGATCCACACATCCACGACTAGGTGTAAGCTACACCCAAGCCATGGGACACCAACATGCATCGAATCTTGGGCAACCCAGAACTGGACCATCCACTAGTCATCATACAGGACCTTCATCCCGAGGGGGTGCTTCTCCTTATCATATCACAGGCAACATTGCTACTACCACCACAACCGAACGAGGAGGAGATGCTGGAAACCAAGCTGATCCTCAGCATAACCAACGAGAGCAGACTCCTGAGCCTTATGTCCCTGAGGATGTTGAACCAAGGAGGAGAGGCACGGACCGTCGACCGCGTCCGGTCCAGACTCGCGCTGTGGAACCCGACCACACCTTGATACAACATGCTCCAAGTATCCGAGTGTCGGTTATACCAACAATGATCCGTCAAATGATCCGTGAAAGTCAGGGTCTGAGTAATGATGACTGGGGAATCTCCCGGAGTCATACCCCTTTCACCGATGACGTACTATACGCTGAACCACCTCGGCACTTCAGGGTGCCAGCTTTTTTGCCAGTTTATGAAGGAAGTTCTGATCCCAATCAACACGTCCTGAAATACGAATGGTTGATGAATGCTGCGAGAGCTGATGACGCAGTAAAGTGCCGCAGCTTCCCCATTTCCCTAGGGGGCATCGCTACCATGTGGTTCACTCGTTTGCCACCACGATACATCTCTAACTTTGACCAGATGGCCACCAAGTTTGTCGAACAATTCCGTATGCACGTGGCGAGGCCTAAGGACGTTAACACTCTGTCTAGTGTTACACAAGCTCCCGGAGAAACACTTAGATGTTACTTGGAGCGATTCCATGCCGCGTGTGTAGAAATAAGCAATCCCAATGATAACTCTATCCTGATGGCATTGACTAAGGGTATTGATGCTGATTCCGAGTTCGGAAATTGGTTATCCGGAAAACCACTTGCGTCATTGGACCGTTTCTATTCCAAGGCAGCCCAATTCCTGAGAAGGGAGGATGCGAAACAGTCTAGGAAGCAGGATGACGCAGGGCCCAACATTGAAGGAATACAAAGTAACATCGCTGTTAAACAATCCGGAGATAGTTCTGGGAAAATTCAGCTGAACGTACAAAATAAACAAGATCAACAAAGGGACAATGGAAATCAAAACAAAAAACGCGATCAAAATCGTGGTCCATGGCGTAGAGCTTCCATGTACGATAACTACACTCCATTGAAGACGTCGTTGGAAAATGTGTATTTGCAGACCTGCAATACCATGAAATATAAGAAACCTACCCCAAAACCGCCAACTGAGAGATAAATCCAAACAGGAAAATTCTGTAAATTCCATGAGAGTTATGGCCACAACACCAATGAGTGTCGTCACTTATAAGACCTCATTGAAAAACTGATACGTGAGCGGAAGCTGGATCAGTATGTGCTGGCGCCGCAGTCTGGTGGTGCGGGCCCATCAAATCAGAATCGTGCGCCGAATCAGGAAAGGCAGGAGGAACCCGCTCATACAGGTGGGAGGTTAGTTATCAATACGATAAGTGGTGGTCCTCACCCAGCAGATCGAAGCTGGAAGGAAATGGAGTCGTATGCCAGTTCTATCAGGCATGCGGACTTCGAGTGTTGTAGTAACTCTGATGAAGGGGCTCCGGCCAAGCAACAGAAGAAGATGATAGATGACATCGTGTTCAGGAACAGAGACGCTGATAAAGTCAAAGCCCCTACTATCGATCCACTGGTCATCTCAGCTCAAGTAGGTCCCGCTTGGATGAAGAGAATCTTAGTTGACAGTGGAAGCTTTGTGAATATTTTGTTCAAGCGAGCTTATGATCAAATGAAAATGGAAGCCACAGACTTGTAGCCTTGTCAATCCCGAGTCCATGGTTTCAACGGAAGTGCTACTGTACCCACTGGAATGGTGGAACTGCCAGTAGAGTTGGGAATTGGGGAACGACGGAGAGTATGGATGCTTCAGTTCATTTTTTTGGACATAGACTCCCCTTACAATGCTTTCTTGGGCCGACCGGCCCTCGCTCAATTCAGGGCAGCCATCGTCCCATGGTGTTTGACTTTAAAGTTTCCCACTGATCATGGGATAGGAATCATTCAGGGAGATCAGGCTACCGCCAGAGCCTGTTATGTTGCTGAGCTGCGGGAGGCGCAGCGAAAGGAGAAAGGAAAGGGCGTAGAGGAATCTCTCTGTGTCTGTTTCGCCGATAATTGACAATTAACGCCCGGGCCCAGGCCCGGGCACCCCAGCCAATTCCTCAGGGATCTTGACCCAAGAGAAACTAAAGACGAAGGAGAATCTAAAGAAAGTCAAGCATCCCCGGCCGAACTGACGATTGATGTCCCAGTTGACAGTGACGATGATTCGAGAATGATAAAGATTGGATCTCTGCTAAGCCAGCAAAATTAAGAGGAATTGGTTGAATTTCTGCGGGCAAATCTTAACGTATTTGCCTGGACACATTCCGATATGTGTGGGATCTCACCGGACATTGCGAGCCACACTCTGAACATTGACCCGCGGCATGTCCCGGTCAAACAGAAAAGGCATGGCATGGATCCAGAGAGATCTGCCGCCCTTAAAGAAGAAGTAGAAAAGCTTGAAGCAAACGGATTCATTCGAGATGCGCTATATCCTGAATGGGTGTCGAATCCCGTGCTCGTCCGAAAGCCGAATGGAAAGTGGAGAACATGTGTCGATTATTCCGACCTGAATAAAGCATGTCCTAAAGATAGTTTCCCACTCCCCAGAATTGATCAGCTAGTAGATTTGACAGCTGGGCATGAACTCTTATCCTTCATGGACGCGTACTCAGGCTACAATCAGATACCGATGCATTTACCTGATCAAGAACATACCAGCTTCGTAACCAATCTGGGACTTTATTGCTACAAAGTTATGCCATTCGGACTTAAGAATGCCGGGGCTACTTATCAACGATTGGTCAATCGGATGTTTGCCAATCAAATCGGGAAAACCATGGAAGTATATGTAGACGACATGCTTGTGAAGTCACGACTTTCCACCGACCATCTTAAAGATCTGGAAACTATGTTCAATATACTTCGAGAATACAAAATGAAGCTCAACCCACTGAAATGTCACTTTGGAGTCGCATCCGGAAAGTTCCTTGGGTTCATCGTTAACGCCCGGGGAATCGAAGCTAATCCTGAAAAGATTTGGGCAATCAGAAATCTTGAAACTCCCAAGACTATAAAGCAAGTCCAGACTCTCAATGGAAAGGTAGCGGCATTGAGCAGGTTCATTTCAAAGTCCACTGACAAATGCATTCCCTTCTTCGATCTGATCCGAAAAGGGAAGCGAAACTTTGAATGGACCATGGAGTGTGAGGGCGCTTTCCAAGCACTAGTTCAACATCTATCAACACCTCCAATACTGTCAAAGCCTATTGATCATGAGAAGTTCTATACATACTTGGCGATATCAGAAAACGCTATCAGCGCTGCCTTGGTTCGAGAAGAAGACGGGATACAGAAGCTAGTATACTACGTCAGCAAACGATTGGTTGGGGCTGAAAGGAACGATCCGAAGCTAGAAAAGTTGGCCTGCTGCCTTGTAACTGCATCAAGAAAACTTCGACCGTATTTCCAGGCACACCCCATTGTTGTTTAGACCGACCTGCCATTACGACAGGTCCTTTCGCGGCCTGAGACGTCTGGTAGGTTACTCAAGTGGAACATCGAACTGGGTCAGTTTGATATTACTTACACTCCAAGACGAGCAATCCAAGGACAAGTCCTTGCTGATTTCATAGTTTAATTTACCATTCCAGAGGACTTGCCCAAACCAGTAAATCCCCCGAATACGTCTAGAAGCTGTATACTGATGGTGCATCAAACGACCGGTGTTCGGGCGCTGGAGTTGTACTCGAAACCCCTGAAGGCCGATCCATATGCTATGCTGTGAAGTTCGATTTTCATGCGACTAATAATGAAGCTGAATACGAAGCCCTCTTAGCTGGCTTAAAACTTGCTAGGGATTTGAGAATCATCGCAGTTGAAATTTATTGCGACTCACAATTGGTTGTGTGTCAAGTACAGGGAGAGTATCAGGCAAGAGATCGAAGGTTGGCAGCTTACTTAGCTCGAGTTCAGGAAGTACTGAATCAGTTCGAGTACTACGCCATCTATTGTATACCTCGAGAGCGCAACCAAAAGGCCGATTCATTGGCGAAGCTAGCCAGCACAGGTGAAGCTCAGCAAATGGGCCTCGTTCCCGTAGAATCGCTATCTTCCCCAAGCATCGATCGTACAGAAATAAACTGGGTATGCGAAACCGTCCTCGAAAAGGATTCATGGATGACTCCACTCAGAAATTACATTGAGCACGGACCCCTGCCAGAACGCAGGAGTGATAAGAGACAAGTCCTTCGGAAGGCCTCACGATTTACCATCCAGAATGGAATCATGTACAGAAGAGGGTACTCAGTCCCAGTACTCTGGTGTATCGCTCATGATGAAATTAAACGGGTATTGCATGATGTACACGAGGGAGAATGTGGCGATCACACCGAGGGGCAAGCACTTGCCAAGAAAATACTTCGATACGGATATTACTGGCCGACCGTGAATCGCGATGCGTCGGATTATGCAAAGAAATGTGATAGGTGCCAGAAATATGCCCGAATTCCTAGAGCTCCTCCCACCGAGATAACGCAAATGGTCAGCCCATGGTCGTTCGCAATGTGGGGCATCGACATCATCGGTGCTCTACCTCTGGCAAAAGGTGGTGCGAAGTATGCCATCGTCGCAGTCGATTACTTTACAAAATGGGCTGAAGCCGAAGCTCTCGCTACCATTACAACAAAGAAAGTAATCAACTTTGTAGTTCATAACATCATCTGTCGATTCGGTCTCCCGCACACCATTATTACTGACAACGGAACCCAATTCGACAGTGCTAAATTTAAAGATTTCTGCAAAACGATTTCACATCTAAAAGAAATTCTCCGCGGTTGCACACCCTCAGGCAAACGGATAGGTCGAGGCAGTTAATAAAGTTATAAAATCCATCCTGAAAAAACGACTGGAAAAGGTCGGGGGCAAGTGGGTCGATGAACTTCCTATGGCTCTATGGGCTTACCGAACAACCCACAAGACTACGACCGGTCACACTCCATTCTCTCTTTCTTACGGTTCAGAAGCCGTTATTCCAGTCGAGCTAGAAGTACCTTCTCATCGTGTGACGTACTATGATCTAAAGACAAATGCTATATTACTTGCTGAATCTCTTGACCTACTAAATGAGAAGCGTGAAGAAGCTGATTTGAGGGCAGCTGCACATCGAAGTCGAGTCGCCCGATTGTACAACGCCAAGGTCCGCCCACGAACCTTTGAACTAGGTGATCTTGTCCTCAAAAGAATCTATCCGGTTCCTTCGCATATGAAGCCGACGTGGAAAGGACCGTATGTTATTGAACGAAAGCTCGGAGATGGCACATTCAAGTTATCGACCGTCGACGGTCTTATTCTACCAAGAGCTTGGAATAGCGAGAGCCTTCGCCGCTATTAAACATGACAGGCTATCTTTACCCATTTAGTTTACTTTCCTTTTTTGCAATTTGTTTCTGCATTTCGAAATTAGAACTTGTAATAAAGCAACTGACTTTGCCATACTTTCTTATCAGCAATAAAATGCAATCTCTTTGAGCCAGAGCTGTGATTTACTTGAAATGCTTCATATGACCATCACTATGCACGGAGAGCTAAGTTTCACCATACCGTGGAATTTATTCAAATAGAGAGTGACTGCGATGCAACCAATCACTCGCTAACTGAAACCCGAGCTCGGGGACAAGCCATCACACCAAATTCAAAAAAGGATTGATACACGACAATCCTTCATCAACTCCTAACTTCCAGAGCGCGAGTCGGAGTATAAACATCAACTTCGAACTCCCAGAGCGCGAGTCGGAGTATAAACACCAACTCCGTATTCCCAGAGTACGAAGCGGAGTATAAAACATCAACTCCATATTCCCAGAGTGCGAAGCGGAGTATAAACATCAACTCCGAACTCCCAGAGCGCGAGTCGGAGTATAAACATCAACTCCGTATTCCCAGAGTGCGAAGCGGAGTATAAAACATCAACTTCGAACTCCCAGAGCGCGAGTCGGAGTATAAACATTAACTCCGAACTCCCAGAGCGCGAGTCAGAGTATAAACATCAACTCCGTATTCCCAAAGTGCGAAGCGGAGTATAAAACATGAACTCCGAACTCCCAGAGCGCGAGTCGGAGTATAAACATCAACTCCGAACTCCCAAAGCGTGAGTCGGAGTATAAACATCAACTCCGAACTCCCAGAGCGCGAGTCGGAGTATAAACATCAACTCCGTATTCCCAGATTGCGAAGCGGAGTATAAAACATCAACTCCGAACTCCCAGAGCACGAGTCGGAGTATAAACATCAACTCTGTATTCCCAAAGTGCGAAACAGAGTATAAACATCAACTCCGAACTCCCAGAGCGCGAGTCGGAGTATAAACATCAACTCCGTATTCCCAGAGTGCGAAACAGAGTATAAACATCAACTCCGAACTCACAGAGCGCGAGTCGGAGTATAAACATCAACTCCGAGTTCCCAGAGTGCGAACCAGAGTATAAGCATTGACTCCAAATTCCCAGAGCACGAATTGGAGTATAAATGAAAACTCCAAACGCCCAGAGTGCAAGTCGGAGTGTAGACATCGACTCCAGATTCCCAGATCGTAAAACGGAGCGTAGACACCAACTTCAAGTTCCCGAAGCATGAATCGAAGTACAGATATCAACTCCAAACTCCCAGAGCGCGATTCGGAGTATGAACATCAATTCCAAGTCCCCAGATCGCGGACATATGGTTGAAACTTAGGCCGGCGTGACCAACCACCGATAAACAAATGGGACTCCCCGGAGTGTGGATATGATCATCGACAATCAAACAAGCATGGATGCATTACTCAATCTCCGCTTGACTCAGACATCCACCCGGTGGCACTAGACTCAACATGCTATAAGTGAGAAACGATCGTCGACTGATGATCCACAACTCACCCCCAAGACTGGGGGGCAGGACTTAAGCATCGACCATTGGCTGAAGCGATGCGATGTAAAAATTCAACTCGTTCCCCGGTCGCACACCCTGTCCACAGTACCCGAACTCGGCAAACAAAAACAAACTTCATTCGAAAACTAAAACTTCACAAGTGCATGTCAGATATTCAAACACTTAGGCAAATACCAATGATAGAAAAGAAGTCAAAAAAGAGAAGTTTCATTTCTATTGTTTATAAAAGAAGTTCGTGTACAAGTTTCCAAAAATTCCTACTAGCAGGGGCCGAACCCGCATCTATACACGGCTAACAAAATGCAAGTCAAAATAAACCGGGAAAGCATGTTTAATCTTTCTTCTTCCTTGGCTTCCTTCTCGGTGTAGACCCGCTGGAGCCACCGCTAATCTTCCTCTTCGAGCCTTTACTTTTCGGCGGTGGGTCTTCAGGCGAGGGCATTATATCGACATCCTCCTCCAAACTCGAGTGGATAGGAATGCTCCCTACGGGCGGAGTCGGAGGAACAGGATCAAGTATAGAAGGTGGAATAGGTACGCTGGTAATGAAGACAGTACCACTGGGAGATATCATGCTAAGCGGAGCAGGTCCTGGTGCTGCCATCCCACCTCCGAAACTGCCACCATGAGCCGCTGCTGCCATTTCAACGTCGATTTGAGCGAACATCTCCTCTTCAGTTACTGCTCGAGCCCCGCTGAGAGCATCAGCGGTCGGCATTGAAGAACTTGCAGTAGGATCAGTTCCACTCATGACAGATGACAGGTCAGCAAGGGGATCGCTGTGACGACGAAAGAGTTCATCCATCAGCTGCTCATCAAACATAATTCTACCTCCCTGCAGATCGTCAAGCGGGGCAGCTGTACTCATGGTGATTGCTTCGGTCGCAATAGCCTCCCGCGTTTGATATGGCTCTTGAGTAGCAGGAGGCATGGCCGATGCGGCATCGATCACTGGACAAAGAATGAGAAAACTGTTAGAACTTAACTCGATCGAAGATTTCAACTTAAGAAAGATATGCGGAATGTTCAGAATACCTTCCTTAGTTTGACTCGTAGGTGGCAGGGCGACATCAGTGACTTGCACTGCAACCGAAGACATCTGCGGTTGATCTGGATTATAAGCAGGAACGGCCTGGGGATCGACCGCATACGAGGATTCGGGCTGGGTTGATGCGGGAACTTCAAGACTTGCTTCATGATGGTCAACTCCAGAACCCTCTCCCACTTCAAAGTGCTGGGCGCCAAGTCTTTCCTTCTCACGCAGAATCATCGACTCGTGGAGAATCTTCTTTTCATCCTCAGTCAGAATGCGATTCTCGAGTTCGAATTCATCCACGGACTTGTCCTGATGCGCCTCCTTCTCCTCCTCGACCAGTCGGCCCCAGGCATTATAGAGATGCGTCGGAAAATCATCGAGCCAAGCTAGACCCCTGTGCCTCAGCACGTTAGTGTTGTAAACAACAAGAAGGTCTTCGATGTCAGCTTCTAGCCTGGACTCGGCCAACTTCACTTTTTCCTCCACCTCATCCTCCACCTTGTGGACTTTAGCCACGGCCGCATCCCGTTCATCCCTGAGCAGGACAGCTTGTTCGCACGCCTCCTGGGCTGCGTTGTTCGCATCATCTTTTTCCTTGGCCATTTCGGCAAATTTGGCCTTAAGTTCATTAAGTTCCTTAACCGCCGCATCCCGCTCAGCGGTAACTCTAGTATTCCAGTGGCCCATCTCCTTCACCAAGGCAACGTGAGTATATCCCAACCTCTCCATTGCCGCCTTCGCTTCGTCAGCCTTTTTTATGGCCTTAATCTTAGATTTCCGAGAAGACACGGACTCAGCGGTGAGTACCTGAATAATCCGATCCCTTTTTGAGAGCTCGGTCCCCATCTTCTCGAGCGCTTTGGCTCGCTCAAAGGCCACTTTGGAAGCTTTCTCGGCAGCCTTTGCCCACTCTCGGTACTGGGTGTATATGTCATGAACGAAATCGTGCACCGTGTTTTCCACCCCTGATGGAATTCTCTTTAAGTGTGGTGGGAAGACATAACCGTCGAAGCAGATATTCGGGAAATCCTTCCAATCTGAGCCAGCTTAAGAGCCCCTTCTCCTGTGGGATCAGCTTGGACCTGCTCTGTAATCATGGAGGCCGTGGTCTCAAATCTCTAGAGATGAGTCTCAGATCTAGAAGTGTGAGAAGAAGGCCTGTGACGAGGAGGCTCTGGCGGTTGCGGAACATGAAAGGGAGGTGGAGATGGAAGTCTAGGAGGAGGAGAGCGCGATCTGGACTGATGTCTATATTCTCTGTCCCTGTCGCGCCCATACCTATCTTGATTAGAGTACTCGCGATCGCGGTCTATATCTGAATCCCTCCTGTGGGAATCATAGTAACCAGAAGTTTTTCGGACTGAGCGGAGATTCCCGAGCATTGACCCTCTTCCAAACATAGTACCTGAAAATGAGAAACGAAGAAAGAGTTAGTGACTTCCTAAGTTGAGCGATTTACAGTTGTGAATCCTGCAGTGTAGTGAGGTGTATGCATGTGCAATCCCCC